>OX940984.1:33083320-33683320 GCA_954871275.1 Leptopterna dolabrata
ACACAACTAGGGCCCAAATGGAGCGGCGTACGGCGGACGGCGTACGGCGGACGGCGGACGGACATTGCATTTTTGGAATCTACGTACCTTGAAACGGAAAAGAAAAAAGTTTGAGGGGGTGTTATAAACATTTTTTGCTGAGCGAATACATAGGTGTATTATTGACAGAATAATAAACCAATAGTATGATTATGGCTAATTAATCAGAGACTAAAGTGTCGCTCAACTAGGGACCGAAAGGTGGAGAGATCATCGCAAGATCGTAAGGCCAGAGGGAGAGCATTCCACAAGCGGGCGCCAGCAATTCTGAGGGATTTTCCCAGAGCTCGTACGGTGTGGGACGGCATGTAGCCTCCCGGAGCGTCCGAAAAAGAAAAACCCTGACAGGTATTCCGGGGATCGAAACCTACCGTGGATTAGTCGAAAGATGAAACAGGCTGTTCCAACCGTGAAGTAGTTCATCATTGAGCAACCAACGAGGGATTCGGAAAGCTCACTAATGTGATCATAGCGGCCCACATCATAAACATACGCCGTTACTGCCTGCTGCCGAAACTGGTAGTTGTACTGGTACTTCACAACAATACATAAAGTGGGGTATCTGTAGTTTTGGAAAGGGTTTAAGGCACGGGATTGTGAAATTCTTCATCCTCAACAAACATAAAAGCCATCATAATATTTATCCACCCATACACTGATTTTTTTTTTATCAGAAGGAAAATAAGAAGCCCTAAGCACTCTTTTCCTGTTTGTCGGGTCCAGTCATTTCCGTTTGCCCACAATTCCCACTTTATCAATATTTTAGTACGTGAGTTCAGTTTCTGTCAGTGTAAAATGGCTTTGTTACAACTATAGTTCGCCTCTAGGAACTTCATAATAGTATAAAAATCTCACTGTGTTCGTGGGTTAATGGATTTTCAATTTGCGAGCAACGTTGGATTGATTGCAGAGTGGTATTAGTGCTGTTCGTACATTTCAATATTCATTCGAGAGAAATTTTGGTCCTATTATCTTTTGGTGGTTCTCCAGTTTCAGTGAAAAACCATGCATCAGTGAAAGACATTTACTTTTGGAACCCCACTTAACAAGGAACTTCACTTCGATCAATGCGTACTCCATTGTCTGTTCACGATGACCTCAATTAGAAAGAAGCTGCTTATTGTTGGGGACGGCAACACAGGGAAAACCTGCCTGCTGGTTGCCTTCACCTCAAACAGGTTTGAGGACTCATACGTCCCAACAGTTTTCGAAAATTACGAGGCGACCATATTGTTGGGCGAAACCGAAATTTCTCTGGCCCTGTGGGACTCGGCAGGACAGGAAGACTTCGATAGGCTTCGACCCTTGTGCTATCCCGAAACGGACGTGATGCTGTTGAGTTTCGCCATCAACTGTCGCACTTCTTTGGAAAACGTCCTTTTGAAATGGGTTCCCGAAATCAAAATGCAGTGTCCTGTTGTGCCTATAGTTCTGGTTGGCAACAAGAAAGATCTCAGGGACCACCCCGAAACGTTTTCCACGGTTGGAGGACCCATTAAGTTCAAGGAGGGGGTACAAATGGCTTCCAAAATCAAGGCGTTTGCATATCTGGAATCGTCTGCAAAAACCAAAGAAGGCGTTAGGGAGGTCTTCTTCGCCGCTGCAAGGGCCGCATTGAAACCCAAGAAGAACCTCAGAAAAAAACGGCATTGCGTTATACTTTGAGTGCCTCAAATTACTGGACATGAATATATTGTAAATTCTAGGTAAGTGTAGCAGCATTATCAGAAAGAATCGATCTTCAAATTTGAACAGCTCATTGGGACAGTCCTCAGTATATCTATGTACCTAACTTGCGGTCGAGTTGTAGTGCCTACTTCCCTGTATTGGAAAAGTAAGTATTAATTACTGAATTCAGCAATCAACCTCGGCGACAATGCTGTTGTAGTAAGTACGCACACACAAGTTCTTCCAAGTAAGGATAGGTACTACACAGTTCCCCCATTATAGGTACGATTATAAGATAATCTTGACGCACGCTTTCCGTACTGATTGTTTCGCACTCTCCCGAAAGCCTCGTTATCCAACTGTAATGCTTGCATTCCCATATCGTTAATTCGGGGTCTTAGAACACGCTAGATCCCAATCGACGATCTTAGCCACGGGAAAACAGCTTTCTCAACGCGGCGTTCACGAACGATATGTGATGGATCAGATCGACCAAAGTCATGGACAATCGAATTGGTCTGATTCGACGCAAAATTTTATTGTTTGTAACTTCCTTTTACGCAAAAACTAGAAAGTATACTATTTTCTGTTTTAGGTGTATGTTCAAGAATCAGCGTACAATTTTCTATAAGCGTGGTAGGAAAGTTTTTGTTTTTGTAATTTCTCGCTATTGTACGGCTATATTCGACTAGGTACTTATTTCTGCAACATTATTTTCTACCTTGGTCATGGATTATGGCTGCTCTTGGGAGGAAAACATTGAAAGAAAAATATCCACGTCCGTCAGCACAGCGACAAATCATTGCCATACATGTGTGGCTGTGAATCCTTGCCCGGCGTTCACTACCACTGAACTCGAGAATACTGGAATAGCTCTCATTTATTTATTATAATTATACTCGGGAGGATGTCCAAGAAGAGAAAATCGAAAAACATTTCTTCACTGACATAGGTAATGAATATCCTAAAAATGCTGCTGCATCATTTGACGCCCATAGACAGACAACATTGTCCACTATCACCTTCCCCTACCTACCTTGTAGGTAGGTGTTGGACCGCAGTTTAACTAAATAATAAATTATACATTTTCGTCCACTGTGCAACTTTGTAGCAGGAGAACTGTGACACTCAACAACACCTGTTACCCCACAGTGTAACGTTTGCCTATTAGGAGCTTAGGAGCTGTTAAGAGCTAGACGCCACATATCTACGGCGTACATAGTGGAAATACGGGAAGCTGTACTTACTTCTATTGTTAGGTACCTACTTACTTATAATAACCAAAACGAACGTAGGGGAGGGGACGCTGTAGAGTTTATCTATTTATTTTTTATTGTTTAAAAAAAAATTATAACGTATTTCTTTTGTCATTCCAGAGAACGGATTCGCCCTGCTACCTAGTGGTGGGTCTAAAAACCTCGCCGAGGAATAGTCGTGTACGAAGTGGCGTCCGCAAGAGTGCGCTAGGATTACCATATGAGATGAAACGGAGAAATCAATGTTATTGGTGCCAAATTTGACAGTTCATTTACTTATATGAATTTCTTAGATTCAGTTGGTTCGTGAACTGTTTGTTCTGCAAATACAGCAATATCCTACCAAGTAGTAGTTTATTCTGTAGCCTCCAACTAGGGCTCTCTCTGGTACGAACTGGATCTATCTCGTGTAGGTCTACCGGATCCAAATTTTTATATTATTAATCATCCATACAGGATATTTTCCAGTCATACAGTCTCAGCACTTGAAAGCGCGGGTCATCTGAGGATCCCTTTCGCCAAGCCACCTCTCTATGACTGGAATACGTAGGTATACTTTATACTAGTCAGGTGTCTATCGGATTGTCTCAATCGCTCATGAAACTCATTTCAAGAAATCGCTGATGAAAATAGGTAATTTCAGAAATCTGTAGTAGGTAGGTAAGTAGGTAGATAATTTGGAGTCACCTAGTCAACCCCATTCAAAACGAAAACCTAACATAAACCCATATTCTTCAGTGTTTCATACATTTTGCATTTCAATTTCATATAAATATGTCGTATTCTATTTGAGAAATCCGTCTTATTGCAAAGCGGCTGGCGATTTGAGAACCTTCTTATTGCAATAAGACGGATTTGTTGAGAACCGCCTTATTGCAATAAGACGAATTTCTCAAATAGACGACGACGTATATTTACCATTTCATATATTTACCATTGCCGCGTCATATACCTACTAGTATATAGGTATTTTGTCCTTGAATATTTACATTTAGCATTTTTCCGATTTGTTTTTTTTTTTAATTCATAATTCTAATTTTAAGTTCATAATATTGATATTCATCTCTTCAAAATTTCTGAAATGAACAAAGATATTACATTGCGTTGTTTCTTCCCACTCTGCTGGGTGAATTAGAATGTCAACACTCAAACAGATGCGATTACGTAAGAACCCAGACTGAACGCTCTCAAGATGGATTCATTTTGCAAAGCAGTAAGTGTAGTACCTGCCTAGTAATGCAGGTATCTATTAACAGCGATGACGTAGATACAGATATTTGTACTCGTATTTTATAACCCAGCGTCGAGTTCCCCATCAATTGTGAGGCGAGGTTAATCAACTGGCCTTGCCCTGCAGTTTGGTTTATTCAACGACCAACCCAAATAATTGGACCATACTGTTTCCTCTGGCTTCTGCAACATAGATATGATAAACAGTATCACGTTATTAAATTGTATGACATATGTTGCTTATACTTATATACCTATATTTTAGGAAGGTGCTAGTTAGATCATTGGGTAGGTTCGTTCCCAAGATACTGATATTTTTGTTTTAATAAAAATTTTAATAAAAAATTACCATTGTAATCTTCCAAGGAAGAAACTCTACATTCTACAATATTTGATGGTTTACGTTTCAACGGAATGAAGCAATCGAAAAAGGGTCGGTATGATCCAGAATTTCGAGGGTAGGTATGTGCGGGTTAGGCCTCAGAAGGTCCCATATGAATTTCATCAAATTCGGACTGTCACTTTCGTCTACGCACGTGCAGACATGTTTTGTTAAGATGCTCATACTCTTAGCTACCCGAAAATGGTTGAAATGAGCTGAAATTTCATGTGTCAGACAGTACCATGAACATTTTTTAAATTCTGAATTTAAGTAGGTAATCTTGCTCTGTGGAGTTCAGTGTACCTAGGTCTCGAGATATAATACTGGAGGCCTTATGCCTTGTTCCATAGAGTGTAATCCATGGATTACACTCGACCAAATGTTTCGTTATTGTTTAATTACCTAGGTACTTGTCAAACGCTTGGATTTTTTATTTTTGTGGTTTGGCACGAGCGTGCAGTGTTCCTTTATCTTCGCTCACGTCATGCGGGTAGGTTAAGATTAGGTTAATCATAATCACACGGGTTGTCGGGCTGGGTGTCCCAGCCAGCCTTGAGGGTCAGAGAGGACCCAAATTTCATTTAAGAGGCAGACGCGATGATTGAAGAGAGGGGAGCTACAAAGTGGGAGAAGCACTAGAGAACCAGAAACCGGGCGGGCCTTATCGCATAGAGTTGTCCCGAAGGCGGGTTTCGGGTTCTACGGAGTTCTTAGCGTTTTGTAAACTCCACGACTCGCAGGTTGTCACCATCAGCAGATCTCTTGAACAAACAACGCGTTGCCATCAATCAGGACGTCGTCTTATGGTGATTGTTGGTATCACACAGTTCCTGTTCGGTCGAGTCTTGTGGTCTCCTTGACAACTCGCGCCGTAGTCAGTTATACCGGTCAGCGAAGGGCGCTCAGTTCACCTCACGCAGGAGATTCACGCACAACGGTATTTCTTGTTATGTAACTCCAGCTCTCCTTCAACCCAATAAATAGAGCATGATATTACAGTAAGATTATATGGATACCTATGTAGTATCACAACATGCCACACTACATAATATATATGTTTCATTTTCAAAATTCAGTGCCATTTTGCGCCTTAGAGGGACCAAAATCGAATGTTCCAATAGGTTGCTGATGTTGACCTTTCTACCATAAGAAACGTTTCATCCAAGTTTGGGGTTTATTTGGAGTTTTATTTATTTAAAAAAAAAGAAGCTGAATTCGTCGTTTCCTATCATTTGTTGTTCATAATAATTATTAAAAAATTGTTATGTACATTAAAATCCGTTGTATAGAGGCATTTCAGGAAAAGTGGTTTCTATTAAGCTGATGTCTCCAGACCCTTGCTTACCTACCGTTCGTGTCGGGTCAGGAAGTTTTTATTTTATTTATTTTTATTTTTTCAACTATTTTTATTGACAGACACTCCTTAAAACACATAAGTCCAAGGATAAAATGTGGTTATTTCATGCTTATCATAGCTGTGTAGTATTTCAAAAATGTTGTTCAAATAGCCATCATGGTCTTATGATTGCTTCTTGCTGTCATTGAAGAATAATTTAAAATTCGTCCCCCCTTCCCCCACTAGTCTTTTTGACACCTCGTATAGGGCTATTAATATAAGTACCTAGTTACCTAACATCGTAAATCGTTAGCCAGAAAGTGTCAACAACAAATATTTAGAGTCTTGGAGTCTTGAGATTTGTCATATCGCAAGAGTTAAAATTTTGCACCTTAGGTAGGTATTTTGTTTTCGGACAGTTGTTGTAGCAATTCTATAGGTATAGGGTTATCTTAACATTTTCCGGCGGGGAATAGGTACCTGTCTTCCATGTTTTACCGGTGGCAGACGGAAAGTATTGACATCATAGTGGCGGTATCTGCAGTAGGTAGGTCACAAACATGTAGGTAGCAGTATTATCAATTCTGATTACTTTTCGCTGTTAGGAAGATTGTAGAGATTCTGTTAGGAAGATTTCAGGGTAGTCAGGGGACAAAATAGGTGTTGGAGCTTGAGCGGTCAACACTCAGCCTCGTCTGAGCAGTCGTGCCATTGAGAACGAATGGGCAATTTACGTGGGTTACACATTCTCTGTTTTTCGGCCGAATTCTGTTCAGTAACGGAAATTAACACTTATTGACCACATAACGAGGTATTTATGTCGGCAAGTATAGGCAGAAAACGAGAGTCAAATTTGAATTAACAATAAAAAGACGCACGAGTACCCGCTAGAAATAACGTATGAGGCATCGTATGAGGCAAATCACCGAGTAGGTAATTCAACTCCCGCTCAGAGCTAGTGCATCACTTTAAACGATGTACAAACCCGCAATGGATGGATGGACGGAACCACAAATTTATAAATAAATTTAAAAAAAATTTCCTCAAAATGAACCGAGGGGAGGTTCACAAAAAGTCACAGCAAAGGTTCCTGAAGGTTGTCAGGAAGATTCGCCATTTCTAATTTTGGATTGTTGGCAGCATTGAGAACCTTCATCTCTGAAGCTTCCCCTCCACCTCCTTGGGCTAACAGCCAGTCAGATGTCAATAGACCTGATACGTCATTTCTTGCGGCATTTTTACTTTAAATCAACCTCATTTAAAAAATATCGCTTATTTTTGAAAACGCTTCAAACTACCATTTTTCCATGAGTTCTGCATATTTTTTTCCAACAAAAAACTCCAACGAAAATTCTCCGTTCTTTATGTATACTTTCTAAACTTCATAGATTGAATGTTCCCCACAATTTCTTTCGCCACTCCAAATCTATTTAATCCAATAGCTGAATTATTAGACCAGAACAATGATTCCTCCCAACCCCTGGACCCAACAGATGGATGAGAAAGCTTTAGTTATATATAAACAAGGAAAAGTGTCCCCATTATAATATATTTATAACATATCAAATATTAATTCAGTCCTCATTAATATGAAACAACTTTTAACCCTGGTACGTTCACACGTCGCACTACTGGCCTATCTGTTAAGACAGAAACAATTGATGGGTACAGGAAGTTAGTTATCTTCATGGAGAAAAAAAAACAAAGCCAAGTTGCCTACCAAATTAAAGAGGCGTATTTCGAAAATAGTCAGGGCCATCATCATGTACAGCTGACACATATAATTTATGTAAGAGCTGACAATAATAGGTTGATCCAGGTGATTCTTGCTCTCCACCCAATACATAATACTGAGTCCTGTGACAAAACAAATGGAAGGCAACCTATCTGGACTAATTGTAAAGGAAGCGAAACGGCCAATAACAAGGGTTGCCCCTTTCGCCTTCACTTGCAAAATACCTACTCGTTTTAAACCCTCCTCGAAATAATTAAATATTGAGTACCTATAATATAATGAATTGCTTATCAATAGAAAATATTCTGTAATTTTTAATATCCTGACACGATCTGCAGTCAACGGTACTTGAAGCTGGAGAGAGATTGCGTAACGCGAGTGTGATGCCCTTGACATCGAAAAGTTATATAAGCTCAAATAGCTGTCTGGAAGAAGAGTTTTCGTTTGGTAGTCTCAAAGATGGAAATAGAAATAAAAACTATAGTTCCGTTAGGTAAAATACATTGCAGGATACGTTCTTGGACGATAACCCAACTTCTTCTTTCTTATAAGTTGTTTCCTTCAGATCTTTATCTGAACAAAATATCTCCAATGCAATACCCACCTACATTTGATAACCATGGAGCCATTTCGAAGTGGATATTTTCGAATTAGGTAATCTAGATTAGGTACTCGTTCGGTGGTCAGGAGTTATTAGGTCCTTAATGTGAACCGACCCATATCAACCTAGATGCATAGGTCCCTACATGATCGTAACCAGATATTTTTAAATAGGTACCTACGCGTTTCACAATGGACAGACCAACGAGTCTGGTACCAGAACGCAGCACAGAAACCCAGCGCAGATTGCACAACTAGTAAATATGAAGTAATAATCAAATCACTGGTGAATCAACCGGTAATAATATTCACGAAAAAACATTTTTTTTTTTTTAATTGAAATAATTTTCCAAGATTTCATCGCGAGAGTAGCGATGAAAAGATTGTATTCGTATAATGTTATGTAGCGTAGTACATGATTACAGATTGGAGGTACATAAATATGCGATAATGGTACTGTAAACTATTGTCATATTATATTATTATAAACTGCATTATGACGTTAAATTGCAGTGGCATGGGCTAAAGTGCCCTACCACCTGGTGGTGGTACCTAGTCTCCTTGCCCTTCAGTACCGCGCTTCTCTCGGTTCCACTATTAAAGCGGTACAACTTCTAATACAATACACATAAGGTACCTCAAATTTAATGAACGACCACGAATCGCTATTATTGACGTTGAATAGTACCCACTACGGTTCTCCCGTAAGCCTTCCTCGAGGTATGGCTCAAGAATTTCCTATGGTCCTAAACTTCCAAATGGATAATTTTCTGATTTCAGAAATGTCGCTGTCGAGGATCAGATCTCTCTTCAAAAAATATCCCATCCTAGCAAATTCCACGGTCTACGGCTCAATGTGTGTCACGGCCGAATTTAGCCAACAGTACATCAACAAAAGACACCTGGTGAGTTGGTGAAAATCGTTGGAAATTATTACAAGACGGTTTCTTATTTACCTGTATAGATGCCCCTTCTTCGTAGATCTCTGTTTTCTGTGGTCAATACGCTCGAGCTCCGGTCAAAGCCCTAAATCGAGTACTGGAGCCCGGCTCCGGAATTAAAGTTTCCTACAAACGCGCGGGATTCAATAATTCAATCATTAATTATTTGCCTTATAGTTCATGAATAACCATAAGGTAAATAATAAACTGTTGTGAAATAATTTACCTGTATAGTATACAATACACATAAGGTACCTCAAATTTAATGAACGACCACGAATCGCTATTATTGACGTTGAATAGTACCCACTACGGTTCTCCCGTAAGCCTTGCTCGAGGTATGGCTCAAGAATTTCCTATGGTCCTAAACTTCCACGTATATAGTATAATGAACCGTTGTGTAATAATTTACCGGTGTATAATAATTTACCGTTGTGTAATAATTTGCCCATCAATAATACGTCAACGGTTGTTCAAGTTGCAAAAGTACCTATCAACAAAATCCAGCCCCTTCTACATAGATGTTATAATGAACCGTCGTGTAATAATTTAAGTTGCGTAATAATTTACCGTTGTGTAATAATTTACCACTGTGTAGTAATTTACCCATCAATAATACTTCAACGTTTGTTCAAGTTTCAAAAGTACCTATCACCAAAATCCACAAGGTCCATCATTTTTTCAAATGAAATAATATCAGAACAACCAACTCGACTTCATACAGCCAACCAACATCCATGATTATAATCAGGTGCTCCCTAGCGATGATTATCTGGGCTGGATTTATACCGTTTGATTCACGATCAGTTGACGAAGCTTTTCGGAGCAAACGAACGGCTGGTCGTACAATGCTCCCGGTGGTCTCAAAAAATTCTTTAGTTCAAGATCAATTTAAAAACGTAAAAAAAACCATACCCTTCTATTGAAAGTTTTCGAGCTTCGGCGTTCTGAAAATTTTAACCCCTTAGAGATGACTGACAGTAACGCCGAGCTTCGATGACCAGCTAGACCCGGAACAGGACCTGTAAACCAAATTTCATCAATTTTCGTTTATGGTAACTAAGAAAAGTGCTAAGTACGGCGTTGGTACGGTGGACGGACAGAAATTGTTTTACTGCATTTTCGGATTCTACATACCTACCTTGAAAAGTAAACCATCAAATTTTGAGGGGGGTTAAAAATTTTTTTTTCATGCTCGATTCCAAAGTTCATTATTGAAAATAATAAACCCAAAACCAAATTGTTCATCGATTTATCACCTAGCGTCCAACTACCGACTTCACTAAGCTCCCGCTGGGATCATCTCGTTTCGCATCATGATGTAAGATAAACATCTATTGTTATGTAGGATTATATATCCTACATTAAAGGCCATTTCACAACCAACAACAACTGATCCAGGTTGAAGTACCAACCCTTATGTAGGATTATATAATCCTACCTTGAACCTGGATCAGTTGGACTGGTGGTTGTGAAATGGCCTTTAATGTTTTCCTATTCAGTAATGGTACCTTTCTGTGACATTTTTTGTAGAATCCGAAAACACCTCCAGAGCCATTTGACCAGGCGAGTTTGGCTCGGTACGCTGTGGTCGGCTCTTGTATAAACTCCAACATCCTTTATTTCTGGTGAGTATAATTTTAGTTGTTTATAAATGAACAGCGTTGTCAATATTGAAGAACATAATTATTATGTACGTATTGTGTTGGGGACCTACGGTATATTACCCACGTTTTGTTTGGCAGAAAGATATCTACCCTATATATAAAACTAAATTATGTTTGTTCTTTTGTTCTATCGCAGTAAATCTGCCTCTTCTTCAGATCTGTAGTGTAGATATTCTGATAAAGATTAGGTATCCTGCTGAAACAGCATCTTCTTTATTAGGTACCTATGCACTTTTGATCAAAATAACCGATGATATAAAAAATAGCCTTGGAGTCAGTATGAATGGTGCTCATCATAAAATAAGTAGATTATGGTTCATACCTAGGTATGTTTAGTGCTTCCTCGAATTGTAGCACCATTAGGTATGCAGGTAGGTACCTATCTAATGCATGTATTTTATAAGATGGAATCAATCCAATATACCACCTACTATTATAATAAACGGCTGCACTAATCATGGATCGCTTATATGAGCAGTAATTTCTTGTGATCTGGTGGATTTGGTGATGTTGTTCATTATGTAGTACCTAATTACTTCAGAAATACATACAATAACACAGTGAGTGCCTATAAAAATGTGGTAACTGCATATCATAGGCCTACTTTAATCGACTTTTCTTTTGTTTTTTGTCATTATTTAATTCCTTCGCTGTTTTTTGCTCAAAAATTATTTGATGTCACAATAAATTATTAATTCTCCATTTTTCAATCGATGATTGCCAATGCTCGAATACAAAAAACTAGGGCTTGATCCAGGTACAAATGGCTGGACGCTAACTTCGTTGGCAAATCCTCCAAGATCATCGTCAAGAAATTACTGCTTGACCAATTCCTTCTCACGCCCCAGCTTCTGGGAGTCTTCTACATAAGTGAGTATGAAATTCGCCTTAACCATTAAGGTGACGGTCAAAAATCATTGTTCATATAAAATCAAAAATTTTATTCGAAAAAATAGAACTTGAAGAATCAATATGTATACTTCAACCTACATAACTTGAGACCAATTGAATGTTTTGAGATTTTGAAGCATAACAAAATATTGATTTGAAGCATTCGTCAGGAATTGTAAAATATTTAGTATACTCATAGAGGATTCGAAGGATTTTAATCTAGGTATAAACATTTTGCTTTATTTTTGCCCTGGATCTCATCTTAGGTTTGCATGGCTTGAGTCTCACTTCCCAGGCACTCTAAAGAAACCCGTGTCCTACAAGGTACTTCTAACACATTTCGGGCTCGGGCCGCCAATGATAGCTGCCTTCTTCATTAGTGAGTACAGCGCGGCCTTTCTAATGAACGCGGCCAATTTCTTTTTTTTATTGCACTCAGTCAGCCACTATACTTCGAACCGTGCTTCGAACTATCAACGCTTGACGCACTCAATAAATTCACTAACTCTTGTATCTTTGAAAAAATTCTTTCCAACAAGCCTTAAATGATAGTACACTTCTAATAAGGTACATTACTTTTGATCCCTTCCTTTGATTACAGTTGATCCCTTCAGTACCTATTGTTGTTGCGTCCGTGTATCAATTGAAATATTTACCTAGCAGTCAATATGTGAGAAAACGAGTGTATCTAACAGAGTATCTAACCTATCAGTAAGTAGTATTGGTAGTTCTGAGTCTAGAAGCCTTGGCCTAGTGGCCAAATAAATTTTGGATTTAAATGATGGATTCAAGATGGAGTACGGTAGTAATGACGCCTTTGCTCCGATTGCAATACACTGAAAATGGTAATACTTACCATTTAAGGCGACAATGCCAACTTTGGATTTAAGAGTTGCTACTTTTCTCAGGCTAATTCCATCAGACGCCGTTCAATTCCAACTTTGGATTTTACGAGGTTGCAGAAATCTCGCAGTGAACTAACAGAAAAATTCATTATACTTATCGGCTATTAATTACGAGTATAATTATGATCGTAACCGATCAGCTTTCCCCCAGAATTCCACCTTGTTTGAATAAGAAGTAATATTTTATGAGGTCAATCAATACCTTACTGGTAAGGATACTGATAACAAGAGTAAATACGATAGTAATATAACACAGAAACCTTGTTCTCCGGTCTTTGGGCTCAATACATCATCCTGTATACTTCATTGCACGATTTTGAGATACTGGATTGGACTTTGAGCAATTCCTTTTGCTACAAGTAGGTAAATACAAAATCACCTTTACAAGGAAGGAAAGACGCTAAAATAGTGCAGGATTGTAGCCCACGAGTATTAGGGAAGTAGGAATTCGCTAGAGGTTCGTATACCACAATGGGTGAGACCGAACATCAGATCGACTCACTCGTGGCTCCTTAACAATCCTAACCTCCGGGTAATAGGGTAGCCATGTTTTGACTACGTGGCCCCTCTCACGAAACTGTCTGAAAAGAACTCTCGGTTCGAGATAATCTCTCTAAATTGGAAAAAGAAGGTAACCAAACCTGCCTACTAATATTAACATGATATTATTGTTCAATGGGTTGGTTGTACCAAAATTTGTATCAACCTCTTGATAATTTTGGGTCTTATTGACATCTCTCTGCAGCAAGGCTTATCGGTAGGTCCCTATCCTCCTATCTACATACTGTGTGGAATACTTGATGTATGTGTGTAATGTCTATTCTGGGATTTTATTTGTGCGCTTTTCATTCGGGAAAGGAAGGTAGGTCCTATTTTGGGCCACCTACCAAAAATAAATCCTCTCAATACAGGTTCACTGAATATTTTGAAGTAAAATTACCTAACTTTAGTGTTGTTTGTATTCATCATTATAAATGTAGCTAGTACCTTCCGAAAATTTCAATTTATATTACAAATCTGCTCTCGCACACATTGCCAGGATTCTTACGGTTTATTGCCATTTTGCAATTTGTAATGACTTCCTCAATTTTTCCATGACTAGCAGACCTTGAGATTTCTTAACCTGAATTACGGCATGATTTTGGTCTTGTTCCAGGTATGAGTATCATGGAGGGTAAAGACGATCTCTTAGCTGAGCTCAAGCAGAAATTCATACCCACGTTCCAGACAAGCTGCTGCTTCTGGTTGCCGGCCCAGGCCATCAACTTCTTGCTGGTGCCTCCGATGGCACGCGTTGTCTATGTCGCCTCCTGCTCATTCCTCTGGGTCAACATCCTCTGCTTCATCAAAAGAAAAGAGATGACCACCCCTTCGGAACCCATTCCTACTTGAAGCTGGTTTCCAAGTCAGGTTATGGGAATTTTCATCAACACGAAGTACAAAGACAACCAGAGATCCTGGCTCGCTACAGGAAATGTCTCTGGGAAATACTAAATACTTGGCGATACCTAAAGCGAACACTGTTCAAACAACCCGATCCCATTGTCATCATAGGTCTCATGTCACGAAAGAAATCACTGTTTCTGTTACAACCACTCCGATTGATTATTTATGAATTAGGTAGCTACCTGTATTGTCAAGCATTATTATCAAGCTAGTTAGGTACCACTGAATGAATTCATGAATATAATTTCAGCTATTATTGTTACTGTTGTTTAATGGCCTAACGTACTAGTATTTGTTGTACTAGTTTTTAGCCAAAAGTACTAAGATACCAAAAAGTACTAAGATACAAAAAGTACAAAGATACCAAGCCAAAAGTACTAAGATACCAAAAATACCAAGCCTAGAGTGAATTACAAATGAATTTATCAATATATTTTCATCATTGACAGAAACTTGCGAGCTATAAAGTAACAGGACCGACTTCTATCACGAGTTTACATACGAGGATAATGGGAAGACTTTTCAAATCACCTACTACCTAAATAAATGGGTAATTATCAAATAAAATTTTCTTCGGAAAGTACTTAGGTACCTACTTCTTTTATATCACCTACCTCCTAGATTTATACTTATCAAATTCACAACAACCAAATACACTTGGAGCAAGTGGGTTGAATTTATTGAGGGTATAATCCTGAATGTAAGACTTAACAAAAGATTTATATTTAAATATGTACAGTTGGTTCGTTATCCACAAATACTGGTAAGCATTCACAGTCGAAAAAAATTAGGTGGTATGTCACTTTCTTTTGTCTCTGTGTTTTCTCTTGTGCTCCTTCTGTTCCTTGTGCTTCTTTTTCTTTTTTCTCTTCTTTTCTTTTTTGTCGACTTTCCGTTTCTTCTTTTTCTTCTTAGTGGAAGAACTCGAGTCTTTTTCGACCCACTGCTCTTCATCGGATGATGATGACGATGAATCAGACGATGAAACGACTGGCTTTGATGGGGTTTTGCTCTTCTGAACGAACATCGGCTTGGTCGGTAGAGCTGGACCATAGAGCAATTGATTCACAGAGTCGCCTTCTTTATCGTTTGGGTTGGGTGGAACAGTAACAGAGCCCCCACTCACTGTAATAACTGTGTCATTTGAGGTAACTTTATTCGAAGGTTCTTCCTTTTCCACATTAGGCCCACATGGCTTCTTCTCGTTCAACTTATCCAAGTTAAGATTAGCGAAAATTCCCCGAGGTGGGGATGTGTTCCTTAAAACATTCTGTTGGCTGGCTTCGGATGGCCTTGGAGGGACGACCTTTGGAGTTGGTGGTGTGTCCTCTTCGTCTTCACTATCACAAAAGATGGCCTTGAACAGGTCCTTTTTCTCTGCGGGGTCATCAAATTTTATTTTCTGGAATAAGAGAAAGTTGCCTATTAATAATTAGGCACCAAATAAAATGAATTACATAACACTTCAGGAAGAAATCGCTTATGCGTTCGAAACCCAGAATTTAGGACAATACCTAGCTTTGGTTCTAACGGCAGGTGCTAAAATGAAAGCTGGAGCCCAGCCCTCCAGATCAATTTCCTAATTCCAAGCTATGTGCCATGAGGAGTTATATAATGAAATGTTTTAAGCATACTAAAGCTTAATTTCAAAACTCGACGGAAAGGAGTGGAAAAGTGCTGGTACTCACCTCAAAGGGGTCAGATATTTCGTCAAGCATGCTAGGTGTTGGTTTTTCAGGCTCCGAAATTTGTGAAGTTTGACTGCTTAGTTTTCCTTGCGGTGGCAACCCTGCTGCAGCTGAAGACGTTGGGCTGTCTGAATCCTTCTTTCTGCTGTAACTGCTGAAAGGGTTGTCAGAGTCAACAAGAATGTCAAACACTGAGAATCGGCTCTTTGGCTGAGTACGATCTTTAGCAATCTCGCAAAGACTTCTTCCCCCTCTGAAACATATCGTAAACAAAGATTTAATTTTCTCCTATTTTAAGTTTTTCCTATTCGCTCACCAATCAAGACACCCACTCGTCAGATTTGGAACTGACATATCTGAGCTATATACCTTAAAACTCTCAACACTTACCGATTTAATGGTTCAGCAATGTTCATTCGTTTACACACAAGGGAGACGGGAGCCCAGTCATCTATAGATCTCGTTAGCTTGCCAAACATCTTGGATTTTGCTGCTGCTGCCATGTCTGCAGTGACGCCATGCGACATCTTGGCGACTGGAGCCAGAGGGTCCAACGACTCGTCTGGTAGCTCAGCTCGAGAGAATCGGTCAGCCATCATCCCTGTATTGAAATGTATGCAACACACAATTATTTGCGAAGGCATTCAACATCTGGATGACATGAAACGTATCTGCTACTTGCAATGGGAGGCTTGAGGAAGAAGAAGAACAACAAAGATTACAATCAAACTTAAGTAGTTAGCATTCACACTAAGCACTTATGCTAGTTTATATTCTAATGGATAATTTGAAGAATGATGAATTGATCACCTACCTGACAATGGGCGATAGAGTTTAGCTGCCTGTTCAAATTCCGTTCTTTCTCTTTCCTTCTCCCATTCGCTCATATTTTTTGGTTGTAGCGACGTAAAGGCATCTGAAATACACAAAAACACGAAATATGTACGCAGTATTTTGTTCATGGTGATAGCCAAGGGTTTGTCTGAACTGAAAAATAAGAACGAAGGTGATAAGGTGAATTAAGAACTGCTCCTCACTGCACCTATACACTGAACAAGTGCCAGACGAAGTAATATTATTTAATATGTCCTACCTTTAGCACCTATTTTAACCAGTTGCAGATATTTTTCATAACGCGCCTGCTTAGTTGGGTCAGCTACAAACGGCTTGAAATTTAGCTCATCTTTAGGATCTGGGGGTGGAAGTTCCGGTATGGTTTGTTGGTCGGCTTTCTCTTCATTCGCTTTATCTTCGGTGGCTTTTCTGCAAAGAAATGAACCATAAAACTGGAGGCAAGAAACTGTTTATGATGCAGAATTGGAGAAATGAGTATGGATACTTACCTAATTGATGATTTTTCTCCCAAAATAACAGCTCTATCTTCAGCATCCAAAGCTTTTTTAGGCCCTCTGACATCAGGAACACTGGTGCGCTCTGGCCCGAACCTAGACTTTCTGGCGGTGTGAATGGGTTGGTAGCCAGGAGGCAGCGTTGGCGGGGGGAAATACTTCTTTGGTGCAGAGGGCTTCTTGGCTGCTACAAATCCTATAAAACGAAAAAATATTTTGGTACCTACATTCTCTAGGAAATTCCTATCTGAGACTACTTCGGTTCTTCCCGGTGTATGCGCAAGATAAATAATAAGCATAATAACAATTAATAAGAGCAATAAGAGGACCTTCTATAACATCTTCCCCGCCAGTGATTGCCAGCAACTTCTCTTTGGCAGCTCTTTCCTCCTTTCGTTTTTCCCGCAACGAGGCTGGGGTTTCTAAGGCGAAATCGTACTGAGACATATCATCACGAGCATAGATGTCAGCATCTTCTTCTTCAAACGCCCCAACTCCAAACGCCTACAAACAAAATACGACGCATGATGTACATTCTACATTTGCGAATATTGGTTCTCAGTAAATTTTCTCAAGCTTCCTGGTCTAAGCAGTTAACTTACTTAGTTAAAACTTCACCTTGGTGGAAACTCCAATCCAGTTTTCCTGAAATCATGATAGTCTCCTGACCAGATTTAACTGATTTCGGATTTTGACGGCATCAGTGAGGAATGGACGTCAATTTGTTTCAATTCTTTCAAATTGTAGAATTGTAGGCCTACTGGAGAGCTTTCCAAAAAGATGCTACATGATGGGTCGGAAATCAACGAATGTGGTGGAAAAGGGGATAGAAAAAACGTGCGACGTCGTCTGGTATGTATTGCCTCTCCCCCACTCTCATGCGAAACGAGTGAGAGGGAGATGCATACCAGATGGCGTCACGCTTTTTTCTTTAGCTTAACCCCGCCGAACTACTCGGATTTCGGAGCTGAAAATTGGGACACGAGGGTGATGAATCCGATTCTGAGGTCAAAAGCAGCAAATTCCGACCCACGTCCATTCCTCATTATACAATAATATGATGGCCAGAACTGGTTTTGACCGATGACATTAGCAAAAACTAGTTCTGCCTAGTACACTAGTGTTGATTGATGGCTTTAGGCAACAATAGGTTTGACTGTCCAAGTTCTAGAGATAAATAGAAAGGCTCGATTCATAGAGTGCGGCACCGACATAAATGTCCCATATTTTACCTCTAGCAGGGCACAAGGCAAGGACAAATGCAAACGTAACAGACGAAATTGTTCAAAATTTAACTACCAAAATCGACTTGTGAATACACTAGCTGCTTGAACTGTTGAATGAGCAGCTCTGTATTGTTAGTGTGTGTACAAAAAACAAAAAATTATTTTTTTAAATTCTAAATAATTCAGTCTATTATTATACTAAAACTACTGCTAGAACGATCATCAACTATGCAATTTTATTAATCAAATTTACCAAGCTCAGCAGATCAACAAAAAATCTTAAAGGCACTTAACGTGGAGAATGTAATTTCATACCTGTCCTCTTATAGCGAGTTTTTTATTGTTGTCCATGAGGCGAAACGTGTCTGGAACAGCTTTAGAGGGATCGTTTTGTTTGACAGACAAAACCGATGATCTATCAAGGCCTGAGTACCCCATACCAAACACGTCAGTCTTGGCCTTGGCAAAGATTACGTCGACGTCATCAGGCGCAAAGAGAGTGTCTATGTCCAGATCTTCATCACCTGTTTGGATTTTAACGAGTTAGACCGTTGAGTATGTACTTACTTAAAAAGAAATTGATGTTGGAACCTAGTTCATCGACCTCTACAAACTGGCTTGAGTATAACATCCTTAGGATTATTTGAACCAGCCCGCTCAATTGATCTCCAACACTGTTGCTACACCAAGACTGCTGGGGTTTGATATCTGTATAGGGCCTCTTAGGAACGACTTCTTCAAACTTACTGCTGGGAAATAATTTCCAAAACACTACCGTCCCACCCAGTAGCGGTGCGTGGGCTCTGAAAACGGTGGGGCACAAAAACAGAACACAAAACCAACAGATTTGTCTACAAAATACCCCAAGGCAACAACACCCTTCCCTTATTAATTTACTGATTGAGCGATATTCAGCAAAGCTTATCTCGTTTAATCAACACTCTATCGTCATAGGAAAATGTAGACAATTTCTACTGCAAATCAGCCACCGAATTCATGTGCTACGCAAATATAGTAAACTATAATACAACAAAACAATGACCCGTCGGCCTGTACCTACTTGAACGGAGGAGCTATGACTAGAAGCTAGGTAGTTATCTGCGAGTTACAACACTGATCAATCAGCAAACAGGACAAAACGCACGTACGTACCACAAATAAAAATCTGTCATCGGAACAGGACCGAACGCAAACCACAAAAAATGTAAAGCAAAAAGTTGAAAACTGACTCAACAGAGAAAGGGAATGTGATTCACGAGACAACAAAAACAAATTGGAAGACGATGAAGCATCTCGTATCAAAATGATAAATTGAATCGAAGGGATCAAATCGATTGTGAAAAAGGATCGATTTAGGAGTGGAAATCAGATTCTGGAGACAGGGCCCAAAGTGGGCGTGGCAAACAACAAGCATGCGTGGACGGGCCACTTTTCTCAGTTGCCATGGGAACACTCGGTCCCAGGACCTACCTGCCAGTTTCAGGAGCTCAGGTTTCGATTTCGATTGTAGGACATCGATTAATGCTTGGTCTATGGAGCTAACGTGAAGGAACCATCATGGATTCTCTACTAGAATATTGAATATCCATAGCCAGAGAAATTTGGTGATTCGCTGTTGAACTTTGTGAAAAATGCTAGGTACAGTGTACGGAGGGAAATTCAAATGCCAACTGAACAATGGCTGGAGTTTATTTTTACTCCTCGTGTTTTTGGGTGCCGGGGGAGTGGCCCAAGTGGCCTTATGGAAGCAACGCCCCCGGTCCCACCTCAAGCCCATTGATGACGTGGACAGTCATCAATGCTGAAGTTATATATAAAACTATCAAGACTACCCGTGCACTGCACGGTGAAAAGGAAAGAAATCGGTCTCAGAGCTCACTCAGCTGATCAGGAAGGGAAATGAGGAGTACCATGACTTCTGTTTATATTTTTAAATGAAAGTTTAAATGAATTTTGAGACCAACCACACCCTCCTACGATGAACAGTTCTTTTTTCTATGAGCTTTCAAATTTCGGCACCAGTGAGTCACACTAAGGCCCACTTTCACGGAGTTTAGCCAAACTCCGTTAAAGTTAACGTCAAGGTTTAAACCTGGAAAGGCAGCTGGCGTCTTTCACCAGCCCAAATGTCGGTTAAACCCAGTTTGAAATAATGGAGTTTGCCTGACGGAGTTTAGTTTAAAATGTCCAAGCAAAAGTTGGACAATATGACGCGCCGGGACTATAAACTCGTCAAAACAACAACAACCACCACTCAGCTGATGTCGATTCCCGCTTCCATTGTTCCGCTGTAATAATAAACTGTAATTTGCCAAAGTGATTTCTGATTTACAACGACTCCAGTCACGAGGTAAGGTACCTCTAATATCATTGTGGAACACATGGTATAGAGTAAATACCAATACAATGCCAACTCGCGTTAATTCATTTCACAGCTCTATAACAACGGAACCGAAAATCAGCTGTGAGCTAGGCAGCCATATTGGGATCTCATGGATAACGGAGATAGCGACTTTAAAGCTAGGTTCACATGAGACGCAATTCCGGACGGTAGCCCGGCACGGCTATGCGTTCTGCAATGCTATTGGCCAACGCAAAATGGATTATTTCAACGCAGTGCCTTGGATACTATATCAAAATCTCCAGATATTTTCCGCTGTCGGATGCGTTGCCGGATCTGCGCGGAGGTTACTGCGCACACCTCTCTTGTTTGGTTGTTCAGCCATATTGAAATTCGACATTTATGTGGTTGATATTGCGGTTTCGAGTTCGAGCAATTGTTTGTTTTTTGCGATTGCATTTTGTTATGACTGCGCTGCCATGTGAACGCCTCTGCGGCAAAAATTCCGGGAAATGCGTTGCCGTGCCGGATTACCGTCCGGAATTGCGTCTCCATGTGAACCTAGCTTAACTTGCCGGATTTTGGGCGTTTAAACTTGAGCCCCCTCGGTGGAAGTTTAAGCTCGCACAGAGCTCTGGTGAAAGACAGTGAGCGGTAAACTCCGTTAATTTGCAACCTCTTCTGGGTTAAACTCGTTTCAAATTTTTGGTGAAAGTGGGCCTAAGCAAGGGGGTCCCGTCCTTTCGGGAGCGGTGCAATGACGTCACTCGTTGCTTAAACTTTGAAAGCTCATAGAAAAAGGATTTTTCATCTGAGGAGAGTGCGGTTGGTTTAAAAATTCTTAAAATGGAACCTAATTTCATGTTAAAATGGAAAACTAATATAAACAGAAGCCATGGGTACTCCTCATTTATGTAGCCTAAATATGTTAACCGCCGGTGTTTGAAGAGCACACAGGAAAAAAGACCCGCATCAAGCTCCGTTCAGTCGTTTGACCATCCACTCAAGAAATACATACATACAAACTTCGAGTTTTGTAGATAACGCTATCAGTCCTTGAGTAGCAAATGAGAAATGTAAAATGTGAACTCACTCCCACTCTCATCGGAAGAAGATGGTGATTTCAACGCGCAACCATATACTCTGGCAGTTGAGGTTCCTTTTTCTCGCTTCAACTTCCTCTTCTGCAACCGTTTTTCCATTTTCGACAGCCGGGGGCCTATCCCTTGACCAGGCTTCCAACCCATCTTCATCAGAAGCAAAACACCTACGGTATTCCTGGAGAAAATGGTAAATCAATCTCTCAAAAAGTGAGGTGAGTGTTTTGAATTATTAAGGCCGATGACAAAAAAATGATTTTACAGGTAGGTAAATGAATTAAAGCTAACTTGGATGGCTCGAGAATCTTTTGTAGAACTGGTTCTCCTGGAATGGGGCCGTCTTGGAAATTGACACGTTCTCGTTTTTTTGTGGATTTAGAGCCACTGTACTCGGATTTGGCCCTGACTACAGAAGGCGCAATACCAAAATCTTCCATGTCCTAAGTTAACAAAATTAAATTGCGCAGATGAGGAAAGAGTGGAAAGGTATTTTGAGTACTTCCTACCCATTACTCCAATAATGGATTATAAGGCACTCACTTCATCGTCCATGAAATCCTCGGGCCTCTGGTTCTTGGAGTCGACTTTGGTGGACCTAGAAGACTTGAAAGATGAAGGCTTCCATCCTTCAGGAGTCCCCACGGAGTTGAAGTGGCCAGCACTAAAACCTCCAGTGAATGCACCATGAAATCGACGCCTCCCATACTTGTCCGTAGCAATCTGATCTTGGATGCCCAAGGGTTTTTTCTTAGGAATATCTCCTAAAAATACGAAACAATAGTAGGTAGGTACGTAACCAAATATTCATAATCGGAATTTGAATGATTAATTGATAAGCAGGGTTAGCCTGGGATCCAATCAAGAATTTCATGTCAGCGTTGCCCAATGCGATTGCACAGCACAGAATTACCCTACGACCATGCGAAGTGGATCTAGCTCCAGATATCAAATGAGGTCAGAATGGTTAATCTAAATCATGACCCTGATGAAACCATGACATCAAAATCAGATACCTAGAGGTGGAAGAAATAGTTACGGGGCTACAGGAAAGCGTTGCTCTATACCCTAGGGTTCGATTTTAGGTCTCGGGCGAATCGACAATCTTCTTCGTACAACAGAGACATTTGAATCAGTACCGATCACCACCTAAAGCAGTTAATGAACTTGGGGTCTACATAATTGAGCACAAATGCATTATTTGGCGGTGTGCTGGATTTTACGTTCTGCGATCCTCGCAACTTTTGGTAGCTCATGTTAGGCAGCTAAAAGAACTTGATGAGTTTGATGAGTTTGATTAGTAAATTTATTAATAAACCTGAATGCGTCAAATTGTTAAATCTGAGCCGTCACGCATTACCTTCTTCTATGGGCTCGAGTGGGGTTCCCAAGAACGGATACTGCTCTTCTTCCTCTGAATCCGACATCATACACTTCACACCTGCACTAGAGACTTTACATTTTTAGAGTTCTGTTTGCTGCAATATAATTCAACAAGAAACACAAAAGTGACCATACAAACAGCTCGGGTCAGTTTTACGCCGCATCAACCTTATCTCTTATCAATGTCGTTCTTCCATGATTGTTCTACTTCTTCGAGTTCGTTAGCTTGCCGAGCGTCATGGTAGAATATTGGCCGCACGAGACTATAATGCGGTGCAAACAATATCATCTGTTTTATCCAGAAGTGCATAAATTTGAACCACCAGTTGTTTTGTTCATACTAAGTTCAAACACTTGTCCCTCGATGATAATCTCGTACTAATTTAGCAACTAGGTACCGAATCATTGGGTATGAGATTCAAATTAACGCTCGCCAAGTTGAAACGGAAGACGGTTGAACAGCGCTCCTCGCGGAAGCTTTCCGAGCTAAAACTGGCTTCCGTTTTCCTGGGTTTTCCTGATGTTGATTATTTGAGGTTTGTGTTCAGTGGCGATGATAACTCTATGGCCGGATCCTCGTCGAGAGCCCTTGACATCCGATGGATGAGGAGATACCGCGTTTTCTGGGTGGCTGGAGTCGTAATCCTGTCCGTTCAGATGTTCCTCGCCTACGTCTTCCTGACGATAGACACCTCCAGAGACAACCCCAACCAGGAGTATCTGTCTGGGAGAGGCAGGCTCAACGTTGAGGTTAGCCCTTCCCATTTCAAAATAGTTTTGGTGGAAGTCATTGAATCTTATCGGGATTTACCTACTTGAATCCTTCTTTCCCGAAGTATTGTACGTAGTTGCTCTGGTATTATTTGATGAACAATGAACATAGTACTTTCCATATTTCACCCTCCTAGAACTTTTGGGAACATAAGTACCTAGGTACTTACCTA
Source organism: Leptopterna dolabrata (assembly GCA_954871275.1). Lineage (NCBI taxonomy): Eukaryota > Metazoa > Arthropoda > Insecta > Hemiptera > Miridae > Leptopterna > Leptopterna dolabrata. The sequence continues at coordinate 33,107,445 of OX940984.1, forward strand.
CAGTACACACTCCTGTCCTGTGAACATTTCAGTGATGAATTTGTTCCATACCTCACCGTCCTCTAAGCGTAATTTATATTACCTACAAATATCCACCTTCGGTAACGTTCGTATGGAGCCCTACACGTACCCATCCCTAACAGGCTACCTGAATGTGTTCTGGATTTTCTAGCACAATAAAGTTCAAATGCAGTGCCTATTGAAACGCCCAGAGTCGGTAGGTCGTGAATATTAGGTATACTAGATGCTTTCAGCTCATCTTGCCATCATAATTTAACTGGGATCAAGTCAGAATAGTCAATTATCGCTTAGGCCTTCAACTTCAATCATAGTAAAGTTTGTTGTATCCATTCGTGTCGTCCAGGGCTTGGAGGAACATGGGCTGGAGTCGCCTCGGAGGTTCCGGGAGATGTTCGTTGGCGACGACGAGGATGACGACTCCGTGGGTAACAGCAACGCTGTCTACAGCAAAGTCAAATTACCACCGGACAAGGTACCTCAGAAATCTGGCAAAGCACCCAAAGCGGGAAAAGCAGGGGAAGGAAATAAGTGAGTTATCTCAGTAATGTTATGGTAACATTTCTGAAATTCGTACTTAATCTCTAATGAATATTTGGTTCTCAACTATTCAGACGACTATCCTTTGGACATACAGCCTCTGTGTAGGGAAATTAACACCGTTTGATTTGACCGAAATTCTTAAATTTTAGGAATTTCACAAAAATGTGGAACTGCTCACGTTTTTCCATGGTTCAACATTGTCAGTAATTAGGAAGTGTCAAATCGAAAGTGTTCGGGTAGGTGCGGATTAGTCCTCTAATCTAATTCTAAACCAATTAATTCTGATCTGATCTAATTAATTTAAACCCGACTGTGTTCCATTTGCTAATCTACATGTGTTCCATTTGCATAATCTAATAATTGTTCCATTTGTATTCTAATTCTAATTCAGTTCTAATTCAATCTAATGAATTCTAAACTCGACTATGTTCAATTTGCGCATCTGCATACCTATAATTTTATTGGTTTGAGTCTCAACTTGAGGGTAGTTGGTTACTGGACCACTGCTCGATGGATTCCTCACTCATTTTCCCGGATTTGCAGCATTTGGTCGAATAAAACTGTTGCAGTGGGTCCAAAGTTTTTAGTAAATGAATTTTTGAATGTTTGTTCCTTACAAATTCGTTTTGGAACATACTAAAGCCAGCCCTAGATATTGAACGTTTTTTATGTACCTATGTACATAATATAACTATATGTGTAAAAACCGACGATATGGCTGCGAGAGTCAAATTTAGCTTATCAACATTTAGCAAATGTTGGTAATGGCAAATTGTGAGTTCGGAGATGAGTTATTTTTTAGAAAGTGTTTCCAAATTGGAGTATTTGTTTTGGATGAGGGGAGGGGGTCAGCATAAAACGGTAAAATTCGTCAGCAATATTTAGAAATTAGAAGTATTTAACAATTCTACCAATTCATCAAAACTGTTACAGAATGTTGACGAGATTGCGAAGGACTGGCCGCAGTCAAAAACACTAGAAGTGGGTCATACCCGAGTTTCTTGTTTCAAAATTACAAAAAATTGTATCTGTAAAAGTAGCCACCGTCATCTAGTAGGTCTGAAGATGTCTGAAACCGTCACGATTTTTATTCGAGCTATTCAAAATTCAGATTGGTCCAAAAAACTAGCCATGTTCTTGAGATTTTGAACCCTTTGCAGTTACCTAGCATGCTAGCATATTATGTCGTTGGAAAACTCTACCTTACGGGAAGGTCCGTCGCCCGCTGTAATTACCATGTTTAATAATATATCGTTCTTTTTAGCCTAGAAACATCAGGGTACACGGTTAGACGGTTGTTTACCTAGCGGGCCATCTCAGTTTCTCTGTTGGACCAACTGCTAAAAGGGCCGTTCATTAGAAGTCAGACCGGTGGTGTTGGTCGTTGGGGGGGTGATAAATATTAACGCCACTGCGAGAAGGGCCCCCAATTTAACCCTCTGTAGGATCGGACCGCGGGCACCCGCAACTTTGCCGCATTGAATTAAAGATCCTCACCTCTCTCTATTCAAATTTCGTTCTGCTTGGTTTTACGTTGCACCGAATCCCTTCAATATGCAGGGCGGGCTCGTATTAAAAAATTCATTCGTAGTCTGCTGGAATTGTTAGAATGTGACTTTATGGGCTGCAATGCCCCTCTTGGCAGGTGCTGTTCCATATTGATTAGGTAGGTACCTGTCGATTCGCGTCGGCATGTTTCGTTTTCCGAACACTGCATAAATGGTAGTGATAGGTTGCATTAATACCTTGAAAAATCTATTTGAAAAAAGTACCTACCTTTTTCCTACGGTAAAAATACTTACTTTTATTCATGTACAAACTGACTTAATTCTTTTTTGTAGTAGGGAGACTAGTGCAGTTTTGTTGGTTTCGTTAATTAGCAATCATGAGCGTTGTAAACTTCAAAATTTATTATTTTTAATGCGTTGACAAACCCCATGGAAAGCGAGAAATTAAAAAACATAGAAACAGATATGTTTGAACATGCAAGCCAGATAGTTATGTTATTGTTACTCAAATGTTGAACTAAACATATCAATGGTTTATGAGAGTGATTTCATATTTTCTGGAAAATATGGAGCAACACCGGGTAGCTGAATCTAAAAGTCGAAGAAAATTTGTTTCGTCCGTTGTTCACCCTCTCATAACCAGGGACTTTATGAGAGAGTTTATGACTTTTTCCATTTCACGACCTTTTTCTCGATGACTTATGACCTTCATTTCCTTGCTTACGACGTCTGTTTCGGACTACTTCATGACTTATTAGCTACATAAGAGTATCACGTTTATAATAATTGTCAAATTTCATCTATTATTATGATGCGTTAGGTTATTATATGGTAAATGGTTCGAAAACAAGAATCCACTACTAAATTTAGTATAATTATTTATTTATAAAGAATTGCCTATTACATTTAAAATGTATACAGTGCGTTAGTTCTCATAACCAATTTGGTCGATTTGGAGCGTGTTTTTCTTCTCAGCCATAGTATAGGAAGAACGACGAACGTCTGAGTTTTAGTCAAGGTTTTTATGTTAGGTGTTAGGTGTTGCTTTTCCATTGATTAATTGAACAATTATCGACAAAAATGCGTTAGGGTGTCTCGCCTTGTAACAAGCACCTCTGTGGATGTTTAACTGATTTCGATTAAGTTTCACAGCAGTGATCGCCCTCTCCATCTGCGCAAACTTGAAATTCTATAAATTCATATTCATTATTTCATGATGAATCGTTGCATATTGTTTTGAAAACTGTTAAGGCTGGTAATAGGGTCTTTGGTACTTGACTCACTAACCTAAAATGATCCTTCAAACTCCAAATCCGGAAAATCCTACTCAAATTGTCAGGTCCGTTGGAGACCGGTATATTTGTCGGTCGAGCCTGTTATACGAAAATAAGTATTATTTGCGAACTATTCCACTAACGCTATAATCCTGGGCTTTTTTTTATTGGTGTTGTTATCGGTGAATATACCTACTATGTCATTCAACCTTTTACTTTAGGACTGTCGCACTGAGGCTGGAGGAACTGGATTTCACCCCAATGTGCGAGATCAAGATTAAAGAAGCCATCTCTGCTATCCACCGTGCTAGAACTCAGAATTGTAAGCAGCAGGTAATAATTCGCTTCATTTATTCCCCACCCCTTCTGGCCAAGGAGGGTTCTGACCAAGCATCGATTAGATGAGAAAACCTACCTTTCCCTGCAATGTATCCTGCTAGATATTGCAAAATGAATTGACCCAACGCTCGCCTTAGTGCAGTTTGCATGTGACGAAATTGGTATGCAGAGTTATAAAAAATAACAGAGCAAAGGATTTGCGATCAAATTTCAGGATTTATAAAATATATGTACAATACTTAAAAATCTTTGAAATATTATTAAAAATTGAACAATTTTTTTTTCTAGATTGCTAACTCAACGTGCCTTATTAACGCTGGTGAATTATATCCCAAAGAGTTGCCTCACTTATGCCCTGCACCTGGTTCGTACAATTATTATTGCATTATTGCTATTTATAAAAAATATGCCTACTTCATTTTTAATCGTTACTGTTAGTTTTCTTGTTGTTAGAAGGAACATGAATGCTATTAAATTTGTTCATTTCTGAAGTCCAATTCCAGCATCTAGTTCTAAAGGTTAGAATAACCCCCACTAGTCTCACAGGATGTATTTGAGTGCTTCTATAACAACACAACAGTACTAGATACTAATTAATCTCTGGGTCGCCTGTTTCGTGTTTCCACTAATGTTGTCCGTGTTTCTACAGCCATATTGTCCTCCCTTCCTGCAGCCATGAATTCATGGATCGAGGGTTGTGGCACCTAGTGGGTTTTGTTAGTTTTACAAGATTTTCAGGTTTTTCGCCTCCTTCCTGAAGAATCCGTTAAATTAATGATCCTGTGGCTGGTTCGTTACTAGAACCGTTCCATGGAACCCATTCTAAAAGTGGAACTGCTCGGAACAACAACTTATCTAAATACACCAGCTGGAATGGTTTTAAATTGCTCCCGAAGTTTTTTTTCCGATTTTGAACTTCTACCAGGACCATTATGGGTAATAAATTGGATGCTGGAAAAAGATTGCAGTTAGCAAAACTGAAATAACCATACACCATACAGTAGCTGAAGTAAGCGGAGGTAACTCCTTCTTTCGGAACTAAGAAGTCAAAAGACCGGTTCTGAACAGTTTTTTCTAGCCTCTTTCTATAGTATCTTTCTGGCTCCACGCTATGAAGTATTCTTATTATTCAATTGTTTATTCCTGGACAGAAAAAATCTCGGATTATTTTACATGAACGTAGTGTCAGTATAAACGGTTTTGGTCGGACAGTGAGCCTGTTCAAGAGAATTTGAGATTAATCCTGTGCATACCCTCATAGATCACCCACACATGCTTCAGAATTACGTGAATTTACCTATGCATTTGTATTTTAGGATCGATAAAAGGAAAATCCTATGGCTGTTACCAAGATGACAAGGTCTCTAGAATACTGAAAGAATACTTTGTCAATTTAAAAATCACAAACTCCCCCGTCAACTGCATGAACACCTGTCTTCAGTCTGGTTTCCCCTACGCTGGAGTTCAATATGGGTACATAATAATTATCCTAATTAGTCATAGTTATTCACCATCATCAGTATAATAACAGTTATACGTTTGTTTCTTGAGATAGAAATAAATTTGGATCATAATGAGTTTAGAATAGTGATGTCGACTTTCTCGAAAATGGAGAACATGATTTAGCATCGTGATTTAGTCTAGTAATACCTTTGTCCGTGATTCTTAGGTAACTTACTGAAAAGTATCATTTATGTCAACAGGACTGAATGCTTCTGTGGTTCTAGTGAACCTCCCTCCTCCGCAAAGCTTCCAGATTCTTCCTGTAACATGAAATGTCCAGCTGACCCAAAACAAGCCTGTGGTGGGTTTTACACGGTCAACGTCTATCAGACTGGAGTCGCCCGTAAGTATCGACGTTTATCATTTTACTGGCAGCCTTCCAGTTGAAGTTATGTGCCCGAGCCAAAGCCATGCGGGTGGCACACGTTATGCACGCTAAACGTTTTAAAAGACTTGGAAGTCCTCCCTGTGAATACCCATAATCAAGCTCCACGAACAGCACGTCATTACTCAAAGGTGTACAACATTGAAATGAGTGAACGAATTGAGTGAGATGAATGAGTCGCATGCAGTTGGTCAAACTTCTACTTTCTTGGGAAACAGGTGAAACAATAGACTGTCTGGAAGTGGGTCAAGCTGGCTTACACAGTTCCTTTGAGTTGGGTCTTCACATGGGATAACGCAAAATTGTTCATCTATGGGCGCTCTATGCCAAGGGCCAATAGTGCCTCAAGGTCTAACTGAAATGGGGTGTGCAGATGTGTCACAAAAGCCGTTTATATTTTTTAATGAAACGAGTCCATTCTGATAACGTTAACAACCCCAACCGCACTGTCCTGCGATAAGCTTTTTCTATGATTGTTCAAAGTTTCCAGAAGCTTTGAAAAATCATAGAAAAAGAACTACTTGTCATAGGACACCGCAGTTGGTGTCAAAATTAGCAGGAGGGAATCTACTTTCATTTAAAAAAATAATAAATAGTAAGCATACCCCATTGATACTATTATGATTTATTATGTCTTGGGCCGTTTGTTTTGAAAATATCCTCAAATGGACAATCTTGCTATATCTCATTTTGTAGCTTCATGTATCTCATACCGTCCTAATTTGTGCAAATAACCTGTTGATGGCGAGCATTGGCCTATGCATCAACAGAACAGTCTATTCTACAAAGATGAATCACTGGTTCGTTTTTCTTATTCCAGGTATGAGCAAAGAACCAGTAGTGGAGACCTGGTTGAAAAAAGGAGAAAGCAGTGAACACAATAAAGACTCCCGAGTTCGCATCGTGTTCTTGCTCACTCTCAATGGTCGAGCCGTCCGTCAAGTGAAGAGGTTGATAAAGGCCCTTTTTCACTCTTCGCATTTCTTCTACATCCACGTCGATGCTGTTAGTGGATACCTTCTTATTTTGCCCTCCCCCCTCTGCTCATTACCTTTACACCTTGTATAGGTAATGCGCCCCTTGCAGATTAAGCGATTTTCCCTCCAGTGCCATAACGAAGTCTTGAATTCCCCTTTATGTGTGCACAGAGACAAGACTACCTGATGAGGGAGCTCCTTCAGCTGGAGATCAGGCATTCGAACGTCCGTTTGAGCAGACGGCGCCATGCGACAATCTGGGGAGGCGCCTCTCTCCTCACCATGCTTCTGGAGGCGATGGCAGACTTGGTCCAGAGTGGTTGGCAATGGGATTTTGTCATCAATTTGTCTGAAAGTGACTACCCTGTTAAGTGAGTGACAATGTTTAATACCGTTATATGGTATTACAGTTTATTGAGATGATATGTTGGCTTCTTATACTTATAAATAAAATGAACTTGAATTACAGGACCAATGATCAGCTTGTTGACTTCTTGACTGCAAACCATGAAAGGAATTTTTTGAAATCCCATGGCCGTGAGGTGCAGCGCTTCATTACCAAACAGGGTCTTGACAAGTCATTTGTTGAATGTGATGCCCATATGTGGCGTGTGGGTGACCGTAAGCTGCCTATTGGCGTAGTTATAGATGGAGGTAGTGACTGGCTCGCACTCTCGCGGCCTTTTGTGGAGTATCTGGCAAGTGGTGGTACAGAAACTCTCATTCAAGGGCTTACCACTGTCTTCAAGTATTCATTGCTTCCAGCAGAGGTTAGTTCCTAAGTTACTCAAGTTACTTAAATCAGAATGCCGTCACATTTTGTAATTCCCAACAGCATATTTTTCAAGCTTGTCTTGAAGCTTAATCCTGTCAGCTTAGGATAAGAGATCCGGTAAGAATTCTTGTCTTCATGGAGGCTCATGAATCAGGCTTCTACTTTTATTACCACTATATAACTACTTCTCTGTAATTTTTCTTCCAAAAATACCTAATTCCTCTTGATCTATTGCAGTCATTCTTCCATACTGCCCTCCGCAACTCTGCTTTCTGCAAGTCCTATGTAGACAACAACCTCCACTTAACCAACTGGCGGAGGAAACTTGGATGTCATTGCCAATACAAGCATATTGTTGATTGGTGCGGCTGCTCTCCTAACAACTTCAAGGTCGACGATTGGCAGAGGATTGTCGTATGTACTAGTCCTATTACCTAAATCATTGTTTATATCATCAGTTGGAATGCATGGGCTAATTGGTAACACTCGTTGATATACTGTTTCTTCTAGGCCACAGAAAGCAAACCTGTGTTTTTTGCCAGAAAATTCGAGCCTATCGTTGATCAAGGTATCATCAATCAATTAGACGCTTGGCTTTATGGTGCACACCCTCCTGGTAATTATTCATTTCGATAAACATTCAATCTATCCACTAGCTGGCATACTTATTTCGATCATACTTGTACTTACCTTCTGTAATAATAATAATGTTATTGCTAACTAGTTGGTCTACTAATTTGTTTGTGGTTTTAGATCTTCCGGGCCTGAATAGCTACTGGCAGAGTATCTATAACGCCTACGACCTTGGGCCATCCCCGGATGATGCTCTCATAACTTTAGGCCTCAGCTTGGCTAGAGCAGCCGTGCGCATAGCGCAAACCAACTGCTCTATCACTTCCACCAAGCTCATCGATATCACTACATATCACAAAGTCGATTTCTATCAGGTAATGGGTTCTGTAGGTTTTCTTAGCAGTCTAATTTCGTTGGGCAGCTCACTGTGAGTCCAACGTTAGGATCTGATAGTCAATGTTTCGAACTATCTGTTCTAATTGTTATGTTTTTAAATGACCACTCTGTTTCAGGGCTCACTGATATTGTTTGAGGCGAAGCCTCGAAGCGGCTCCGAAAGTGCTGTCAAAGTGGAATGCTGGGTCAAACCCACTGACCACTTTTCCGTGACAGACGTCGTCGGGCCAGCCAATAAACTCAAAGTACGATCAAGAGTCCAAAAAATGCTTATGTTCAGTATTTTTACACAATCATCAAATGACGTCCATCGTAACTATCGTTTAATTTAGAATATGCGTGGCACCTTATCAATTTGCCAAAGTCTTCATGTATTTTAATAAGTTTATCTCAATAATCTTTCAGACCTTCTTTGTGAGCTCGGATTATGATCAAAAGGAGCAGCTTGCGAGAAATAGCTTGAGGTGGCTAGGGCCGTTTTCTGACCCTGTTGCCGTCTACGAAACGAGTTCCAACAATCAGCTTTTCAACATCACACTCCTCTGGATTGATCCCATGGATAATGTTGCGGCCGCCTCTGATCTTATCATGGAGGAGGGCACTTCGGTATATTCTGTTGTAAATTGTTAGATCCTAGTTCCATCCATTGTAGAGAGATAATGTTATGGACGAACTTCCAGAATTGCCTAGGATTGTTTATTTATGACATGAGCTGGGCTAAACAGCTTTTCAGGCTGAAAAGCTTCCCCACTAAGTCAGTTCAAGTTCATGTGGATCTCATAATTTTTGTTACAGATTGGTTTCATCAAACCAGGCCTGAAATCCCCTCTTTTACCAGGCGTGTGGACTGTGAAGTTAGTATGGAACTCTACAGAATTCGCTCACACTTTGTTCCTCGTTGTCCCTCTTGAGCAAATATCAGGCTCCCCTGTGTCCCTACACCAAGCCCAGTGAGTTGATATTAACTATTGCTTCATTTGTACTTGATATGTTGCTCTATTTCTTTATTTATACTCTGCGCCCTTCAAAGTAATTCCAAGACATATTTCATTTAGACTAGCATAAATTCACTGCATGTTGTTTTTGTCTGTCTCTATTCCTTTCTACTTACAAATTGATGAGTAATTTATCATTCTTATAGTTGTTCACTTACTTTTCTCGTTTAAGATTTGTCCATGGAGGCCCGGGTGAGCGTTATTCAAAGCTGAACAGCGAGTGGACAAAGGTTGTTGGCATGGGTGAAAACAGAACTACCTTGGAAAGAAGAGCATTCAGCAATACCAAGAGAGTCGGCAAGGACCTTATCATCTGGATAGACTCCCTCACTGCTAAGTTAGTATAATTAGGTCAATGCAGTGTTATCGAGATTAAACTTCTGCCAGAAATGACGGCAGTGTAGGTGGAACACCGATGTTCGAGCTCTGTGCTTATAGTGCATCTATATCCCAGTTTGGAACCGTTGATGCCGTTCGGACATTTTTTCAAAATTCACAACTAGCACACGCGCATTGTAGTTGGGATCGCTTCTCGATTTTAGACGTTATAAGCGTATGAGCACATGGACCATCCATTAATCACAGGTGGAGAAGATCAGAAGGTTCCGATTTCTCCTTGAGGTTCTGAAAACGTTCATAGTGGACGTTCCGTGGCCTTGGGTCCCAGAACTGGTAGTTCGGAACCGCCGAATTACCGAATTATCAACCAGTTCAGAATTTGCTCTGTGGATATATAGCTTAGGACGAACTAAATCACTCGCGAAGAAATCGTGGAAACCCATTTCAAAGAAAAACGGATTTATTGAAAAAATAGTCTGAAAAGTCTGTACAGGGAGATGAAAAGAACACCACTTGCTGGAGACAAAAGAGCGCTTTTTATTCATTCTTCCGATATTTTTTTATAACTTATTATTAATCTCGAATGTTCTGGGTTGATCAAGATCCCAGGGTTGCCATGTCCATTATTAACTCGTACATAATAAAGAGATACATGGATGCTACATAGTCTATTTCCACTAGTACACGAAAAACACTGTTATACCGGTTTTGGTGAGCAAACCATCGTCAGTAACAAACAATAGCTGTTATTGTATAACAGTGTTTTTCGCGTTTTTTCGTGTATTAGTGGAAATAGACTATTTTTTCAATAACTCCGTTTTTCTTTATAGCTTAGGACATCGAGCCCTACAGCAGCTTCTACCATTCATTGTACTTCCTTATTTACCTTAACGTATTCAACTAGTAAGTAGATGTTTACTGAAAATTATCGTGATTTGTTTAATTTATAATTCAATGGGTTCAATGGGCTTTATTTGATTGTTTCTCACAGGTTTTACAAGGTGCTGGATTGGTGTGGCGCTTCCCCCAGCGGATTTTGCGGTTTGAAGCCTTGTGCATCTACTTATTGGAGCTCCCTTTCGCCAGATCCGAAATCCGAACTCCGTTCCCTGGAGAAATCTGGAAGGATAGCTCGGTAATATACTTACACCACATCGAACCAGTTGTTTGGTTCCTTGCCTATCAGTCAAAATATTTATATCTTAGGAGTCCGAAAGATTGTAGACACTAAGTTGTAGAGTGCAACTTCAACTTACTCGGTTTGTCTGCTATACTTGCCTGATGATTGGGATTCATTTGAAGTGTCTAAGTATCGGTCAATATATGGTCAATATATTTATGAAAATAACTGATAGAAAACACAGAATATAAGATGAGCGGTACTTTTGTTCAAAAAAACTGGAGCCCTACACTTACAAAACGTAGGTAGATGTTAGTTTTAGCGAACTTGAATTGGCACTTAAAATATTGATCTCTTCATTGAGAGGTTTGGTAAATTGAGGAAGGCACAGGATATTTGATTAATTACCTGTTTGAATGTGTTTCCAACTCATTGGGATATATTGGACAAGAAGTCTTACAATAGGGTAATTAGGGACGTAATCACAGTCCTCCTGAACGCCTTCGTTTTGACGTTGTCGCTTAGGCCTGGATAGGGCCTATGGGAGACCTGATTCGAACTGTAGGTTGGTGTCAGATCGGGCCTTCGGAAACTAAGATTAAGAAAGCAATAAAAAAATTATTGTAATATTATTTAGCTTCATGAACTTGAAATGAATATTTCTATTCCAGGTGGTGAACCGAGGCACAATTTATTTTACGATGAAACATCGTAATGTAACTCCATTTTCATTGTGATATTAATTCGTAAGGTTTAAATGAAAAATTCGATCTTTTTTGAAGAGTTAACAAAATTCCATTTTTAATTAAGAAACAAGAAGAGTCTCCAAGGATTTCTTGAATATTGTTGGAAAATGTTTTTATAAAACAAGCATACGCGCCGAAACAGCTCATTTTTTGAGAGAATTACAATAAAATCTATGTTATTTGCGCCCATTGTCCTTTCTCGTTTGAGTTTGTATTTTTAAATGTGTGCCAATTGTGCAAAAAGGGGCGAGAAGGTTTCGATTTGGAAGAGAAAAATAGTGCGTGCCATATCAGAGGCCATATCAAGATTAGCTCGTAGCTGACCAACTTTTTGGTTTGAATGTCTGAAAATACTCTGTAGACACCTAGGCACTGCCATGTAGCCATTTTCTTTATAATTTTAATTTGCCATTGTTATTATTTCAATAATTATCATTATTAAATTATTGTAATCTGGGTTTTTTTTACTGCTGTCTAATTCGTTGTTGGCATTACCTGTCTTCTTTATAATTTGTTATTATAACTACGCATCGAATGTCTTACTGCATTTTACTAAAGATTATTTTATTTTGATTTGTTCAAATCACCCGGTGTTTATAACTTTTTTTCTGAGAGGATTTGTTCAGATTTGTTGTTCTATAGGTACCTAGCTGCTGTGTTTCGTGCGTCAGTTGGATGTAATTGTGTTTCCTCAAATAGTGGACTTGAATTTAGAGCCACCTTGTTGAAAATGGCAATTTCTCCAGACACAGTCGGTAGAACGCACTTTTGTGTCACTTATATATATCATAGTCTGTCAACGTAGGAATTTTGCTTTCCTTTGCTTAGGAGTCATGAACTGTACATTAAAAGGTAGGTACTCCTATGGGAGAAGCAGTCATTTCGGGAAGTTTGAATTCGGATTCATTTCATAGGGTGTTGATCAACTGATTCCCCACTTTGTGGATCCGTGCACCTACATACGTAAAATGGACAGACCATAGGTAATGTGAAAATTCTAGTCTCAGAAATGTTTACTGTTACGAAGGTACATTAACCCCTCATTATAGTAAATAATTATAGGCCGATTCATCAGTCACTCAACTGGTTTAATGATAAATTTTCATCACATATCTTGTGGAATTTTTCTATAAATATGTCCAGGAAATCGAGAGGTTTTTCTTGGGTTGCTTCCACAGCCTTCTGTATGTCAGTTGAAAAATGGAGTCAAATCCTGCACGCACAAAACAAAACAGTTTTCATATGATATGTTTGGACAAGCTGTTCAAAACCAGTTCCATATCGAAGTTTAGTTTGATTCTGGTTAGGAATAAACTAAAACAAGACTTGACGAGAACCGTTCAGAACTAGGACCAGTTCCTAACGGCAGCAAGCTACCTTGTCCAGCAATGAACTGCTAGCTCGAGATCTTTCAGAACTAGTTCTGATCCTGTGGGAACATCCAAAAATTGGCGTGGTCATTTAGGAAAAGTTTAGAACTGCTTGTCTGAGCGTAACTTTAGCTATTATTGTGATTCAGAATATTTATCAATCAATGAATTCATTAGTAGCATGTGAGGTGGAACTGGCGATGTTATTTGATTTTTTAAATCCTCTCATGGTTTATACTTATTTATGTATTAATTTATCCGTAGTTGTGACGTCACTTCGCAAAATTTCCGGTGACATCGAGATTGTGAATGGCATTACGTTTAATTCATCTTTTTAAAAGCCTTTGGTTGGATGGCAGCTTTATTGTGAAGTCACTTCTAGTATTTTTTAATTTAAAAGTGCTTCACTTTTGAAACTTGATTATATTCTTATTGCTTAAGAATGGCAAAGGTGACAGCTACGGAAGTATGCAAAGTGGCGAATATTACTCCATTTCAAGAATATAAACATAGATCTTGGCCCACAAGCTGTCAATTTCGAGGGATAAGGAAACGAAGATTTTCTCTTCGTCGAAACCGAATCCTCTTCATTTTATAAACGTGGATTTTCTTTAAAGAATGCAATAATTATTATCGTAGGTGTGTACTCCAATGACTATGAATAATTATCGTGTAGATTCTGAGATTTCTTTTGTATCAGCAAAATACAAGGGCTACCACGTTTCGTCTGACCAAAACTATAAATGGAGATATGTACATAATAATATTAATTGAACTAATGAATATATTAAAAACTGAGATCTTGAAAATTTTTGAACTCTAGCGCATAAATTGAATTAGTCTGTGAATATTGATGGCTAGAAAGTCTGTATATTTTTTAAAGATTGGTCGTCTTATGTCTCTTTCAAGTATTGATCGTTAGTTTTCGCTGTTAGTATTATTCGTAATGACCTCAAAGATCAAGCTTTTACGATAGACTCGTCTTCTGTTTTGTCTTGAAATGGAACTCCAGGTCTCTGGCACTAATTCTGGTAAACTGGGTATTTTTCCATAGTAAACTGCTGTTTTTGAAATCAAGGACATTCGTTTGAGTGTGTATAGATTGCCTCTCGTAATTTTTTGCTATTTTTAACATAACATCGGAGAATTTTCAAGTTAAATGATGAAAACTGAAAAATGATGTTTTGATGAGTGAATCATGAAGTTTATGGCTTCTCTTTTCCTCGTATTGTCCTTACATTTTATTCTTCGCTTTTGTGTTCATGGAGTTGATCAATTATTCGCTCTGAAAACTAACGCTTGATCTTGAAAAATAGGTAATAGAGATGGAAACATTAGACTGAGCACTTAGGAAACGTTCTTGAATGACTTCTTTCTACCTCGTTCTTTTGATGGGTATCTACCCCAGTTTATTCTTCCCTCCCAACTCGTAGGTATTGTATTTCCTTAATGTTGTCAACGATTCTTTATGTTTTGATTGACTTTACTCCCAATCTGTTGTCATTGTGTTAGTGACAAATAAAATTAAAATTCAGTGTTTACGATATAGGTTGAGGTAATGCGGGTTATATGTGCCTCAGCTTGTTTTTTGTAGAGTAGAAATTATTAATGTTGAAGCTGTTGTAATTCAAAAAGAAAGAGGAGCATTAGGCTGGTCCTCCACTGGAAGTGATACCGAGCGACCAAGCAATCAGGCGATGGTAGGGGACTTTGAGGACGCAGCACAAGGCGGCTGGGGTCCTCCATTAGAGGGGACCTAAGTTTCTCACACACTATGCGGGAACAGGGCAGGAAACGGCGTGGGTAGGACGCGGGATGTCGGCCGGCTGCTGTTGTCCCGTCCTGTGCCTATACCCACACTAGGCAGGACGTCCATCAACTCTGTTTCCTCCGCCGCTTGCTATGCTCCCCTCGTTTCAAGCAAGGGTGTGAGGGTGAACGTGGGGAAGGCGTGTGTGAACGTGGGGAACGTAAACATTGGAAGGTGGAGGGGGAACATCCTGTGCCAGGCACCACCATTTTTCGCTTTGAGAGCGAACACGGTGTAACCCGGTCTGTGCCTACCCCATGCCGTGACCGCCACGTCCTATCTAGTGTGCTTATCTCCATTCTAATACACAGAAGTGAAAAAATACGACCCGTGTCCCATGGCTGTTTCCTGTCCTGTTCTTAGCCTGTTCCCGCATGGTGTGTGAGAACCTCAAACATGCGTAGTCTAGCAGTGCAATTTTGTGGGAATGAAGTGTGGGATTGTGGTGATGATGAAGAGGCGAGGGGATGGGGAGCTGAGGTCGTAGCTTGAAAACAGGACCAATCCCATCCGAACGGGATCCATCCCGTCGCTTGTCGCTTGGTATTGCCCAAAGTCCATCGCACAAATACGCGTGCAGTGGAGGTATCTAATGTACTTTACCACAGTGGGATCAGTCGCTCGTCTACGGACGAATACGCTTCCAGTGGAAGACCAGCCTAGAGATGGGTTAAAAGGACGGTATTTTGTGACTCATGTCACACCCAACTAAAACAAGCCAAAAGTAGCTATAACAGTCTAGAGTAGCTTCTTCCAGTACACAGTCCCGATTAACATCCCAATTTCTGAGGTAGGCACTCCAGCTCGAAACACCTCATATCCCAGCTGCTATTCTACTAGGCAATCCTTCTAATCCGTTACGCAGTACCCGATGCTGTTGTCATGAAAACAGGATGTACTGGCTAAAAGTAATTGGGACTAGTGGGTACCACTGTAACAGGAACTATCTGTGACAAGTTTTTGTTGCCAACTTTATATACCTTGCATATGCCTCAACTATCGTGTCTTATTAGAGTTGATTATTTGTCATGGTAATTCTTATCTTTGTACCTACCTACTCATCAGTTCTACATGACGCTATTTTTTTCTTATTCCCTTTATCGCAGCTTGCTTTCTTCATGATTACAACCTTCCTGTGTTGTGCTTTATTTTCTGAATAATTCTCAGTGGCCTTCTGAAGCTCTCTATTAGTTGTGTTCCTTCGAATTGATTTTATTATGGCAACCAACGGAATTTTCGTTGCCCACATTCCTGCCCTGCAGTCCACCCCTTTGAAATCGAAGTTACGAAATGTTGAACCCTCAGTTTTATGAACATAGTGGTTTGGTGTTACAAAGCACTTATGTCTGTAATGTTGGGTTTCAATTTAACTGATGACCTCCCAAATGCCAGAGTATTTCGGTTGGTATTTAGATTTTGCCACGGATGTATTTGTGGTGTTACGTTTTTAATTCCTACTTCGTGTTTAATTTTGTTACTCAAGTTTAGCTAATATTGTCAACTTTTCATTTTAGAACTCGTGAGCAAACACCTGTTTCTTACTGTACGACCTACCCGTTACAAGACCGATAGTAATATTGTCTTCTTTTTCACACTCCAGTTTTCCGGTCTTCATCATCGTGCCTTTAATTTCACATGATCAAGTTCGTTTCCGCATTGTGCGTTTTATGACCTGTTTAACATAAATTAGATCTGTTGAGTAGAAAACAATTTTGTTTTGTTTTTTGTTAATGTCAAGTTCACTTCTTGTTTATTTTCGAGCCTCCCATTGACGTTCCGAGACTCAGCTTCTTTACGGATATTTCATCACAGCTCTCAAACATTATAAGGTTTTTCCTTCTTCGTAAATCTATTTTTAAAAATGTACCAAAATAGCGTGTTTCTGTGTAGCTTAAGAATTCTATTGTTGTGTTGTCTGTTCCTAAGAATCTTGTACTGCACTAAAATTTCGATTTTTCGCGTCTTCATTCAAAATTCGAAAGTTGATCTAGAAATTTCCCATTTGTTATAACTTCTATTTGGATGCACCTGTAAAGTAGGTATTTTTCTGTCTTCGTTTTATTTCGTGAAGATACTCTTCGGAGATTTAAAGCAATACCGTGTGAACAATAAAGAAGAGTAAATTTGGAATTAAAAAAACAAAAAATATGAAGAGAATTGACAAGGTACCTAAATGTATTTTGAATAAAAGAAACTATCTTGATGATTTTTTTCTTTTCCTTTAACTCCTTTACTTGAAATCATGTTGAAAAGTTGAAAATACATACGTGGATATTTCCCACTTGCCATATAGTTTCATTATAAGATGATCCTCCATTGAAGTATTGAAGATGAAGTATGTTCGTTTTTTAGTCGGCGAAAATACTGTTAATAAAGCAATAAAGTGAACTATAAAGGAAGAGTAACTTTTGATTCAAAGAAAGAAGGCAATTAAAAAGTTGTAGAGTTTTTGAATGAAAGAAACTCCTTTACCTACTAGTTTTTCTTTTACCCTCACTCTCTCCTTCTCTCTGCACAAATATCTGTCTGCTGCGGAAAATTTCATAATGACATAAAACAGGAATATCTACTTATATAAGGTAAAAGTAATATTTATTTATAATAGCTTGATTGGCGATGAATTGATCTTATTTGAGGTAGAATTTAATTTCATGCAGCGTTTATTGTGAACGGTTTTCTGGAGAAGAAAAAACCCCTTTGAAAAGTTTTTGTCTTGTTTTTTTGGTCTGAAAGATGGGGCAGATCCTATTTATAGAATGGTAAGTTCCTAAGTACATGTAACTGTTCATGTTCATTGAGAAATGGGTACTTATAAGAAATAATAGCGATTACCTAGGCATTACTGTATTATGGCTTGGAAGGAGGACATTTCGGAGTTTCAAGTAAGTTTGCGCTTCCACTAACGAAATTACAGTAGGTTGATGATAAAATTAATATCCTAAGCGAGGACTACTCAGCCAAATTTGAGCTTTTCACTTCCGCACTTAAGGGACTTATGGACACCAAAATTATGAGCCAGCAGGCACGAATTTGTTGGTCTCGAACTTAGTGGTGAAGAGTTGAATCCTTTAGAACTCACCGAATTGTTCAGTGGACTGAAAAACTGAGAGCTGAAGTTATGGAGCGTTGCATACAAGCATATATGATGATATAGGTTCTTAGTGGTCCTCGGCAGGTATAGTACAAAGTAGGTATATTGACAAGGTAATATACGCCTAGAGGTAACTAGGTAGCCTATAGTTAGTTAATATATCGACCAAGAATGCTTGATCCTTTAGGTATTTATCATTATTATTACACCTTGGTTGGTACCAAACAGCAGGTACCTAATAAATCATTTTTAATTTATCTCAGCCATTGGGTTTTCAGTCGTCGGAGAGGGTTGATCTCGATTCATCTCTTCGATGTATCGAACTATCCGGGCTTGCGATGTTTCGGTCTCGAACGGGAGTCAGTCGCTCAGTTTATTTTGTTCTTCAACAGCTGATGGTCGTGGGAAGTATCTCTGCTGTGCGTTCCGAGTTCTACCTCCAAGAAACCTCCGAAGTTTGTTTTCTCTGATTTCCCGGCAGTTATAAAGGTGAGGAATTTTGGTTTACCTGCTTTCATTTACTCCTATCAAGTTCAATCCAAGTGAAACTGTTCTTCAAGTGCGAGGTCTTGGATCTCACAGTTGAGCCGATAGAACACAAGAAGTTATTATAACCTCCATTGCAACAATCGGTTGTAATATGATTGATGAACAATCAGTTGACGGTGCTATGTGCGTTCATTGCTTTGTCTACAATTATGAACTGAGTCTTGCACCTTTACCTACTTACCTATTCGTTTACGTACATTTACCTGTTCGTTTGTTAGCCGTCGAGACGGATAACTATTGTGTCGAATGGCTGAGGTAAAGCTACCTACCTACCAGCATTATTTCGTTGGTTAATACTGGTTCTTGTACGTCGGGTAGGTACCTACATCATAATTCAGTCTACCTGTTGATTCTTGAGTTTTCGGTGCCGAAATAATCAATTCTCCTTCATAAGTTACCACCACGCTACTTACCTGCATTAGTTCGTCGGATGTTGTATTGGATATCGGGTATTGGTAGGTTGGATGTTGCTAAAACGAAAGTTGACATTTTCATGCCAACTTATTGTATATTAGGAAACGTACCAGCCTCTCGGGCGGAGAAAGCAGGCGAAATTAAATTAGCAGCGCGCCAGCAACGTAGGTAAACACCTCAACAAAAAAGAAGCTTCGGCTTACAGACTGAACCGCAAAATAAAATTCTGAACGTTGGTAACAACGTGAACACCACAACATGAACAAATCAGCCCGGACGTCGCTAGGAATGGCCAATTTGGTGAGATAAGGAGGAATTCAAGAGGTTAAATGGCCATAAAACTTCCGTGGGCAGTTCCAGTCCTTTTGTAAAAAAAAATCCATCCAACCGTTAAAGCGTTGACCTGTCAGATTGAGGAGTACGCAATGGAAATACATTCCCATTTTTAAATAATGAAAGTAGGTTCCATCCTAAGAATTTCGAGACCAACCGCACTCTCAGAAGATGAAAAGTTCTTTTGGTTTGTTATTTTCAATAACACGAGCGTGGAAAATAAAAATAAAATTTAACCCCTCCCCCCCATCCCTCCAAATTTGATGGTTTCTGTTTCAAGGTGCGTAGAATCCGAAAATGGAAAAAACAATTTCTGGACGTACGCCGTACGGACTTTTTTCCCCATGTGGGCCCTAGTTGTGCTCCGAAGCTCGGCAGCCCGATCGGAATACACCGAGGGGTGTTATGGTGAAAAATTGGTGTAAAAATAGGGTTTTCCAAAGGTTTTAGTGAACATGAGCTTGTGAGGTGTCGTTTTCGATGTTTTATGACACCGTAATTTCCTGGGGGGAGAACAAGGGAGGTACTGACCACAGAAAACAGTGATCTACGCAGAAAGGGCATCGGTACAGGTAAATAATAAACTATGAGTTTTTCTATGAGCTTTCAAAGTTTCGGCAACGAGTCACGTCATTGCACCCTTCCTGCCTGGGAGAGACCCCCTTGCCCAGTGTCACGTCACTTGTAGCCGAAACTTCGAGAGCTCAAAGAAAACCTAGGTATTTGTCTTAGGAGAGTGCGGTTGGTCTCAAAATTCTTAGGATGGAATCTAATTCCATTCAAAAATATAAGGAAATGTCATGTACCTACTCCTCATTTATTACTCAGTTATAGATAGTGAACTAGCGTGTAAATTTCAGCCACCTACCTGCTACCTATCGTATGTCAATGACGGTAGGTAGGTAACCTGAAAAATTCATAATTTTGGGTCTCGTTTGGCAGGACTTTTTGCCCATTCTGATTGCCATAGTTTTCCACCTGCGCAGACTGCATCATGCCAGTTTCAACCATCGTGGATCCACAATCCAAAACTCGGCGCTCCGCGCCTCGCCAGGGGGCAAGCCCCCTGGACCCCCGGTTACTTCTATTTACATACTTCGGACGAAATTATAGAAACACAGAATGTGTTTTAGCTCACGCGTTTCACATAAACCCGTCTTCAATCTTCGGTTGAAGATTGGTTAACTTCCTCCCACTAATGTTTCGTCGTAACTGGTGGTGCCTTATACACAGCTTCTTATATACACACTCACGAGTGCACTTCATAAAAATTTTGTTCATCTCCAAGACTCCTACATCTCCAAGAGATAATTCGTTTATCGGTTGTTTGGTCTTAAAATTATGTCTTTACTTATATAAAGCTTGCAATCGTGTTCACAATATAAATTATTGAGAATGATCACCTGTGTGTAAACAATTATTTAAACAATCACGCTCATACCGCAGCTTGTCGGCCACGCACTCCGCAGTGGTTAACGTAATATGGTTAGGTAAATCGAGAGCTATCCAACGAGTGGTGAACGATTTTTGTACGATGATAACTGGCGAAGTTAAAGTTCCGTAGCAACGAATCGGTTGTACGTGAAAATCATTAGAAATGTTGTCGTCCCAGATTTCGTTACGAAATGTCGTTAGCTTTTGGTTTATTATTTTCAATAATGAACCATTGGAATCGAGCATGAAAAAAAAAATTCTTACCCCCCCTCAAAATTTGATGGTTTACGTTTCAAGGTATGTAGAATCCAAAACTGCAATAAAAATATTTCTGTCTGTCCGCCGTACGCCGTACGCCGTACGCCGTACGCCGTACGCCGTACGGGCCACTTTTCTTGGTTACCATGAAAAAAAATTGATGAAATTCGGGTTATAGGTTCCGTTCGGCGTCTAGTTGGTCCTCGAAGCTCGACGTTACTGTGAGTCATCTCTGAGGGGTTCAAAATAGGGGTTGAAATTTTCAAAACGCCTATACCATTTTTTTACGTAAATATTTTTACGGTTTTAAATAGTTCTTGAACTTGCGAGTTTTTTAAGACCATCCGGAGCATCGTACGTCCAGCCGTTCGTTCACAGTAAGGCCCCGAAGTTTGCACCGACAGGCATTTTCGACTCCAGTGTGAATGAAATTGTATACAATCCAAACCAAATCTCGTAACCAGAGACGCGCCCACAATAGGAATTTGTGAATACGGCCAATCATTGGTAGGGATCACCTGATTATATTGGCGGAGTATGAAGTCGAGTTGGTTGTTCTGTGATATTATTTAATTTGAAAAATGATGGCTCTATTGGAGTTTGTTGGTAGGTAGTGAAACTTGAACAAACGTTGAAGTATTATTGATGGGTAAATTATTACTACGGTAAATCATTACTCAACGGTAAATTATTACACAACGGTTCATTATACCATCTACGTAGAAGGGGCTGGAGTTTGTTGGTAGGTACTTTTGCAACTTTTTTCACTCCTCATCAACAATTTCTTTTCAGAACTTCATTATGTGTGTTTCTTTTTGTTAGGTACTGTTTGTCATCGGCAGAATTATTTTAGCAACATTTAACTCGTGATTTAGGTAGGTACCTAGTAACGAGTACGGGGTTAGGTACTAACCTACGGAGGGTCTGCGATCTACATAATATGTGTAGAATAGTACATATCATATTATATAGACGGGTTATCTATACATAGAGCTGTGATCTGTAACAGAAGGGTATTCTATACAAAATAATAAACCGTTGTGCAGGGATTTGCAGCGTTTTTGGCTAATTAGTCCATGGCTAAAACACATTCTGTGTTAGAATTTTATGGATAGCGACCTTGGCGACTTACTTTTGTATTGGCAGACGTTTTATACTTTCTATGATACTGGCTCTTAGGACCTTATTATGTACTTATTTAACCAGTAAAATGCATTGCCTACTGAGCATTTCTCAGAAGATTTTATCAGCGCCGTCGGGATTTTATTAATTTTTTGAAACTACATATTAGGTAATGGGTGCAAGTGGCGGGTGCTGGGTGTTGCACAAACCAGAAAATTTATATATATTTACAAACGAGTGACAATAGAGAAAAAGAGGAATTCTCCCGATAAGAAGATGAGGTGGCTCTCTGTATCACTAATTATGCACCCACAAAAAATAACTCATTGATATTCCTGAGAAACCGATTGAAACGATAGTGCGCATCGTTTCTCAAGAGTGTGAAAGCTTGGGATTTGAATTACTAATATTTTCTTTCCATTCTTTTGTGGTGCTTCTATTTGTAAACTTGAATAGATGGAAGGAGAGGTGAACACGTGCACATGAATGCATAATGAGCAGGTTGGCATAATGATCATGTTGGTACTCAGGTTACAAGGCATAAAAATATTTTCTTTCCCTCTGCTGTGCAGTGACTTCCCATATTATCCGAACACTTTCACCGAGTGTATTTTGATCTGTTATTCTGTGAATAATACGTACCTCTGTATGCGCTCGGCAAAAAATTTTTTGAACAAAATGTTTTCTTTGTACGTAGGTTCCAAAAATTCTTTCAAGGTGCGCAGATTCCAAAAATGCAGTACGTCCGCCATCTGCCGTTCATCGCACACAGGCTGCATTTGGGCCCTAGTTGTGTCCCGAAACTTTGTAGCCCGAGCGGAATACACCCGAGGGTGTTATGGGTGAAGTATGGGTGTAAAAATATGGTTTTTTGGTGTTTTAATAACATGATCTTGTTACTATACCTCATGGAAAACGATACCTCAGTTTTCCATGTTTTTTAGGGCGAGGAGGTCGAATATGAAGTCAATTTTGACCAACGAGCGAAGAACTGAGGTTCTAACAACGTTTCAGCCTTAAATTTTGATCTAACATCGTCGTTCTTTCGCACGCAGGCTCCATTCGGGTCGTAGTTGTGCTGCGAAGCTCGGCAGCCCGATCGGAATACACCCAGGGGTGTTATGGAAGAAAAACGCTGCAAAGTCCTTGTCACATGGGTTTATTATTCTATTGGAGTTCTAGAGATTTTTTTTTTGGCTGTTAAATGTATTGTTTCTTTCATGTGGAATGATTGAAATAGCTATTTCTGATGGTTTCCATTAATTTTCGCCCCTAACACAAATTAGGTAGGTACGCTCCTCTTTTTTTTTTATTTTATTTTTTTAATAACTATCTTTGATCATTGGTAGTGCCATTTAATCGTCTTGATCCACGTGTTGACATTTTCCAGTGTTATTATACAAACTGATGGTGATTTCATACGATTTCCAAGGTTTTTCACTCATAAAAAATCAATTTTGGGAGCTGAACATTTGGTAGAACTCAATTTTCCACTGTTTGGTCAAAATCGACTTCATATTCGGTCTTCTCGTCCCCAAAAACATGGAAAATGATATCTCAGAAGCTCATGTTACTAACATGTTGCTAAAACGCAAAAAGTACCTATTTTTACACACATTTTCACTCATAACACCTCTGGGTATATTCCGATCGGGCTGAAAAGTTTCGGGACACAACTAGGGCCCAAATGGAGCATGTGTGCGAAAGAACGAATTTTTTAGACCGAAAATGAAGCCTGTACATGTGATACGGCGGACGGACATTGCATTTTTGGAATCTACGCACCTTGAAATCGAAAAGAAAAAATTTTGAGGGGGTGTTATAAAATTTTTTTGCTGAGTGAATACATAGGTGTATTCACAGAATAATAAACCAAAATGGGTTTATAAATAGGGGGTTTCGAGGTTTTGTTTGAGGTTTTAGTTGAGCTTGTGAGTAATTGTTTTCCATATTTTTTATGGCAAGAAGACCGAATACGAACTTGATTTTGACCAAAGAGTGAAGAATAGAGATTTTAACGAAGGTTCAGCTCCCAAAATTCATTTTTTATGAGTCAAAAACCTGGGAAATTGTCTGAAATCACTATAAATTTGTATAATAACACTAGAAGTAGTATCAACAGGTGTATCAAGACAGTGAAATTGCAACATCAATGATCAAAGATAATTTGTCAGAAATAGGAGCCTAATTCGTGTTTTGAGAGGGGGGGGGGGGGGGGGGGCAAATTGGTCACATTCAAAGCAGAATTCAACAGCCTATATTTTACTTTTCGAATTGTGTTTGAGTCGAGCGTTTTGGTTTATTATTCTGTGAATAATACCACCTATTCGCTCAGCAAAAATTTTTTATAACACCCCCTCAAAATTTTTTCTTTTCCGTTTCAAGGTAAGTAGATTCCAAAAATGCAATGTCCCTCCGCCGTCCGCCGTATCACGTGTACAGGCTTCATTTTCGGTCTAAAAAAATCGTTCTTTCGCACACATGTTCCATTTGGGCCCTAGTTGTGTCCCGAAACTTTTCAGCCCGATCGGAATATACCCAGGGGTGTTATGAGTGAAAATGTTTGTAAAAATAGGTACTTTTGCGTTTTAGCAACATGTTAGTAACATGAGCTGTTAAGGTATCGTTTTTCATGTTTTTGGGGACGAGAAGACCGAATATGAATTCGATTTTGACCAAAGAATAGAAAATTGGGGTTCTACCAGATGTTCAGCTTCCGAAATTGATTTTTTATGAGTCAAAAACCTGGGAAATCGTCTGAAATCACCATCAATTTGTAGAATAACACTGGAAAAAGTGTCAATACGTGGATCAAGACGATTAAATGGTACTATCAATGATCAGAGATAATTTATTTAAAAAAAAAAGGAGCGTACATACTTCATTCGTGTTTCGGGGGCCAAAATTGGTGGAAACCACCAGAGATAACTATTTCAGTTATTTTATATGAAAGAAACGATAAATAAACAGCCAACATCTCTGTAGGTATGTCCAATGGAATAATATACCCATGTGACAAGGACTTTGCAGCGTTTTTCTTGGTGCTTTATATATAAAATTCAAGATCTTCGGAACGGTTTACCCTAAAAAGTGAGTTGGATCCATTCAGTGACCCTACGTTGATGGTGAATTCATCGCCAGCTTGCATTTTCCTACTGAGTTTCTTACCGAGTTTTTGTAAGGATGATTTGGGACGATCCCGTCTGATCCGTTAGGTACACACTCATCACGGGGCAAAGTGTTACAGGAAAAGCCTATTGGAGATATATTTGCATCTTGAATTTGCATATTGTATTTGCATATAGCGTTTGCATCTTTTTTCCAGTGTGACTAATATTTAAAAATACTGTCATCAGGAAAATGAATAATTGGACGAATCACCTTTTTTTATATTTTGGTTTGTTATTCTGTGAATAGTACACCCTATGTATTCGCTCAGCAAAAAAAATTGTTAACACCTCGAAATTGTTTCTTTCACGTTTCAAGGTGTGTAGATTCTATTGATTTATTATTCTATTTATTTATTATTCTATTGATTTATTATTCTATTTATTATTACGCCGCAAAGTTCTATTGAGTTATTATTCTATTGGACATATCTACAGAAATCTTGGCTGTTCGTTTATAGTTTCTTTCATGTGCAATAAATAAAATACTCTGGTTTTGATGGTTTCTACCAAGTTTGGCCCTCAAAAACACGAATTAGGCTCCTATTTTGACAAGTTATCCTTGATCATTGACAGCGCCATTTTATTGTATTGGTTCGCCTGTTAGTACTACCTCTAGTGTTATTATACAAATTTATGGTGATTTCAGACAATTTCCCAGGTTTTTGGCTCATAAAAAATGAATTTGAGAGCTGAATCTTCGTTATAACCTTAATTCTTCCCTCATTCGCCAAAATCAACTTATCATTTTCGGTCTTCTCACCCGAAAAAACGTGGGAAACGATACCTCAGAAACCCTTAGTTTTACACCCGTAACATCCATGGGTGTATTCCGATCGGGCTGCCGAGCTTCGGAGCACAACTATGACCCAAATGGAGCCTCTGTGCGGAAGAACGGGACGGCTCCAGTACTCGATTTAGGGCTTTCTGGGTGGGGGCAGCACGAGGATTGAACTCAGAAAACAGTGATCTAGGGGGCGATTATTTTAATATAGCCCCTTTTCGTTAAGCTTATCTTTCCGATTTTCATCATATCCTTTTGGTTTATTATTCTGTGAATAATACACCTATGTATTCGCTCAGCAAAAAATTTTTATAACACCCCCTCAAACTTTTTTCTTTTACGTTTCAAGGTGCATAGATTCCAAAAATGCAATGTCCGTCCGCCGTACGCCGTCCGCCGTATCACGTGTACAGGCTTCATTTTCGGTCTAAAAAAATCGTTCTTTCGCACACATGCTCCATTTGGGCCCTAGTTGTGTCCCGAAACTTTTCAGCCCGATCGGAATATACCCAGGGGTGTTATGAGTGAAAATGTGTGTAAAAATAGGTACTTTTTACGTTTTAGCAACATATTGGTAACATGAGCTTCTGAGATATCGTTTTCTATGTTTTTGGGGACGAGAAGACCGAATATGAAGTCGATTTTGACCAAAGAGTGGAAAATTGAGTTCTACCAAATGTTCAGCTCCCAGAATTGATTTTTTATGAGTGAAAAACCTGGGAAATCGTCTGAAATCACCATCAGTTTGTATAATAACACTGGAAAAAGTATCAAGACGTGATTCAGGACGATTAAATGGCACTACCAATGATCAAAGATAGTTAAAAAAAAAGAAAAAAAAGAGCGTACCTACCTAATTTGTGTTTTGGGGGCCAAAATTAATGGAAACCATCAGAAGTAGCTATTTCGATTATTACGCATGAAAGAAACAATTAATGAACAGCCAACCTTTCTGTAGGTATGTCCAATAGAATAATAAACCCATGTGACAAGGACTTTGCAGCGTTTTTTGTAGAATTTGGCAAAACAAAACTATAGGAATGCCAAAGGTGTACTTGAAATACTATAAAATGCACCTAAGTCATTCCTTTTACCTAAACTTTTTGCAAATAATTTATTCCTTTTCCAGTTCTCTTCCAAGTCTTATAACAGTTCTTGACAGTAAACAGATAAATTATTATAGATGATTAGTGGAGGTTTACCTTTCAGTTGAATATATATGTATATAACGCTGATTGGTGTTTCCTCCCTGTTGGAAATGTAGCGTTTATTTAGACCGAAGGTAGAAGACAAATCAACGCTATAATATTTCGTCGAGTTGAAATTATGTAGGAGTTGTTTCAGATTATAAATGAATCCTTATGCCTAAGTACGTTTCGGAACGAAATGAGCTACGGTCTTGAAATTGGAAGTTCGTGTTCCTTCTAGTTGGCGAGTGACGTGTACGAATTTTTAACTGATATCTCTTGGGAAAAAACAGGGACGAAAAATAATTTTTAACGTAGACAACTATATGGCTGTTTCTCTGGCCCAACTAACCTACACAGGGGAAAACCAACCACAGAGATCCACTGCCACTGAGATACGAACCTTTATTATTCACTCAGATCCAGATGTCTGATGTTGGTGTGTTGAATGTTGGTCTGGATTCGATCAATTATCTCTTATACCGTGATCACGGACTGAGCAGTCTTCAATCACCTTTGACGTGACATTGTGATTTTCTCTGGCATGCCGATGTCTACTTTTATCGATCTGTTCCCTTTATAATTATGTACCTACCTCTACCTCACTGGGTTGTTTCTACAGACCTGCATTCTCCTTCTCGAGGTATTGTTTTTTGCCTTTCACCCTAGAATCGAGCCCATTATGAAGATCTCTGGGTCGCACCCGACTCAGTCGTGACTTTAACGTCTTCTTGAATGGGTCTCTAATTAAATATCCCTCACTGTACTTCGTTGCTTTTTCCACTTTTCAAGATTCTTCCTTCTCATTGTTATTAGGTAACATCAATGAGAGTTCATTACTTAGCTGTACCTATACTTTTGGACAATAGGTACCCTGGTTTTTATTTTTGAGCCTGTTCCGCGAAAAATCACCTTCGGAATCGGTCTTACGACTCAATGTGTTGATGGTCTACCCGGTGGACCACCAGAATTTTCTGACGAGGTTTTGGTGCCACGACGGACAATGTAAATAACAGCTTTCGGACTTGAAATTTCACCAGTCAGATACCTACAATTTCAACTGTTTGGATACGTCCAAAATTTCACGTGAGGCTCATGGATCTGCGGACCCACCAAATTTTCTATTCGCCAATCTTTTGTTGGAAATTAGTTGTGGAATCAATCCCCTTAGCTAATTTGTTAAACGCTTCAATACCTATTATTCTTTTATGCTTGTTGATTTAAAGCTGTGAACCATACATGCTCTTCAGTACCTACTTTTATTGTTATTCAAGCAATCGATTTTGTGGCATTCGTGGTCACTTGTTCAGACTTCTAGGATCAACTAAAAATTTTATCTTGACGTTTAACAGAAAAGCCTGGACTGTCTGAAGAAGTAGTCACAGCAACTCTCAACGCAGGCACCGACATATTTATCATTTTGGTTTATTATTTTCAATAATGAACCATTGGAATCGAGCATGAAAAAAAAAAAATTCTTACCCCCCTCAAAATTTGATGGTTTACGTTTCAAGGTACGTAGAATCCGAAAATGCAATAAAAATATTTCTGTCTGTCCGCCGTACGCCGTACTGGCCACTTTTCTCAGTTAACAGGAAACAAAATTGATGAAATTCGGGTTATAGGTTCCGTTCGGGGTCTAGTTGGCCCTCGAAGCTCGACGACACTGTCAGTCATCTCTAAGGGGCAGTGGCGTAGCCAGGGTGGGGGGGGGGGGTTAGTGGGGGTCATAACCTCCCCCCCATTGGCTCGAAAACTTTACCACAAATTAAAATTAAGTCTTAAGAATGATTTCAAAATACTTATCAAAATAGTCCCTCACCGTCACCATCCCACACTTCAGGTGAATTAATATTGATTTTAGCCCTTAATACCAATTGTTGACCCCCAAAAATCCTAATTAGACCCCTATTCTGTGTGAAAAACAACTGAAATGGTATTTTCCTGTCTTCACTCATCCTTCTATACCACTTTCAGTGATTTTATATATAAATTTTAGCCGTTTTTACCAATTTTTGACCCCTAAAAACTCAAATTTGACCCCCCTTTGATTTTGAAAATTGCTCATCCTTTTTTTTGGCAATAATAAACATTTGGCGAAATTTAGAATGTTTATCACATACCCAATGTCAGATATCTTCTGGAGTGACACATAAATAAACATAGATAATATGCGTATGAATTTTTGTTAAAATCTAGGGATGAACGGATTTGCCTATAAAAAAAATTTCAAAAACTTATATTCTGAAAATTGTGAACCCATTGCAAAAGCTTCATTTTCTTTGAAAACTCGCGAACATTGTAGCCAAATAATTTTTTTTTATTTCGTCAGTTTATCTTACCTAACGTTACCCGTAGCATTTAGTGCTTTGTTAAATTTAATTTAAATTCAGCTTTGTATTGTCAAACCTTATTAGGGATTTTTTAAAGAAAATAAAGCTATTGCAATGGGTAACATTTTCAGAACATGCATTTTTGAAATATTTTTGTAGGCAAATCCGTTTCAGAGCATCCTCAGGGTTTATCCCTAGATTTTAACAAAAATTTATATATTATGTATATATATTTATGCACCACTCCAGATGATATCTGTCCTTGGGTTCGTTATAAAAATTCCAAATTTCTCCGAGTTTTTAAGGGTAAGAAGTCGGTAAAAACGACTAAAATGGCAAACAATTGATATAAAATCACTGGAAGTGGTGTGGAAAGGTGAGTATAAAGATAGAAAAATACCATTTCAGTTGTTTTTCACACAGAATAGGGGTAAAATTTTGAATTTGGGGGGGGGGGGGTAAAAAATTGGTAGTAATGGCTAAAATCCATATTAATTCAGCTGACGTAGTGTGGGATGGTTAATCACGAAGGAGGGGCTATCTCGATGATTATTTTTCTCAGAAACAGGTGGGTCAAATTTGACTTTATTAGGGTCAAGTATCGGTAAAAATGGCTAAAATCACGAAAAAATTACATAATTTTAAGAAAAGTGGTATGGTTTCTCGCTGTATCATCTTTTTACACAATAGCAGGAATATTTCTCTGAAAATTCGCTCTTATAACCATGCTGCATGACGGGAACTTTTTCTATTTCCGATAACCCCCCCCCCCCCCCCCCCCCATTCAACAATCCTGGCTACGCCACTGCTAAGGGGTTCAAAATAGGGGTTGACATTTTCAGAACGCCGCCGCCGTAGCTCGAAAACTTTCGATGAATGGGTATGGTTTTTTTACGTTATTAAATTTGTCTTGAGCTAAACAATTTTTTGAGACCACCCGGAGCACTGTACGTCCAGCCGTTCGTGTGCACCAAAAAGCTTCGTCAACACGATCGTGAATCAAACGGTATAAATCCGGCCCAGATAATCATCACTAGGGAGCATCTGATTATAATCAAGGATGGCTGTATGAAGTCGAGTTGGTTGTTCTGCGATATTATTTCATTTGATTAGTGATGGACTATTGGATTTTGTAGGTAGGTACTTGTGAAACTTGAACAAAGTTGAAGTATTATTGATGGGTAAATGATTACACTTAATGGTAAATTATTACACAACGGCAAATTATTGCACAACGGTTCATCTACCAAGAAGGGGCTGGATTTTGTTGATCGGTACTTTTGCAACTTGAACAACCGTTGAAGTATTATTGATGGGCAAGTTATTACATAACGGTTCATTAGGTATACTTGACCATGAGGGTAGGTATTGAGAAGGGGCATCTATTTCACTCTACATCAACCATTTTCCTTCAGAACTTCATTATTTGCGTTTCTTTTTGCCGTTTTAGTTACTGCTTGTCATTGACAGAATATTTAACTCGTGATTTAGATAGGCACCTAGTAGCGAGTACGGGGGGTTCGGTACTACTACGGAGGGTCTGCGATCTACATAATATGTATAGAATAGTACATATTATATTATATAGACGGGTTATCTGTACAGAGAGCTGTGACCTGTAACAGAAGGGTATTCTGTACAAAATAATAAACCGTTGTGCAGGGATTTGCAGCGTTTTTGATAGTCTGTCTGAACAGAGGGTACCCAATATACATTCACTGGTATTTCGAGTTATGAAGTGCTGCTCTTCCGTATGGGGAGTTCTCCAGTATCGCCTCCATGTCGGCGATCTCCGAAAGCAGGCGGATCAAGTCCGCATTGGATTCAGATGAAGTGGGGAGGCCTTTAGTTGCAGAGCCGTATTCCGATGCCCTCATAGCTGGTATAGCCTGGTCGGTTGCCAAAGTACTTTGACCTCTGGAGGGCGAAGCCTCGTACTTCGGGGTCCCATATTCCTCCCGGTCCCTGTATACCGGTCCTGTACTCCCGGAGAGCCCGACTTGACCCGCCCACGTTCCCCGAGGGATCCCAACGTGGTCGTTGCGAGCCGGTCCCGCCCTGGTGCAGCCCGTGGAATACCCGTGTAGGTATTAGAGAGCGTGGTGGCCGCCAGACAGGGGAATCCTAGAAAAGAGGTTTATTGCGTCCGGAAAAGTCAAGGAGTTCTGTTGTGAAAACTTGAGGCTCTCCCAGGTTCATAGTTCGTAGCATTCGGCTTTCTATTAAAATCCAAGTTATTGGTACGTGGTTGGTTTCACGGTAGGCAAAAGACCAACAGCATCATTTTGTCCAGCTCATAGGAAACAGTGTTTTATTGAGTTCGAAAGCTCACCAAACAAGGAACGCTGCGAAGTCCTTGTCACATGGTTTTTTTATTCTATTGGACATACCAACAGAAATTTTGGCTGTTTATTTATTGTTTCTTTCATGTGCAATAATTGAAATAGCCATTTTTGATGGTTTCCACCAACTTTGGCTCCCCAAAAACACGAATTAGGCTCCCGTTTTTGACAAATTATCTTTGATCATTGATAGTGCCGTTTAGTTGTCTTGATTCACCTGTTACAATTTCCCAGGTTTTTGACTCATAAAAAATGAATTTTGGGAGCTGAACCTTCGTTAAAATCTCAATTCTTCACTCTTTGGTCAAAATCAACTTCACATGCGGCCTTCTTACAAAACAAAAATTGGAAAACGACGCCTCACAAGCTCATGTTAACTAAATCTTTAAAAAAACTCGGCGCTCCGCGCCTCGCCAGGGGGCAAGCCCCCTGGACCCCCGGATTCTTACTGCTTAGAGCCTACGGCTAAAATTCAAGAAACATGGAACATGCTTTAGCCGCGTAGTTTACTAAAACCAAGTGACAACCAAACAAGCGTCATTGTTTACTATCCATTTACAACATTCATTTATATAGTTATATTATGAAACTAGGATATAAATACCAAGAACAAATACGAAATACATTCGTGATAAATCAAGAGCTTTCCAACGAATGGAAAACGATTTTTGTCCGATGAAAATGAAAGAAGTTTCATTTCCCTAGCAACTACTCGGTTGTAAGTGAAAATCATTGTTAAAATTCCAGTCCAAGGCTAAAGCATGTTCCATGCTAAAACCCCTCGAAAACCTCATTTTGGTTTATTATTTTCAATAATGAACCATTGGAATCGAGCATGAAAAAAAAAATTCTTACCCCCCCTCAAAATTTGATGGTTTACGTTTCAAGGTATGTAGAATCCAAAACTGCAATAAAAATATTTCTGTCTGTCCGCCGTACGCCGTACGCCGTACGGGCCACTTTTCTTAGTTACCATGAAAGAAAATTGATGAAATTCGGGTTATAGGTTCCGTTCGGCGTCTAGTTGGTCCTCGAAGCTCGACGTTACTGTGAGTCATCTCTAAGGGGTTCAAAATAGGGGTTGACATTTTCAAAACGCCTATACCATTTTTTTACGTGAATATTTTTACGGTTTTAAATAGTTCTTGAACTTGCGAGTTTTTTAAGACCATCCGGAGCGTCGTACGTCCAGCCGTTCGTTCACAGTAAGGCCCCGAAGTTTGCACCGACAGGCATTTTCGACTCCAGTGTGAATGAAATTGTATACAATTCAAACCAAATCTCGTAACCAGAGACGGGCCGACAATAGGAATTTGTGAATACGGCCAATCATTGGTAGTGATCACCTGATTATATTGGCGGAGTATGAAGTCGAGTTGGTTGTTCTGTGATATTATTTCATTTGAAAAATGATGGCTCTGTTGGAGTTTGTTGGTAGGTAGTGAAACTTGAACAAACGTTGAAGTATTATTGATGGGTAAATTATTACTACGGTAAATCATTACTCAACGGTAAATTATTACACAACGGTTCATTATACCATCTACGTAGAAGGGGCTGGAGTTTGTTGGTAGGTACTTTTGCAACTTTTTTCACTCCTCATCAACAATTTCTTTTCAGAACTTCATTGTGTGTGTTTCTTATTGTTAGGTACTGTTTGTCATCGGCAGAATTATTTTAGCAACATTTAACTCGTGATTTAGGTAGGTACCTAGTAACGTGTACGGGGTTAGGTACTAACCTACGGAGGGTCTGCGATCTACATTATATGTATAGAGTAGTACATATCATATTATATAGACGGATTATCTATACATAGAGCTGTGATCTGTAACGGAAGGGTATTCTGTACAAAATAATAAACCGTTGTGCAGGGATTTGCATTGTTTTACACTCGTATTCAGTGGCGATAATAAACCAAAATTATTGCTGTAAAAACTTGATAGGTAATATTGTAGAAATGTAATTATTGTAAAACTCGTCAATTCATAATTAACTGAAACATAAATACAGGGTGATCCGCTCGTAGATGCAAAAAAATTTTGCGCAATACAACATCAAAAATGGAGTAAAATGCCGCCAACCGCATATTTTTATCTCAATCCGTTCTCGAGATATGATTTTTTAAAGGTTTTTTCAGGAAAACCGTGTTTTTTCCTTTTAAACTCAAATTTCTCCGCTTTACCTAATTTAATTTTACTTTTTGACCTCATTTTCGGAATCAGCGTTAAATTTTCCATACGCATGGTGTACTTCAAGTCTTGAAAAGTACCTACCATCTAGAGACCACAACAACAGCTCAAACATTAGACGAATTTGAAAAAATAAAATTTGTGAAATTTTAAAAACTTTACTACTCCTCCGAAAAAAAATCCTGGAAACTGGCAAATCTCTTGAAAACTTCTTCATTTAATAAGCTTTCCAATGGTCAACTTTGCGATTATCTTGTTTCTTTGATGAAAAATTCAAGTTTAAATGCAAGAAAACGTTAGGCACCTCAAAAGGGGGAATTTGATCAGAGGGTAGACAAAATAAATAAAAAAAGTTTTTAATGTTTTTAATTGAAAAAATTGAGTCAATAGTGCCAATTTACAATTCGAAATCTTGTTTTTCGGTAATCAGGAAAGCCCGTTTTTTAAAATGCCCACCGTTATTTCTTATGCATGCTCAAGCACGCTTACGCATTTGTCCCACTGTCACGTTGAATGTCAGACGTTCTTGCACCGTCACGCTTGCCTCTTGAATTCGTCTCTTTAAATCTTCAACATCTTGTACATCAGTAGCATAAACCGTTGATGAGTTCCCGTGAATGCCCGAGAATATGGAACCCGTCGGCCAGGATATCTAGCACGATACTGTTGCTGTGCAGCAAGCGCATTTCCATCGCACAACCCGTACACGAAATGTATGTCCGCGTACTCGCGGTTAGTGGACCGTGCCATTTCCAACATCAAACTGCATTGGGAATAGCCTCCCATCACGTTGTTGTTTAAACAGGTGGATACACGAACTCATTTAGATACACTGTAATGGTTGATTTTGAACCTTAGAACTAATTTATTGCTCAGGGTCACTACTCCCCCTGATGACAAAAAACATAAAATCTCCTAACGTTTTCTTGCATTTGAACTAATTAAATTGGCACTATTGACTCAATTTTTTCGATTAAAAACATTAAAAACATTTTTTTACATTTTTTCTACCCTCTGATTAAATTCCCCCTTTTGAGGTGCCTAACGTTTTCTTGCATTTAAACTTGAATTTTTCATCAAAGAAACAAGATAATCGCAAAGTTGACCATTGGAAAGCTTATTAAATGAAGAAGTTTTCAAGAGATTTGCCAGTTTCCAGGATTTTTTTTCGGAGGAGTAGTAAAGTTTTTAAAATTTCACAAATTTTATTTTTTCAAATTCGTCTAATGTTTGAGCTGTTGTTGTGGTCTCTAGATGGTAGGTACTTTTCAAGACTTGAAGTACACCATGCGTATGGAAAATTTAACGCTGATTCCGAAAATGAGGTCAAAAAGTAAAATTAAATGAGGTAAAGCGGAGAAATTTGAGTTTAAAAGGAAAAAACACGGTTTTCCTGAAAAAACCTTTAAAAAATCATATCTCGAGAACGGATTGAGATAAAAATATGCGGTTGGCGGCATTTTACTCCATTTTTGATGTAGCATTGCGCAAATTTTTTTTGCATCTACGAGCGGATCACCCTGTATATTAAACTCATTTGTTAATTATGATCTTTATTTTCCGGCATTTGTTCCTTGTAATCAGTGCTGGCAGAAAACGTGAATACCCACATGAATCTTCATAATCCAAATAAAGTTAGGATTATCATCTGACAAATGGTGCGAAACTGCTCTGGTTGTGGTGTTTAATTTTTCCCTTCACATAACTCAAGATAGCACAGTACATAATAATATTTTCCTCGTTACAGAAACGAATCATCAGTTTATATCCGTGTCTTAAAGGAGGTAGGTTCCTACTTAATCCGTTCACAGCTTACCCAAGTTAGTTACGGCTTCGTCGGTTTCAAGGTTGATGATGGATGAATATCGTCTAAAAGGTAAAAACATTAAGGTAATGAGAGAGGTATCATTAGGGAGGATTTGACCGAAGTCCTAATTGGCTGTTGAAAAGGTCATAGCTGCTGATCCGCACCTCATGAAATCATTTTCCCCTGCAGTGAAAAAATGAAATAACCTGGTCCACGATTCTTCTCGCCGACTCTTTCGAGATAGTAGATCCGACACACATCCATTTCATTCCGGACATCCCGTTTCAGAAAAGAGCGTTGCTCAAGACCTCGCCGTTTGAGCGTTGCTCAAGTTCTTCGGGCTGTTGACATTGTTGATGGATTTTTAATTACAGCCAGTCCCGCAAGTCCCAAATCCGACTTAATAAACATTGTTATACCTGTACATGGGGAGTTCTACTAATCTACAAAAGTCATGGGAACCATTGGATGTACCTATACAGAGTGTTCCTAAAACGCCTTTTCCCCCATGTCTTCCTTAAAATTGATTTTTTTCAAAATATACAACAACAAAAACTTTATTTCCTATGTTGAATCTGAAATCATCAATGATTGTCCCATATGTCGAAAGCCGTTTTTTGAGCGTTGACGTCTCAAATTGATGACCATTCCCGCTTTCTCTTTCCCCACCCCCCTCCTTGAAAACTAAAAATGGGAAATAGTTTTTTCAATGTTTATTGGTTAACTATTTTCAACCATTGGAATCTCCACCCCCCCCTCCCTCTCACCCTTAAAATTTGATGGTTTCCGTTTCAAGGTACTTGGAATCCGAAAATGTAATTTAAAAAAAATTTCTGTCCGACCACTGCACAAGTCACTTTTCTTAGTTAACCAAGTTATGAACCAAAATTAAGGAAAATAGGTTTGTAGGTCCCAATTGGCGTCTTGTCGATCCGCGTAGCTCGGCGGTTCTGTCTGTGTAAGGGGTGGAAAATAGGGGTTGCAATTTTCAGAACACCATAGCTGAAATTTTTTCAATATAATGGTAGGTATGGTTTTTATGACGGTTATAAATTTATTCCGAACATGAGAATTTTTTGAGACCACCTGGAGCATTGTTCGTTCACAGTTAGGCCATGAAGTGTTTCGTCAACATGAGTGTGAATCAATTCCGTGGACATCCAGCCCAGATGTCATTGGTTGGGAACTGTTGATTATAATCACGCATGGCTTTATAAAATCGAGTTGGTTGTTTTGTGATATCATTTCAGTATGAAGAATAATGGTAATTTTGGATTTTGTTGGTAGGCACCTACTTTTGTAAGTTGAAAAAATTTGGTTTAACCTTTCGCAGAACAGTTTATTGGATCATGAGTGTAGATGGGTAGAGTGGTAGATGGGCTGTAGCTTCTATTGGTCCCCCTATTAATTGCAATGCGCAAACGCGAAATCTGAAGTCGTAGCTGTATTCAGTTTCTCGTGAACCTATGGTAAGGGCCGATTGAAGGAAATCAAACTACACGGAGGAATTTTTTTTCAACTTTTTAACGTTGCTACTCGTTATGCTTCATAAATAACAACAGACATAATAATAATAGTTGATAGGTTTCTTGAATCCACAGTGATCTACGCAGAAGATCAAAGGAGATCTATAAAGGTATTTAAATAAACCGTTGTGAAATAATTTGCAGCGTTTTTCTGTTCTTTTTTTTTTTTTAATGTAGAGCCCGGTTGACTTCTTACAGTAAATTTTGTGAAGAGATTGAAGTCTTTGAGAAGTAAAGGAAGACTCCAACATGAACGGAAAAGCCTATGGAAGGTTATTGCGCGGTTACACGTCTGTCGATACCCCATGATAGGCGTCTGTCGTGTGGGGGACAGTTGAGTTCATTTAAGAAATCTCACTCAAGTGATTCAGCGACCTTGATTGACCATTTATACCAACTTCTTACGCTATTATCCTCTGGAAGCGAGAAATCCTTCAGTCTCCTGAATTAATTGCCTTACTCCCTCGGTTTTTCTTCAGTCAGCTGCTTCGTAATGAGTTCATTTGAGAGTAACTTCTGCCTTTTTCTCGATAAATCAAACCCCTGGTGCGCTTGATTGCATATCTTCCGTCCGCATCTTGTTGTTTCCCTTTCACTGGTGTCACTCGGGGGTTTGACGTAATGGGTCTCCTATTGCTGAGGCTCGACAAACCGGTATATTGTTGGACGCTCAATTTGATAAATGTTGCTACATGCCTGAGCATAATGCGTACACTTGAATTTGTCATTTAAAATGGAGGAAGTCCGAATTTTGCGATTACGTATCTCTGAAGTACCTACTTGTAAATTTCTATTCACAAAGTTAGACATGTTTTATATTATCTAACGGGTTGTGTTGGCGCAACCAGAATATTGTCGTACGAGAGTACCTACGCAAGGGAAATAGTTACTCAAGTTTTTAGCGTCTTTTTGACTTACATTAACTTTATTTGGACTTACCGTTAACTTACTGTCAGGTCCCTCGCCTCCCTCGATTCGTTCACTGCTGCTCTCAGCGAGCACCTTCAGACATGAGCCTTTCTTCTCTTTCTGTCAATCCTTCCTCTTACTTTCTCTTCTTCTTTCTCTTTCATTTCGTCTTCTTCTATTTCATCTATTTCTCCACTTCTATTCTGTTGATCTCCTCCTCACTTTTTACTTCCTTATTCTCTTCCTCATATCTACTATGTTTTAAAATTGTATTGTCCATTTGTTGTAATTTCATAGGCCTTTAATTTAGTTCCCTTATTATATTTCAATTCAAGGCGGGATTCTAATCCTATTTTGAAATAGTAAAGTTTACAAGTTTACATACTTTGCAGGGTATAGGTACATCTGGGGGCAAAGTTACGTCCTCCATACATGTGGTTTTCTTTATGACGTAGTGGGGTATCCTTCTCTGCAGATAACCTTGTCGTTCGCTGGGTGATAGAGGAACCTTCTGGTTGAAATGTGAAAACTTTTTTTGTGTAACCGAAAACTTAGTGATTTGACAAACCTTCATGGTTTTATGTATATAAATAAATCATAGTGAAATATACCATACTTACCTATAATGCAGATAATACACGAAAACTAAATTTGACGTACCTGGCCTTAGACTTTAGACAGGAGTTAGGAAAATCGGGAGATATTATTTCTTTTACGCCAATGTATCTTCACTATACCTTCTCCGTATTATACATACCTTGGAACTTTTGGCCTATCGTCGCTTCAGCTTGCATGACTATGTAAGGCATACGGACGTACGTTTGCTCGCTTTTTACAGGAACTTACGCAGGTACTATTAATGGAGCTGCAAGCTCTTTTATGTCGTCACGTTTGCCCATGGGTCGCCACATATCCACAACCCTATCACAGTATCATTCACAGGGGCCGGGTAGTGACAAACTGAATAAGTACGGCCGAAAGTTTTAGTGGGAGTGATACAAATTAATAATAATGATCAAATAATTAGAATCAGAGTTTGAGTGTTAAGCGGATTCACCATTTGCGTATACGTAGAAGCTGTCATTTCTTCGATCTAAGTGAAATCCATACGGTCATGGACCATCTTTAATAACCTCAGCAAATTTGTTGAGTGCGGGCCTGATTCATTTCCCATGAATACTTTGGAGTTGAGTAGTTTCCCATTCAGTATTTCTCCGATACTAAATACTGCCGTTCGCAGGCGCCTCAGTCGACCTGCAAGGATATAAGAAGTCGTGAAGATCCTTCTGAAACAAGAGCTGGCGGCTCTGCCTTGTTAGACGGTAAGAGTTGTAATTGAGCGGTAGATTGCATTAGATTGTGTTCCACCAACGTTGAATTGGAGCCTTCACGTGCCTCCTCCACTTTGCATGCCTGGGCGTCTGCCGGCCCAGCATCTTCACCTCGTACCGAACATTCCGTTTCGTATTTCGCCGTTTTCCGGACCCTCTGAAACTTGTAGAGGTGAGGAATCGGATTGAAATATTCAAAGGGGTAAAAGTGAGTTTGATATTTATAAATATGGCTTGGATACTCTTCTGCTTAAATTGCATTTTGTCCCTCTAGCACCTCTATTTGATATACCCAGTTCATTGTAATTTGGAGGCTAAAATCAACAATTTTAATCAAGATTTTAAGTCCAGCTTCATTTTACTTTAGTGATTGTTTCTGTACGCCTGATGATGCCCGCAAGAGGGCGAAAAGCTGTGTTTATTGAAACAATAAAAACTACAACAAACTGTCGAGCGTAGGTGATGGGCTTATTGTCTTGTACCTTCGACTAGAACGTTGACTACCCAAGCGCTCTCCTTTTTCATCACCAGCTCAACCGCCCCCAGGAGCTCTAGTGCCTCGATAGTTCTTACCTATTTCAAAAGCTTTGATTGAAGTATTTTTAGCATCCCTCGTTGGTATACATACTCCTAGCAAATATTCCATCACTTCGGTAATGATCATTCTCATAGTTACCGGCGTTGTGCTCGACTTGCGGCACAGATAGAACACTACTTCTACGAGCTTCAAGTTGCTAAATATCGAAGTTCGCTAAATATCAAACAAATATAAAAAGTTTGCTAAATGTCAAACAGTACCGTTTCATAATATCAGCTGAGTAACATGTGCATTGGAAAAAGACAAATAAATGGTATAGGTAACCCACTATATTGAAAATGTCCTAGGCAGTTTGAGAGTTTCCTCTGGAGTTCGCCTATTTTCCTCAAATTCCTGAGTTGTATTGCGTTGTTTTGTAACGAAATTGAGGTACATAATAAAAAGGTACCTAGGTATTAGTTGCAGGGGGGTAACCTGTTGTGCTATTACAAATTTTTGGCAATTATTTAGAAGAGGTTTTTAATTACCTACCTACCATCCCAAGTTTTTACTAATTCTAGATGTGGATACGTGGAATACATAATCTGTACGAACATGCAGGATCCTTCTTATTGCATAAATTTGAGGAGTGGAGTAGGTTGGTCGTGGGTCCCCGAACCAGCGTGCGAGGGGAGTGTGAAAGTTCATTAGGAAGAGATAAGAAGCGGTATATCACTACTGGATGGACCCGAGTGGGGGTGTAGGAGACGGTCGGGGTTAGAGGCAAAAAGGCGGGGTACCGAAGTTGGCCACGAATAATTGCGGAGCCTCGCCCGACCTCGAAGCCGGTTGAATTGATAGGAGAAAGTGGGGAGGTGCCTCCTTCCCCTTGGTGGAGCCATGTTGAGTCGTAGATCCCAAACAAACGGTCGTTCCTTTTAACAATCCTTGGGGGGGTTAACAGAGTTTACTGTGTACTCAGCTGATATATATACCGTGGTGAGGTGCCTGTAACGATTGGCGGGTCATATCATTTGAACAAAGTTGCTCGGTACACCGGTTCCATTCGGCGCAGCTTCTTATAGGCCAGCCTGATCTAGGCGGTGAGCAAAGGCAAACAGGAAAGCGTGGAAATCGGGTCAGGGGTCTCAGATCCTAGAAGCCCAGGCAGGCTGTTATCGATGACACGGCAACTAGGAGGAAGACTAACTTGTTCTAAACCTTCTTCACTCGAGTAGGGAAAGGTATTCACAATGGATTCCAACAAGTTGGCTCTCTGTAAATTGCGTCTTCTCTACCCCCACCTGCTTGTGGCTACCTATAGTTAGTTGGCACTCACCTTGAATGATGGAATTCTTAACGTTGGCTCTGTCTAGATGCAAAATGGCTTCCAGAGGGCATTGTTAAAATACAATAGTTAATAAACGATGGAGGAGGAATACTTTCACTGAGACCATTTATTCAATTAAAATAACAGTAGTTCCCTAGTTCGTGCTTTTAATTATGAACTATAAATGTAGAAGGTTATCGTGGTATCAAAACCACCTAAAGGATCAACCGCAAGAGTTGTCCACTGGGAATTCCATCTGTACAAAAAAGGGAAGATCCGCGGACTTGCCGACTAGTTTCTGAACAGTGATATTTATTTACCTACATGAAAAGAGAAGAACAGCTTTTAGGTACTATTACAGTAACAGCCTATTTAATTTACGCTTCCCCATACTTATCTAAATGCGCATTTTACTCGTAATTTGAAAAAGAAAAAAACATACGAAGTCCAAGGTTTATTGTTTGCTATACAGATGGTACCTTAAGCCCTAGAATAGATGTATACAGCGCCAGATTTAGGTTTGTTGCGGCCCTGGGCCTATATCTGTAAGCGGCCCCCTGGGTATAATAAATTCAATTATTTTATATTCTTATTATAAATGTTTATTTTATAATACATAATCATTAATATTCTTGAATTTTACAAATTGACTTTTCTTGCTTTCTGAGACGACAATTCTACAATTAATTCATCAAAATCTAACGATTTAAAGCTCCAAGTTGACTACAAAACTAGCTAAGCTGTATAGTCTTCAATCTGAGCAAGTATTTCTCAAGTAATTGAGAATTCTTTTCAAAATGCTGAACGATCTTTCGCCAGATGCATTTGATATCCATATATGACCATATTTCTTTCGTTCAAAACCCTCTATGTCAAACATGTACTAGCCGTTGTATATAATATGTATTCGTTTCGTAAGCCAGATTTTTTGTTTATCCTTAATTTAAAAAAGCAAAAAAAAACCTCAGCCTTGCGGCCTCCTGAGGCTTGCGGCCCCCTGAGGCTTGCGGCCCTGGGCAGCGGCCCAGTCGGCCCAGTGGTAAATCCGCCGCTGGATGTATAGCTCAGCCCTCTCAACGCAATGCCTTTGAAACTGCTATCTACTTACCTGTACTACAGAACGTTCTTCATGAATAGAAATATTGAGGGTAAGTGAGGGCTGCCCACTATAGGTCTCTAATAAAAATCATAAAAGAAAAACGTTGTGATTTTCGTCTGCGTATTCACGCGTTATGTATTGGGGGGGGGGGGGGGGGGTCAGCATATTTCTTTCTAGTACGATTCCTACGATTCCAGAATTCAGTAATTGCAACGTCGTTCAAATGTCTGCTGATTTAGATTGTAACATGACTTCGAAACTCTCCTTAAATTAAAAATCATTAAAATTAAATACCTAACAACCCTACCAACCCTCAAACTGTAAGTCAGAGGTTGTAAAACTTCGAGTTGTATTAATTTATGGTGTTGAGTCATAAATCCCACAGTACTTATTTTCTGGCTATTCATTACTGATGAGCAGCTTTTTATTACTACTGTACTTATTAAAATCGCAATTCACAGTAAATAAACGTCCCAGAGGTATGATAGGAACACTACATACATGCCGAAACATGCCAAATTCAATGAGTTCAAATCTTTGATTGTAGATACTCTTCTTCAGTAATTTCTCTGGGGTTCGTTAATTACTATCCACTCGCCACATCATCTAATTAACGTAGGGAATTTTAATCTGAAATATGCGTTGTTATTGTCGTATCGCTAGATGGGTATTACATACTAGTTACCGTTATTTTTCGGAGACCGATGTGGGTTGCGTCCCTGTCGGAATAAACTGGCCTGCGCTACCATCTCGGAAGGTCCATTCGCACCGTTTTGATCAGGTCTATAATCTGATTGTCGTTACGTCAAGATTTGTCTACGTTGTTTTAGTTGTAAACCACTGCATGTATTATTGTTTTGAGGTTTGAAATCTTTAAATCTGTTGAGTCCACAAAAAAAAAGAGACTCAAGCTGTCCGCTCATTAACACTATCTTTATCGAGCTGAGATAAAGAATATCATTAATTTATTCTTACGGCAAGAAACATTCATCATCCAGTATCTACTGTGAGGCTCAGTTTAGAATGATAATATTAAATGATATGTATTTTCGGTATCTCCTTGCGTCAAATTCGGCTAGTTTCTCATTTATTACCAATGAAAAGATTGCTGTAAATTTCTTACAAACATGGTTTTATTAGGTGCCTTACCTATTTAGTTACTCCCTTCTTGTGGTCATGTGTCGTATAGTTTCATTCGTTTTGGCTGTGCTGACGTAGAATTGCAAAAATGATTACCTACTTATAGAAACTATGACAAAAATCGTCTCTGCAATAATAGGTAAACCATTTTCTTCTAGCTGGATAGCTCGAACAGATTACGTAAGCCTTCAATATTCCTTCCTACCTAATTCATTTTCTGAGCGTATAATTATAGTTCTTCGCAAACTAGTTTCTTGCTCGTGAATTTTGCCACGGCTGAATATTGAAATTTCAAGGGATGTTGTTGTTACCCTTCACTTCCCACACTCGTATCAACGATGCTGGAAAAGCTTGAAATAAACTGACATTATGTACGTTGAAAGATAAATATATACAATTAGGATGTCTGACAACAACAGCATGCTGTCTTGTTTCCCCGTTGAGTTGATAGGTGTCGTCTTGTTTCGCAGTGATTTGTTATTATGGTTCGTCTTCGTTTTCTAGGTAAATCCCTGAAGCGTAGCCAATATTTCTTGGTTCTAGGCGCTCAACGTAGGATTACATCTGCATCTTTCATTTGTATTATATATATTTTGACTCATCGTTGATGAATTATAGTTATAGCTATTAATGAAGGATGACATATTTGCATCTTTCATATTGCATTTTATATTTTGACTCATCGTTGATCAATTATAGTTACATCCATCAATGACAATCCCATATCCATTTAGTCGGGGGCGTGGGCATAGAGGCAGTAAGATGCTGGATGCTGCATGAGTTGTACTACTGCACTGCTACTCAGGAAATGACAGCTGAAGCAACGTTTATTTTTCTTTTTTTCAAATTGATTTACGTTTGGTTTATTATACTGAGAATAATACACAGCTATTTATTCACTCAGCAAACAATTTTTTGAACACTCCTTTAAAAAAAAAAATTTTCACGTCCGCCGTACGTCGTGTTATTCATATCTACAATCTATCTTTATTTTCGGTGTAAAAAATTCTTTCTTTCG
The DNA here is from genome assembly GCA_954871275.1 of Leptopterna dolabrata. Classification (NCBI taxonomy): domain Eukaryota; kingdom Metazoa; phylum Arthropoda; class Insecta; order Hemiptera; family Miridae; genus Leptopterna; species Leptopterna dolabrata. Next base: position 33,151,999 of record OX940984.1, read on the forward strand.
CGCACAGGCCCCATTTGAGCCCTAATTGCGCTCCGAAGCTGAGCAGCCCGATCGGAATACACCCAGGGGTGTTATCCTACCCATTTTTCACCCATAACACCCTTGGGTGTATTCTGGTCGGGCTGCTCAGGGTGTGAAAATACGGTTTTTATGTTGTTTTTTTGTTGAGGTTTTTGTGAACATGAGCTTGTGGAGTATCGTTTTCCATGTTTTGAGACCACCCGGAGCATTGTACTTTCAGCCGTTCGTTTGCACCGAAAACCTTCGTCAACATGGTTGTGAATGAAGCGGTATGCATCCAGCCCAGGCATCATTGCTAGGAAACACCTGATTATAATCTCGCATGGCTGAATGAAATTGAGTTGGTTGTTCCATGATATTATTTCATTTGAAGAATGATGGTTATTTTTGATTTTCTTGATAGGTACTTTCGTAACTTGAACAAACGTTATGCTTCATGAAAAACAACAGAAATCAATGATAGTTGAATCCACCGAATATTTATGTAACTGTCATTCCCCGGCGGGCTCCAATTCTCGATTTTGGACTTCCCTTGGGGGAGCTCGGGAGTAGGTATTTACCACAGAAAGCAGCGATCTACACAGAAGTGGCATCTATAGGTAAACAACAAACCGTTGTGTACTAATTTTTTATGTATGATTTTCCTATTCTGGCTATGCCCTCTGCTACTCTCAAATTAAGTTAGGAGTCATTTCCTTTCGACATAGCGATTATTTGGGCATGAGCTCATTTAATTCGAAGTATGTACCCATGAAGTGTTTCAGGTAAAACTTGAAAAAAAAAAAATTATACGAACTTTGGATAATAAATATCTCCACGTGGGAAATCAATTTTTATCCATACGTTGATCTGAAGGCTTCGGAAAATCATCAAACAAGTCGTCTCGGGCTAGTTTCACATTATTTTACTCCTTCGTAATGTTGTCTAACCTGAGCGGGGATATTATTTACTGAAAAATCCATCCTCTCGGCTAAATCCATTTTCATCTCTTCGTTACGTGTTATGAGCTATTCGTAAATTAACCGCAGGGGCGCGAGTTGCGGTTAGAGCGTTTTCTCGCTCCAGTTGGTCCAGTTTTACCGGAACCCACGCCCCAACTTGGGTTCTCCGTAGATTCGTTTCGCAATACCTTTCTTTTACCCACTAATCACTACCAGATGAAGTTTCCTCATTGCTTGGTAAGCATAGTGTGCTTTCAAAAATTCGAGCATCTCTTATTGACTCCCCTTGACGCCGGATTATGGTGTCGTTTTTCGGCAAGGTGTTAGTTCGTAGAAATAATAATATAGCTATTCTACGTTAAATTTGCAGTTATTGAACAGATATTCTAGCATACCAGTAGGTAATGCGAGTACTCACATAGGTACCAGGTTTCTACTAACGCATTACATGCCAAAAGAAAACTCATCACAGGTAAGTACCTGGTAGTCAGGTACAACATACCTAGCAATCCAACAGTTCCAATCAAGAATTCGGGCATCCAGCATTTTATTTATTTCAGCTTTTCAATCTTACTAATTTCATGTTCAGAAAATTGACACTAACTTTGCATCGATTGGCACCATTCCTGGTAGCAAGTTCGCTTCCTCAACCAAAGGTAGATCTCTCTTCTCCGTTAAGAATTACAAAAACACTTTCAGGAGATTAGGTAGTATCTCCTCGATAACTTGTATTTTTTGTATAATTGAATTATGTAATGATCATTAATTTTCTAGGACAGTGAGATACCTGAAAATTATATATTTTATCCAAACACAAGTAGAAAATAATGCCAACAAATTGGACATACCTACCTAGCACCAATTTGTTCGCAGTAGATTTAATCAAATAATGTGATTTTGAAGCAAAACATGCGTTAATTTATAGTCGAACTTAGGTGGTAAAGAACGATAAATTTGAACTAGGAAAATTATTTTTTGCTCCTAATATACTAACCTATATACGAATTATTGACTCCTCTTTCCTTAGTTATGAAGCAAGAAGTGGTCAAATATTGTTCAGTAGATACCAACAATAAGCATATTACCTAGATATCATTTAGTGGCATTCAAAATCCTTGGACCTAGGATTAATTGCAATACTGTCTCTTCGGATGTGAGGTGGTGGCGGTGTGGGAGGGGGGGGGGGGGTTAAAAGGTAATTTGGGCCAAACCAGTGAATCAATACAAAATAGTCACCTTCCAGTCCCGTAACATAAACTCAACAAATGTCTAAAGTGCGACCGCGCTCTAAGAGCGACCTTGTCACGTGGTAATGAAGGAGGCTGGCAAATAATTAGGAGCGGCACTCGCGATCTAATGAGAGACCGCTAGGCTTTGAAAAAGCGATCTAATGACACGTGAAATAACAATAAAAATCCTTAGGTCCGGCTCCGATTAAGGTGGCGTTCCCTGAACTGGTTGAAGCAACTGTTTAAAATTGAGCACCTGACGTTATAATTTAGGTCTCATTAAAAATTATGACGGGCACGACGGGATTTGACGTGATAGGAGGCTGTACGTCGCCGGTACGGCTGACGGCATTCGTTTTTCTACGGACTATAAACAATGACAGTGTGTTCATGATGGAAAATGGCTTTATAAGGTTCTCCAGTCGTGTCTGGCCGTCCGAGTGATTTGTTCAGCGACTACTCACTCTGAGATCCATGGAAACCGTTAAGTTTTCTACGTTGGAATTGAATTTTACAAGGTAATCGCAGGAAAACAAACAGAGAATGTACAAACCAAGAACTGCGCTAACTCGTGTACCGAGTTTATGAACCGTTTCCAACCTTTACTTTCAATTAAATAATAATGGATTGAGATGGTTATATTTTTTCAAATGGGTTTGTTTGGATTCTTTCCTCTTTATTAGTCCAACTATATTATAAATTGATTCACCATACAAGTTGATAGCCTAGCTACCTAAACTGTCGAGCGGAAACTTCTACCTTGCTAATGCGTACGATCATTTTTGAATGTTTGTTCACAAACAACCCGATGCCGTATTAGAACAGTATTGTTCCATTCAGGTTTTCGTTTCTGATGGAATACTGAATGGAACAGTACTTACCCACACCTATTCAACAACTCAACTCCCAGTAACCGTCACTTTCTTGTAATACGTGTATCCAACGTAGAAGAGACCGGCTTTCATTTAAAAGCATTCATATAAAGAGTTTTAAAATATCCGTATTAGAATAATCGAGTTCCTACTTACCTAATGAGAGTTTTGAAACAATAAATATATATTGGTGAAGATTTTAGGAAAAAATGTGAAGTAGGTTCGAGAATAATCAGCTGGATGAGTAAGTAGGCAGTCCTCCCAGTTGTGCTAGCGTTGAACCAACTGTATTTAGCCAAGTAAAGGGTAAGCTACACGGTCGAAGTTCTGTTGGAACGTTTTGGAGCGAGGAAACGCGTTAATTGTACGATTGTACTTAGTGTGATCCTAGTATGATACCATCTGTGACAAGTAACCACCCGCAAGCTCTTCGTTCATGGATCTATTATTCATCTATATAGTATCCGCGCTTCCAGAATATTAAGTCGAATAATTATAAAAAAAATTAATAAGTACTAATCGAAATCGCTTTAAAAAAAAGTCAGCGAAAATAGATGCCGGAAGGAGCGGAGGAGGCGGACCAAAAAGCAGACCTCAGACCTGTCCTCGCAATTTTAGCAGATCCTGGCTTGATATATACAAATGTTCACAAAAATGTCATTCCATTCTATTATGTTACTTCAAAAAAGGTTTGCTAAGAACCAGAAAATTTGATCAGTGGTTCAGTTAAAATGTGATAATTCATATTGTCAGTTCATTAGAATCACAATGTTCCTAGATGCTTTCCTTGCAGACAGTAGTTCCGTGAGTGTACCTGCTTGGTGCACAAGTCGTCCCCTCCTCCCACCCTCCAAAAATTTGGTTACCTGTTGTCTACCCACCAGTTACCTACTGGTTTATGTGCATTTGTTTCGTTAGACATTTCCTGTTCATGACATAAAGAACGGTTAGGAATATTGGAACTTGTACATTTGTACTTGCTGTATTTGAAATACATTTTGCTGTCTAGGTCGTTGGCCCTTCATCTCTGGTAGGTAGTTATTTTAATTGCCAGAGCCATTTACTGCTTACAGTCGTTTTGTAGTGTAAGTAGATACACGATCTCTTTTTGGTGATGAGGAAATTGAATGTTGGCAGTATAGAATCGTTAAAAAGAGCCAAGATGTTCGAAAGCCGGTTATGTTAATTTTTTTTTGTCTTTTTTTTTGTCATTGTCGCCAGTGCATTGATTAGCAAACCTAATGACTCTTGAATTCTATTAGAATAATATTCTACAGTTTCTCACGCCGAGCGCTGTGCCACTCGCACGGTTTTTATCGATGTGGGACTACAGCGGGAAGGATCTCTTCATTGGTTGAAAATGTTGACGTAGTAACTCATCCGTGTTATCGGGACCTCATTAGTGGAGACTTTCAACACCTGCCTTTTACGCGTTGACAGTTGGTACTGTATCCAGAAAATTTCCGTCGTGCAGGTCCTCAATTTTTTTTTTAAATTATTTTCTTTCCGAACGGACTCCAGTCTACGTGGTCTACTACAAGGACAACAAAAATGGAGGCTAAAACCGAATGAAACCAAATCAACCCGCATAACCTTCATTAACCGAAATATCAACCCCATCCCTGTACAGATTAACTCAGTTACCGGACTCCATGCAAAGAGCAAAATATCCAGGTATGACGCTGGACACCAAACTCCCCTGGAAAGAGCACGTTAAAAAGAAAGAAAAAATGAAACCGGTCTTAAATTCAGGAAAATGTATTGGGTACTTGGAAGGCAGTTTCAACTCCCATCCACAATAAGTGCATACTCCATCAGCAAGTGATTAAGCCAGTTTGGACCTATGGCGGCCAACTTAAGGGCTGCACCAAGAAAATCAGTGTAAAATTTATCCAGACACCACAGAACAAAATTCTGAGCAGCTTAGTGGATGCTCCCTGGTATGTACGAACAGATGATCTTCACCGAGACCTTGCAGTAGGTTAAGGTGAATGATGTTAGCATGCGTTGGAGCACGAAATCAGACTTCATAAACATCAAATCATCGAAGTATTGAGCCTTCTGGATAGCGGAGACACGATTGGAGGACCAAGCCGTTGGACCTTGCCACGACCCGCACCAGTGTGTGAACGTGAATCATTTGTGTACTAGTGGATAGTATAAGTGGTGTCCTGTAGTCCACAAACGTTATACAGTTATGAATGTTATACAGATAAGTTACCAGGTGTCTATACAGATCTAACAATGAAGTCATATTTAAATTTTTTTAAATATGACACCTGCATGGTACCTAATATTTATATCGTCTTGATCAGTGTGTGCTTGCTATGTCGTTTATCAAGAAATATAGGCACCAACCCTGCAGTATATTTCTTTGGTTGACAAAGCAGTCTACTGGTGTAGCATTCAATCCCTGAATCTTTTTCATGCCAATTGAACCCCACTTGGGCGGCGATTCTACGAATGGTAGGTAGGTACTGCGGATGGTAATATACCTTAACAATGATCGGTGGTCTGATGGTATTTAAAACTAATTCCTATAATAGTATGAAGAACGGCATTTTGACTCCAGGAGGTAATTTATTCAATAAGGTTCGTTACCGTTTTATATTATAAATAAAATGAACCGCTAATGGACGATGCTTGTAATCAGTGGCGTAGCAACTTGCTATTTATTAGGTACGCCTTTCAACTGGTTAGCATTTCGTATCAAACTGACCTCTACTCTTGTACTGTAAATACCAAACCTCCGCATTAGAAACCCTTTTAAGGGAATGTTAGAACTAGTTCACATACACCCGTTTGTGGACTACAGGACACCACTTATACTATCCACTAGTACACAAATGATTCACGTTCACACACTGGTGCGGGTCGTGGCAAGGTCCAACGGCTTGGTCCTCCAATCATGTTATAGTTTTTCGGATGGATTCAGTTATATGAATACCGATACCTTATTGTTTCACGCTTGGGGGAAACCGGTGACATCTCGCAATCCTAAATCGCTAAGATTTTTTGAGTCTTTCATCTCTCGTCTTCTGGAAATAGAGTTTTCTTAGTATAACTGATAGAGCGGCATGTAATAGTGACATCAGCACGTAATTTTTACAGTCTGTTTAATAATATGGCGGAAAGTGGGTTTTAGTGATGATCACGGTTGGGTACTGGTAGTATGACGTTTCGTGGCGATGGCCTTCCAAACCCGTGCATGCGTCTGCCTCGAGTCATGTTACTTGCTGACTACCTCTCTATCTGAAAATCGTCTGTCTGATCACCGCCAGGAGTTATGAAGTTACGCCACTATTTGAATCTGACTATGTAGGAACTGAGCTGTCGGTGATGCCTATTTTGGTTCTGAAGGGTTTATTAAAAATCAAGCTATGTATGTGACTACACTTTGTTGGAGAAACTGGTAAATATCCTTCTAATGAAGGTTTAGATGAAATGTACACTTTTATCTAGTCACAGGTTTTTCTATTTTGCGGAATAGGTAAAATTTTCTTCTGCAACCCGTTCAGAGAAGTAGGTACTTGGATGAATGATGCATTTCTGTCGACCCGTCAACCTACCTACCTACCAATCGTATCAACACTAAGCACTTTTCTTGCGTTCGAAAACCCGTTATGGTCGGTCCCCTGAAAGTTTGTGTAAGTAAAATTGATGGTAATCCCTCATTACGCTATGCATTTCACCCAGTTCCGGTATTACTGGCTCATCAACCTTTTGACGTACCCTCTCGCCTCTAAAGTATCGGCGGTACCTTCTGCCGACCTTTGGTATATCATCCTTCTCCGTTTTTCGCACGGGTAAGTCTCGAGTCTACCCGGTCGGAACGTTAGCAAGTCTAATTGCGGCTCTCTCCAGCTTCGCTTCGGACGTGCGTGAGATAGCGAGTAGCTCCGCCCGTGTATTAGTGGATCGCTCGAAGGCTTTTGATACTATGCTGTACTCTTCTGCAGCTACGAAACATCCCCTCCCGTGGCTGCACAAGATTGACTAATTCTTGGGTAGGAATCACCGGCTCATGGCTCAGACCGTGTGAAGTCCCCTCTGAAGGTTCAGGAAGTAATTGAGACCCAGGTTTACTGGCGCAAATGCTCTCTCGTTTGAAAATAATGCGCTTTCCATATGGATGAATCTTTTCTCTATCCTTTGACTTCCAGAAGATTTCCTCAAATGTCTTTTTTACATGAAAATATAGGAAGTTTTTAAGAAAATTTGTGGTTTTTGGTTCTTTTCTAAAATACAGGTTTCAGCAAAATTCATCCCATTTCCGCTGTTGATGAAATTTTTCTAGCTAGGTACCTACTATTCGATCATTTTGACAAAGGACTACAGCGTAGGCTCAGCCTAAAGAAGGGTATCGTGTTTAGCGGTTCACTCTTTGTGTGCGCATGTACATTTCACTACTTCCCACTTTTTATTAAAATTCCTAACTATGCGTGTGTAGGTGTGGACTCTTGATCTTTGAACAGATTGTGTATTAATGTCTTCGCGTATTAGTCCGATATCATTAACCAATCGACGATCCTTATTATCGTATCTTACATTGTCTGTCATAACTATCTTATAGGTACATTAATAGCACCTTCCTGCTCGTTCCTCCACCTGATAATTCTCCAGAAAATCGGGCAATTCGCTCAAGAACGTGACTTACGACGCTAGAAGTAATAATAAACCTATGATCATATTTTTCCTATTCTTCCGCAGCATGGGGATGATAGATACCTGCGGATGTATTTCATACGTTTTTTCATCTCTGTCCGTAACTTACCTATCCTTGAAAGAGCAATAAACGCCAGGCTTGGAGTTCCCTCATCAAACTTTTCCTTGAATAGCCAACCAGACCCTCAGATGCGGTGTCTCACTTAAACTTCGACTGGGTGATTCATGCACTTTCGATTTTTTATTTAAAGCTGCCTGCTATAGCGTTCCGTTACATGGCGATTTTTCGATAGATTCGCTAGTTTTAGCGAATTTTCAAAGAAAATGAAGCTATTGCAATGGCTTCGAAATTTAAATAATATAAATTTTTGGAAATTTTCTTCATAGAAATCCGTTTCAGACCATTCTAAAACGATTCCTGAAATTTAACACTTTTTTATATGTATATATATATATATATTTATTTATATATGTGTCACTCCAGACGATAACTCTCGATAGAATTGAGATAAACAGCTCAAATTTGCACAAAAAATCTATCTTGGCAATCGAAAGGCTAAGTTCGAAGATGGGCGAAATTGGCCTACTCTAAGGAGGGTTTTGGCGCATTTAAAGTGCGCAAAAATTACCCAAAAATCCCCAAAATGTTATTTTCCAACAAGTGACCCCTCATTTTAAAGGTTTTTGCACGCTGAACACGATGGTGGAATCGGATTTTAGATATCTTGATCCGTTCTCAAATTAGAGCATTTAAAGTGCGCAATAATTACCCAAAAATCCCCAAAATGTTATTTTCTAACAAGTGACCCCTCATTTTAAAGGTTTTTGCACGCTGAACACGATGGTGGAATCGGATTTTAGATATCTTGATCCGTTCTCAAATTAGAGCATTTAAAGTGCGCAAAAATTACCCAAAAATCCCCAAAATGTTATTTTCTAACAAGTGACCCCTCATTTTAAAGGTTTTTGCACGCTGAACACGATAGTGAAATCGGATTTTAGATATCTAAATCCGTTCTTAAATTAGAGCATTTAAAGTGCGCAAAAATTACCCAAAACTAGGATAATCTTTAAACTCTTACCCCCACCCCCTTAGAGTGGTCAGATTGAAATATGTGAGAAGTATTAATTGAAGACGAGAGTTCGAAGCAAAAAAGGGGGAGGCAAACGATTAGTACAACTCCTTGAATTTACCCACAGCGATCAAATAAATAAGCACTTAGTACAATTACGTAATAAACAAACGGTAGAATCAGGATGGACAAAACGTACAAATTAAAATAAATACGAAGAGAATATACATAGAAAACCAAATTTTAGACCGAAGTTTTCCTTTATTCAAAACCATAGCCATTAATTCGAATATTTCTTTGAAAATTCGCTCATTAAGTCATGCTGCATGACTGGTTTTAGCGAATTTTCGAAGAAAAGGAAGCTATTGTTCTCGGTCCAAAATTTTTAAAACTCGAATTTCCGAAAGATTTTTATACCAAAATCCGTTTCAGACCATCCTGAATTCCCTGCCGAAAGACACCAAAAATTATATGTATATATATATATATTTATATATTTATATATATATTTATATATATATTTATATATGTATGTGTCATTCCAGACGATAACTCTCAAAAGAATTGAGATAAAAAGTTCAAATTTGCACGAAAAATCTGTCTTGGCAATCGACAGGCTAAGTTCGAAGATGGGCAGAATTGGGTCACCCTAAGGGGGAGTTTTGGGGAGTTATAGGGGGGGGGGAAATTACCCATAAATTCCCAAAATGAAAAAGTCTGACAAGTGACACCTCATTTTAAAGGTTTTTGTACGCTGAACACGATGGTGAAATCAGAATTGCGATATCTCATTCCATTCTCAAACTGGAGCACTTTGAAGATGAAGGAACGTGGTTATTTCTTGAGATGTTCTTCCTGGTTCGTCTGCTCTAATCTGATAACGGAATGGGATATCGCAATTCTGACTTCACCATCGTGTTCAGCGTTGGAAAATCTACAAACCGAGGTGTTACTCGGCAAAAAATGGAACAAAAAATTTGTTACGTAGGTACCCAATACCTACTCTTCTGGTATTCAAAACATTTTTGATTTCCCCCTCCCCCTCCTTCCACCCCAAATTTTACTTTGCGTAAAACTACTCCTGTTTTAATTTTGTATGGTATCAAGTTGGGAAAACATTGGCCGAAAATTAATTTTCAGAAAATTTTAGGCGGAGGAGGAAGATGCCGAAAACTTCGAAAATTCGCTCTTATAGCCATGCTGCATGACTGCGGTTTTTTTTTTTATGGAATCGGAATCTGAGAGTTTCTTGACAATAAACTCTAAACTGTGTGGTAATAAAAAAAGTAATAATAATAAAACATAAATGTAGTTGCCAATAAACTTCGGTTCATTTATTTCGACCTAGCCCTTGAGCATGGTCTTAGTTTGAAAACTGGAGGCCTCTTTACAAGGCGACACAACGAGCTGAGAGACTTCGCGTTTATGTTCCCCTGTTGTCTTCTTAATTATTGTTACCATTCTATCCTCGGTTGTTGCTCATTGAATAAATCATCTTTATCCATCTAAACAAACAAACAAAAAATGATTGAAAACAATTTATGGGTTGAATCATAAAAGGTGTTAGTTTTTATCAGGAGACTACGGCAGTTCATGATACCAGGCTACCTAAATCTTATGTCACGAAGGAGAACTGTAGGTCATTTTCGTAGGTAGATCTCGTAGATTCGTAGGTAGAAATCAGATTTTCATTTCAGAATCGTGTGCACATTGCCGTGTATTTTTCATTTACCCACTGCAGGACTTGTAACGTTTCGTATCGAATGTCTCCTCTATTTTTCGGATCTGATTCGAATTGCTAAGAAACTAGAAATATCAAACAATATTAATTTTTGTTATGAGCAATGGGCGCTCTCGATGTCCTACCTCGAGTGTCCTAAATCCTTTATTTAGTGTAGAATTTGTAGCATGATATGGTTTTTTCAGTTAGTAGTGTGACGAATATGAGGAAGGGGGATGTTTACCATGTTTATTGATTTTTAGGAAAGGGGCTGGTATATTTTCGTGTTCTGTAGTAAATATGACTGATGAGCAATGAGTTTGTCACCCCTAAATGAGCACACTGACCGGTGGAAGTCCGTTGTATCCTCCACCTGTCTGTCATTAGACATCTGCTTCGAAGAATGTTTTAAATTTAGGACCATCTTTACAATCCACCACCACATCTCCTGTCCCGCATCCTCGTCCGCGTCTCGGCCCCCAATCAATTTTCGGGATCTCTCTTTTATTTCATCCTAACGGCACCACGGGCCTTTTTGGCGAGTTGAAATTCCATCCGAGTGACACGTGAATCTATTTTACACTATTAATCTTATCTGCCTCACGCAAGAAGAAATAAAATTGATAAGTTTCCTCTTCGTCTTCATCCTTCGCTTAACGGCAAATGAGCTTTTATTCGTGATGAAATTTGTGAGTTTCATGTTCTTTCCCCTGTTTAGCATAACATTAAATTTACAGCCAATGCGTTTCGATGATTAGCATATTGATTGGGTCCCTTATGAATTTCATTACCTTCCTGTACTTCTTTATGGCCCACTCGTGATGTTAACGTTTAAATTTATTGATGATCAGGTTATATCTTGATGGTCCTTTCATCAAGTAAAACTGCTGCAAGGTGTAGGTACTCTGCTGGATAAAAGCAGGTGGCTACGTTTGTTTACGGTGTCCCTGCTGTGTGCTGTTATCTTCCGTATACTCATCTTCCCAGAAACTACTATAGTTTCTAGTGTCTTTACTTCAATCTTCAACTATATTATACTTTTTATATCCTTCTCTTCCAGTCATTAAATTCCCATCTTCTGCATTTTCATATTCTGAATCGTAATCTGAATCGTTTGCCGTCATTGTTGGTCTGCTCATTATTTAGGGTAAATGCCACTTGTTGTCTCATGCATTCGGGAGCGATCTGTCGCTTTCTATCATGGAGCGTTGGGAACTGGTCCAAGTTGTTTTCATTTCAAATTCGTCAAACTCCGTATTATTATCTGCTGCCTAGGTAACCCGCTTGTGATCACCGTTGACAGGTAAAAACTTACTTCCCACTCCACTTTTTTTTCTTTTTAAATAACAATTCGTATCATGTCCATTAATTCGTGTCTCCAAATCCTTGCCACGCGCACAAGTTCTCCTATTCAATCGACTTGTCGGTTTAGGGCCCCCAGATGGTCCCATCTGAACTGTATCGAATCACAATAAATATTGGTACTCCAGTCAAGTCCGAGTTGTGTCTAGAGCGGTGGTTCCCAACCTGGGGGGCGTGAAGGGTGTCCAGGGGGGAGTGAGCATTGATGAAAAAAAATTTACTGTGTGGAAAAAAGTGACGTCTTCCTATGTACGAACGTTTACCTACCCGAGTTTGCCAAACAGGAAAAATGCAATAAAAAAATAAGCAGCTGTCAAAAAAAACATGTGATAAAAACCTACCTAGTGGGTTATCACCTTCACCTTTAGACTTCTGATATCGCCTCTGCTTCTGACCCCATACTGCTGTGCTAATATTTTGCAGTCACGCTTTTTCTTCTTCTTTTGTTTTGTTTATTTTTATTATTCGATCATGTGCAGTTATTCATAAGGCATCAAAGCTCACAAGCTCAGTCCCTAACTTTCCTCAGTCCGTCAGTGTTTCCTCAGCTTTCATGAAATCAAAACTACATCATAGTGTTTCTTACATTTGAGTGTCGTCAATTTAGTTCGCAATGGCTCCAAAAAAGAATCTCTTTAAATCTCAGACTGCAAGGGCGGAATGTTACCATTGCGAGTGCCAACGATTCTGTCCACTCATTTGTCGAAAAGATCCAGTTGTGGAAACGCCGCCTGAACCAAGAGACTCTGATTTTTTCTTCCTTTCATCGGCTCAATGAAACACTGTCTGCTCAAGAAAATGAAGTTATTCCTGCTGGACTGAAAGAGACTGTGATTACCCATCTTGACCAGCTGCACAACGAGTTCCTGCAATATTAGCCAGATTTTTCAAGCCAAAGCTGGCAATGTACACTCACAGTAAGTCCATTTTCTGTTGACGTGGACACATTACCTGAGAGACTGCAAGAACAAGTCCTCGAACTGAAGAATAATACATGTGCTAGGAGTGAGTTCAGCAACGGCTCTGTTGACGAGTTTTGGGTGAAATATCAGCCTATGTACCCAGACGTCTCAACTGAAGCCCTAAAAGTGCAGTTCGTGCGTGTGCAGTTCGCATCAACGTTCCTATGTGAATCTGGGTTTTCTAGTTTGGCACTTCTGAAAACAAAGCACCGAAACCGTCTGGATGAGGAGTCAGACTTGAGATACTGCCTCTCAACCATATAACCAAACATTACCAACTTGTCCAGGGAGAAGCAGTATCAGCCATCGCATTGAACACTTTTTAAAAACTATAATTGCATTGTTTTCTATTTTCCGACCATTTTAATTGTAGGTACCAGCTAACAATAGCATAATTACAATTATTATTATTACTGCAATTTCTTCTTCCCATTCCCTTTCTTCTTTTCATATCTACATGACAACGGGGTGGTGGCATGGTGGGTCTCAAACCGAGTAAGGGGGGGGCACGAATGAAAAAAGGCTGGGAACCACTGGTCTAGAGTCAGACTTTTGTTGTCAGATTTTGTTCTAAGGTAGTTAAGGGACTATCCAGCTACAACAGTCCATCTTGATTACCCCTATTAATCTGTCTTAAGGCTACCGTTATTCGCGGCATGTGTGTTGTGGTAGAAGTATTACCTTCCACCGGCCCAGCTGTGATACCGCAAATGCTGGAGAATCTTCGCGAATCTCCCACCCGGGCAGTGACTCTCATTAAATCCCACGTACCCCCGTTAAATTCTACCTTGATAGGAATACTGCCCCATTACACGCCAGCAAAGTGGGTAACCGCACATCCAGGTCCATATAATCTTCGCTTCCCCCCGCATATACACTCCACACTGCTTAGTATTCCTCGCGTTTTCGGTGTTTTAAGGCACGTTTCGTTTGTTGCGCCCGTTCCAGCTTCCCGTTAACCGTATCATTCCCAACCATCTGAACTTGGTAGCCAGGTTAATTTCGGTTCACCAGTATACGTTCTCGGAATTTTACGATCCCAAGATGATGCCATAAAGCGGATTCTTGACGTTTCAGACGAAGCGCGTAGCCCGCATGGATACTAAAAACGCCTTGGGTTGGGAATGACGAACCAGAAGATTTCATCTTGTCGTTTTCATCATTAGGCTTCCGAATTTTCCGGAAGCAGCTAACAATTTCTAGGGTCGAATGGAATGTTGCTGCATCTCCAACATTTCCGATTTGCATTCCCCTAAACCTTATACAAATGTGAATAACTTCCATCCTGTAGACATGAATATTTTATGAACTGACCGTCGTGGAGTCGTAAGGGTCGTTAATGACTCTTCATGATTGAACTGGTATACCTTTATGGACATGAAATGTTGCTGATCGCCTGTGTAAATGTCAAGACTTGGATTAACTTAATCCAGGGCCACTTAAATAATAATATAATAGTAATAATAAACCTTTATTGTGCTTCAGACAAACGTAGTATCTATAAATGCACACATGAACAACAGGTTAAATTCATACAGTAGTATAATGGCATAAAAAAAGTAAAGAAATGAAAACATTTGCATATATGTGGGGGGGGGGGGGGGGGTGCATGAAATAATAAAAAATAACCTAGTTGTCATCGCGTAAATGCTTGATGCAGGCCTCCACGAAGCGACCCAAGGAAGGCAACGCCCGGACGGTCAGCGGAAGAGAATTCCAGAATCTTGCCCCAGTAATGAGAAAAGATTTAGAGAGGGTTCTGCTTGAGTGACGCATTACGAGTAGGGCGTTCGATCGCAAAGATGAGGCTGGGGTGACCAAATCGTGCAGATAGGGAGGCAGTAGCCCCTTTGCAATTAAGTATACAGATTTTAATTGTCTACAGATGTAATATTTAGCAAGGGGTAGGCATAACACGTTGTAGCCACTGACCGAACATTAAACGCAACAAAACGCATAGGTACTTATTGTCAACTATTCCTTATAACTTTATAAAACCACAAGCTTTTAATGAATATCAGGTGCATGCGCATAACACCAGTGGTTATTTCAAAATTTGTTGACAAAGCAATGGACTGATCTCCTCATGCCCACCGTAATAACTTCCATGTTATTAGCTACCTACTAACTGCGATATGCCGTTAACCTATTACCTAACTACTGAAATCCAATATGCAGTATATTTTTGTTATAGTCGATGTGTAAAATTTGGGCGTTCTGTGTAATGACTAGTCACTGTATATAATGACCAGAGCTCTTCAAATGCCATATTGCCATGGCGCCATACAAAAATGCCATATTCTGCCGATTTTTTTTGTAAAATGCCATATTCGGCCGATTTTTGGGAAAATGCCATGTTTGTGCCATGTTTTGCCTTTTTTCGCCAAACTCCTTCAAACAAATTTAAAAAAAAATTTGAAGTGAAAATTTCTGAATGACATGAGGATTCTCGAACCCTGAGGCCATTAGTGTAGAGGGATTACTAATGCCTCTAACCCTTTTGGAATGGGGTGCTTCCACGGGTCGCCACTCTGTCTGGTGAGGAAGCCATTCTGAAGGAAGGCTGGGAACCTGCTGATGTCCTCTCTATGAAATACGCCCCGGCAACATCAGCTGATGTGGAGAGGACTTTCTCAAAAATGAAATACCTTCTGAGTGATCGACGGCTGGGATTTTCAATGGAAAGCGTTGCAGCACACCTGATGTTGTTATTTAATAATAATAATTAATTATTTGTATAAAGCTTTATAAATAAAATAAATTATTTAGCATAAATGACTTGTATGTTGTGATATTATCGTCTCAGAATGGCTGGGGTGGTCGGAGAGGGTTGAAAAATAAGTGCCATATTGAGAGAAATAAGTGCCATATTCGGGCCAAAATAAGTGCCACATTGCCATATCTTTTAGGGCCCTATTTCACAAAAATAAGTGCCATATTGTGAAGGCCTCTGATAATGACTGTCTATCTGTACATGACTAGTCTTCGTATAGAATGCCTTATTTCACACATTGTCTGTAACATATTCTCATCGATAGACTGTCTTATCTGATCACTTCAACATCTTTCAGACCTATGCTTCCCATAAAGACTTCATGAAATCCCTCCTTCTAATTGAGTTAAGTCATCTGCTGACCTCCCACCCGCAATTATATTGGTTCCTGGTTGGCCTACTTATAATCACAAAATTAGTTGTTACACGTTCATTCACTAAAGTGTTCTTTTCCTTCTATTTCTCTGTTGCAGGAGGTGCAAGATGGTGGTGGTGGTGGGCGGGGTAGCCCTGGAGGAGCCTCTCCCGGACTCTACGACCCTCATCCACTCGCATCCCGGATTCAGGGAAACAGCCTCCCACCTCCTCGCCATCCCCTCCAAAATCGTCGGACCTGTCGGCTTGCTTTACGTCCAGCAAAGGGAAATGGCTGTTACTGTACCGCACGATAGTAAGTACCAATATTCGACGATGATTTTGATTTGAAGTAACTTTTGGCAGTGAAGAAAGGGTAGGTAGGATTCAGATTGCTTGTTTAGAGGGGAAGAAGATGTCTTCAAGCGTTGCTGCATTTTTTTAAATGCTGGGACATAATTGTTGCTCTTTAGGACCTATAATGTCTAGCAGAAGCCTATGGTTCTAAGAATCCGTGAGCGCAATCCTCGTTCAGCAAGGAATAAGCCATTGGTACATAACTTCAGTCCGATTTTGGGTTTGGCGTCAAGTGAAAGATAGGAATTTGGAATGTTTTCCGCAGCGAATGATGAATTCTGACTGCAGAAGACGTCATGTTTGAATGCAATAGATATTCCGCTGTATTCTGGAATCTGCTGGCGCTTTTCAGGACGGTGAAGAGTTTCCTTCTCAAAATGCTGAATGCTTCCGGAAACCGTTTGCTGATGCTCTACTTATAAAACTTATTCAGTGGATATCAGAATTACGTCTTCGTAAGTTGAAGGTTAGCGGAACTGTAGTGATTTGTCCGCCTTCATTTGGCTGCTATACAATTCATATTATGTGCTTACCGGTAGTACCTGGTAGGATACCCAGACATTCCCTGTATCAAAGCCATGCCCCTCCATCACGGTCAACTGTGTGTCGATTACTATTATAGTAATCGGACATTCCTAGTAGGTATGTCATCTCAGTAGAACATCTGGTGTTTGGATTTCAAAAATGCTGGTACCTATCTAATCAGGTTGATCAATGAAGTAATTGTTGAAAATGCTAAAATGGAATCATGAAAGGTTTAGCGTTCTTTACTAATAATCGGAACTAATTAATAATCAGATCTCATTATTATCTGTTTCAGAAAACGTTAGCATCATCGGCACTGACGACGTCACCACCTGTGTAGTTGTCGTTCTCAGGCATTCAGGTGAGTGGTCAGAGAGCCTTCAAACCGTTAAAATTGTGTTAACCTACTACCAACTTTGTTTCTTCTGTGAATTATTAAGTCTACCGATGAAGCAGCCACGTCAGGCAGCTCATTCTGTCATACACGTTTGATTGGAAATAATATTAGGATTTTGTCATCCAACATCACTTTATGATCAGGTGGACGACTATAGATGTTTTCTGAAATCATCAATCACATCCATACCGTTTCTCTACTTTTCTATGCACTGGTAGTGTAAACAAAGTACTCTGTTGCCATTTGATTGAATAATGAAGAAATTTTATGGTCGGTTGTTGATGTCTGTGCAATCTATACACTTGGTCAATTTACACAATACACACCAATGTAGGTACACAATAGGGGATGCCAGAGGAGTATTCTTCGTGCTCTCTGTGTTTATTGAGAGAACAGGTGAATTTCAAGTCCCTACCTACGTGTATTTTTATATTCAACATCAATAATTATATTTTCATTTCCTTGAAGATACTCGCAGGGATACGATATGATTTATATAAACGGAGCCGTTGGGGGTGGTTGCGCAACCGCGAGCCTTCCAGGGAGAGCGTGCGCGATAACATGACAAGTAGAATTTCGTATCCACTCTATCCTGCTTCTCTGACCGGTTTTCAGGGAGATAAAACGCTGAATTACTGCTTTGGAACAATAATATTGTTGATTGGTTGAAAATGAAGAAGAAAAAATAACGAACAGAGATTTAGTTCAAGCCAAGTTGGCAGTGAAGAAGAGTAGTGGTTTCGAAGTGTGGTCCCTCTAACTGTATATACTCCAGTGTATTCATTACATAATCAAAGTGCTCGAAGCACTTATTTCCTACGCTTAGTGCTTCATACGTGGTACAACCACGTGCGATACAGGCCTGCCAGACCATGTTCCTAATCTATGCGTCGCATGTTCATCAAGTCCTCAATTTTCATGTTATTTTCGCGTAGCTAAGGTCTTTGTGATGAATTTAAATTTATCATCACGGTGGCGTGAAGGAGTGAATAGATGAGAGCGAGGGGAATTTCACCTAGGCGGCGGTAATCCACCGATGTAGGTGAGAGGAAGGAAATTCACCCAGGCGGCGGTAATCCACCGATGTGAGTGAAGGGAGGAATCTCGTCTAGGCGGCGGTAATCCACCGATGTAGGCGAGAGGAAGGAAATTCACCCAGGCGGCGGTAATCCACCGATGTGGGTGAAGGAAGGAAGGTGCTTGTCTAGGCGGCGGTAATCCACCGATGTAGACAAGAGGAGAAGGTAGGAGGTGAATTCCCAGAGCGGCGGATACCACCAGGCATCTGGGAGGAGGAAGGTAGAGAGAGAAGAGAGAGCTGGTTAGAGGAAGTGTCGAATGAAGCTAAAGCTCCAGGATCCAGGGTTATATAGGAACTGGAGGCCTCTCCCTCCAACTCCCCTGTTGGGAGTTTTGGGGGGGGCCCAGGTTGTGTCCCCTGGATTCTGTTGCCTGTCTCCCCACTCAGATGTTTATTAGCGGAAGGTAAGTTTTACATACGAATATTGGTGAGAGCTTTAAGGTTGCTTAGTGGAGTGTTCCCGGGAGGGACTCACGACAGAGGTCCCCCCAGTTCGAACCAATGTTTGAGGTAGCTGAAGGCTCAAGGTGACAGGGGCTGAGGGCTGCGGAAACAAGAGGGGAGCTGAAGGCGCAAGTTGACAGGAGCTGAAGGCTGAAGCAAACAAATGAAGTGCTGAAGGCAGAAGTGTGACCGGTGGTGACTTAATTCTAGGGTTTATATAAAGATAGAGTACATAGTAAGGAGTAGTAAGTAAGTAGTAGGTAGGACAAAATTAGTAGTAGGTAGGATGACAAAATTGATGAAGGTAGTATGACAAAATTGATGAAGGTAGTATGACAAAAATTGATGATGGGAGAAATATGTACAATGGTGATGAGGATAACGATGGTGATGAGTAAAAAATTGATGAAGTGACAATTATTGGAGGAATATGTACAATGGTGATGAGGCTGATGATGATGAGTGGAGTAATATGTACAAAAATTTACAAGGTGGGTTTGGCTGCGCAGCTAGGCGCGGTTGGAGGGCAGGCGGCCGTGGCGGCGGCGTAGGAGGGGTAGTGTTGTGTGGGGGCGGCGCAGGGAGGCGCTGGCATGGGGGGAGGTGGAGGGGTTGCCGTTCCTGGGTGGGGGAACGGTCGGTGGTGGGGTGAGGGGTTTGGCGGCGCAGCTAGGCGCGGTTGGAGGGCAGGCGGCCGTGGCGGCGGCGTAGGAGGGGTAGTGTTGTGTGGGGGCGGCGCAGGGAGGCGCTGGCATGGGGGGAGGTGGAGGGGTTGCCGTTCCTGGGTGGGGGAACGGTCGGTGGTGGGGTGAGGGGTTTGGCGGCGCAGCTAGGCGCGGTTGGAGGGTTGGCGGCCGTGGCGGCGGCGTAGGAGGGGCAGTGTTGTTTGGGGGCGGCGCAGGGAGGCGCTGTCGTGGGGGAGGTGGGGGTTGTGCCGTTCCTGGGTGGGGGAACGGTGTGTGGCCGGGGACGGGGGTTGGCGGCGGCGCAGGGAGGTGCGGCCGTGGGGGAGGTGGGGGTTTTGCCGTTCCTGGGTGGGGGAACGGTGTGCGTCCGGGGACGGGGGTTGGTGGCGGCGCAGGGAGGTGCGGCCGTGGGGGAGGTGGGGGTTTTGCCGTTCCTGGGTGGGGGAACGGTCGGTGGTGGGGTGAGGGGTTTGGCGGCGCAGCGAGTTGCTGGTGGGAGGTTGGCGGCCGTGGCGGCGGCATAGTGGCGGTGGTGTAGTTGATGCGGGCGGGGGGAAAAGGGGGGCGGTCCCCCCCGTTTTGGCGAGGAGGGGGGCCCGCCGCGGGACGTCGAGGCGTGTTGTCGTGGAGGGGATGTGGTGCGGGGGTTGCGTAGTTCGCCGGCGCAGGCGGCGGCGGCGAGGTCGTGCACCCTGTCGGCTAGGCGGAGGAGGTGCATGTGACGTCGGTGGCGGCGTGTGCTGCGGCCGCAGCGGTGGCGGCGGCGGCATAGGAGGTGTAGATGACGTCGGCGGCGGCGTGTGTTGCGCCTGCAGCGGCGGCGGCGGCGGGGGCGGTTGATGCGGCGGAGCCGGGCGGTGCGAGGGTGGTGAAGGGGTTTTCGGCTGCGTCAGTTGTCGCAGTGGTCGGCGGCTGCAGCAGGGACGGCCGGAGGAGCGGCGGCGATGGCGAGTTCGGGTCCATGGTGGAGGTGGCTGTGAACAAAATTCAATTTGAGCGGTTGAATTTGAAAATTCGCAATGAGCGGCGTCGGGTTTGTATGCGGCGGAGAGTTGAGAGCTGTGTGTGGTTGCGGGTGGGCCAAAAATTGCGAACTTATACTGACTATTTTAAATGTGAATTTAAAAAGCGGGACACCGAACTAGACTGGGGCGACACATGAGTTGGTAAGAAGGGAGGAAGGGTAGAAGGTTGGATGAACGTCGGGGTCACCACTGTGATGAATTTAAATTTATCATCACGGTGGCGTGAAGGAGTGAATAGATGAGAGCGAGGGGAATTTCACCTAGGCGGCGGTAATCCACCGATGTAGGTGAGAGGAAGGAAATTCACCCAGGCGGCGGTAATCCACCGATGTGAGTGAAGGGAGGAATCTCGTCTAGGCGGCGGTAATCCACCGATGTAGGCGAGAGGAAGGAAATTCACCCAGGCGGCGGTAATCCACCGATGTGGGTGAAGGAAGGAAGGTGCTTGTCTAGGCGGCGGTAATCCACCGATGTAGACAAGAGGAGAAGGTAGGAGGTGAATTCCCAGAGCGGCGGATACCACCAGGCATCTGGGAGGAGGAAGGTAGAGAGAGAAGAGAGAGCTGGTTAGAGGAAGTGTCGAATGAAGCTAAAGCTCCAGGATCCAGGGTTATATAGGAACTGGAGGCCTCTCCCTCCAACTCCCCTGTTGGGAGTTTTGGGGGGGGCCCAGGTTGTGTCCCCTGGATTCTGTTGCCTGTCTCCCCACTCAGATGTTTATTAGCGGAAGGTAAGTTTTACATACGAATATTGGTGAGAGCTTTAAGGTTGCTTAGTGGAGTGTTCCCGGGAGGGACTCACGACAGTCTTGATTTGGTATTTTTGCGTTATGTTATTACCTATTATAGTTAATTATTATGAGTTACATCAATTGAAGAAAAAATATATACATCGGTATATAAGAAACTAGCAAACTTATCCGCCCTTCGGGCGGAGAAAGCAGGCGCAATCAAATTAGCAGCGCGCCAGCAACGTAAACACCTCACAACAAAACTCAAAACCTTCATTATAAAATAGAATTCTGAACGTAGCTAACAACGTAAACACTTCACAACATAAACAAATTGGCCCGGACGTCGCTAGGGATGGCCAGTTTGACGAATAAGGAGGAATTCAGCAGGTAAAACAAATAGCCATAAACTTTCCGAGGGCAATTCCAGTCATTTTGCAAAAAACTGCACCAAAATCCGTCCAACCGTTGAAGCGTGAACGCGTCAGAATTACTCAGTTATAGTGTAATATTCTTCAAAAGGTAAAAGATAACGAGCAAAAAGTTTCTTTCATGCAGCATGACCACATGAGCGAATATTCGAAGTAACGTAGAGTTGGTACACTAAAGTGTTGGTGGGAGATGGAATAGTGCCCCTCGTCCCATTCTCGATGACGAATGCGAATGGTGGGTGGGTGAGGCAGTCGCTAGCAACTCAACTTTCCCATTTGAGGCCAACTCATTGTGCGCCACTAGGTAGGTACTTGAACTATCGTTTTGATTATTACGTACCTGTTATTTTATTTTTACAATTTCCACCACCCGTTAGCCAACAAGAAATGTTAGCAACTGAAGAACTGAGATTTGAGCAAAGATCTAATTTTAGTCCACAATGGATTTTGTGAATAAAAGAACTTCCTGTGTTTCCGCTGGCATTGAGTTAGTAATATATTATTCAAACTGTGAAGTGTTGGAAGGCTGAGCAAGGATATTTTCGCAAATCTTGTATTCCAATCCGTACAGTGGTCTATTCCATATTTCCGTCTTGGAGAACTTGCTCCACTGCACTTTTATTTTTACAAACTGTTCAACTTCCAAGCTGGAAGTTCGGTAAAAATTTGATCATCATGAGCTAGTGCAGAGCTTTGGCAGTTTAAATGGAGTTTCAATTCTTTTGTTCTGACGTTTTGTGCCCCTAATAGGTATATGAAAAAATTGAAATTTGACAATAACGAATTCTTTCCCCTCTCATTACCCTCGAAATGAGCGAGAACTTCCCTGGTTAGTGATACTGTGACTATACAAAAATGCAATCTGTATCATTTTTAGTATAGGGACGGATTGCGCACAAACGCACATTGTATAATATGGTATTCAAGTATGTAGGCACCTACATAGTGTTTACGTTTTGGGTTTCTTCTATCGTTGGATTCGTGCTCAGGAAGGTCATACAAGAACGAGATCAGGAGCACTCTTCTCAATGTCTATAGGTACCAACCTACTCAAAGTCGTCAAGTTATCCAAGTACCTAAGTATTTAAGTATGTACCGTCTGTTGATATTGTTTCACAACTTTTTATACTTTTTTCCCGGAGAATATCGATATTACATCGGTTGTCCGTAAGGAGAACAAGGGTCTGCAGATAAGTGGGGTTTCTGAGAGGTCATTCCGGCTCGAGACTGAGAAATTGGTTTCTTTTCATTTGATGATCGTCGAGAGACTTAACGCTCCAGCGAACAAGAGGAGATTAAAGTCGGGTGATGTCGTAATGGCGATTTACTAAGGAGGTCCCTACTCCGGGTGTTTTTCTTTTCCTTCTTCTTTTCGAAAGTAAGCGGGAATTGTTGTTAAGTTCCTGAGATTTACTGGGAACCGACAGGGTTGAATGGATGATGCATGACAGTTCCAAAACTATCATGGAACAAAGCACATGTACTTCACCTTGATGTTGTTCATCGTCTTCATTACTGTGGTGCTTATGAGGAGACTGCATTCTATAATTGAGAAGACCCGGGTTATTTGAAGGACCGTAGCTCCATGGAAGAAGGGGCATTCTTTATATTAGAGGGTCAAACTGGAAGTCACTAACAAAACTTCGAATTCATCAAAACCTTTACAAAATGATGCATACTTACCAAGGCTACCTAGTTCAATGGGTTAAAGTGTTTTCCCCCCATGAAAATTGAGTCAACAGTCTAAGATAGGTATTTTAGAATCATAAAAAACAAGAACTTCGCCGCAAATATTTTTCTTTTCCTTAATGTCATAAAATAGAGTTTAAACAAATTAATTTACTTTCGAATTCCCGAAAACCGGTGTAAATTCAGTAAATATTCTTTCGTAAAAAAAACTGTTTTTTTGTTTGCGAAACAAACAAAAACAGACAAAAGAGCGATCAGTTTTATGGACAAAACTTAGGATATTTTCGTTCGTATAAGTTGGTACGTTCATTCAAAAATCTGCTCGTATGAACATGCTGCATGACTGAACTTTCTTTTTTTGTTGTTGCAATACCGATCTATTGAGACCACGTTGAAACTTGACAGGTCATTTAAAGGGGTTATTAACTTTCCCAAGGATCAGAACTAGGTAAGTACTGTGAAACGTTTCAATACGTTACTTAACCTCGAGTTAAACTCGCTACTTGGGTTTAGATAAAAACCTGCCGGAGCTGCGAGTAGGTACTTATTGGTTGGGATCGCTTATGTCTTCATCATAACGGAGATAATGAAAAGTTGAAAATAAATCAAACTGCTGTATAAAGCCGCATAAGAAACGAGCTTTCAGCTGTCACATGCCATGAATTGGTTATAAATAAATCAGATAACGAGTCCGATGAGCGAGGGCGGCTCGTTATCTCTTCCTCGCGATGGAATAGTTGTCCTCTCCAGACATAAATAATGAATTTTTGTTCCATAAAAAAAACGTTTGTAACAAAATCCCTTGAAATTTACTCGAAAGAACAGAATCTCCTTCAGATGGGGCGAAAATTAGATTGTTATCTTCTTTGTTGAAGCATTTCTTAGAGGTAGATACGTTCCTTGTCTCACTATCATGTTTCGCAATTTACTTCCCTACTTCTTCAAGGATTCCCCCTTCCCCTTCCCCCAGACATAATAATACGTACCTATACGATGCACTGAGGGAATAGACGTGGGTCGGAATTTACTGCTTTTGACCTCAGAATCGGATTTAGCACCCTCGAAAGCCCCTGTATCCCAATTTTCAGCTCCGTAATCCGAATAGTTCGGCGGGAATAAGCGAAAGAATAAACGCGTGACGTCATCTGGTATGCATACATGGTATGCATGTATGCAGATGGCAGTACATACCAGATGACGTCGCACGGTTTTTCCTTCCCCTTTTGCGCCCACTTCCGGTGATTTCCGACCCATCAAATAGCACCTTTTTGGAAAGCTCTCTGTGACCTACAGTTTGAATGAATTCAAAAAATTGAAGTCCATTCCTCAGTGAGGCAAGTCCCCCTCATTGAGCCCTAAGCATGTATTTGCCGAAATATACCGCTGTTACCTAATACGATACTGCACAAAATTTAAGGTCGGATAAGGGAACAGTCAATGCCATGACCGTTTCCATTGATTTAAGGATGGATTTTGACAACTCATGAGCAGCCATAGATTCATTACACCCGCCCAATGGCTTTATCAGGTGGAATAAACCCGTTCCCGTGAAATCACCGAAGTTAAGATACTCGAGTCGAGCGAGGTTAGTACTTCGATGGGTGACCGCCTCACTCGTCCAAGTATGACCCATGTTGCTGTTGTTCGAACCCCTCTCCACTCAAGGGTGGTGAGGCAATGCGTAGCCAAGTAAAGAGCGAAATGATCAGATCGAATTCTGATCCTCTCATTGGAGGACAGCTGATCACGTCCGCGACGCTGACAGGGCAGTCGGACGAAAAGCCCCAGCCTGGAATGGCTGTTTACTAGGTATACACCGAATAGAGGTTTTTCAAAATATGTACCGGATGCGGAATATTCGGCCAAATTTCTGACCGAATAACAGAATATTCGGCGCAATTATTCGGCCTGCAGTTTTCATCGAATATTCGGCGTAATTATTCGATTGGATTTATTTACCTTCATGAGATGAAGGTTGAAAGAGAACGAGAACAATTCGGCATCCTGCGAGCCAACACGAGACACTATTGACAATATTAAATATTGACACTGTTGATTGAACCGTTGGTCGGACTGTTGATATTAGTCAATCTTTAGGTCAGTATCAGTTCATGTTCGTCAGTTTCTCAGTGTTAAGCTGGGTTCACATGGTCGCGTAAACGCTCAAAAGCTCAAAAGCGTAATCGACGTAGGTGGCGAGGGTGGGAGGCGCGTAAAAGCTGAAAACGCGAGTGTTGGTTCACATGGAGGCGTAACGCTAACATGCGCAAGAGGCGCCTCGGGAGAACTGTCCAGCTGTTGTTTTCCCGCGTTGTTTTGTCTTTCGAGTCTTTCGTCCGGAAGATGTGGGAGATCAGCTGTGACGGATCCGCCATTTTGGATGGGGCCCTGCGCGGGGGGTCTACTGCACACGCTTTACGGCGCGTAAACGCTCAAAATATCTAAACTTCCAATACGCTACAGTCACCTCCAAAAGTGAACTCGGCGTTGACTCTTCCCCCCCCCCCCCCCCCCATCAACTAGGCGGTAGCCAATCAGGGGGCTTTACGCTTTACGCTTTTGAGCGTTTACGCGACCATGTGAACCCAGCTTCATCGTTGCGTATCGTGGCTGTGTATTGTATAGTGTGACGTACTCGCGTAGTCATGTCGACGCCTAAAACGAAGAAAAAATGAGAAGTTAAGAAAACATTTTTCAAAGAATAGTGTCAAGCTGAAATAGCACGAAAATATCTTTTGGCTGTCGTGAAGCCCGTTATTGGTAACCGTGAAAATGAAAACGAAAACCATGCAGATCTACCATCAAAGAAAAGAAAACTGATGGAGGCGATGAACAGAAGCATGAAAGCACTCATCAGCGATTTTGGAACTGCTTCGATGAACTGGCATCTGACGAGATTGAACAGGAAAACGGATGTACAGGCCAAGAAATTGAAAGCGTTAAACGTGAATTAGATCAATACTTGAGAAAAACGCATAGGAAGGACGGAGGATCCATACAGCTGGTGGGCGTCACATTCAAATGCATATCCGCGCTTGTCTCAACTGGCCGCTAAGTACCTCGCTCCGCTAGTGAGCAATGTATACAGTGAGAGACTCTTCTCGGAGGCTAGGAACGTCTATGAAGAGCAGCGCAGCCGTATATTGCCCAGTAATGCGAAAAAACTTGTGTTTCTTCACCACAACTTACCTCTAATTAATTCTGAATATAATTAAAATAACCAAATTATAATAACGTAAGTAATGTAATAAATTACATTACATTAAAGTATTATTACTAATAATGAATAAAATAATATTATAATACTGTCGTGGTACCCACCTATACCACTCAACTCTGTAACAGATTATACTCAGTAAACCAAGTGGAAGGAAGAGGTCTACGTGAGATGGGAGGCGTCCAACCGCCGGCTCTCCCCACCAGTCTCCAACGACTGTAGGGCGGGCGGGGGAACAAGCCCTATATAACCCGTACTCCAGACCAGATTTCTTCATTCTACGGGCTCCTCTAAGTCGATGACTTATCTCTCTCTCCCTACCTTCCTTCCCTCAAAAAGACCTCGTGAGTGGTGGAACCTGCCAGGTGAAGCCTTCGGGTATAACCGATGTGGTGGAAACCTTCTGAGCATGTCATCTGATACCTCACGCTCCATCAGACCCTCTCCTATCCCAGGCTCACAAACCATTCACCACAAATACATTTCATTTTATTTTTTTCTTTGCAAATGACTGTTCTAGCCGAATATGGGGTCTTCGGTATTCGGCCGTTTACTTTACTTTGCCTTTTCATTGCACCCCCTGGGATATATAAATCGACGCATTCTACTAACGTATGAGCACCTTGCGCCTTCAAAAACTTGAATTTTAAGTTTTGTTATTATTTTAAGTGTTATTTGTTCGAGCAGGTAGTGGTGCGGTATGTTTGAGCCATTTGGACGGCACCGGAGTGGAAGAAGCCGTCATGAACATGGTCTCGAGGGTGCAGGAGCTGGCGATGGGGTACCCTGAAGGTCGCCTGCAGTTGCAGCTCATAGGAGGCTACTCAGATCCCCACAACGTCACTGAAGAGCTCTTCTACAATATTCTACGTAATGATTCTTTGTTCTGTGTTAATCAAGTAATAGCTTGTCTCCGTATTATGTTTATGGAACGACAGCTGAGTAGGTACTGAAAAGTACTCCCTTACACTGTCTAACTGATACACTGGGTTAGTTGGTAGGTATGCCCTTTTGGAACACAGCTACTTTGGATAGTAGACAGTTTTTGTACTTCCCGTCATCTTTACAAGTTCAACCGTGGAAACGGTGGGTGATACGGGAAGGTGAGCTTGAGGCATTCTCTTCCCGTAATGTGTAGTTCTTCGCGTGCACAGGAAGACCTTCATGTACACTGGAAGAACTACGCTTATATGAGTAGAGAACACTTGAAGGTCATTGGTCCGTCTTCCCGTATCAGTCCCGTGGTTGAACGTGTAAAGATGACAGGAAGTACAAAAATTGTCTAATCGAGAAAGCACGAAAACCTCAAAAAGTAGAAGGATTGTTAGATATGGTAGTCAGGGTTCAGGGAATGTGAGTTGAAAGAACGAGGTACGAGTCTGGGACTATCATACCCATTTGTGTTTCTCTGTAGACGAGTGATGTGAAGCTATCGATAGTTTGTATCAGCATGAAACCCGAAATTTGAGAGGTGCTTCTAGATTTTCCAGTCTTCACATTTTAATCTAGAAACTGCCCCAGAAGACCACCGTCCAGTGTGACAATTTTCTGATCCAGTAAAGAAGGGTTCTATTGTTTTCTCATCCTCATTAGCTCTTAGTCTGGAATAGAATATTTTCATTTAGAATATTTACATGTAAGAGGGTAGGTAAATACACAAGGAAAGAAATCCTCGTTCCTATCGCATGCTACCCGACGTTAGGCTATGCCTATGTCGTCGAGCTTCGAGCCGCTAAATTCCTTCAAGTTCTTCTTCTCGTATAATGAATATAACGGATAACTAACGGATTTTTCTTAATATAACGCTATTTGTCGAGTTATCAATACTGTCCATGCCTCTTTGACCCACGACAAAACTACAGTATTATATTTTGTTCTCAAATAGTTTTTGAGAGAGTTCATGTTTCGTTTTAGATTTCTATGGAATGTATACAGTAAGTTCGTCGGGCTGTGTGTCGTAAAATCTAGTCCATCGTAGTCCGTCCAGTGCAGAATTCTTAGGCTGCTTGTCATATGTGGATTGTGATGAATTTAGAATTTGGTTCATCACGGTGGCGTGAGGAAAGGCGCAGGCGGCGGATATCCACCGATCATCTACGACCTTTTAAGGGGAGATAGAGGTGAGTGTAGGAATTTGCCCAGGCGGCGGTAATCCACCGACATCTAGGTTCTTTTGAGAGAGGAGGTGTTTGTCCAGGCGGCGGTAGTCCACCGATCATCTAGACAGAGAGGAGAAGGTTTTCCCAGGCGGCGGTAATCCACCGATCATCTGGGAGGAGGAGCAAGGTAGAGGAGAGAAGAGAGAGAGAGCTAGTTAGAGGAAGTGTCGAATGAGGCTAAAGCCCCAGGATCCAGGGTTTTATAGGAACTGGAGGCCTCTCCCTCCAACTCCCTGTTGGGAGTTGGTGGTGGGGCCCCAGGTTGTGTCCCTGGGTTCTGTGGCTTGTCTCCCCACTCAGTTGTTTATTGACGGAAACTAAGTTTGGTATAAGAATATTGGTGAGAGCTTAAAGTTACTAGTGGAGTGTTCCCGGGAGGGACTCACGACATGGATGTTTATATAAAAGAGGAGCAAAATCTTCACATATAGCTGACGAATATTTAAGACCTTCGCAAAATCAAATACCTCCTGCGTCTGGTTCCTAAGAGGCAGGGACAGCATGATTTTCGAAATTGATTTTTGCTTACAAACAATTTGTTGCTACTGTGAGATGAAGGTACCACCCCAGACTACAATTTATTCCATACTGAATGCTGACACATGCTTTAGTAAACTAGTTTGTTTGTCTTTCGGTAGAATTTTCCTTATTTTGTTAAAAATATCAGTTAACTCTTTAATTTTATTACATCAGTCGTCTAGATATGAGGGCGCCATGTCAGATCCTGATCTGTCATGACTCCTTTGATGACTACTTTCCTTTTGTACCTGCACAGCTAGATTTCTCTCGACTACGTCTGACTTATTACCACCAAATAGAGCCATCCTTGTTTTCTTCTTTTTTTTAGTTGAGTTAGATAATATTATTAGAAAACTAGTTATTCAACTGTTTCATTGAGCAAGTTGCTTGGGAGTAGGTTTTATTCCACGAGTTTCCCTCCACAAGAAGAGCTGGATCCACAAAAAATAGCTGAAGCTTAATGTTATGCATTTCTAATTGTACATTATCGTTTATGTAAATTAAGAATAACAATGGGCCTAATGTACTTCCTTGAATTACGCCGCAATCATTATTCATTTCATCGCTTGTACCTATTGAAACTAGTTGCCTACGTTTGAAAAAATAGCTCTTGAACCATTGTAAGCTTTCGCATGCATCTTGTCAAAGTCTCTCTATGTTTATGTGGCGAGTAAGGGCTCCTTTCTTATTTTGTTCGTGGATTTGATTTATGTCAGAATGACGTTATTGTGCTTCTTCTACCCCTGTATTTTTTCTGAAGCCGAATTGCCTAGATTTTAAGATTTTGTTGCTTTCTAAGAATCGATGCAAGTGGTCTTTGACGTCTCATGGATATAGGACGACAGTTGTCTGGGGACTTTTACAGCCATCCTCGTAGAGAGGAATAACCTTCGCGGATTTTTGAACATTTAGGAAAGAATTAGAGAGATAGTTGAAGACATGTAGCAGCGGGCTTTTTAAATATGTGACGTATTTTTTTATTATGCTGTGCTGTATACCGTCTACTTGATTATTTGATAGATTGGTCTTGTTTTCATCATCTAACTCATAATGGTTGTTGCAGATTCCTTCCACAAGCAACTTGTAGAAGTTGACTTGATCAACCTGACGCTGGGAGAACTCAACACCACCGTTCGAAACGGCATCCACTGGCCGATCATCTACGGTGTCGGGGTGGAAGTGAAGTCGGGTGATGTTTTCCCTGCTACGTTCCCGGACAAGGGGCCCGAGTGTCCCCTCAGGTCCGCCCGGCATCTGACAGGTGGTCACCAGGGTCCACAGGTAGGAATAGTGAATTAGTGTGACACTAGATCTGTTGGTTGCATACCAATTACATCGAGGGCTAGTGCGTGGGTGTCAAAATTGTCAACGCACGGTGACCATTATGTGCGCATAGCCTGGGAACTGGAGCATCAGTACAGCCTCATTCTAGTGGCTTATTCTAGCTTTTTACCATTCCTACAACTGTTTGATCAATTCTGTGGGAGCAGAAAGATGGAGATGTAGAGCGAATTTGGTGCGAAACTCCTCTGAGGAGTGATGTAGGATTGTTCAGACATATTATGAGAAGCTCGGCTAGACCAATAGATCTCTGCGTTTTTGAAAGCTAGTAGGTAACACTGATTAAGTCGGGAGAAGTCAACTAACTAACTAACTAACTGCCACGTCACAGATAATTTCGTTGATGAACAAGTTATGCAGTCACCAACCCCCTTTTTTCTAGATGAGTGTTTTAAATGCCAAAGGGCTTAATGGTCCAATAGGCACAAAGCTGCCCTCTTTGGATACTACACTTGTATACATGCAAGCTCCCAGTTGAGTGGTGGCATTCCAGGATGCCTGAAATAATAGCATTAGCAGCCCTCCATCCAAGCCTTGAGCTTTCGAAGTTTGTATCAAAAAGGTAGAGGTGATGAAGAAGGAGAATGGGACAGGCGCGTAGCGTCAGGGGTACCGGGGGTACCGGCGCTACCCTACACGAAAAATGAAAAAAATTACATTCCGTAGGTAGGTAGCAATTTGAATTGTCCACTCATAACTCCATCCTCCATGACTCTCCCTCCATGAACTATCCTCCAACCTCCATGTCTGCCTGTCATGGACGAAAAACAGCCAAGTATCGATTAGTCGATTAGAATCATATGGTTTTCGGCAGGTTTCGAATATTTGAAATCTCAAGGTCGCTGGGGTACCGCTACCAGTCCTGCGGAGGCCCAGAATCCGATGTGTGTGTGTCTCTACATCGTCTGTGTGAGTGTGTTTGCGTGTGTGAGTGAGTGTCTTACACATCTTCAGGAGACTGTGTTAGTAAGTTGGGCTAGCTCAAATATCCAGCGTATCCAATCTTGGTGAGGAGGGATACTGGCGTATGGATCGATTGTAGCTATCAATTAAAAACTCGAGAAAAAAACTTTGACAACTTCTAGTGTCACTGTCATCCATTTTGCTTTTCGGAAGCTATTCTTACGACGGCCTGTTTTCTCATAATTTTATTACTTGTAGTTTTCACAATAATTGTTCCTAATTTCAGGTTTACCTAGTTGTTTGAATTCGAATCTTTCCTAGTGTCCTAGTCTCCTCCTAAAATGGATAGTTGTTGCGTTAATTGTTCCGTGGTTCGGCGTTCGTTTAGTTCTCGTAGTTTTAGCGAAAAGAACGACATCATGATTTCAAGAGAGTTGTGAAGGAACGTAACCGTGAGTACACTCGGCATTTCACTGTTGAAACATACAATAGGTACCAATGGTTATCAGGCTGTAGTTCGAAAAACATTTTATTTTGTTTGCAAGGGAATGTTATGAATTATTTCTAATGAATTTGGAAGATCAATAATATCATAAAATTCCTTTGACAAACAGCTTGCTAAGAACTGCTTCACATTTACATTTTTAGAGTGTGTGAGGAAGTGTGAATGTTGGTGGGGGGGGGGGGGGGGTGGAATTCATTGCGGTACCCCCGTCACCAGAGGCACGCTACGCTCCTGGAATGGGAGTATCCCCCAACAAGATGGTAGTCCTAGGCTGCTGCCCCAACCATATCCTGGGCATATCTGCTCACTGTTGTTGACTTCTTGTTTCCGCATTCATTCTGTGTCCCATCTCATTGTGGCACACGTTGTCCCGTTCTACATGGTGGGATCAACAATAAGGAAAAATTGTGACGTCCATTCCTCATGCACAGCAGTGCGTGGCTACTTATGTGCTCCAATATGGGCTAAAAAACGATCCACCATTTAACAGTTCAGAATTATTCTGGAAATGACGAGTACTTTTAGGATTCATATTGATCATCACACTGTCTTATTACGATTGTAATCACATAATCGTGCAGTTGTTTACGATTATGCTTCAAGTACAAACAGCTAGCTGTGTGATTATCTGTCTTCAATAACAAACTCGAACCATCATGGACGTGCCATGTGAACATGGATACTGCTGCCTTTCAGTCCAATATCAAGCGGTATCATCACATTTTTTCGAGTTCTTACTGAAATAACTACGGATGTCTGATGCAAACCCAAAATAGGACGGTACTACTAACCCATCTCAATATAACATAGGTACTTGAACATAATAAATGTTAAAAATACGTTGTAATTAGCTCCCTGACATTCTAGGAGTGTCCTAATTGTTAATACATTTTCAACAACAAGTTGGTCATAGTGTGTGGTTCATTCTGTCAGGTGCTGGATGTCTACGACTGTGGGCTGGGGCTGCTGAGGATTGGCCCGTTTAACTACCACCCGCTCAGAGGAGTCGACCTTTGGCTCGAGCAACCTGACGAGTTCATCCTACAGCACCTCTCCACATCTCCCGAAGTCGAGCCTCCTCATTTTGTCATGCAGGTATTGATAGCTAACAAATACCAACGTTGATGACTGAATAGTGTAATTGTTTTGGGTCACAAAATCAAAATATGCAGGTATCTTTATTTATTCGTTTCGCGTTTTTAGTGAACAACAGTGATAGTGTTTCTGTTCTTGTTATCTGGAATAGTTCGATAATTACAATAGTATTATAATTTTTAACCCATTAAGGTCCCACATCAGATTCAACATATCACAAGTGACAATGGGCCAGTGAGAGCCGTTATGCATGAGAACCACTATCAATCTTACTGAAACCAATACCTCATCAGATTTGATCAGATTATGCGGTATTAGTTGCAGACTTGCCCTTTGTCTGGCTAACAGGCCAATTGAATAACCGAAGATCGCTAGACATACCTACCTAAGCGTGACGTTTAGGTTATCAAATGGGAAGGTTGTCAACAAGGCGGGTAACAAACGTAGGTAATATTATGAAAAGCCTCACATACTCTGTTTGTTCATTCTTGTTGATCACTTTTTTGTGTTTTGTGAAATTCTATTCGTTTTAGGCCCGGTTCAAAAAAAATCTGTAACCATGATAGTTACCTAACCCTGGGGCTACTTTCGATTTTTCGGGAACCCTGGGGTTCGCAGCAGGAGCGTTCAAAAAAGTTTTCTGTGGTAAGGTTACCTTGATAGAATCGATTATTTGGGTAACCCTGGTAACTTCAAATTTAGCCATGGATACTTCACGAGAAATCCACGTCAAACCGCCCATGGACGCTATAAATCCATGAAGTTTGATTCATGGATAATAATAGTTCCATGGAATATCGGCGTATAAAGCAACTTTTAGGCAACACTGTTGCTCATTCTAACCTAGATCCCGTGACTTCATCCTAGCATGATATTTAATAAATCCGTACTCTTCAAGTGCTGTAGTAATCGATCCTAGCAACAAATATTGCCTTTACTAAAAATACTTTCTATGTTTTTTAATTGAGTGATTTGTAGCAACTCCTAGGTGTACGTTTATTCGGCGTTGCACCTGTTTGATGGAAATTTAAACGGGGGTAAACAAGGATAATGTGGGGTAAATCACACAGACGTGTTAGGAACAAGGATACCTATAATTTCTATTCACTACGTAATGGTTCAAAATATGCGATGAATCATCCAAGAGATGCTGAGTACCGTCGTCAACATCAGGTAGTTATTCCTTTAACATGTTCGCGATGTTGTGGAGAACTGCCTGCGTTCTGCCGTAGATATTTGAGGGCGTATTTCTTCGAGAACAAACGCGACTCCTTCCTTCGACAACCTGAAGCGATCGTAAAATTCCTTCTCACTCCAGGCGTCGAAGTTGGGATGTCTCGCTCTGATCCGATATCTTCTCGGTTCTACGACTAGCCCTAGTTCGACGAAGACGTCATCATCCTCATCGCTCGCATAATAGTTATAACGGTTCATTATTACCACAATAATGCAAAATAGGACGGGATCTGAATGGTGCAGCGCAAATAGGAAAACCAAAAACAATGAGCAACCATCTTCGTTTTGAGAGTAACCATGGTAAACTTCTTGTAACCCCTCGAATAGCTGGGGTTACGTACCCATGGTAAAGTTTTCGATTTATCGCACTAATGATCGATTACTGAATTTTTTTGAACGCCACTTTCGTTACCATGGTTGGGAAACCTTAAGGTAAACTTCAACCCCAGGGTTACACTCTTTTTTGAACCGGGCCTTAGTAATATAAAATAATCTATTATAGGCCGGAAATATTCCACATTGTTGTTGCGGGGAATGTGGTGGCCTGGGTACGACCCATACATCAAGTTTTATCCGTTTCCACAACCACAAGTTTTATCCCTGCATGGAAAATAGACAATGTTTCACAACGGACCAATGCTGAAAAAACAAAAACAAAAAAACAGCATAGTAAAATGATTGGAAGGTGTGTACGATAACAGGAAGTTTGTATGTAAGATACCTACCTCCTCCTCCTCAGCATCTAGTTATTACGTTATCACTTACATGAGTTAATGCACAATAAATTCATCGAAATTTCTTCAAATTAACAAACTTGAAAATGTTAGATATACACTCATGAAAACTAGGAAGCAACGAAAACAATATGAATAATAGGAACAGTATGAATATTTTCTCTCTCTCGTGCATCGAAATTAATTTTCCATCTCTAATCCTGTTTTGACTCGTTTCTGAGCATAAGCCACCTGTTTTTGGTCCTAGTTTTTGAGCAAGGCACCATCCTGTTTTCCTGGAAAATTCATCAAGTAGGTTCAGTTTAAAATTGCTATGAATTTGGCAAGGGGTGCCAGTACTACGTAGGTCTTCGTGGGTACACATGCAAAAGCTTATGCATACCTCCGTCAACAACTGTTGGGTCTGTAGGTTCGCCCTTGTACTGTTGTTGTACCATTTATATCAATTTTCATACGTTTCGTCGGTATTTTGACATCAGGCACTTGTAAAAAAAAATAGTGTTGCCTCTAGCATTAAATTCTCGTCTAAGGTGGGGCTGGATGCGGAATTTTCGCAACCATAATATTATTATAATAAAGGAAAGAAAATATAAAGAGAATAAATAAATGAAAATAAATAAATAAAGAGAGCAGAAGGGTGAGGTGAGGTTGACAACCTGTCATGTGACCATCGCGGAAGGTAACGGTTTCGAATTTGGCTAATGCGTGTGCATAGAATAAATTATACTACTCATTCAAGTGTTGTATCCATACTATTATTTATCAAGGGTATTTTACAGATGCGAGCAACATTAAAATACATTCAAGAGCATCCATTCCCGGCTGTAACCGTCTTCAGGGACAACCGTCCTCACTACTACAGGCGGGACGAGATTTCTGGAACGTGGACTCCGTTCAGATACTGATCAAGCCCGGTTCATCCCATCGTACGGAACACTGCTCAATGCCATCACGCACAACCTTGCTGCCAACCTCACCGGTCTTGCTGAGCAGACCAGTGCCTTACCATACCCTTCGGCGCTCTCAAATCTGCTGTTTGTATCGCAAATTAAATTAAACATCAGCTAATCAGGAATACTGATGGGTGAAATACAGAACCTCGTCGATTTTTCAACACCAATACGAGATTATTGTAATGTTAGTTAAACAGCCTTTGGTTGTTCACTGTTTCGCTGAATATTAATCTTACACTGACAGAAATTGTCCAAAGTTAAATTCCACCAACCTCTCGTTGAAAGAGTTGCGACGTTTTTAAAATACAACAACCGCGAGATAATAAACTGAGTAGGAAATATATCACTGTTGCCTTGTTATACACTAGACAGTCATCATGTTTAAGTGGGTTAACTGTTAATGTAAGTGCACACTAATGCTGCAGCAGGTCGGGTCGGGTCGCATCGCAGCAAAAAAATACTCGTTTTCCTCATTGTTCGTCATGGATTCTTCTGATGAAACTATTTCATTTTTGGTTATCATTTTCAATAATCACCTCTACACCGCAAGGTAGAAGAAGAATGTTTTCAATAATGAACCTGTGGAATCGAACATGAAATTTTTTTTTTTTTTAACCCCCCTCAGAATTTGATGGTTTCTGTTTCAAGGTGCGTTGAATCCGAAATAGTGGGATAAAACAGTTGTCTGTCCGCCGTACTTCGGTTTTTCTTAGTTACCATGAACCAAAATTAATGAAATTTGGTTTATAGGTAACAGCTGATTATAATCACGTATGGCTTTATGAAATCGAGTTGGATGTACCGTTATATTATTTAATTTGACGAAAGTTGGGTTATTTCGGATTTTGTTGAGCGGTTGGCATACGATTTAGGGCTTTGCAGGGAGAAGCACGGGGGTAGGGATTGACCACAGAAAACAGTGATCTAAACCGAAGGGGCAGCTACTGAAAATAATAATCCCTTGTGTAATAATTTGCAGCGTTTTGTCTAATAAAAACACTAAAACAAACCCTTTCCGACAGAACACTGCTAGCGGAACGGATCAGGGGGCCATTCCTAAAGACTGAATCAACTTTTCACCTTGCGAATTATGAAAAGTAGGAGAACTTTCTGTGAAAGGCTTCGCCTTCCCACTCTGCATTTCTACTCGAAACAAAGAGTTTTCTGAAGAGTAACCTTCGTTTTGGGGAGTAACCTTCAATAACTGTTACAGTTAATCGTTCGATGTTCCTAACGTTTTATTCCGAATCCGTTTTCATCAAGTTTTCCGTCTTTCTGTAAGTTAACATACTTGGAATTTGGCTAGGGCGAAACGACTCTCTGAAAGTTGTGTTGTGACCACGAAATGTATTCCCGCTCGAGCTCGTTCAACATCAGCACGATCCTCTGATAAGAAGTATCGAAAAATTTCCATTAAAAACAATTAGGTAGGTTGTCACTTTGTATCCACCAACTACAATAACCTGTAGCTTCCTAGCCTTTCCTTCCTCCCAAATGTAGAGAGTATTTTGATGGCCTCGGTGGAGCTAATATCGATGTTATTATATATGCTTGCCCTCACACTAACTGGGCAACGAAGAATTTAACGAAGAAACAAAACCTAAAAACCAATTTGAAAATGCGTCATTCTACCGCAGAGTCATTTGGGACTGCAAAAATGTTGTAAACTCTTCATTTGAAACGGAGTCTTCACTTTGCACTTTGCATAAGATAACCTTTAGGAACGGAACTGTTCAAAACGGGGTAAAAATAGCGTTCTTTAGGAACGCAAATTCGTTCGCAAAGTGCAGAATGTGGATTTGAAGAGTGCAGAGTGAAGAGTGGAAGTCTTTAGGAACAGGCCTCAGATCATAGCGGGCCAATACGCCTAGCGGTCGATGTTCCCATCCGCTCCATTCGGGATGTGGCGCGCGCGTCTCCATAAGAAAAACACAGAACCAAACCAGGCGCATTTTTCCGCCGTGGTGCGACCCGTCCCGCCCCGGCACTATTGTGCGCTTACCTTTACATCACAACAACTCGCCGTATGAACATTAGTGTAGAGAAATAATTAGTTGTTGGCTTCGGCACCACAGTTTATCACAGTGGAGTATATTTCTGTTATCCCTTCCCCTAAGAAAACGCTCTTGAGCAGTGCCATGACAACTTTATCAAAAGATGTGCCATTCACCAAGGTAAATATTGTCAAGGTTGCCAGTAGAATTAGAATTTTTTAATAAAACATTATTTTATACCGGTAATCAACGCACATCGTACGTTTCCCGTGAATTTGGTAATTTTCCATTATTATTTATTTTTTTAAAGCTTACATGGAAGTTTCTAACGCATTGATTTCATCACGAGGAGAAATTCGATTTTCATGCAAGTATAATCAGTGACCAAACATGTCGCTGGTAGTGTTAGTGGACCGATTCTACCGCTAGAATAAATTCACAGACTGAAATCTACCGTTGTGTAATAACTATCAACTTTAAACCTTGCTGTTGGGTGAGTTGACCTGGAACGTCAATCCAACTCATTTTACACTCGATCTACAAATAATTAGAAAACGGTTACTACTTAGTTTGCGTCGAAATCGACTATCAAGTTGTCCACTGTCTATTCTGAGTAGTGTGAACTAACATCATCTCGCGGTACCTACAACTTCGAACCATTTTAAATTTGAGGAAATCGAAATCAAAATTTCACCATTCATCAGATCTGTACTATCCAATTGTTTTGGAGCCTATTTTGTTGGCCAGCCATATTTTACATAACTAGGAAATCTACCGTGTCGATTTTATGAATTTCAAAAATACCTACTTATGCAACCTTAGCCTTTTAAGTGTCTATGGACATGTTATTTAAAGATAAAAAGATCTATTTTTATTAATTAGTTGGATAAATATATTAAGCTAAAAAACCTTATGCCTTTTTCCTGTAGAGAAAATTGTTATTTGAGCTTTAGGCTTCATTTCGTGGTTGTTATACATTTAAATCTTAATTCAGTTGTTAATTGTTTTATTTACTGATATTGTTTACGTTGCAATATTATATTGATTTAATTCCTCTATTATAGTTATAACATTACATTTGAACTATTGAAAATACAAGGTAAAATGATGATTTATTCAATCCTTTAATGCTTTCCTTCACCAAGGTTATCAGTTGTATTGGTTCATTAATTTTACAGCCAAACGAAGCAACTGAATCAACTTGAACTAAATAATTCAACTGCACAAGTATCTGTATCATCAAGTTACATACTCAAAACTTGAATTTAGTTGTTTATAATTAATGAGGACAACACTGTCTTGGTTTATATTTCATCAAAATTAATTCATCGTATCAACAT
Organism: Leptopterna dolabrata; assembly: GCA_954871275.1. Taxonomy (NCBI): domain Eukaryota; kingdom Metazoa; phylum Arthropoda; class Insecta; order Hemiptera; family Miridae; genus Leptopterna; species Leptopterna dolabrata. Next base: position 33,191,332 of record OX940984.1, read on the forward strand.
TTCTAACGAGGACGTTCCTATTTACAACATTATGTACATAATATCAATTTGATAAAACTACTTTCGCGACTGGTTGTTCACTCTTTGTCTTTGCTACGCCCGAATGGGTCCGTCCACACCTTCATGTTGCCCGGTTGGATATCTTCCTGTTTGATGTTCTTTCGTGTAATCTGAAAATGAGCAGATATTATTATTGAGATGATTTATTATTAGGGCTATGATCTTGGGGACGCATGAACAAAATTGGTGGGTAAGGTGATGTCCCAAGGCACTGCTTTTGCACCCAACGATGCTGTGGCGGTGATGGCTTCAGATTACGCCGTCAGTCTCCACACATGAAATATGAGTCGAATCAGCGTCTCTATGCATACATCCTATGAAATCATCATAAAATCCATACTATGACCTTATTGCAACTGAAAATGACTCAAACTGTAATCTTATGGATGGTTTTAGCAAAATATCCACCCTTGAGAATCGATAGGTACTCAGGTAGGTACAACTCGTTCGGAGATATCAAGTTGGGGTTTCGTTCAATTTCAAACGCAGAATATTTTATATGCATCCAGTGAGGTCTGGTAGACGATTGGTGCTGGAGTACTATGGAATAGGGCGACAACAAATAAAAGACGACAGTAGAACCCAACACTTCCAGTGACCCGTCACAGGAAAATGAGAACCTACTTACTAGATATGCTATGTCTAGTATATATCTAGGGCTCATATATATATATATATATATATATATATATATATATATATTGTTGTGATGGTAATTGTTGAGGTTCGGTCTGAATGAAACGATTTATTGTCCCAACGTTTCGGCCATTTATTTAGCCATTATCAAGGGCTACAACAGAAACATAAACAATTCGGACTTAGAATAAGAGAGTATCTAGCTATCTAGCTTACAGTGTCTAATGGCAAAGATCTTAAAGGGTTAACATTTGGTGTACAATAAAAATCATACCTGAAAGAATTATGAGAAATGTGTACTTACAGAGCTGTGAGTTTCTTCCAAAAACAACAATAATACACAATTTACAGCACAGTCTATATTGAGAAAGTAGACTCTTGTGAATAAATAGTTTTAGCACAACTTGCTGCTTTGGCTTACACTACTCAACTGAAGAGTTGGGCGGTTTGCCTCAAGGGTTTGCAGACCTAACGGTACATGCCAACAAAGGGCTACCTAGTTGCTAGCAGAAGGGGGTGAAGGGGTCACAGGGGTTGTTCTCGGATTTTCCTTAAAAACTGTATGAATAGCATTACTATAAACTTTACTTAAATTTTTTACGTCTGATCTCTTATTCACAACAGATTCCCTATTCCTTTCTATTAAAATCATTTCCCTAATCTCACGTTTAGATTCATCCCTCTCATACCCTACGATTTTAGTGTCTTCAAATCTGAATGTATGGCCTTCCCCTCTAGCATGAGTTCTAAGAGCAGTTGAGTCGGCAGAATTTGGTTGTTTAATGAGGGTGTTGACGCTGTTTTTATGGGCGTTCAATCTAATTTTTAGGTGAGAGTGTGTGTGGCCTATGTATGATTTCCCACATTGGCAAGGGATTTGATAAAGCAAATCGGATTTCATGGAATCTGGAACTGGGTCTTTATTTTTAGAAAAATGAAGCTTGTCAAGGGTGGAGTAATTTTTGAAAGCAATTTTGGCTGAATCATTCGTTGCAGATAAAATTTTATTGAGCTTTTCTGAAAGGGTCTTTATATACGGAAGAGAGAAATATCTACAAGATTTGTTTGGATGGTCGAGGGAGTTAGTATTTGCAGTATTATCTGTATTTTTTCCTTTTTTCAAAAGTGAGCATATCAGACTGTGAGGGAATCCGTTCAACAAGAGTATATCTACTATTTTATTTTCAGAGTCTCGGTGGTATTTTGAAGAGCTGAGGCGTCTGGCTCTGGTTATCAAATTCTTTGCAAAATTTAATTTCTGATAGGGGGGACAAGCACTTCGAAAATGTATATATCGGCCTTTATTCTCGTGTTTTTGCCACCATTTTGTCACTATCGTACCATCTAAGCCCCTTATGACTAGCACATCAAGAAACGGGAGGGATCGTTCAGAATTTTCTATTTCGGAGGTGAATTGTAGCCGGGGGTGAAATCTATTAAATTTGGCCAAGATGATGTGAAGTGAATGCTCAGGTACAGCTAAAAACAAATCGTCTACAAATTTGAATATGCATGGTATTTTGAATGGAAGTTTAGGAATTATTGTGTCAAGCAAGTGGTTCAAACAAATATCCGCCAAAATTGGCGCAGTAGGAGAACCCATAGGGCATCCGAATTTTTGTTCATATATTTGATTGTTATATTGAAATGCTCTCTCATTAGTACAAAGATCAAATAGTTTCAAGAAATAGGTCTTAGGTATTTTTGTGTGAACTTTGATATCGTCCCATCTTTGGTTTATTAAATCTTTTATTAAATTCAATGGCAAATTTGTGAACAAGGAAGAAGCATCTAGACTTATTAGTCTGTAACCTTCTGGAATCCTTATTTGTGATATTTTATTATGAAAATCAAAAGAATCTTTAACGTTATATCGGAAATTACTTATGTTTCTAAGGATCTGAGCTATATACTTGGACGTTTGGTACGTAGGTGATGATGTGTTGGAGACGATAGGCCTTATTGGGTTGTTCGGTTTATGGTTTTTTTTACTAGCCCATACATTTTTGGAATTACCCCATTATGCCTACGAAGTAGAGTTAAAGTATGTCTGTCTATGTATTTCCGTTTATTCAAGGTTTCTAAAATTTCATTCATCTTTTTCTCAACCCGTTTTGTGGGATCATAACAAACTTTAGTATACGTTTCCTCATCTGACAATAGGAGTTCTATTTTTTCCGTTAGGTCGGATTTATTGATAGCTACAGTCTGGTTAGTTTTGTCGGTTTGTGTGATTATAATATCTGGATTTGACTTGAGATATACTTGTGTTTTCTTAGATAGCATTTGCATTTCAGATGGTTTTGGGCGGAGATTGTGACGCCTCAGCTCTTCAAAATACCACCGAGACTCTGAAAATAAAATAGTAGATATACTCTTGTTGAACGGATTCCCTCACAGTCTGATATGCTCACTTTTGAAAAAAGGAAAAAATACAGATAATACTGCAAATACTAACTCCCTCGACCATCCAAACAAATCTTGTAGATATTTCTCTCTTCCGTATATAAAGACCCTTTCAGAAAAGCTCAATAAAATTTTATCTGCAACGAATGATTCAGCCAAAATTGCTTTCAAAAATTACTCCACCCTTGACAAGCTTCATTTTTCTAAAAATAAAGACCCAGTTCCAGATTCCATGAAATCCGACTTGCTTTATCAAATCCCTTGCCAATGTGGGAAATCATACATAGGCCACACACACTCTCACCTAAAAATTAGATTGAACGCCCATAAAAACAGCGTCAACACCCTCATTAAACAACCAAATTCTGCCGACTCAACTGCTCTTAGAACTCATGCTAGAGGGGAAGGCCATACATTCAGATTTGAAGACACTAAAATCGTAGGGTATGAGAGGGATGAATCTAAACGTGAGATTAGGGAAATGATTTTAATAGAAAGGAATAGGGAATCTGTTGTGAATAAGAGATCAGACGTAAAAAATTTAAGTAAAGTTTATAGTAATGCTATTCATACAGTTTTTAAGGAAAATCCGAGAACAACCCCTGTGACCCCTTCACCCCCTTCTGCTAGCAACTAGGTAGCCCTTTGTTGGCATGTACCGTTAGGTCTGCAAACCCTTGAGGCAAACCGCCCAACTCTTCAGTTGAGTAGTGTAAGCCAAAGCAGCAAGTTGTGCTAAAACTATTTATTCACAAGAGTCTACTTTCTCAATATAGACTGTGCTGTAAATTGTGTATTATTGTTGTTTATGGAAGAAACTCACAGCTCTGTAAGTACACATTTCTCATAATTCTTTCAGGTATGATTTTTATTGTACACCAAATGTTAACCCTTTAAGATCTTTGCCATTAGACACTGTAAGCTAGATACTCTCTTATTCTAAGTCCGAATTGTTTATGTTTCTGTTGTAGCCCTTGATAATGGCTAAATAAATGGCCGAAACGTTGGGACAATAAATCGTTTCATTCAGACCGAACCTCAACAATTACCATCACAACAATATTTATATGAAATACGGTCGATAACGTCATTACACTTGTATATATATATATATATATATATATATATATATATATATATATATATATATATATATCATTTCTATCAACTTTATGAGATTTATTGACAGATAAATATCCTGCAACCACGTAGTACAGTAACGCTAGAAGTGGGGGGATCAACATATTCTATCAATACAATACAACAGGTTTGTCCCGAGTGACCATCTGATGGTTATCTGACTGTCGGAAAGACGTTTGGCCTTTCAGTGATTTTCGGCCTGTATAGTATCCATGACCCGCTGTTTCCAGTGTTATCCTGGCCAGTTTTCTGGGCGTCACTCCAGTAGGGATGGGCGTTTCTGTTCTTTTTGAGAAATGAAACGAAACAGTTCGTTTATTGTATGAAACAGTTTCGGGAAAGCTGTTTCAAAATAACAGCTTTGGCAACAAGAACAAGAACGCTTCAAGAAATTTTGGCTCGGCCAAAACAACAAAAACACGAAACTGTTTCTTCGTTTTGGTTTATTATTTTCAATAATGAACCATTGGAATCGAGCATGAAAAAAAAATTCTTACCCCCCCCCCCCCCCCCCTCAAAATTTGATGGTTTACGTTTCAAGGTATGTAGAATCCAAAACTGCAATAAAAATATTTCTGTCTTCCGCCGTACGGGCCACTTTTCTTAGTTACCATGAAAAAAAATTGATGAAATTCGGGTTATAGGTTCCGTTCGGCGTCTAGTTGGTCCTCGAAGCTCCACGTTAGGTACTGTGAGTCATCTCTAAGGGGTTCAAAATAGGGGTTGAAATTTTCAAAACGCCTATACCATTTTTTAACGTGAATATTTTTACGGTTTTAAATAGTTCTTGAACTTGCGAGTTTTTTAAGACTGGAGCATCGTACGTCCAGCCGTTCGTTCACAGTAAGGCCCCGAAGTTTGCACCGACAGGCATTTTCGACTCCAGTGTGAATGAAATTGTATGCAATTCAAGCCAAATCTCGTAACCACAATAGGAAATTTGGCGGAGATGAAATCATTGGTAGGGATCACCTGATTATATTGGCGGAGTATGAAGTCGAGTTGGTTGTTCTGTGATATTATTTCATTGCAAAAATGATGGCTCTTTTGGAGTTTGTTGGTAGGTAGTGAAACTTGAACAAACGTTGAAGTATTATTGATGGGTAAATTATTACTACGGTAAATCATTACTCAACGGTAAATTATTACACAACGGTTCATTATACCATCTACCTACGTAGAAGGTTTGTTGGTAGGTACTACTCCTCATCAACAATTTCTTTTCAGAACTTCATTATGTGTGTTTCTTTTTGTTAGGTACTGTTTGTCATCGGCAGAATTATTTTAGCAACATTTAACTCGTGATTTAGGGAGGTACCTAGTAACGAGTACGGGGTTAGGTACTAACCTACGGAGGGTCTGCGATCTACATAATATGTATAGAATAGTACATATCATAAATTATATAGGAGGGTTATCTATACATAGAGCTGTGATCTGTAACAGAAGGGTATTCTATACAAAATAATAAACCGTTGTGCAGGGATCTGCAGCGTTTTCCAACTGTGAAGCTGTACCTATCTTGCAACAGAAACGGTTTCGTAACACCCTTCCCCCCACAACGAAACTGTTTCTTCGTTTTTCCTGCTGCGAAGCTGTCTCCAATGGAAACGGTTAATCACCCGTCTTTTTTCTCTTTTTCGTACAACAGAATTTTTGGTTTATAATTTTCAATGGTGAAACTTTTGGAATAGACCATGACAATTGGCCTGTTGGAATATTGGCAACCTTGGGACCCGAAATCGATTCAAGACTAACATTTCGTTTCGTCTGTGGCCGTTTTTTTGGAACAGTTGCTTCAGGTTTCAAGGAACTGTTTCTTCGAAACAGTCACGTTTTTTCCCCATCCCTACACTCCAGTAATACACAGAAAATAGGACGGACGAAGAAATGACCAGGCACTGACTTTTCGATTCCCAACCATTATCAAACGCTTACGAGAACGGTATTGGATCATGGGTGGTTTCTTACGGTTTTCTAGGAGCTAACCGTCAGAAAAGCCTGTGCGAATAAAGCTAATAATTCATCGCTGGTGGACAGGCAGTAGAAGTTAAGATTTTGGTCATTTTTAGCTATTAAAAACTAATATCTTTTAGCTATTAAACACTCTTTGCTCGCACAGACACAATATAAATTAAGCTACCTGTGAAAAAAAGAGGTGAACGAATGAACAAGGCAATAGGACGCATGTTTAACAACCTGAGTCAAATTGTAGAATTCAATGAAACAATACGTCCACTTAAGCGTTGGCGATGGAACGTAGATATAACGTGTAGGTACCTACCTACCACGGACCCGTGGTACCCGTGAAGGAAATCCATAACAACTCTAAGATAGGTATTGCTATTTTACAGATTTAGATTTCATGAATTCTACACGGTAGGTCTCTAGTACAATACGTACGAACCTGTAAGACAGACGTGGCGATATGGAACGCTGCTACGGTTCCGAGTATCAGTCCTAATTTATACTTGATATTCATTGCAGGCAGAACGACGGTTGACGTAAAACGCTTGCTACGTCAACATGAATACCTTCCTAACAGGAAAGTACGCCGTGTAACGGGAAAGCGCCAATATCATTCGTAATTTTTCCCCTAGTATTTTTTTTGCAAGTTGATAACAGCAACTGATAAGAGAACAACGTTATCACTTCTTCAACAGTTATCAGCTTCTTCCCCATCTTCTTGGATTTTGGTTTGACAGGGAAGCAGCTAAGAAAACCATGGTAGATGTTCTTAAGAAGAACGAAAATTAATTTTATATTCTGTTCAAATTATGTGATAGAGCTATTTATATTGTGTACCTACAAGCTAGTTTTACTATTAAGCCTTGAAATAGGTCATGAGGATTAAGTGTGTAATGAAAGAAGCTAATATAATGCTCAGGAACAACTCGCTGGTAGGTATCTACCTCATATAACTCGAAAATTATTCACCAAAACCAGCTCCTAGACCTATGTAATGTACTGCCTAATCTCGAATAGAGAGAAAACTAGATACTGTTTTCGACATAACTATTATATTTTGATCGCTTCAGAATGACAAGAAAATTTCAAGCACCCGGTCCAACTCCATCGAACTCTTGGGTAACAGAGAAAACGTAAAAGGTAATGAAAGGGTGGGCGGCAGCTACAGAGAAATAGAACTGTTGTATTCTGTAAATAGGAAGATGTATAGATTCAATAGGTAAATTCCCAGATTAAAATTAATTTTACGTCTCTGGGAACCAATAAGGTGATTACAATATTAGAAACTTACTGCTTGGATCCTTTTGTACTCTTCAGGGTAGAGCATGGGGTGGATTATGATGGGATAGGATGCCAAAGCGATCGTTCCTACCAATCCCCCGATGAACGCCACGTACCTCCATCCTTGAAGTTTTTTCACCATGTTATCGAAGAATGCTAAATAATGAATAACAAAATTTAGAAGTGCAGAAGAACATAATTATATTTTAGTAGGAAACATTGGAACCTAGCATTTAACCATCATTATCAATCCAAAATGATGCCAAACGACTAGAGCAGGTTAGGTCCGGATTACTTGGAATAAAATGGAACCTTTCCCAGTTATTTCAGTCTCACGCACATTATTTGTAGCTGTGACTGGGCAGTCAAGAATGTATAGGTGAAACGTACCACCTACACACACTAACATATTACGTTATTTCTAGTTATATTATAGTAACACCTCTTATTATGTCCGATATTATTCCGGTGTATTTAGTACTACCTACAACCTACTTCATTTACGGCAACTCTACGTGACGACATACCTAACCAAACTTCTGCTAAGTACCAACTTAATTCGTGAAGTTCCATGTCTCACGTCAACCAACATTGCCCAAAACTATAAAATGAAGGTAGGGTACTTATTACAGTTAGTATGTGAATAGCAGGTTCTTGGAGTATTTAAAAAAAATCGTATACCTACTCAAACAATAACCTCATTCTACCTTACCTATATGTAGTCTGTCCTTTGTAGCAAGATGCTTGGAATTTTACTTTCAGATGTGTAGGTAGGATTTATAAGGCAGAATACAGTAAATTTACTTTATTATTCTGAAGCTGATTACCCTACTTTACGGTCCGGCACCTTCCGAAAATGGACGGACTTTATAGTCATGCTACGGTGTCATTGCATTTGGTTTTCTCAGTGCCCAAGTTACAAACTAAGGAGGTACTAGAATGAATTTCGTGGACACTAATATAATAATATACCTAATGATAATGAATATTAATCAGTGAAATAGAAATACAGTGTGGTGTTTACGAGGTCTCCCTAATCACCTGTTTCAGTTTTCTCACACTTCGCACGACAGATCAATACACAGACACAGTTTTCACGTTCTTCAAGTTGAATTCACTTCTCGTCTACAAGATGTAGACCTATAGCAATGTAGGATACTATGTGTGAGGTTTGAGTATGAATGTATGACTACAGAAATAAGGAACTAGAAAAGAAAGAATGAGGACACTCCGGTTTCCGGAAAGTAACTATAGTGGGAGTGATAAGGATGATAAAAAACCCCGTCTTCTTCTTCTTCTGCATTTTGCCAGCACGGGTAGGTTGCGCGTGGTTGTCTTTGGAATGGATGAAGGTTCTGTAGCTTTGTTCGTGCTGTCCCCTCGGGGCTAGCTCCAAGCAAGTTCAGTTTTTTCTTGAACCGAACTGGCTCGGTGTAGGGTGAGCTCTGAACACGCTTGCTCGGAGCAGGGTGAGCCTGGAGCTTGTTCAGAGCACGGGCAGCGCGAACGGGTCGAGGGTGCACGCGCGGAACAGCAGTGCTCAGCTGCCCCTGGTCTTCTCGCCAACAGGGCAGCAGTGCTCAGGGCACGGGAGGGCTTGGAGGGCTCGCTCAGAACAGCTCGGAGCAAGCCCCGTGGCCAGAACGAACACTGAATCATCTGCCCCGGGACTGCACGAACACCTGACCACTTGGCTGGGAGCTCGCCCTGGGTCTGGACGAACAGCTAATCTTTGCCCCGCCCTTACAGCGCATGCCCGGGTTGCTCTGAACAAGCTCTGAGGGACTGCACGAACAGAGCTTCTATTGATAAGTTAGGTGGTTCCTGAGGTTTGGTCAGTGAAAACTATTTTCTTTATGCCAACGTTTCGTTGAATTTGTTCAACATCTTCAGGGCTTAGATATTATGGTGATGATGAACTGATGAAGATTATGATTATGATGAACAGAAGTTGATGGTGATGATGAAATTTAAGCAATTTGCTCATTTGACATCCGTCAGACGGTGATGACATATTGTCAGCAAATTGCTTAAACCTGTGAAACGCACGCCCCTTGTTTCTGATTTTCCTCGCCCAACATTAATGTGGGAGGACGGCCGAATGGGAACGGCCGAAGGGCCTATGCCTCCCTTAGCATTTACTTCAAACTTCAGTTTACGTCCAGTGTCCATTGAGGGTGCACCGCACAACTGGCATCAAAAAAGACCTGGGGTGCCACTTGCGCCTGTTTGTTCAGTTACCTGTTTTTACTGGTAGTTGCAACCGTAGGTACCTAACCAGTTCATAGGACGACGTATTTGAGTCAAAACTCATATTTTATGTACCTACTGCTGAGAATAACTTGGCAATACTTCGTCAAAGTGAATATATCGACTTTTGAAATCAGCTTGACTGAATTATATTTTATTATTAGAATATTTAAAAATGAGGAACTTTCATGTTTGAATAATGAAGAAATGTTTCATACTTTTTAATTTCAAGTGTTCTGGAGTAAGTTGACCAAAAACAAGTGAAATATATTAGGTTTTTGTTGTAAATGACGTGAAAGACCTCTCAGGTCGATCACGCTTCTCCGAGTGATTTTCTTATTGCACGTTCCCTAGGGTTAAATTTCATCATCACCATCAACTTCTGTTCATCCTAATCATAATCGTCATCAGTTCATCTACATCATAATCTCTAAGCCCTGAAGATGTTGAATAAATTCAACGAAACGTTGGCATAAAGGAAATCATTTTCACTGGCCGATCCTCAGGATCTCAGGAACCTCCGAACTTACTCGTACTTATTCCAGCGGTGAAGAACCTCATCATAGTGTTCTCTATTGAGGCGTACCATTCCATCTATGTATCAGGTAGGTGTTAGTAATAAACTACTTTATGTACATTACACCGAAATATTGTTGAGAACATCTCCATCAAAAGAAATTTTCCAATCTGTGGCAATGAAGTTATGAGGAGTGGTTGTCTTAGACCCACTTCTTAAATCTAAACACAGGGAAGTGATGGCAGTTGTCACTGTAAACATAGAACACTGATACCAACGTAAAGAAAGTAATAGAATGACTGTAAAGAAGCAATAGAAATACTGGAACCTCGCGGTATGTGATGTGGGCAGTCTTTAATCTCAAAATTGTACTTCAATTGCCAATTCTCTGTTTCCTATAGGTACCGCACCTACCTATTTTCTTACAGGTAGGTAGCAACTTGCTTACTAGATCTACGGATTGAGATTTTCTTAAGTTTTCCCAAAGTAAACTGCCAATTTTATAGGTAGGCACATTATTTCAATGGAAATCGCACTGCACCTACCCGACAAGATATAATCTTCGTTTCCTACCTACCTAGATGATGTTCAGACATTCAGTAGATAGGTACTGGCAACAGTGGCATAGCCAGGGGGGAGTTAGTGGGGTCATACCCCCCCCCCCCCACCATTGGCTCGAAAAGTTCATCAAAAATTAAAATTAAATAATGATAGCAATCACGAAAGTAACAAACATATATTATAAAACAATAACAGGTTAAACGGTAAATCAAACACGATTAAACAGTTAAATAATATTACGTTTATTTGATTACGAACGATCTGTCCCAAAAACATGACCCGCTCTTTCTGACAAAAATGCTTATCGAAATAGTCCCTCACCTTCACCATCCCACACTTCAGGTGAATAAGACTGATTTTAGCCCTTACCACCAATTGCTGATCCCCAAAAATCCTAATTAGACTCCTATTCTGTGTGAAAAGCAACTGAAATGGTATTTTTCTGTCTTCACTCACCCTTCCATGCCACTTTCAGTGATTTTATACATCAACTTTTGCAGTTTTTACCTATTTTTGACCCCTAAAAACTCAAATTTAACCCCCTTCAAATTTTTGAAAATTGCTCATCCTTTTGTTTGGCAATGACAACATTTTGGTGAAATTTGGAATTTTTATCACGTACCCAAGGTCAGATATTGACTGGAGTGACACATAAATATATATATATATATATATATATATATATATATATATATATAATATACGGAGGTACACATTTTTGTAAAAATCTAAGGATGAAATCAGGATTATCTGAAACGGATTTGCCTATAAAATAATTTCAAAAACTTATGTTCTGAAAATTTTGGACCCATTGCAATACCTTAATTTTCTTTGAAAATTCGCAAACATTGTTGCCAAATAAATGTTGTATTTCTTCAGTTTAGCTTACCTAACGTTACCTGTAACATTTAGTGCTTTGTTAAATTTAATTTAAATTCAGCTTTCTTTGTAATGTCAAACCCTATTAGCGAATTTTCAAAGAAAATAAAGCTATTGCAATGGGTAACATTTTCAGAACATGAATTTTTGAAATATTTTTATAGGCAAATCCGTTTCAGAGCATCCTCAGTTCATCCCTAGATTTTAACAAAAATTTATATATTATGTACATTTATGTGCCACTCCAGATGATATCTGTCCTCGGGTAGGTACGTGGTAAAAATTCCAGATTTCTCCAAAACGTTTGTATTGCCAAACGAAAGGATGAGTCCGAAGATGAGCAATTTTCAAATTCCAAGGGGGTCAAATTGGAGTTTTTAGGGGTCAAAAGTTGGTAAAAACTGCTAAAATTGCAAAAAATTGCTATAAAATGACTGGATGTGGTATGGAAGGTTGAGTAAAGAAAGAAAAATACCATTTCAGTTGTTTTTCACACAGAATAGGGGTCAGAATTTGACTTTTGTTGGTGAAAAATTTGTATTAAATGGTAAAATCAATATTAATTCACCTGACGTTGTGTGGGGTGATTAATCACGACGGAGGGACTACCTCGTTGATGAAACTATTTTTCTCGAAAGCAAATGGGTAAAATTTGACTTTATTAGGGTCAAACATCGGTAAAAATGGCTAAAATCACGAAAGATAATTTTAAGAAAAGTGGTATGGTTTCTCGCTATATCATCTTTTTACACAATATCAGGAATATTTCTTTGAAAATTCGCTCTTATAGCCATGCTACATGACAGAAATTTTTACATTCCCCCCCCCCCCCCCCCCCCCCATTCAACAATCCTGGCTACGCCACTGACTGGCAATGAGCTGAGTTAGTTTTGTAGTTTTAAACACTTTTTTCGGTCTTGAAAGTGATTTCAACATTTAACTGCGTTGGAAAGCCACTTAGTTGTAAGCTGCAAGTAAAAATTCATAAAAATTATAGTTTTTTAAGTAGTGACAATGGCTCCAACTAACCTAATAATTTCGATTGACGTGTTACACGCGATAATAATGTTTGTGGGCAATCAATATGTTGCGATACGAGCTTTATGCGCAGGAGAAAAGAAGCAAAAGAACAGCCCTCAGCTATCGATGGTAACTATCAACAAGTTGGCCGACACTACGCATGCGCTAACCTGGATCCGCCTGCCAAAACGAACCCCCGACTCTTCATAAAGCCTTCAGCAAGGGCCGTAGAGCCACCTACTGCTCACTGATCGGTGATTTCCCGCTCAAACACACAACAAACGAACCTTCGGTGATTTGGTTTTTATAATTGTCGCAAAACAGATCAGGCGAATCAACAGCAGGGCTTTGTCGTTGCTTTGGTGGTGGCTGAGGGCGGTACCCAGGTGTTGTCACAGCAGGCCAGACGATGGGTTGCGCCAGCTCAGCTCCTCTTGTGCAGCAGGGGCTGGACGCTGCCAAGAAGGCAGTCAACAAGGGAAACGATGCTGCAGAAGCCAAAGCCAAAGATATGGCGGAATCGGCGACCGAGACGGCAAGCAGCGTGATGGACAGTGTCAGTCATGCCAAAGATGAAGCTGTCGAGAAACTCCAAGGTAAGTGAATGAATATTGCTGACGTAAAACAACGATCCTCAAACTGATTATACATCAAGTTTTTAGATGTACCAAAAAGAGATAGGTAGTGTAATTTGAAAATAAAATAGTAGCATCTATTACTGAGATGATCAAAAATTCACTTCAGAAGAGGAAATTTGTAGAGAGCATCATTCACGGCTTTTAATTTTGGTCACATCCGGTAGGCAAAAGCCAACTCAACGTTTTTATTTAACATTTACCCCCTGCGTAATAAATTAGACAGGTACTAAAATAAGTAATAGGTATTTAGAAAAAAAATGCCTACCTTCCAGGAACAGAATACAGTAATCCCTCAATATTCGCGAGGGATGCGTTCCTGTCTTCCTTCGCGAATGTCGAAATCGCGAATGTTGAGTGTATTCAGCAATGCATTAGGTGGGGAGGGGGGGGGGGGGGATACGTTCCCAAGATTCTCCAAAAACACTGCAAAGTCCTTGTCACATGGGGTTTATTATCCTATTGGACATACCTACAGAAATGTTGGCTGTTCATTTATTGCTTCTTTCATGCGTAATAATCGAAATAGCTATTTCTGATGCTATTATTATTATTATTATTATTTTTATTTATTTTTATTATTATTGTTATTATTATTTTCTTATAGCTATTTCCCCTAAAACACAAATTAGGTACGTTTTTTTTTTTTTTAAACTATCTTTGATCAGTGGTAGTGCCATTTAATCGTCTTGATCAGCGTGTTGACACTTTTTCCAGGGTTATTATACAAACAGATGGTGATTTCAGACGATTTCCCAGGTTTTTCACCCATAAAAAATCAATTTTGGGAGCTGAACATTTGGTAGAACTCAATTTTCCCCTCTTTGGTCAAAATCGACTTCATATTCGGTCTTCTCGTCCAAAAAAACATGGAAACCGATACCTCAAAAGCTCATGTTACCAACATGTTGCTAAAACGCAAAAAGTACCTATTTTTACACACATTTTCACTCATAACACCCCTGGGTGTATTCTGATCGGGCTGAAAAGTTTTGGGACACAACTAGGGCCCAAATGGAGCATGTGTGCGAAAGAACGACTTTTTTAGACCGAAAATGAAGCCGGTACACGTGATACGGCGGACGGCGTACGGCGGACGGCGTACGGCGGACGGCGGACGGACATTGCATTTTGGTTTATTATTCTGTGAATAATACACCTATGTATTCGCTCAGCAAAAAATTTTTATAACACCCCCTCAAAATTTTTTCTTTTCCGTTTCAAGATGCGTAGATTCCAAAAATGCAATGTCCGTCCGCCGTCCGCCGTACGCCGTATCACGTGTACAGGCTTCATTTTCGGTCTAAAAAAGTCGTTCTTTCGCACACATGCTCCATTTGGGCCCTAGTTGTGTCCCGAAACTTTTCAGCCCGATCGGAATATACCCAGGGGTGTTATGAGTGAAAATGTGAATAAAAATAGGTACTTTTTGCGTTTTATGAGCTTTTGAGGTATCTTTTTCCATGTTTTTGAGGACGAGAAGACCGAATATGAAGTCGATTTTGACCAAAGACGCGGAAATTGAGGTTTTACCATAGGTTCAGCTCCCGAAATTGGTTTTTTATGAGTCAAAAACCTGGAAAACTGTCTGAAATCACCATCAATGTGTATACTAACATTAGAAAAAGTCTAAACAGGTGAATCAAGACCAATGCCACTACCAATGATCAAAGATGATCTTAAAAAAAAAAAAAAAAAGCGTACCTATTTCATGTTTTGGGGGCCAAAATTGGTGGAAATCATCAGAAATAGCTATTTCAATCATTCCACATGAAAGAAACAATACATTTAACAGCCAAAAAAAATCTCTAGAACTCCAATAGAATAATAAACCCATGTGACAAGGACTTTGCAGCGTTTTTTGAATCTAGGCACCTTGAAACGGAAAACAAAAAATTTTGAGGGGGTGTTATAAAAATTGTTTGCTGACCGAATACATAGGTGTATTATTCACAGAATAATAAACCAAAAGGTGATATTATTGACTTTATACCTCTAAAATTTCCATTTTTATTTCTCTGAACCGTCCATAAACACACATAACGATGAACTAATGTAAATTATATTTTATTACATACATATGTATAACACTTTTCATAATAAATTTGCCAATTTTTTTGAAAAAAAAAACTAGTAATTTTTTTCGACTCGCTTCCTCTCAGCTTCCTTTGGGCCTCTTTGTAAGGAGCTGCAGTGGTACGAACTAAATCACTCGCGAAGAAATCGTGGAAACCCATTTCAAAGAGAAAAAGAGTTATTGAAAAAATAGTCCATTTCCACTAATACACGAAAAAACGCAAAAAAACTGTTATACAGGTTTCGGTGATCAAACCATCGTCAGTAACACACAATAACGAGAGTTACTGTAGAGTTATTGTGTGTTACTGATGATGGTTTGATCACCGAACGAGAGTTACTGTGGAGTTATTGTGTGTTACTGACGACGGTTTGATCACCGAAACCGGTACCTATAACAGTTTCTTTTGCGTTTTTTCGTGTATTAGTGGAAATATACTATTTTTTCAATAACTCCGTTTTTCTTTGGAGCTGCAGTGGCCTTGGTGGCTTCCTGAAACGTAGAAGCTCTCCTGGAGTCCGGATCGAGCTCTGTAGGCGATCTAAAACCGACACTTTATCATTAATTGATAGAACACTTTTTCTCATATTGCGATTGTAGGAAAACAACTGTAGCTCTGGACGAAGATTTAGTCACCATCGGGATCAACACTGTCAATAGGTACTCTATCAGTAGCCAATATTGGTTCATAGACCGACGGTCGAACGAAACGCGCGGTCTGTGAATAACAACTTTCAACCAGCCATTCGCGATTGTTGAGTTCGCGGTTCTCGAGGGAAGGTATTATAGATTGACCCCCTTCGCGAATGTTGAAATCGCGTATGTTTAAAACGCGAATGTCGAGGGATTACTGTATTGTGATGCTGATGGTGAAAGTACGAACTAAATCACTCGCGAAGAAATCGTGGATACCCATTTCAAAGAAAAACGGAGTTATTGAAAAAATATTCTATTTCCACTAATACACGAAAAAACGCGAAAAATACTATTATACCGGTTTCGGTGATCATGGTTTGATCATGATTTGACGAAACGGGTATAATAGTGTTTTTCCCCCGTTTTTTCGCGTATTAGTTGAAATTGACTATTTTTTCAATAACTCCGTTTTTCTTTTTTTCTGTGGTGAAAGTAACTGGACGAAGGGGGATAAATCTTATCAATTCACACTTATTTATGATGTCCACTATTCCTGAAGGAAATAAAATGAATTATGTATAATGGTAGCAATGTTTATGTTCTATAACGCCACTGGATTCTTTCAAGCGCGAGAAAAACAGCTGTAACACCTGCTAAACTTGATAAAAAATTCAGTTTATAAGAGAGTAGCAAAAACAGTCTTTCTCAACTCCAGTTATTGGACTGAATTTTACATAGGTTTAACGAAAAAATATGGAATTGTGCCACAGGATCTATTTTCGGCGATCCCCGGAAACTACCTACACTATCCAGGTTCTGCTTTAGCAGCTCTGATGAAAACTTTCCCAAACTGTAAAATATATAGATACATTTTTGGACTACACAAATTCTATTTTATTAGGCCTCATTGTAATATTAGGGGATGACGGGAAATTGCCCACTTCGATATCCCTTTGGGATCCATTTGGGGACACTGCTTGGGCATATGGATATACTAGACCCGCACGACCGTCCAGTCTTGAAGGAGGGATATAACCAGTGCTTCGTCTGTGAAGTTCAAAATGCCAAAGCGGATCGGTTAGGAAGTTTATTGGGTCCCTTCTGTTAGAAAACCTCCATTTTTTAGTACGAACATTTTTAGTTTAGATATTATCTAAACTGAAATAAATAGTACCTAATAGTATAGTAGTGATATTATATTATTATATATGTATAGTAGGTAGGTGTAATTTTATTCACGATCATAACAGATTTCAAATATCAAGTGTTGACTTCACTGTCGTGTTTCCTTTGGACAACATCGCCAGGTTATCGGCTCAAAATTCGGTCTAGTTTAGCCATAAAACGGTTAGTAATGGCGGGCATGATGTCAAGATGAGTAGAATATCATCGAAAGCATTCACTATTTCGTTGTGAAAATGATATTACTGCTCCTTCTTTCAAATCGGCGTTGCGTTCTACCTACGTGTCTGTCAAAAATAAGCCTCTTCTGTTGTTGCCAAATTTACTGGGTTTTGTTTAGTTACTTATTTGCCTCTTGATGAGAGGCCTGAAAATACAGTATACGAAATGCTTGCGAACTCTTCAGGACAGGGCGTACATTTCTTACCAACGTCTCGAAAGAGTACCTACCAGAAACGCTGCAAAGTCCTTGTGACATGGGTTTACTATTCTATCGGACATACCTACAGAAATGTTGGCTGTTCATATATTGTTTCTTTCATGCGCAATATTGAAATAGCTTTTTTGAAATAGCTTTCCATCAATTTTGGCCCCCAAAAATACTACTTTGGCTGTTTTTTTTTACAGATCTGATTATCTTTGATCATTGATAGTGCTATTTAGTTCTCTTAATTCACATGTTGATACTACTTCTAGTGTTATTATACAAACTTATGGTAATTTCAGACAATTTACCAGGTTTTTGACTCATGAAAAATGAAATTCGGGAGCTTAACCTTTGTTACAACCTCAACTCTTCACTCACTAGTCAAAATCAACTTCATATTCGGTCTTCTCGCCCTAAAAAACATGAAAACGCTGCAAAGTCCCTGTCACATGGGTTTATTATTCTACTGGACATACCTACAGAAATGGTGGCTGTTCATTTATTGTTTATTTCACGTGAAATAATTGAAATAGCAATTTCTGATGGTTTTCACCATTTTTGGCTTCTAAAACACAATTAGGTATTCCTTTTTTTTCAATTTATCTTTGATCATTGGTAGTGCCATTTAATAGTCTTGATCCACGTGTTGATACTACTTCCAGTGTTATTATACAAATTGATGGTGATTTCAGACGATTTCCCAGGTTTTTGACTCATAAAAAATCAATTTTGGGAGCTGAACATTTGGTAGAACCTCGATTTTCCACTCTTTGGTCAAAATCAACTTCATATTCGGTCTTCTCGTCCCCAAAAACATGGAAAACGATACCTCAAAAGCTCATTTTACTAACATGTTACTAAAACACAAAAAGTACCTATTTTTGTGCACATTTCCACTCATAACATCCCTGGGTATATTCCGATCGGGTTGAAAAGTTTCGGGACACAACTAGGGCCCAAATGGAGCATGTGTGCGAAAGAACGACTTTTTTTAGATCAAAAATGAAGCAGGTACACGTGATACGGCGGACGGCGGACGGACATTGCATTTTTGGAATCTATGCACCTTGAAACGTAGGTAAAAGAAAAAATTATGAGGGGGTGTTATAAACATTTTTTGCTGAGCGATTACATAGGTGTATTATTCACAGAATAATAAACCAAAACCATACACCACAGGCTCATGCTCACTAAAACCTCAAAAACCCCCATTGTACTCCGATCGGGCTGCCGAGCTTTGGAGCACAACTAGGACCCAAATATGTTCCGAAATGGGGACCCACACTGCGTGTGGAAGAACGACAATTTTAGACCAATATTTAACGTAAACTTCAGGATGAAACTTCGTTAGAACCTCAATTTTCCACTCTTAGTTCTAAATCGACTTCATATTCGGTCTTCTCGACCTGAAAAACGTGGAAAACGATACCTCAACGGCTCATGTTGCTCAAACACACAAAAAATACCTATTTTGATACCCATTTTCACCCATAACACCCGAGTGTGTATATGCCAATCGGGCTGCAAAGTTTCGGGACACAACTAGGGCCAAAATGGAGCATGTGTGCGAAAGAACGAATTTTTTAGGCCGGAAATGAAGCCGGTACACGTGATACGGCGGACGGTGGACCAAAAAGGGCTTTTCAATTGTCAAGGCAAGACTTTAGTGCTGTTTTATTACGTACCGTGTCTACCTATGTACGAATATTGCAGAATTATTTGTAAGGGTCGACCGTCTTCAATTTAGTACCTCGAAAAATAGAATGGCATGTTTCAAAGCTGTTTTAGGTTATAAAATGAGTATTTAGCCTACCTACCTGTCTCAGTCACTCCAATCAACACCAGTTAAGTAGTAATCTTCAATCAAACCAAGGTCGACTTTGAAAAACGCGAAACGAGCTAAACTTACCTTTTTCCCCCGAAACCAAAATACCTGCCCATAACCTCTCGCCTTCTATCAGATTCTTCTCGTAGTGGTTTCTCACAAATAGGTTCGTTTCGGATGCAAATCGTCCTCTGACGTCATTTACACCGGCATGAAGAGGAGATAACTCACCAACGGTTTGCAAGAAGGCGAGCTAACACGAAAAGCTTGAAAGCGATGTTTAATACGTTGTTTTCAACGGAAAATAAGAGTTAGAGGATTATTAGGCAGGAGGGGGGACTAGACTGAACCGCCTTACACCGCTGTGTGAACTC
Source organism: Leptopterna dolabrata (assembly GCA_954871275.1). Classification (NCBI taxonomy): domain Eukaryota; kingdom Metazoa; phylum Arthropoda; class Insecta; order Hemiptera; family Miridae; genus Leptopterna; species Leptopterna dolabrata. The sequence goes on from OX940984.1 coordinate 33,211,206, forward strand.
GTGCCACGCGAACTGGTCCGTTCATTTCCAGTCAGGTTGTAATTTGGTATCAAATCTAATTGCCACCATATGAGGTGTTGGAACGTATCCGAATAACCCAAAGAATCTCATCAGGCTAGCCACATATCACCCTGCCATTTTGCTTCCGAGTCTGACGCCAAGCTGCCAAGCTTTGTTTTTACTTTCGAGAAAATTTTTGTTGGTCTCCAAAATCAAAATTTCCACTCGCATTTGACGTTTTTGAGCTTTCTGAACAAATTTGGTTCGTTGTCTGTCACGCTCGTGTGTCCACAAATCCTCGCCACACGCACAAATGTCTCAAATCCCATTTTGATGAAATTTTCAGGAATCATGTGGGTAGGGCCCTTCATTGAATTGTATCACGATCGGATAACTGGTCAAGCCACTGCGCATGCGGTGCAAACCCCAAATGTAAGGTAGGGATTGAGGTAATTAATTTCCCTCGATGGCCCGATTTCACTAAAAGTCGGTGGGTAGCTTCCAGATGGTCCCCTTTGGATATGCAACTACTCATGCGCAATCCGATGTAACAATTGGCCCCACACGAACCGAAGTCCGTCAGTCGGAAAGAGTGAATGAATTTCATAACAATCACATGAATCGTAGCCGCTGGACATGCGCTAACCTTAAACCATACACAATCCATACAATTTTCCCTAATTTCGCTCATAACATAGTTACCATGAACGAAAATGAATGAAATTTGGGGTCCCATTTGCCGATTAGTTAGTCTGCGAATCTCGGCGATACTGTCAGTCATCTCTCAGGGGTGAAAAATAGGGGTTGATATTTCAGGGCGCCAATATCTCGAATTTGTTTACGTTCCTAAATTGATCTCAAACTTGGGAATTTTTTGAGACCACCCGTACCACTGAACGTCCAGCCGTTCGTACATAGTAAGGCGTTGAATTTTGCACCGAAAAGCTTCGTCAACATGACCGTGAATGAAACGGTATACATCCAGCCCAGATATCATCGCTAGGGAACACCTGATTATAATCACCCATGGCTGTATGTAATCGAATTGGTTGTTTCGTGATATTATTTCATTTTAAGAATGATCGTTATCTTGGATTTTGTTTATAGGTAATTTTGTAAATTCAAGAAACGTTAATATGCTTCATGACAAATAATTTATGATAGAATTTTTGATCCACCGCATATTTATTAAACTGTAATTGCCCGGCCGGCTCCACAACTCGATTTAGGGCGTTCCTGGGGTGAGCACGAGGGTGGGTATCGGCCACAGAAAACAATGATCTACGCAAAAGAGGCAGGTAAATAATAAACCGTTGTGTAATAATTTGCACACCCCCTCCCGCCCCGAAGATAGGGTATAATAATTGTTATAGTGATGTGTCAATATGTATTTAGCACCTAGTTTCAAGTTTCACTTTACTGTAAGGCAATTTAGATTAGGTGGTTACATGACAAATTTAATTTTTCCGAAGCATCTTTTGCTTACGTGACTTTCTTCTCACTGTCGGACTTAGTTAACCTGAAGGATTCGGACCACTCTAACCTTCATTTCATTTCTTTTTTTTTCATTATCTTTAATCATATACCGTCATCCGTATATGCACCTACTCGAGCTTGATTGGCTTGATATTTGGCTCAACTGCTCAACTCTTCAGTACACTCAAAGGTGCATCGCTGATTTGTATACGCGATCATTCCAACAAATGGGAGTCAACGTTGACTGGGACGTGGACGCTTCCATAAGTACCAATTTAATTGCTACTCTCACCATCCATCTCGTTTCATCGAGCTGTAGTGAACTGTATGCGCTGAAATCCACCGGATGTTACTGTAGATCATCACAGAAGTCACAGATAAGAGTTGAGAGAGGAAAGATAAGTAGTGTCCTCCACCGGCGGGTTCGCGTGCAAGGTTAACCCTTTCGCTGTACCTTCATCTAATGGATGGGAGCGACCAACAGTTTGCGTGTCCAAGACGTCTGTATTGAATCCACTGAAACTGCCAGCTCCTTCACAAGCTCGAAAGGGCCTTTTCAAATCAAATTATACTCACCTACCTTTACCTATCATTACCTTCTTCTCGAAACGTTGGGCTCGTATTATTTTTCCTTTTGGTTTATCTTTGATAGGTACATAGTACACCATACAAGATGGAAATTATTTTCCTTTGGTATCTAGTGGGTAGGTACCAGCCGTTAATCCAAAAATATAATAACTGCTACGTGGGTTCTGCACTTAACCCCATCTGTGTTTGAGAACGTCCCGGGCGAAATTAATCAAAGTTTTTCAAGTCCGATGCAGCCTACAAGAAAAAGTCACAACTGTAACATGTTTTTATGGAATGTATGTATCACTATACAAGTCCTGTGGACTGATGAACAGCAGTTACACTTCTTGAGGATTATATATGGTAGGTTGGTAGTTAGTAGGCAGGAGTGTGAAAATAATTTGAACGGAAGCTTGGTGACTAAGCGTATTACTAAATCCAAATACATTTAAAAACGCTGCAAAGTCCTTGTCACATGGGTTTATTATTCTACTGGACATACCTACAGAAATGGTGGCTGTTCATTTATTGTTTATTTCACGTGAAATAATTGAAATAGCTATTTCTGATGGTTTTCACCATTTTTGGCCCCCAAAAACACGTATCAGGCTCGGCTTTTCCTTTGAACAGATTATTTTTGATCATTGATAGTACCATTTAATTGTCTTGATTCACCTGCTAATACTACTTCTAGTGTTATTATACAAATTAATAGTGATTTCAGACAATTTCCCATGTTTTTGACTCATAAAAATGAATTTCGGGAGCTTAACCCTCGTTAAAACCTCAATTCTTCACTCTTCGGTCAAAATCAGCCAAATATTCGGTCTTCTCGCCGTAAAAAAAATGAAAAACGATACCTCACAAGCTCATGTTCACTAAAACCTCAAAAATCGCACTGTGTGCGAAACCGACGATTTTAGACCACAATTTAACGTAAATTTAAGGCTGAAAGTTCCTTAGAACCTCAATTTTCCACTCTTCGGTCAAAATCGACTTCATATTCGGTCTTCCCGGCCCAAAACATGGAAAACAATCACTTGAAAGCTCATGCTTATATGTTACTAAAACACAAGAAGTACCTATTTTTATACCAATTTTCACTCATAACGCTCCTAGATATATTCCGATTGGGCTGCAAAGTTTCGGGACACAACTAGGGCCCAAATGGAGCATGTGTGCGAAAGAACGAATTTTTTAGACCTTAAATGAAGCCGGTACACGTGATACGGCGGACGGACATTGCATTTTTGGAATCTACGCATCTTGAAAAGTAAAAGAAAAAAAATTTGAGGGGGTGTTGTAACACTTTTTTGCTTAGCGATTACATAGATGTATTATTCACATCAGAATAATAAACCAAAATGTACTACGCGGAACTTTTTTTGTTTCAACTATTCATGATTCTTCGCTTTTATGACCTAAATGAGGTCCTTGATATTCCTGAAATATGTATCCATACTGTCGTGAGTCCCTCCCGGGAACACTCCTATCATATTAAGTTCTCACCAATATCCAAACGCCAAACTAAAGCTCCGTAAATAAAGATATGAGTGGGGACAGGCGACAGAACCCAGGGTTACTCAACCTGGGGCCCCACTACCAGCTCCCTGCAAGGAGCTGGAGGGAGAGGCCCCCAAGTACTATAAAACCCCGGATCCTGGCGCTCAAGCTTCATTCGACACTTCCTCTAACCAGCTCTCTCTTCTCTCTCTTACCTTACCTCCCAGATGATCGGTTGACTACAGCCGCCTGGGAATTTCACCTCCTCTCTCCTCCTCCTTGTCTAGATGATCGGTTGAATACAGCCGCCTAGACAAGGGACCTCTCCTCTCCTCTCCTTTACCTAGATGAACGGTTGACTACAGCCGCCTAGGTAAAATTCCCTCATCCACCTCTCTCTCCTCCTAAGTCGTAGATGTTCGGTTGACTACAGCCGCCTGCGACTTTTCCTCACCTTCCTTCCACACCACCTCTCTCTCCTCCAAAGTCGTAGATGTTCGGTTGACTACAGCCGCCTGCGACTTTTCCTCCTATCTCTCCTTTACCTAAATTCACTCACTCACCTTCCTTCCACGCCACCGTGATGAGAATTCTAAATTCATCACAGTGGTGAACCCGACGTTCACTCAACCTTCTTCCTTCCCACCTTCCCACCTAATGTGTCGCCCCAGTCAAATAGTTCGGTGTCCCCAATTTTAAAAGTCAAATTTTAAAATTTAAAATTCAAACAGTCTAACAATTTTCGCAATTTTGGCCCAACCTCAACCGCACGGAGACCACACAACTCTCACATCTCCGCCCAGCCACACGCACTTCCACTTCCCTTAATTGCGAATTTCAAATTCAACAAATTTGAATTTTGAGTTACAGCTATGGACCCGAACTCACCATCGCCCCCACTCCTGCGACCAGCCACGCTGCAGCCGCCCGCCGCTGCGACAACTGACGCAACGGCCTCAACCGACAACCCCTTCTCCACCCTCTTGCCACCAAGCTCTGAGACATCAGCCGCCGCCACCGCCGCTGCAGCCGCAGCACACGCCGCCGCCGACGTCATATGCACCTCCTCCGCCTAGCCGACACGACAACACACCACGACGTCCCGCGGCGGGCCGCCCCCCTCGCCAAAACGGGGGGGACCGCCGCCGCGGCCGCCAACCTCCCACCAGCAACTCGCTGCACCACCATACCCCTTCCCCGGACACACACCGTTCCCCCACCCGGGAACGGCAACCCCTCCACCTACCCCACGGCCGCACCTCCCTGCGCTGCCACCAACCCCCGTCCCCGAACACACACCGTTCCCCCACCCAGGAACGGCAGCCCCTCCACCTCCCCCACGTCCGCGCCTCCCTGCGCCGCCCCCAAACAATGCTACCCCTCATACGACGCCGCCACGGCCGCCAACCCCCCAACCGCGCCTAGCTGCGCCTCCAAGCCCCTCACCCCACCACCAACCGTTCCCCCACCTCGGAACGGCCCCTCCCCGCCCGCCACCAGGGCAACCAACCTTCCGGCCGCCACTCACGCCGCCGCTACCGTTCCCCCACCCCGGAACGGCCCCTCCACGCCCGCCACCAGGGCAGACAACCTTCCGGCCGCCACTCACGCCGCCGCTACCGTTCCCCCGCCTCGGAACGGCCCCTCCACGCCCGCCACCAGGGCAACCAACCGTCCGGCCGCCACTCACGCCGCCGCTACCATTCCCCCACCCCGGAACGGCCCCTCCACGCCCGCCACCAGGGCAGACAACCTGCCGGCCGCACCTCACGGCGCCGCCAAAACCCTCTCCCCGCCAACTACTGTTCCCCCACCCCGGAACAAACCCCCCACAACCACCACCAGGTCCTCCAACCTCCCGGCCGCACCTCGCGACGCCACTACCCCACCTCCAGACAAACCCCCACCGCCACCTCCACCCCTCAGCTCCGGCACCCCTCCTCCGGGCCTTCCGCCCCCATTTAATGTTTGCATCGGCCCTCAGCCCCTGTCACTTTGCGCCTTCAGCTTCACCTCTTGTTTGCCATAGCCCTCAGCTCCACCTCTTGTTTGCCGTAGCCCTCAGCTCCTGTCACCTTGCGCCTTCAGCGACCACCTCTTGTTTGCCGTAGCCCTCAGCTCCTGTCATCTTGCGCCTTCAGCACCAATATTGGTTCAAACTGGGGGGACCTCTGTCGTGAGTCCCTCCCGGGAACACTCCTATCATATTAAGTTCTCACCAATATCCAAACGCCAAACTAAAGCTCCGTAAATAAAGATATGAGTGGGGACAGGCGACAGAACCCAGGGTTACTCAACCTGGGGCCCCACTACCAGCTCCCTGCAAGGAGCTGGAGGGAGAGGCCCCCAAGTACTATAAAACCCCGGATCCTGGCGCTCAAGCTTCATTCGACACTTCCTCTAACCAGCTCTCTCTTCTCTCTCTTACCTTACCTCCCAGATGATCGGTTGACTACAGCCGCCTGGGAATTTCACCTCCTCTCTCCTCCTCCTTGTCTAGATGATCGGTTGAATACAGCCGCCTAGACAAGGGACCTCTCCTCTCCTCTCCTTTACCTAGATGAACGGTTGACTACAGCCGCCTAGGTAAAATTCCCTCATCCACCTCTCTCTCCTCCTAAGTCGTAGATGTTCGGTTGACTACAGCCGCCTGCGACTTTTCCTCACCTTCCTTCCACACCACCTCTCTCTCCTCCAAAGTCGTAGATGTTCGGTTGACTACAGCCGCCTGCGACTTTTCCTCCTATCTCTCCTTTACCTAAATTCACTCACTCACCTTCCTTCCACGCCACCGTGATGAGAATTCTAAATTCATCACACATACTATTCCTGGGAGACACAGGAATATTTTTGTTGTGATTGGCTGCTCCTCCACAACTCATGTATTGTGCCAACATGAAGTACCTCAGAGTGGGGACCCCCCGACCCCCCTCTGATCATGTCAGGGGAATATAAAAGAGCTTCCTACATCACTACAATTTTTATTACAGAAATAAGAATTAATGTCAATTTTTAAATAACCTATTTATGTTGTTAAGTCCTTGCATCGGAATATTCTTTCGGTATAATCACTCCTAACGGTCATAAACTAACCGCACCAACATAGAGCAAAGTTTGTTTGGATAACAAAATTGTTAACGAGCCAACAAACAAATTTTTTGAAAAAAGAGCCGCTGTTTTTAACCTTGCGCATTGTGGAGCCACATACAGTAAAAATGTTGAAATGTCATGTTCCTGAATGATGGTGGAAAATGTCAAAAATCGACTCGGTATTAACCTATCTTATCTACATTTATCACCATGAAAACTGAAATTACTACCAACTTCTGAAGTTTATGATGCAGCTGGACAAAAAATTAGTGAAGAGAATTTGGAATAGTTTTCCTGTATTCTGAACATAAACATTAATATTTACTCCCTTCCATAACCTGACATTACCTTAGTCGACTGACAAACCATAAAATTTGCGACCTGGGGGCCTATACGTACAACTTAAAATCATCACTTGAATAGGTATTCCATCAACGGACCAGTCGAAACTTTTTGTTATCCTGATAACAGATAGGTACATATCACCCCTAAAACCGTTACCTGCAACATATGGAAATGGTCGTAATTCAGTTCCGTATTATCTTCAGGTCCCAAGACGGTCAGCCATTCCCAAGCAGCCTCCAGCGTCTTGCCGCCATGCGATAGTGGCAATGACGTCACGAATCTGTATTTCTACTTTAACGAAAAAGACTGAAACGGTTGGCTATTCGAATTATCAATATTTGGTGCATCGTGCTCAGACAAATTTTAAAAATTTGCATGTACCTGCAAGCCCGTTGTCAAAGATGCTTTCTGAAAGAATTTTGCTAACAACCGTAAAACATAACTATTCCCGCAGTCTGCGCGATAAAAACAAAAATTAACTCTGATCAAATCATAACCGAAGTAAACCAACGATTAAAATAATTATAGCTGCATGAATGTCAGTTCGTGTGCACGTATGCATGTAGGTGTGGCTGAAGAGGCCTATATTTAATGAGTCCCTAATACGTACTTAATTACCGAAGTCCCGAAATCATGTAGGAATAGGTACTACTCATATTCCAAAGTTTAACGTAACTATCCTTTCTCAGAGTGAAATGAATTGCGGAATCAATTCCAAAATATCGGGAGACAAACGTGTGATTATATTTACCAGTTTATTATAACAAAAAACCAATCAAGGATAAAAAGCACACATTGATAATTATTAAAATGTGACAGAATAAAATATATTCGAATGCATTTTACGTTCATGCTTTGTGTAGAGATCTGCCTTTCCTTCGAATGAATGCAGTAACATGCACGATATTGATGTTCTCATAACCATTTCATGTCTTTTTATTCTATCCCATCTCATTCATTTGACAAATTTCGGATTAAATTTTCACTGTACAAAATAAGCACTTTTATTCGAATTTATTTACAGTATATCTGCATTATACATATTTAAGGTTCTTCTTTAACGAACCAGTAGGTATAGAACCTATAGGTACTATAAAAGTTCCAGTCATGCAGCATGACCATATGCGCGAATTTACGAAGTGCCATCCTGTAACATGTGGTGATTTAGTTGCCAGTTACCAGTTTTTACCGATTTTACCGTTTTTGACCCACAAAACTCAAATTTGACCCAATTTTTGTTTTCGAAAATTGCCCATATTTAATCCTCTTTTTTTGTTATTAGGAACATTTTTACAATATGTTTTTACTGTTTTATACCGCTTACGGTGACTTTGTACCTCCATTTTTACCATTAAAATGCACCTTTATGAAGGTGAATGGACGGTAAATGTATGCATACACATAAAACGAAAAAATTCCCTATCACGATATAAGGTGAACGAAGTGTATTTTCAAATAGGTAATTAAATATCTTACGTGTGAAAAACGGGAAAACTGCAGTAAAGCCATGAAATATCGGATTTAGTAGTAAACTTGAATCGTTTTATCTTTCCATCAAAGTGCACTTAGACGTGGTTTTATAGGTTAAATGACCTATAAAGCCGATTGAAGAATACTGAGGAATGAACGCGAAGAAAAATAAGAATTAACTTGTAAAAAGGCACTGATTACATTTTATTGTTCTTACAGGCAGATAAATGTTTTAACCTTGAACCGGTTTCCCTTGAAGGGCTGTTGAAGCCCATTGGGAGAGAAATGAAAAAAAAAATTGGGATTTTCGTCGTTCAGGTCAAGAACAGCTCACGCTGGCTGAGGTGGTCAATTCCTTCTTGATGCATATCTGAGCCTTCATTTGAATATATTCACGTTGACCTTTCGCACTCGAATTGGGTTTGTCCCGTGAGCTACTAACATGGAAAAAACTTTGTTCTGTCGGCGTCAGTTGAAACGTGGTCATTCACCACCTAAGGTCTGCTTTTTGTTATGGTTCGAGATTCAGATTTAATGACGGTTTCTTTGGTTATATGAAGGTTCTAGAGGAACAGTGATTCACGTCACGTTCATGACGTCACGTCAATTCTTACAAAAGAACGATAAGACTGATCACTTAAAAACCCTCAGCCCTCCTCACCAAGAGGAGAAGGTTGAGAAATTGGGGTTGACATTTTCGCAGAATAGTATAGTTTTTGCATACTGACTACCAAAGGTAGCAAAGCTTTGCATTCATAAGAGAACCGAAAAAAATGCGTTGCCGTGGGGGGCGTCTGGCCGCCAGTGGTTTGTGTTCATGACGGTACGTTTATTGTCGAATGAAATCTATGGGGGACATCCCCAGACCCCCGGATTATAACAGTTTAGATCAAGGATCAAAGCAAGGAAACATGGAACATGTTTTTCGAATAGGTACATGATAACAGAGGATATGGAGATAATTATGTAAAAAAAAAGGTCCGCCAATTCGAGTAGGCAGTATAGCTTCCTCACTTGAATCACATGAACGTATAGAGTAGTTGGGTAGGTTCGTTATGATACGGGACCATCTGCGATCCAACCCGCGTGTACCCTCAAAATTTCATCTCTCTACGACTATTTTTCGCGTAGTTAGAAGTGTTATAAGGAAACGGTCAACATTTCATGTTAGCGCATGCGGAGAGGGAAATTACACTAAGATTCCAATGAAGTTCATACGGAACCATCAAAGTATTATACTGATCGACCCTCCAAATGTGAACTCATTTCAACGATAATCAAGGTAGTTATGGGCACTCCAAGTATTTCACGTTTGCGCACGCGCAGACTAAACGGTTTTCATGATTTTGAAACGGGACCATCTGCGATCCAACCCGCGTATACCCTCAGAATTTCAGCTCTCTACAACTATTTATCGCGTAGTTAGAAACGTTACAAGGAAATGGTCAACATTTCATGTTCGTGCATACGTAGATCAAAGTTACATTACCATTCCAGTGAAATTCATTTGGAACTACCAAGTATTATTCCTGACCGACCCTCCAAGTTTGAATTGATTTCAACAATATATTTAGGGTAGTTATGGGTGTTCAAATTATTTCACGTTTGCGCATGCGCAGACGAAAGTTACGGTACTTTTTCAATGATTTTGGTATGGGACCATCTGTGACTCAACCCGCACCTACCCTCGAAATTTCAGCCCACTTCGACCATTATTTCGGGTAGTTATGGGTGTTGCGAGGAATTACCACAGACAGACAGACACGGAACCAAATATTTTCCTCGATGCCTGGAACGGAAAATGGTTGTGGAAATTTTCATTTTGGAGGACATGAACTTTTTTTTACTCAATTACGAATCCAAGGCTTCCCTGCCTTCGGTAGTGTGGAAGCAAAAAAAGTCGTGGGATTTCCAAGCCTCGGACCAGCGACCTAACGCAATGTCATGTAATACACGTCCTCAGCTGCTTTTGGCGTTTTTCGGGTAGGTAGAACCAACCCCCTCGGCAGTTTTCGGCGGAGTGGGGTCTGGCCATACTCTCCTCGGAGTTGGGTGGCAGGGGTGGGGTAGAGGGAGAACTGTGCGGGCGACGGGGAGGGGAGCCGAGTTCACCTGGACTGGACGCGGACGTTTTCCAGCCTGGTTTACTCCGGTAAAAGCATGTTCCATGTTAAAATTCTATGCCCCTCAAAAATCAATATGTTCTTTCGCACATCAAGTTTCACACGTCACACATCAAAGAACGAATATGGTAGGGTTCAAGACAGGTTGAAGTTAGTTGTGTGTTTGATTCGAATGGCGCACTATCAAAATAAGAATCCACGACTGACGCGGTTGTTTTGTATGAACGCAACTATGGCCTCGATCGAGGGGTAGCGTTTCAACTGGGGCAACAACGGCCGAAACGCTATCTATCTGGGGAAATTCTGGGAATCGAACTGGGGAAAGAGCGCATTCAAAAAGGCGACGTAACTGGGGTAGTTTTAATCGGTACATAAATTGCACGTTTACATCGGTGAACGGTTATTGGACGTTACATCGGTAACTTCGTCAAAATGTGTTGCCTCGGCCGTGTTCCCGGAGTTGCGTCGTCGTACGCATAACGATGCGCGATCGTGGTGAGGTACTCCTCGTTGTCGTGATCCTCCTGATATACGGTCCATCATTCCGTTACGAACTGTAACTGTTCTTTCACCTGTGCTCGCATGACATTCATAGATCCTGATAGAAGACAAAAGGTTTTAGCTTTAGTAAGTAGGTAGTTGTAAACCTAATGCTTTTGTAAATGTAATTTTTGTTGTCAATTTTTAAAATTGTTTGTTTTATTTATTCTATTTATATTTTTGTGATTATTCAATGTTTTTTGGTTCATTATTTTCAATAATGAACCATTGGAATTGAGCATGAAAAAAAAAAATTCTAACCCCCCCCCCCCCATCAAAATTTGATGGTTTACGTATCAAGGTATGTAGAATCCGAAAATGCAATAAAAATATTTCTGTCTGTCCGTCGTACGCCGTATGCCTTTTCTTAGTTACCATGAAACAAAATTGATGAAATTTGAGTTATAGGTCCCATTTGGGGTCTAGTTGGTCCTCGAAGCTCGACGTCACTGTCAGTCATCTCTAAGGGGTTCAAAATAGGGGTTGAAATTTTCAGAACGCCTATACCTTTGTTTTACGTGAATCTGTTTACGGTTTTAAATAGTTCTTGAACTTACGAGTTTTTTGAGACCATCCGGAGCATTTTACGTCCCTCCGTTCCTTCACAGTAAGGCCCAGAAGTTTGCACCGACAGGCTTTTTGAACAGCAGGGTGAATGAAATTGTATACATTCAGCCCAAATCTCGTCACCAGGGACGCGCTAACAATCGGGGGAAAAAAATTCGATTATTACGCACGAAAGAAGCCAACATTTCTGTAGTTATGTCCAATAGAATAATAAACCCATGTGACAAGGACTTTGCAGCGTTTTTTGTATACTTACCGTCCTTTTGAATCTATAAACGGAAGTCAACCTGGAGTTGACATAGCTGTTCTTGTTTCTCCACCTGGTATACCTGCCTACGAAATTATTTGCAGGAGAAAGTCAGTTCGAATATTACCAGAATAAATCACATCTACTCGTATATGACTATGTTTAGAATGTGAAAACCCGTATGAACGAAGAGTTGCTGCTCATGAGATGAAAATATCAAAAATGAAAGGGTTGCCATTTACTTGCCCATTGGTTCAATTCGCGAATCTCAACTTACTCGCATTTGAACCACTGTCAGCTTATTCACATCCATTAGATTATTTATCTGTAAAGTCGCGTTTCTTTGAGTTTTACCAACGGTTGTTATCTCAATGGGACGGAGCCTGTCCCAACTTGCTTTTCAGACTGCGCTCAACTTTTTCTGCTCCTAAGTGCCCCAAAGGCAGATGTCCAGCTCCTACCAGGAATCGAACCCAGCCCGCCTGGTGACAAGCCAGTATGAACACACACACACAGTTGATGACACTCAACATCACACACCGTCGGGGAAGAAAAACGGAGTTATTGAAAAATAGTCTATTTCCACTAATACACGAAAAACGCAAAAAACACTGTTACACCTACCGGTTTCGGTGATCAAACCATCGTCAGTAACACACAATAACTCAAGTTAGTTATTATAGAGTTATTGTGCGTTACTGACGATGGTTTGATCACCGAAACCGGTATAACAGTGTTTTTTGCGTTTTTCATGTATTAGTGGAAATAGTCTATTTTTCAATAACTCCGTTTTTCTTTGAAATGGGTTTCCACGATTTCTTCGCGAGTGATTTAGTTCGTACACGTCGGCTTTTCCCTCATTCTTATCAATTAGATTATGTGCAAAGGTTTGATAATAGGAAACACGCAGACCAAATTTATAGTCAGTATAGCCTATCTAATAACTTACGTTGATTGGAAATTAGTGTGGGACCTTCTAGTCATAGCCTCCCAATTTTAGCGGATTTCTGTCCCTTATGAAGAAACAGCTTTATATCATGTTGTTATGAGATTTTGTTGTAATGGAACGGCAGTTGTAATAGGAAGGCAGATGTGAAAAGTTCTGAACTGAGTAAAATATATTCACCCCATAAAACCGGTGTCACCTTCAGTAGGAAAAAAGAAACGTTGCTATAATCTTATTGCACACTTTCGAGAATACCCTATTCAAGTTATTCGGAGCCATCGAGTTCAATTTTAGTTCATTACTTCGCTTTCTTTGATTGAGTTGTACCCATAGTATACCTGCCCTCGGGAACAACGTAGGCCAAGTTCATCGCTCTAAGGGTGAACTGATGGTGTGATATTGGATCGCACGTAATTTTCTATGAAAGAGAAGTAAAGAACTAAACATAAACTCTGTGACTGACATCGTTTCTCCTGAGAGCGGTGAAGGTGAGGTCGTTCAACCGGTTTTTCGCAGGTTTAGTCGGTGAATGGATGGATGAGGCATTTTTTGAAAACAGTATTGACGTACAGGGTATTATTATTTACCCACTCAATGAGGCCTCAACCCGTGGCAGAATGGCCTGGTTTGATTGTAATTCATCCTAACAAGAGGCACGCGCTGTCTCGGAGCTAATGGACAGAAGTTCGCCGAATTCACGATCGAAAACGAACCTGAGCTATGTTCCTAATGGTAGCTCTAATGTGCCTCTCCAAGTATCTGCATAGTTCTACTGAATACATACCCCACAATACACCATCTCTACTGAATAGATCCTCCACACTACACCAAACTATTGAATCGTACGAATCGGGCAGCAGACTCCGGTGCATTGGTCCCTACAGTCGAAGTGTTTCAACGAAAGTTCCCCTATATGTATGAGGAGGCGTTGTTGCAAAAACATAATCAGTACTCTTCATACAGCTCTTTGATACAGAAGAACGAATAAATGTAAAAGAAATGATCATTCCTCTATGAATGGTTGGAGAGGTGCGAGGGCATTAGATCGCATGTAACCACCAGGCCCCATTCTCACTACATACAACAAACGCTGCAAAGTCCTTGTCACATGGATTTATTATTCTATTGGACATACCTACAGAAATGCTGGCTGTTCATTTATTGTTGCTTGTATGTTGTTTTTCTGGCTGTTTACACTAATTTTGGCCCCAAAGCTTGAATTAGGTGCGCTCCTTTTTTTTGTTTCAAATTATCTTTGATTATTGGTTGTGTCATTTAATCGTCTTGATCCACGTGCTGACACTTTTCCTAGTGTTATTCTACAAATTGATGGTGATTTCAGACGATTTCGCAGGTTTTTGACTCATAAAAAATCAATTTTGGGAGCTGAACATCTGGTACAACCTCAATTTTCCACTCCTTGGTCAAAATCGACTTCATATTCGGTCTTCTCGTCCCCAAAAACATGGAAAACAATACTTCAAAAGCTCATTTTACTAACATGTTACTAAATCACAAAAAGTACCTATTTTTATACACATTTTCACTCATAACACCCCTGGGTATATTCCGATCGGGCTGAAAAGTTTCGGGACACAACTAGGGCCCAAATGGAGCATGTGTGCGAAAGAACGAATTTTTTAGACCGAAAATGAGGCCGGTACACGTGATACGGCGGACGGCGTACGGCGTACGGCGGACGGCGGACGGACATTGCATTTTTGGAGTCTACGCACCTTGAAACGGAAAAGAAAAAATTTTGAGGGGGTGTTATAAAAATTTTTTGCTGAGCATAGGTGTATTATTCACAGAATAATAAACCAAAAAACACTGCAACTCAATAACTCTTTACACGTTGATATAAAAGGAGCAAAAAGTAATTCCAAATATTAATAACCTACGTTTTGGTTTATTATTCTGTGAATAATACACCTATGTATTCGCTCAGCAAAAAATTTTTATAACACCCCCTCAAACTTTTTTCTTTTACGTTTCAAGGTGCGTAGATTCGAAAAATGCAATGTCCGTCCGCCGTACGCCGTCCGCCGTATCACGTGTACAGGCTTCATTTTCGGTCTAAAAAAATCGTTCTTTCGCACACATGCTCCATTTGGGCCCTAGTTGTGTCCCGAAACTTTTCAGTTCGATCGGAATATACCCAGGGGTGTTATGAGTGAAAATGTGTGTAAAAATAGGTACTTTTTACGTTTTAGCAACATATTGGTAACATGAGCTTCTGAGGTATCGTTTTCTATGTTTTTGGGGACGAGAAGACCGAATATGAAGTCGATTTTGACCAAAGAGTGGAAAATTGACTTCTACCAAATGTTCAGCTCCCAGAATTGATTTTTTATGAGCGAAAAACCTGGGAAATCGTCTGAAATCACCATCAGTTTGTATAATAACACTGGAAAAAGGGTCAAGACGTGGTTCAGGACGATTAAATGGCACTACCAATGATCAAAGATAGTTTTAAAAAAAATAAAAAAAAGAGCGGACGATTAAATGGCACTACCAATGATCAAAGATAGTTAAAAAAAAAAAGAAAAAAAAGAGCGTACCTAATTTGTGTTTTGGGGGCCAAAATTAATGGAAACCATCAGAAGTAGCTATTTCGATTATTACGCATGAAAGAAACAATTAATGAACAGCCAACGTTTCTGTAGGTATGTCCATAGAATAATAAACCCATGTGACAAGGACTTTGCAGCGTTTTTCCAAAGGAAGCTCACCTCGTTTAATAACACAATACAACAATATTTAATTTGTGATTTGTGTTTGGGTTGGAAGTGTTTGTGTTTGCAAGGCTGAACCTGAACGTTAACCACGGTGCATCAAAATATTTGCTTTTGAAGTCAGAAAATAGATTTTTGTATGTTTTTATAGGTATAATAAAACACAATATTCACGTGGTAAAAATGTTTATTTGAGACAAATACCGCATATTAAACAGAAACCGGTAGCGCCGAATCATTGGTACGGATGTGGAATTGTAGCACGCTCAAACGTGCTACAAATAAATTAAAGAAATGGTTCATCGCATCTTTCACGTTTGAATTGGAATGCAGCACCTAATAGAAGGTCAATGTGCAATCGAAACACAAAGACCGGTCAAGGACCTGTTTAACAAACACAGTTTCCCCAGTTAGCATATTGGGGAACTCCCTGCCTCAAAAGCAAATAATATTGCAATCTATACTGCCATGGTGCAAAGAAAAATAACGTCCATTAAGCAAGCACAACAATTTTGTTGTACAGTGTAAAATAACACTATAATTTATTTATCAACTAATGGAAGATTCAACAGGACTTTTACGGATCTGTAATGAACGTTTTGCGTTGATACTCACTGAAGTATACTTCAGATGGAATATTGCAGGAGTAGCGGTTCTCGAAAGCTAGTCTGAACAGCGCACCGGTCAAATATACCTACATGAAAACATCTCATCTGGGAACATGACCGATTTGAATTTTTTCAACATGGTTTATCTATTGACTACATCAACATAATCGATTTTCAATGCAGTGCAACTTCAATGCGCTGGAAGAGCTTTCGTGGCATTGTGAAGAATACGTCGAACTACACTACAATTTCCTGATACGAACACGCACTGTGTATCATCGGTGCAATAACTGACTAACGTGTAAATTCTTTATACTACATCAGTGGCTCGCACAGGCGGGAACTGCACTGATTCCACTGATTGAATCCCTAAAACAATCATGAGGATGTTCGAATGTTTACGCTCCAGCATGTCATTTACACAGTAATTTTAGCAATTCATTGAAGAATTACTAATGTATGACACTTCGGCAGCCGAGACACGCAATCGAACCTAACAATGGAGCAACAGTTAAATTAATAAATAATCGATCGGATCCTTCCTTATTTATCCCGACTATTACCACATTTATGGAAGGTAATTTCGATAATTTGCCAATCACATAATGGAATGTCTAATTTAAGTTTATACAAATAGCTATTACTGGAAGAATCATTTAAACTTAAACTTCATTTAAACTTCATACTTCGTGTATTCAGTTTGGATTTTCGTGTGGAAATCCTCATTTTCTTCTGTACTTCACGAAGTAGTCAAACTGTGTTTTAGCGAACTTATGCAATAAAATACGCTTCAAAATTTCATGAGACCAACATTTTTAGTAAGTACAGGAATTTATTGCTAAATAGGTACCTAATATAGAATGGTGGCATGACAAAAACAGAGTAACTATTCCTCTTTTCTAAATAATTGTTACAAAACAGGTCAAAAATTTGAGTTTTTCTTATTTTAAAATTGCCCAAAATTACTACGAGCTTATGATGTGACAACGAGGTAGTGGTAATTTTTTTAGAATTAATGATTTTGAATAACAGAAATTTTTGGTGACGAAGGAGTGTACAAATTTGTAGACAAAACTATGGAAAAATGTTCGTTTGTTTACTAGCAAGTATGTAGGTATGGTGTATGTAGATATGGTACTTCGAAAATTCACTCATATTGTTATTCTGCATGACCGAACTATGTCACTCAAGTTGGATGCTTTTATTCTACCAGTATCAACTTTTACGAGATAACTATGTTGTAGTCACGAATTAAGGCCCTTCCTTTTTCCATAGGGAGCTACTCCAATTAAGAATGCAGAGCTGTTCGATGAATCTCCAAAGTCATGAATAGAAGTGCAAGGAATCAATCAATATAAGCCCAGCTCGATCTAGTCCAATCACCCTCCAAACCGTCTTTACTAGTCTTGGCCGGAAAAAAAACCCGCGGTTGAATAATTAATAATTTGTTCTGCTTCCCATCCTTAAGCCTTAGAGCCTTAGCTTACGGTATGAATGTTGATGATGGATGTACTTACTCGTATTTACTTCAAATGTCGAAAGTTTTATGAATCTTTAGGTGAAGGGAATCGATGGGAGTCACCAATGACATACAATCCAATCGTCCACACCTCAATTAGCGTGACAAACAGCCTTGATCAATAAACGCTCAACTCGGGTTTCCGGCTTGCCTTTTCACTGGACGACAAATAAATCACCTTCTACTTGCGTCATATTAAATTTTGACTGAAGACCGCTTCCAATTAATGGCTGACCTCTATCTCGGCATTTCCATATCGAACTGCGAAGTAATACTGTCATTATTTCGAAATAACAGGATATAATCATAAAAGGCCTATATTATTAAATGGTCATTAACTCAAAACTTCGCTGTCAAGGTCATTTTTTTACTTGATGGCGATAGACCTCAAAAATGTGTAGTTTTTTCTTGTTATCGGTGTGGATCTGCGTGGAGCATAATGTTGTGTGTGATGTGTGATCTATTCAGTTGTTTCTTGAATGTCCATGAATCACGAATATTATGTCATGGTGTTTTGGATCTTACCAGAATGCTTCAAATGTATGATTCGTCAGACTACACAAGAATGCTGTCAGTAAAATGCAAGATTTGTAGATTCTAAGAAATGAGACTAGGATGAACGAACTATATTATTTATAGGGAGTGTCATGTTTAATAGTGAGCTGTTTTAAAATATATGATTTTGAAAAAGAATGTTAGAACTACAACTTCGTCGGAATAACAATAGTTTCTTGATCCTATGAATATTTGAAATAGGTAAATACAGCTATCTACTATATGGACAACGGACCTGATATAAATATATATTATATTAACCGCCTGTCGCCCGAGCTTGCGTGCTATGTGGACATTTCTCTCCACTCGATTGCGCTACGCTATCAGCTCCAAGTTGGAAAATTCCGAATCGTGAAACAAGTAATAGAGCATTGCTAGGTCTGCAAAAGGAATATATTCATCTAGATCCACAATACCTATTCAGGGTTCAGTATTTCTTCAACTATGTATTATAAAACGGTGGGAGGGTATGAAAAAATGTTATCAAAGGGTATCAAAAAAGGTGGTTCTTAAGAACTCAAATTGAGAATCCACGATTCTGCAATTCCAAAATAGAGATTTTTCGTTTGCGATTAGATTATTTTGAAAAGCAGACCATCTCTTCTGTGGTTACAGGTACCTAATATGGATGCAGGATTCCATAGTTACACCCAGCAATGTGCCTAAACCAAACATTATGTCTATCCTCAAGTCTATAACAACACTGTATTATGCTTTCTGGAAAATTCCATAGCAAGTTTTACACACTTGAGGAAGTGGTTTCCTCTATCGGGATATCCTTGACCCTATTTAATCACAAAGGCGCTCTCAGACAAACACATTGATGGCCTCTTCATTACGAACAGTGACTGATGGCCCCGTGCATCATTCATCAAAACCGGGCTGTGGGAAGTAAAATATCCTCCTTCCCTGCTTGATGCAAAGAATGCATATACATGCTCTGAAGATGAATGAATGTAGAGTCAGCTAAATACAAGATCAAGTAGGCTGTTGTTTACTGTCTGGAAACTTATCAAAAATCAGCTGATCAACAATCAACAAGTCAAAAATCGAAAAATCAAGAATCTGTGATGGTATTCGAGTGCACTGCGGTGTCGGCTATAGAGGAACACAAGTATTACAGACGAAACCTGAACCCAAACCCAAAATATGTTAGGTGTAGGTACATCATTGCACCCTTGGTCTCACGAAGAACACATGCCTATTTGAAGATACTATCTATGTGTCCATTATTGAAAAGTGATACAGAAATATGTAAATGAATGTGTAGATAAGCACTTACAAACTAATCTAATTCCTCCTCTCAAAGCGGATGTCCAGACAGCGCTAGAGGAGCAAATAAAACTATGTTTTGGGCATTTAGCAACCAATTCGAAGAACTTTCAACAAAGCTAAAAGCGCAGGTAAATCCATTGTTCTTGCGTCATTGCGATTTTTGGTGTTCGCCAGTCTTCCCATCGATGTTGTAAGTTGCACGGTCGAGGGTACTTAGGTATTTCTGCAGTTTATACGTGATTGGCCTGAAAAGAGGATCAAACCAATATTCGACGCAGTGAGGTATTTGCAGTATGAGAATGTGTCACTCCGGAGACGTCCAGAGAGTCGGTGAGACGGTATCCGTGATCCTGGGACTGCGAATGAATTACAATGTCTTGTCAATTACAATGGCATTGTTTGGTGAATTATTCTTGGGTGTTCTTCGTTACTCCCCCCCATTTTCAAACGCTCGTCGCTTCATGAAATTCTAACAGAAATTTGAGGTTGAGGTGATTTTCGGAATCTTCAGTTCGTCTAGTTTTTGATGTGTGTGTTCATATTTTGATGCAACAACTTTGTAAAAGCGAAATTCGCCGTGAAAAAAGTGGGGGGGGGGGAGTATCGAAGTATTTGCCATGTCAAATCCTTCGGTACTCCCCCCCACGGTGAAAACAGTATTTTCGACAACCAATATCGCGTCTCAACCTCTTAACTTTCGATCAAAGGATTTCATCGCTCTATATCTCATACCTGCACGTCCTCACACCCCCGTTCCTGTGAATTGTTGTTGTTTAGAGATAGGGTACGACATAACATCCCACATCAATCCAACAGTAAACATATAGATTAGTGGGGTGTATAGATTAGTGGTCTGGATGCTCGCTGCGCTCGCATCTCAAAAAAGACATAACATCCCACATCAATCCAACAGTAAACATATAGATTAGTGGGGTGTATAGAAAGATATTTTTTCAACATAATCGAACACCCTCTTCATGTACAATAAAATAATTATACAAATCCTGTAGTCGAAAATACTGTTTTCACCGTGGGGGGGAGTACCGAAGAATTTGACATGGCAAATACTTCGATACTCCCCCCCAATTTTTTCGATTGAATAATTCACTTTTACTATCTAATTCTGGTAAATTGAGGTTAATTAGACATAAAACTAGACAAACTGAAGATTCCAAAAATCACCTCAACATCAAATTTTTGTTAGAATTTCATTTTTTTTTGTTGTTTGAAAATGGGGGGGAGTAACGAAGAACACCCTTATTCTTGAATGGTGACTTAATATGATGACACCACCGAGCAGAGTGAATCATTCTGTACCATAGAGACTCTGACTCGCAAGGAAAAGTCGTCGGGTCAAGAAAAGCCCTGAGTGAAGATCGATGTGACCGCTCGGTGATTAGGGTCAGCGGTTTCGCCCTGTTGGATATCCAGCGTGTTCAAGCAGGCGAGGGGAAGGGCACATTGACAAGTGGTTACACTGAGGTTACCTGCACGCGATACCTGGAAGACAAAGTTGAGGTGAACGATCCAGAGCTGACCCCTCGGAATTTACCTGATGTTGTCTAATGCAGCGTTGTCCCCACAGCCTAGATTAACCTACTTCATCAATAACACTGCCTTGACAAGATGAATTGATTGGTGGGACCTTGTACTATGCATGCCCCTTCTCACTGAAGTACGGCCTGACAATGACAGCAGCAGTGTTTAAACGTTTGTTTTGGCCCATCGCCTCCCAACATCTAGACATCCATCCTACTCATGCAGCAAGATCAAACTAAGCATGTACGTGTCACAATAAATTCAAAAAGTTAGCTGGGAAGAACTGGAAGTTAGGTATCACATGCAGTTAGAGGCTGCATGCAATACGTAGACATCGACTATGGACCTACACCATAATAACACTTACGTTAAATGTGCATTTTGCCGTCTTTTGTTATTCTTCAATGCTGAAACTCATTGCTGAAAATTTCTCAGTCCTGCATGACGAAATGTAACGTGCATGATAGAAATTCTGGTCCTTCAGTGGCTTCAGTCATAAATCATGGTTGGAAAAGGTTAGGCAATGAGGGACCACTTTTAGATTGCCTCGATTAGGTAATATATTTCCATGCCTCGGTTATCTCTCCTATCGATTATCTATCGAATGCGTAGATATAAGTGAATTACTGCGCAATTCGGAATTGTGCTTTCGACTCTCCGAACCGAAGGGCAAATTTGGCGAAATAAGTCTATGTCGTGATACGTTAAATCTGTCAACAGATTCCTTTTATCGGGAATCTAGGCACCAGTAAGGTCACGAATCTGAGCTGATAGACGATGGGCATTCTCAACCAGGTGGCCTAGATCCAACATTTCCCATGTATCTAGGTCAGCCTTGGTGCTGGGCTACTGACTGCGTTTGCGAGTAGTACATCTTCGTTTCAACGTACATCAACGTACAGAAAAGATATGAAAAGTCCGCGCATGTGCGAACACAAGATTATTGCCAAGCACCTACATTGTTATACGATAGGTTGAATGGTCGCAGATGAAAATTCCGCTAAACATTTTTTTTAAAGTCTGCCAAGTTGGGTGGGCAGTATAGCTTCCTCACTTATTGTAACATGGACGTATAGAATCAGTTCGTAAAAATACTGGTGAAATATCGATGTTTGTTTATCTCTATTGTAGAGCTACCATTGGTCCGACGACAACGACATTCGTAGGGGGCCGTCTAAGGGCCTACACGCACAATTCCTGGAAATTGGAAATTTCACTAAAAGTAGCTCTGGAGTTTTGCCTGTGACAACAACATCCGACACCTAACCCCCACCTACTCTCCAAATCTCGGCGCATTAGGACAATTTCTAGGATATTTATGGGCTCTAGTAGGATTTCACGTTTGCGCATGCGCAGTTGAAAGTTAATGTACTTTACTAATGACTTTCATATTGGGCTATGTGTGGCCCAACCGCCACCTACCCTCCAAACCTCATCGCTTCACGTCGATTTTTAGGTAGGCTCTAGAAGGATGTCACATTGGCGCTTGCGCCGACGAAAGTTACAGTACTTTTTCAATGATTTTGATATGGGCCATCTGTGGTCCAACCCAAGCCTACCGTCCTAATTTCAACTCTCTACTTATTCTTCTTCTACTTCTTCGCGTGCCTTGTCCCCCTAGAACGTTGGCGACCATCTGCATGATGAAGCTTATCCACGGCTGCTCTAAATAAGGATGCAGAACTCAAACCAAGCCTTTGTCGAAGATTGCGCAGCCAGGATGTTCTACGCCTCCCAGGTCCTCGCTTCCCAACTATCACCCCCTGCACAATTACTTGCGATAGCTTGTACTTGTTACGCATCACGTGGCCAAAGTACTCTAACTTCCTGCGCTTCACGGTGATCTTAACTTCTCTTTCTTTATTTAGTTGGTGAATCACTGAGAGGTTCGTTTTCTTTGCGGTCCAGGGTTATTTTAAGCATGCGACGATAGGTCCTCATCTCGGACGTGTTAATCTTCTTACAGTGCACTTCATTAAGTGTCCAGGCCTCCGTCCCATAATACAGAATGCTGAACACGTAACAACGTACCATTCTTATTCGGATTGGGAGATTAAGAGAGCGACAAGTCAATACTTTTCTGTATTTATGAAAGAACTACTCGCTAGCTCAATACGACAGCGGAACTCACTACGACGGGTTGTTACGGGCGTTACATGGGACTGGCAAGCATTTCGTGTTTGTGCATAGATGTCAACAAATTCGGACTGTAACAGCATCCGAATGTTAAAGTCCGAATTATATTTATTTATTTATTTATTTGATACGGGCAAGCCCTATACAATACAATAGGAAGAAAAATACAATAGGAAGAAAAAAAAAAAACATGAAACGAAATAAAATGAACTGGAATATCCGCGCCCAGATAGATACGCTCAGAAAAATACACTTGAATAATACAACTCAGATTTAATTAATTATGGTTACTCAGTAATATGGAAGAAATGTGGCGACGTAGTGTTGCAGAGGATTGTGAGAAGTCTAATTCGTGGTATCTGTTCAAAATCCAGTTGGCCTCTCTTGGTAGTCTAGCCAGGGGATGTAATTTGTAGGCGAGAATGACAGCGAGATTGTGGGCGAGGAACCAGAAGATTTATCCGGGCCAGAAGTGACGGTGAGTCAACATGACCCATCAAGATCTTATGGAAGAATAAAAGATCAGATATATATCTCCGATCCTGGAGCCCAAGCAAGCCAAACCTCCGGCCCAAAGTCGCATAGCTGAGTGAGCAGGCGGGATGCGGAGTTTAAACGCCACGTAACGCAGGAAAACATGGTATATGAAATAGATATGGAACCATCCGGGCACTATTCGGCATCTTAACCCATTCAATTCAGCACTTTTCAGTGATTTCTGGGATAGTTGACACGAGCTACCTACAGCTTCGACTCACTCCAACTCGCCTGCCATACGAGTACCTTCTTTAATAGTTAGAGGTTGCCAAGTTACCAGTATCACCTTTCAATCCTTTCATTCATTCGACATTCTTCCATTTATCCGATCCTGTCATTCGAGTCACACTTCACTTAATGTCTTGTAATATTAGTTTTCAAGAATAATTATAATGTTTCGGCTACTTCATCTGTAGTACTATTATTTATATCAGAGTAGTATCAATAACATAATTATATGACAGTAGTTATGAGCATTACAAGGATTTCACGTTTTCGCATGCGCGACGAAAGTTACAGTACTTTAAAAAAATATATATAATTTTTTATGAATTCGATATGGGATCATCTGTGGCCCAACCCGCGCCTACCGTTAATTCAAATCATTACGAACATTATTTCGTACAGTTTTGCCCGCAACAACGAATTTACCATAGACAGACAGGCGCGGAACCAAATGTTCCTTGATTTCTGAAACGTAAAATGCGAGTGGACATTTCATTTTGGAGGACATAAATTTGTTTCGACTCTTGCACGAATAAAAACCTTCCCTACGTTCGGTAGTGAGGAACCAAAATAAATAGTAACAATAATAAAATACATACATTGTTATAACAGTACGAGAACAATAATTTTCAACGATTTGTGTGACGCAATGGGATTTTTATACCGATCGCGGGACCCATTCGAGAAGCTTAGTTCCACTCGCCTTATGATTAACTGTTCGTGTGCCTCGCATTTCCTCGCTAGCTAATATTACGATTGATGATAACAGTTCATTGACCCGCACCAGCTCACCGCTCCTTCGTCAATCAATCCCCTCCCTCGCCCCGATACCTGTTTGTGTCACACGGCCGTTCTCTGAAGTGCAAAGTCAGCATATATGTTCTGACCTCTAGCATTTGATGCTAAACATGTTCCTTTGATCGTCTAGATTATCTGCATCGAACGAGTTAGTACTTACTTAGCGCCATTTCACTGGGACGAGCTCCATACAGTTACACCAAGTCGGTATCGTCGTAATCAACAGTAATTTCATCAGTCATGAAGGACATGAAAATCTCCCAGTAACTGTTGAAGAAGAATATCAATTCGTCCCCAACATAGTAATATTCATAATATTAATCAAGCCCTTGGATATAGCAGTTTAGTTGCCTATGTTACATGTCACTAATTTCATGATATTGGTTTTCAACTGGTTTAGATGCTTTTACAAGGGACCCATTTCCGATGAGTTCCAGCACAGTAGCAGCTGCGATTTACGGCCCAAATACCGAACTTCGGAAAAGTGCTTGATGATCGTTTGGCCGGCAAACGGACGAGACCACAGGGCAATGCGCTAGGGTAGGTGCGTCACACGGGCTTCGATTATGCGTATCCGGCGGTCCGGAGGGATACTGTGAGGATCTACTGGGCTTCAAAGATGGACAGGTGCCAGATTGGTAGAAGCAAATAATGGCAATGATAACACCGAACTCGCTTGTCACTGGGCGCAAGACCTAATTCTCCTGCAATTCCACATGACACCTTCAAATTCCTGCGATTTTCATCCAAATCAAGAGATTTAAAGTTTCCTATGAACTGAAGAAAGAAAAAACAAAAACAAGCTGTGATTACAGACAGAAATGTTTTGTATTCCATTTTGAATGTACATTGAATACAATAAATATTCAAGAAAAATGTGAATTTGAACTTAAGTGAACGAAATCTCGAAGTGTTGACGGCGCGCGAGGATACCTCTACTGCACGACCGATCGGTCATGAGGGTCATTGCCTATTGAAAGCGGACTTATTTTTGTCAGAATGCTCTAATTTTGGTTTATTATTTTCAATAATGAACCTTTGGAATCGAGCATAGGGAAAAGAAAAAAAACTTCAAAATTTGATGGTTTTTGTTTCAAGGTATGTAGAATCCGAAAATGTAATTTAAAAAAAAATCTGTCCGTAAGCCGTACTTGTCCCCTTTCTTAGTTACCATGAACCAAAATTAATGAAATTTGGTTTGTAGGGTCGTTTGGGGTGTAGTTGGTACGCGAAGCTCGGCGTTACTGTCAGTCATCTCTAAAGGGTGAAAAATAGGGGTTGACATTTTCAGAACGCCGTAGCTCGAGAACTTTCAGTGGTATGGTTTTTTAAAAACTTGTTTAAATTGATCTTGAACTAAAGCATTTTTTGAGACCACCCGGAGCATTGTACGTCCAGCCGTTCGCTTGCACCGAAAGATTCGTCAACATGATCGTCAATATGAAACGGTATGAATCCGGCCCAAATATCACTGGTAGGGAACACCTGATTATAATCACGGATGGCTGTATGAAGTCGAGTTGGTTGTTCAGTGATAATAATTCATTTGAAAACGCTGCAAATCCCTGCACAACGGTTTATTATTTTGTATAGAATACCCTTCTGTTACAGATCACAGCTCTATGTATAGATAACCCGTCTATATAATATGATATGTACTATTCTATTATATGCATATTATGTAGATCGCAGACACTCCGTAGGTTAGTACCTAACCCCGTACTCGTTACTAGGTACCTACCTAAATCACGAGTTAAATGTTGCTAAAAAAATTCTGCCGATGACAAACAGTACCTAACAAAAAGAAACACACATAATGAAGTTCTGAAAAGAAATTGTTGATGAGGAGTGAAAAAAGTTGCAAAAGTACCTACCAACAAACTCCAGCCCCTTCTACGTAGATGGTATAATTTACCGTTGTGTAATAATTTACCGTTGAGTAATGATTTACCGTAGTAATAATTTACCCATCAATAATACTTCAACGTTTGTTCAAGTTTCACTATCTAACAAACTCCAAAAGAGCCATCATTTTTCAAATTAAATAATATCACAGAACAACCAACTCGACTTCATACTCCGCCAATATAATCAGGTGATCCCTACCAATGATTGGCCGTATTCACAAATTCCTATTGTGGGCGCGTCTCTGGTTACGAGATTTGGTTTGGATTGTATACAATTTCATTCACACTGGAGTCGAAAATGCCTGTCGGTGCAAACTTCGGGGCCTTACTGTGAACGAACGGCTGGACGTACGATGCTCCGGATGGTCTTAAAAAACTCGCAAGTTCAAGAACTATTTAAAACCGTAAAAATATTTACGTAAAAAAATGGTATAGGCGTTTTGAAAATTTCAACCCCTATTTTGAACCCCTTAGAGATGACTCACAGTAACGTCGAGCTTCGAGGACCAACTAGACGCCGAACGGAACCTATAACCCGAATTTCATCAATTTTTTTCATGGTAACTAAGAAAAGTGGCCCGTACGGCGTACGGCGTACGGCGTACGGCGGACAGACAGAAATATTTTTATTGCAGTTTTGGATTCTACATATCTTGAAACGTAAACCCTCAAATTTTGAGGGGGGTAAGAATTTTTTTTTTCATGCTCGATTCCAATGGTTCATTATTGAAAATAATAAACCAAAATGATCGCTCCTTTGAATTTTGTTGATAGGTACTTTTGCAGCTCGAACAAACGTTATGCTTCATGAATAACAACAAAATAATTATTAATGATTGGATTATTGAATCCCGCGCATTTTTACGAAACTGTAATTCCCGTGCCGGCTCCAGTACTCGATTTAGGGCTTTCCTGGGGGGGGGGGGGGGGGCATAGAAAACAGTGATCTACACAGAAGGGGCATCTATACAGGTAAATAATAAACCGTTGTGTAATAATTTGCAACGTTTGTCTTTACTTTTTCGTTGACTGACGTGAAGTTATTAGCAAGTGAGATGCCTATGACTGGAGATGCAACGAACTTGAACTACCTTCTTGAGGAAGGAGGTTTAGTATTTTGATTAATGCCGATCCAAAGGAACGAATATCGCTAACAATCTGTAGTGCGATGAGTACTTCAAGGGCAGGTTGGAATCGACAAAGAACACGCGATAGGCCAATTTCCTTACTTCAGTCTCGTAAACTCTGTTTTTTCGTTGCTCAAATTGGGCCTTACGTGGTGAGCTCCTAAGAACTCTGGGAAAAAAAATGTATGATTCTCATCTCGGTCTCTAGAAGTAAGTGGTCTCTTGCCTCTCACTGGAGCTGACTCTAGCTCTAACTGGACATAACCATAACGAGAACTAAGTGACATACGGCTATTTAGCTATTTTAATACCAATCAATCTCAGTGGATCAGAACTTGTGATATCCATGGTGAGATTGATCGAATGAACTTCGCACTCCCGGGCAGGTTAGTATAATGTTCAATACCCACCATGAGAGGTAGGTACGTACGTATTTGAATATGAAAGTTTGATAACGCCAATATCGATGGAGAACATTAGACTTCGGATTGTTTTAGATAAGTGGATTATGGGTTTCAGTAAATTACAACTGTTTTGCCAGCAACCAATAAAAAATATCCTTTCTATTTCATTGAGATAGAAGAAGGAATCCTCCCCAGGATCACCGGAGAAGCCAGGACTATGGGTTTCAGAAAATTACAACTATTTTGCCAGCAATCAATAAAAAAATACACTGCCAAGGTGATGGCACAGGAGCTTCCTCGTCACAATCAGAGTGATCGAATCTATTTCACGCCAGCGCATGCGCAGAGCGCACCGAGGGTCCGATCATGCTGAAATTCATACTGGAACTCACTAGGCCTTGTCCAAACAACCCTTGAAAATTTGAGCGAAATTGAATCAAAATTGTAAAAAGTTATGCGTGTTTGTTGAATTTATCGTTAGCGCATGCGCAGGGCGTCCCGCTGGATCAATCATGTTGACATTCGTATGGGACCTCAAGGGGCCTTATCCGCACCATCCCTCAAAATTTGAGCTGAATCAATTTAAAATCGTGGAAGTTATGGCTGTAACAAGGAAACGCGGACAGACAGACCCACAGACCGACAGACACGGAACCAAATTTGTTCAGTAGGCTTTGAAACGCAAAATGCAAGTGTAAATTTTGATTTCTGAAGACAAAAATTTTTTGGCTCACGAAAGTGAACACAAGGCTTCCGCTGCTTCGCAGACTCGGAAGCAATATCCTTTCTATGTCATTGAGATAGAAGAAGGAATCCTCCCCAGGATCACCGGAGAAGCCAGGACGAGAGTGTTGATTGTCATGAAATCACCTCGATGTCAATACGACACCAAAAGCCCACTGCATTATGAATGGGCAGAAAAGCACACACAGGGTTGAATAATTCGTGTTTTCGAGCACTCACACCGCACCCACTACATTTACGCCTTTGTAGGGTAAAGCTGAGATCGGCAGGACTTCGGACTTGGGATTGTTTTAGATGGGAAGGGAGCTGTGGCATGAGAGGGGTATAAGAGAAATTACAACCCCTGTGCAAGCACGCCACAAGTATCCAGCGACCTTGGAGGCAGGTCAGTACACTTCGACCCGCGTGTGACCTTATCCAAACGGCAGGACGATATTTCTCTCATCTTTAAAGCCATCAAACACGGAACTGGGAGCGATCAATTTGTTTCGTGCTACAATCAAGCTTGAAATGAGGAACAATCGGGCTGTTCTTACTGAAACCTACTGTGAATGCGTTCACAGATCGAAGTTCTGTTTCAATGGCGAATTTGAATTATTGTGACGAAGACTAAATTTAATGGGCAAGGGTGCCAGTGGTCCATCTGTTGATCAGGGTGGTAAAACTCGTTGATACTTTATTACCAGAGCCCTTCACAATATGGCACTTATTTTTGTGAAATAGGGCCCTAAAAAATATGGCAATATGGCACTTATTTTGGCCCAAATATGGCACTTATTTCTCTCAAATATGGCACTTATTTTGCAACCCTCTCCGACCACCCCAGCTATTCTGAGACGATATCACAACATACAAGTTATTTATGCTAAATAATTTATTTTATTTACAAAGCTTTATACAAATAATCAATTATTATTATTATTATTATTATTAAATAACAACATCAGGTGTGCTGCAACGTTTTCCATTGAAAATCCCAGCCGTCCATCACTCAGAAGGTACCTAGGTATTTCATTTTTGAGAAAGTTCTCTCCACATCTGCTGATGTTGCCGGGGCGTATTTCATAGAGAGGACATCAGCAGGTTCCCAGCCTTCCTTCAGAGTGGCTTCCTCACCAGACAGAGTGGCGACCCGTGGAAGCACCCCATTCCAAAAGGGTTAGAGGCATTAGTAATCCCTCTACACCAGTGGTTCCCAACCTAGGGGCGATCGCCCCCAAGTGGGCGATTTGGGTTATCAGGGGGGCGATAAATAAGTGGGGGGCGATTAGGGGGCGATGAGTATTCAAAGGGGGAAAAATAGTACTGTACTGAAAAAGGGGGAAAAATAGTACTGTAGGGGATTAAAATAGTACTGTACAGTAGAAGTTGTCGGGTAGCACGAGTCACTGGCTGGTCTCAGCCGACGAGTTCACTCCACTCTCCACAGAATTATTTCATCATTCATCGCCAAGTTAGATATTCATAAGGTAAATATTGGCCGTAAAGAGCTGATTCAGTTCCCGACCCTTAAAAAGTGTTCAGTGTCAGATAACGAGACTCCTGAACTCCCAGAAGACAAAATCCTAATTTTTACTGATCACCTTGACCAGTTAAAAACTGACATGGAATCAAGATTTGAAGATTTGACCAAGTTACAAATTCCGGATTGGATTCTAGATCCATTTTAGTTTGAAGCTGTGGATAAGCTTGATAACTCTTTGCAGACGGAGTTTCTATATCTGAAGTATGACTGTGAGGCGAAAATCATTTTCAAGCAGAGCGGTTAAGAGTTAGCCTGGGTGAAGCTTATGGACACTTATCCACAACTGTGGGAAAAAACTGAGCCACTTCTCATCTCGTTCCCGTCAACATATTTAGTTGAAAAAGGATTTAGTTCTGTTGTCCAGCTCCTCACAAAACCAAGAAATAAGTTGGACATTTGTCTCAAAGGAGACTTGCGCCTGAACTTGACGAACATAAAGCCAGATATTCAAGCTTTAACTAAAATCCACCAAGCACAAGGCAGCCATTGAAAAGGTAAAATAAAACAATAACAAAGTTTTCAAACTTTCATTTATTTTTTTTTTTAATTTTAGCTGCCAACTTTCTTATTTTTTTCAGATTCCTATTTAAAAATGAAAACATGTACTCCTATTTTTTAAATGTACGTCAATGATCTTAGTTAATTATTTCACTTCTTTGTTCTTTAAAAAAACTGTAAAGAATGCACATTTTAATTTTTTGTCTATTTTATTTAATAGTGACCGGATAAAACTGCTTTGGTTGTTTTTATATACGGTAATAAATTTGTTTAAAATGAGAAAACTGCTTTATTATTGACACTTTACTTCAAATTAAAATTAGGCATATAATGAAAATGAAAAGGGGGGCGATAGGTGTTAGTCAATCTCCAGAAAGGGGAGATGGGCCACAAAAGGTTGGGAACCACTGCTCTACACTAATGGCCTCAGGGTTCGAGAATCCTCATGTCATTCAGAAATTTTCACTTCAAATTTGTTTAAAATTTTTTTGAAGGAGTTTGGCGAAAAAAGGCAAAACATGGCACAAACATGGCATTTTCCCAAAAATCGGCCGAATATGGCATTTTACAAAAAAATCGGCAGAATATGCCATTTTTGTATGGCGCCATGGCAATATGGCATTTGAAGGGCTCTGTTTATTACATACAGGATAATTTTAGAAACCGCCTATTAGTTTAAGGTTAAGGACAATAAAATTATACCTATAAACATATTTAACATAAACAATAAACATGTTTAGTCAAGGACAATAATATATTGTTCTCCAGATTCTTCCTGCCGACTTAGCAAGCAGGATTCAGTAAATATAGAGGTCACCGCTTGAGAACATTTCGTTATTTTTAGCCTCTATCGTCAAATTAAGCATTCCCAGAGATGTCGTGTCGGTAAACATTCATTCATAGGTAATGATGTAACGCAATGTTAGCAACTAGGCTTTGAAGGTCATGATCAGTTCTATCCGTTTGCAATCAAACGGGGCATTTTTGTTTGCAATGAGCTGTTTAAGTTGTATTTTAAATACAGCTAACTTTCAACATGGATCAACAGGTATCATTATTTATTTCCAGTGCCCCATCTGACTGTAATGTATACATGTACCTACTCGTTTTAGAAGGTTCCGCTATTCTGTGAACTGTACCACACCATAGAACGTGTCTCTAGGATACGAAGAGGATTCACACCAGAATCATCATGAATAAAAATTACTGAAACTGAGCCCGTGAATGATCTAATCTGACGATGATTGTGTAATCAGAAGATGATTACATGGAAATAATGCAGTATGCATTCATACAAGAGAATCTAATTTCAGTCAATATTTTCACCAGAAAGTCCGCGGCCAGTCGACTATGGCTCTTTAGTGAGGCTCTGCGAAGGGAAAAATCAATGACCGCGAGATCTCGCGGTCAGCTTTACCCCTAATAGCCGTTGCGTGTTAAGTGCCAAGTGCCTCAACACCGCAGTTCACCATTTATAGAAAATTGCTGAGACCACACTTGCACTTATGTGAGGAAAACTTGGTCCGTTCTTTCGAAATAACTGGATACTCCGTTGATCCAGCCGCCCTTCGTTTCTTCAAGGCCGTTGAACCAGAACGTATTTCCGTTTACTGCATATTTATGATCCATTTCTGAATTGGGTTAGAGACTTTTTTAGTCGAAAATATGTCAATGTCACAAGAAATAGAAGCTTTTATCACAGTCAATATTGGCTTGGCTTGTTGAACTGAATAAATATTTATCGAGGAATAGAAATTCAAGTCCAAACTAATGTAATATACACCCATCCTCTACACTCCCTACGAAATCTACCTCCTGTCTTTGAATGAAAACTATTCTAATAACAACTAACTCATTAGTGTACGAAAGAATAGTACCAAGGTATCGTCCCGAGTTGATTCCAGTTGAAATTTGTCAAAATCCGAAAGTAAGAGTAGTTTGCGCATTTGCAAAGGTTTTTCTGAAAAACCTGTAGATACCCATCTACCCATAAAATGTTTTTACAAATTTACTGAGGCTGATTAAAGCCCGCACGTCGGGTTTCAATGTTTTACGTAAATTTGAACGGGGAAGAGCTACCCATCTACGGAAAACTCCCTGAAAACTATCAGTCTTTATTTTATGAAACGTCGCCATAATAAAAATTAAAAAAAGAAATAAGGTAGTCCCCGCGTTCCAAAAAAAATTTAACCTGATTCTCTGAAGTCGTAGGTAGGTATTTTGAGCTCTTTTAGCTTAGAGAATCAGGTTAATTTTTTTCAAAGTTCCGTTTAAAGTCGTATTTGAGCCCTTCTAGCTTAAAAAACGCTGCAAATCCGTGCAAAACGGTTTATTATTTTGTAAAGAATACCCTTCTGTTACCTACAGATCACAGCCCTCTGTATAGATAACCCGTCTAAATAATATGTACTCGTCTATACATATTATGTAGATCGCAGACCCTCCGTAGGTTTAGTACCTAACCCCGTACTCGTTACTAGGTACCTATCTAAATCACTAGTTAAATGTTGCTAAAATAATTCTGTCGATGACAAGCAGTAACTAGAACGGCAAAAAGAAACGCAAATAATGAAGTTCTGAAGGAAAATTGTTGATATGGAGTGAAATGGATGCCCCTTCTGCGTAGATCACTGTTTTCTGTGGTCAATACCTACCTTCGTGGTCAAGTATAGTGAACCGTTGTGTAATAACTTGCCCATCAATAATGCTTCAACGGTTATTCAAGTCTGATCAACAAAATCCAGCCCCTTCTTGGTTGATGAACCGTTGTGTAATAATTGACCGTTGTGTAATAACTTGCCGTTGTGAAATAATTTACCGTTGTGTAATAATTGATCACTGTGTAATAATTTACCCATCAACAATACTTCAACGTTTGTTCAAGCTTCAGAAGTAGGTACCTACCAACAAAATCCAATAGTCCATCACTTATCAAATGAAATAATATCGCAGAACAACCAACTCGACTTCATACAGCCATCCTTGATTATAATCAGGTACTCCCTAGTGATGATACTGGGCCGGATTTATACCGTTTGATTCACGATCGTGAATCTTTTTGGTGCACACGAACGGCTGGACGTACAATGCTCCGGGTGGTCTCAAAAAATTGTTTAGCTCAAGACAAATTTAATAACGTAAAAAAACCATACACTTCTATCGAAAGTTTTCGAGCTACGGCATTCTGAAAATTTCAACCCCTATTTTGAACCCCTTAGAGATGACTGATAGTAACGTCGAGCTTCGAGGACCAACTAGACCCCGAACGGAACCTATAACCCGAATTTCTTCAATTTTGTTTCATGGTACCTAACTAAGAAAAGTGGCCAGTACAGCTTACGGCGGACAGACAGAAATATTTTTATTGCAGTTTTGGATTCTACATACCTTGAAACGTAAACTATCAAATTTTGAGGGGGGTTAGAATTTTTTTTTCCATGTTCGATCCCAATGGTTCATTATTGAAAATAATAAACCAAAACTATTCACTTACGCAATGCCGGCATGTAAGCGGGTTACTAAAACAAAAGCTGTCACATTCGTTATTCCTCTTCATCGTTAGTCCAGCAGACAGGGTTGTAGCGGTCGATGAAGCCAAACACTTCCTTTTACCGCCACTACCTACACAGCCATTAGTATTGGCTTGAGTAGCGACGTTTGATGTCCGCGGTTCGATACTCGCAGAATAAAATTAGACATACGGAAGTAATTCTCAGACCGTTGACCTTTTCAAAATCACCGAACTATAGCTACAGTAGATATAGCATTTCCGAGTCAAATTCAAGGTTTTCCTAAACAAATTCATGGTATTCCGAAACAAATTCAAGGTTTCCCGAAACAAATTCAAGGTTTTCCAGGACAAATTCAAGGTTTTCCATTTAAGATTAACGGTTTTCTAATTCAAATTAAAGATTTTTCCATTTCACATCAAGTGTTTTCATTTCAAACTAAAACATTTCATTTACAAAAATCAAATAAGAACAAACCAAGTGACATGCTGCCGATTGAGAAGACGTGGATGAACTCATTAGTTAGGTGCGAGGAGTTTAAACAGTTCAGTGCCAGCTGCGCGTCTGGAAGTTGTAACATCATGTCCATGACGTTATTAGCACAATCTGTGTGGGTGACTGTTGATACACTTTGAGCTAAGACGTCGCACAAATTGTGCGCCTCACTCGGTTCACTGAGAAGGTTTCTTGCGTGAAGCTTCGCTTTTGAAAATACCTTCTCTGCTGGATTCATTGTGGTGAATGTGGAAGGCCTTCATATTAACACCGAGTTCTTTCATCCAACTTCCCACTGCGTCAGCATGATGGATTTGTGCATTAACCATTATCAAGTAGGAGCTGTTTTTGCATCAGAGAGATTTGGGACTAAATCTGTCAAAAATACGCAGAATTCATTTGCATTGTATTTTCCAAGCGTTTCTCCCCCTCACGTAGGAACTGAAAGCACAGCGCGATTTGGAACTTTTCCAATAGGTTTTAACATACAAAACACTGGCAGATCAAGTTTTTGGAAAACCTTGAATATGAAATGGAATACCTTGAACTTGAAATGGAAAATCTTTAATTTGAATGAGAAAACCTTTAATTTGAATTGAAAACCTTGAATTTGTTTCGAGAAACCTTGAATTTGATTCGAAAAACCTTGAATTCGACTCGGAAATGCTATAGATCCTACCTACCTTACCTTGCTAAAAGCTCCTGAAACTTTGATCGTCGAGGGTTTTCACAATTTAGCGCAATGCCTTCGATCCAGCTTGAACACTGCAGGTATACACCGCTAAAATGATAACAAGACTAGAATGCAACTTAAGTGAGCACAACACTGCGCCCATTTTCGTTTCAGCATTACGCTCTATAATATAGGTACCTGCTTGGCTTCCAATGTATAATATCTTGGCTCATGAAACAGGCCAGAACCAGTTTTTCAGATAACAGATATAGAAGAACTTCAGGTACTTCCATCCCTCTGGTCTAAACATAGTTCAAAGTGATCCAAATCAAACAGGATGGCTAATTTCACTATAATTTGCGGATTGTATTGGAAAACTCTCGCTCTTTTTGGGTTTCTGTCGCTTTTGCAAACATTCCGAGGAACCGAGTGGAGACCAACAAAAGAACCTAGGATGAGAGAAAATTTGTTAAAGTTTGGAGAATAAGCAATCCAAGAAAAAATCCGTTTGAAATCACAAATGTCATCAGTTCAAACATGTGGGTTCACGGCTTTTTTCACGAAAAAGTTTTTGCCTATCCCAAAATATCACTTATGAAATACAAATTCAAGACATTTAAGCGAGACTATATTAAGTAGGTACGGCACGGTTTTAATCGTCGCTTTTGAGGAACAATTTGATATTTCCATTTGATTTTTTTTTTTAGATACCTAATTATCTGCTAATGACCATTTTATTAATGGCACAGAATAAATGTGTTACAGTAAGCTGTACAATTGGAATCTTACAATTTGTGTCAAGGACTCGTTTATCATCCCATATAGCTGTTTTTTGAACTTCAAGAACAGTGCTGTAGATGAACTGTTCCGGTTCCTGATTTCAGTTTACTGGTGCACTAAGTAATAAAAATTTTAACATCCGAATACTAAAAAGCTAGTAGGGCACTTGAACGAAAAGCTTTATGGTACATATTTACATAAGAAGCATCGTGCTACAGAGATAAAATCGTGTTCGGTAATGAGTTCCTTAAGAAATACGGTATGTCCTAGACACTTCTATATCTACCCAGTGTATTTTTAGAGTTTCGACCATCATGAATTCATGCTATTTCAGCTCCAACACTGAGTAGTCGGATCTAAAAAAAAAAGTAGGATTGGGAGAATTACAAGTAGGCGAGAATACCTAAAAAGCCTGACAGCCTGAAGAGCTGAAGAGCTAGCGTGACCTGACGAAAGGTTCCTGACCTCAGTCCAACTCCTTTTTATCAACTGATAGTAGCAGTGGGATTTCCTTTAGAAAGTTTTAAAGGAAAATAATTTTCAGAATATGCTATGTAGATTACGGGTTCCTTGAAAATTATTGCGGAACAAGCCCTTTCAGGGCGTTGACGGTTTTCTTCTTTAGCGTTTCACTGGTACAAGTACTCACCTCTGCGAAGTGGTTGAATAGCCTTTGACCTTAACCTTCGCCTGTCGTCAAGGCGAGAATGTCGGTGAATGTTAGAATGGAATCGATCAAGTGAGCAATGATGAAACTTGAGTGCAGTAGTACTTGGTCATAATATAGTCGGTATTGACGAGATATGAATACAGCCTGTTTCATTCTCGTATCAATCATTTCTACGAGTCATTGATCCTACACCTTGTTGTGGTGCTAAACCCGTTTTAGAAATCAGAATGTTCAAATTCCTACAACTTCTGTTTTCTCTTAGGATTATTAGTGAATTAAGATTATTATTAGTGAAGATTCATTTTATATATTTAAAATTCATTTTATATTTATATAGATACATGTAACGCTACATGTATCAGTTATTGAAAAGATGTTGGCAGATGATCTTATAGTTTCTGTATTTCGGTTTCAGAAGTGGGACACGCGATAAAAGAGAAAGTCGAAGAAGTCGTCGAAGATGTCGAGGAAAAAGTAGAAGAGTTGATGGGGAAGACCCACGAAGAGGTTGAGGAGAAGAAAGAGGAACTGGAGGAGATGGCAGAGGCCTTCGACAAAGCGGAAGAAGAGGCGAAAGAAGACGAAGGAAATGATGACGCGCCCGAACCCCAACCGGAAGAGGAAACTACAGTACCTGAACCCGAAGCCACTGAACCGGCATCTACCAACCAGAACAAAGAAGAGTAAGTGCACAAATCAATCCAAGTCGAAAATAGGTACCTATTACGGTTGTATAAAGTGAAATCACTGGTTGTTGGAGCCCACTGGAATCGCCCAAATCAAAATGTAGAAAGCTCCATCAGATAATGAGGAATTCTACAAAGGAATACATTAATTGTTCAAGTAGGTACATGGATACGACCTCAAAGGATCCAGGGCGTAGATACCAAGAGAGCTTGGTTCCAAATTAATATTGAAAATTGATGGAAAACAGTGGTTATAGCACCACTCCACAGCTACAAATCGGCAAAATTTGGAATAACGCGTTCTTTCATTCTAATTTAGGTAGGTACCACGGAATTTCCCCTAAAACCCGAAAAATCCCAGGAAAGAATGTTTCAAAAGACGATAAAGTCCCCCCCCCCCCCCCCCCCTCCCAAGTTTCAGATTTTGTGTGCCAAAAAGACGTATAATTTTGAAAAATGAGCTAAAACAGCTTATACACAATTGTTCACTCAACATGAATCTGAAATGGAACCGTAATTTATAAGTACTTCCCACCGTTTTTTAAGTATATTTTCATAGATGAGTTCAAGTTTGAAAATTGAGAAGTATTCAACAACAAAATTAGATGATAGGTTATTGTTTACAATTTGGCTGCTTTAATTGTACTTCATTATGAGGTCTATCCCTGTTATATAAAACAACGTTGGAACGATGAAACTGTCCACTTATAAAAAGAGCTTACAACATTTTGAGAAAGGGCGATTCACACTTATCTACCTATAAAATAGAAGGTCAAATGAACAAAAACTGTCTGTCAAATTTTTTATTTCAAACATTTATTCGTTCCCATTATTATAGCTTGCTACGAAAATCGGATACGGAAAACATATAAATTCGATATTGAACCGATCAGGAGAACTCCGTGATAACGTAACGAGATCTATAAAGCAGATTATTTGCGCTTGCCCAAAAACGATGATCGTGTAATTCATTCAGCCGAAAACAAAATTGTAAGAGGATTTTTTAAAAACCTGCTTCGTCTTTTTTAGGTACCTATAAAATCTTGAATTGAAAGTTATTGAATCATCCTATTCATGATTCCTCAAGGATATGATTAGTTTGATCGTTGATGGTTACTTTCATCATATATATCATTATGATTATGAAACAGTGATTGAAACCTGACTGTACCTTATCCAATTCAAAAAATCTTCGACAAAAATATTGATTAAAACAAATTATTGTGATCTAACTACACAAAAATCATTGTTGATAATCTTATTCATTTTGAAACGGAAATGAAGTTTGAGCGCTGAAACTATAGACTGTAAGCAAACCGTCCAACAAGAGTAGACCTTTTAGTAATTTATTTAATCGTTAGAACTAATGTATTGAAGGAGGTTTTTGAAATTCTTTATATTTATATGTAATTTTGATCTCTGTTGTACATTGCTTGGTGTTACTATGCTGTAAATCCTTTCCGATAACTAGATTCTCCATGTTTTCCATGAAATATATGTACATTAACTGGAATGGCGGAGGCGGGGGGCGGCTCCCGAGAATTTGAGAAATACTGTGTTGTTGAATGAAATACTAGGTAGGACATTATAAATCAACAACATTTTCAAATCAGTAAACGAACTAATCCATAAACATCAGTAAACTAATCCATTTTCAACTAGTACAACAACGGAGATTGATGCACGGAAACGTAAAAATCATCAACAACTTCAGATGATTAGTAGGCACTAGGGTTTCCTGCTGAATCTCTAGTTGGGGTCCGACACCTTGATGACAGTTGAAACTTGCAAATACTTGGGAAATTTAAATGTCCTTAAATCTAAGAATACCTAGATGTTGACCTTATTCTTTTACCAACAAGTCAAATTCCGGGTGTGAAATGTCTCGGAAAGTGATATGAATTCTCAACAATGAAAACTGAGCTAAAATTAGATTCGTTCTCGAGGGGATGGCCCTTTTCCGGTGGAAAAATCCTTATCGTACTAAACCTACCAGAGCTAACCCATTTCTGACTCCGTTATACTCCTATCATTTTGTGGTTCATCATTTCTTACCCAGCTCAATACGAGAGGAAATTAAATTTTCAAAATGTGAACCACCTGTTACGAATAAGTCGTAGATGTGAAGAGTTCACATTTCACCAAAAATTTAAAAAAAAAAGTAAAAAAGTAAAAAAATAGCCGATCAAGTAAAAATGGGCAATACTCTGTAATGTGGTATGTAAAAAATATATAGGTAGGTAGGTAGCAATGTTTTTGACATGACCTTTCTATTTGGACTTCCATGTTCAATGACGCCCGGATACCAATCGCAATCTGTCAAATGCGTCCGGAATACTTATTGTCTTTTAGATCGATAAGTTCAACAATCAACAATAGGAAAAGGGTCACCGCCCCCTTCCCGCCATTTCGGTCTAGCCGCTACATCACGCCTACCGCCATTATTACCCGACTCAAACTGTTGTTTTGACAATAGAGAGCCAGGCTGTACATTCAAGTGATTTGCTGCACACAAAGGCTGCATCCATTGTACTCTATAGTGCAGTAGGGTTAAAACTAACTGCACATCGACCTCTTTATCGTTGGCAGATCTGGGTCAGGTTTCTTCAAGTAAGAAAAAAATCAATTGAGGGTGTACTGATATTTATTTGGCGATGTGAAATTAACGTTTTCTACCCATTTAAAATGTGTGCTGTCACTTTTCGTTCCCTACTGTAACAACTTATGATTCCTCTCAGTTGATAGCAGACCTTAATGACCTTAATAATTATTTTGCAAAGTTTGTAGGTAGGTAAAATGAAAACAAAGCGCCAACTGTATGTAGGACCAGGTTCATTCTGCTGATGGTCCTTACTTACGAGTACCTACATTTCTTTCTACACTAAAAAAAAACATTTTATGCCATTTTTGCATTGTTAGAGGGTAGCAAAGTATCTATCCTCGCTTTCTCTGTGTGAGGCGACGGTATGATTCATGTAGGTAGGTACCTAAAACTTACCTACATGTAATTTTGAACACTAATAATTATTGTTCAATTCAATAAATTCTAATTTAATTAATTAAAGACAGGCACTATCTTGAAAATTTCACTAATAATAATTGTTCATTTCAATAAATTCTAATTCAAGTAGGTAATTAAAGACACTATCTTGAACATTTTCTTGAATGAACTCAGATCGGCTGGCAAATACCCACGTTTCTATAAGTAAAGCGGAGAAAGCTGGAAACACATCAAAATTCACTTTTTCTTCAACGCAACTACTTTCGTGATTCATTTTAAAGTTCTTTAACAGGTAGGTGAAACATTCAACAACATTTTTTTCCCCATTCAGATTTATTAAATTATTATACCAATTGCTCGACAGCATGAGCACCACGTGTTTAAATTTTCTTTACTCTTTTTCAAAAAACCTTGTGGTCCGCCTGATCTGTCCTTTATTACTTTTTAATTTCACCGTTTTGATTCTTGTATGACTTTTTACCGTACGATGTTCTGTCGCCGCACTTATGTTCTCTTGTTTTCTTGATAAAATTCCATTGTTTTCGTCAACTTCTTTCCACGAAATAATGTGTAAATATTCTTGAAAAAATTTTAAATGAAACAACCATTCAAAAACTCACTCGGTCTGCCAACCACATAAAGATACCTAATTTAACACGCTAGAACATATATTATTGTGTACAAAACTTGAGCTGTGTCATGTGGCCTTACTACATCCTCAGATCATCAGTAGACAGTTCCGCTATCCTGTACCTACCTTTAGAAAACCAATTACAGTATCACTGTGAATGTCACAGTGTTAACATAAGTATTTTTATAAATGAAAAAAAAAGTGTACATACGTAAATTCCATGTAATTTGTTGGTACATTAATACTGCCCGGTCGGATCAGTTTTTATATGCACAAACCTTTAAACGATTGTATTATTAAATTTGAATCTTTTCATTGTAATAAAGTGCTTTTTGTACATTTTGTGTTGATCGCATGTGCGTGTCTGAGATTCATGAGAGTACACTGTATAAACAATGCATACCGGTCATAATCCACTGCCTTATTAGGTAATCTACGATTGTGAAGGATACAAAAATAGTGGAAACAGGTTTGCACTTGCAGCATAGAATAATGGCCAGAATAAAGCTAATTTAAAAAAATCATAGGCGTCCCTTTTGAAAAGCTTTCATTTGAAAACAGTCATTCACAGAATTTCTGTTTTGATATCAACGTTAATCTCAGAAATATTTTTGGTGTGGAATTTATTAACTATAGGTAGGTAATTACCTTAAAAGTAGATGCTTACCAAACATTCCGTTATAAATTAATAATTTCTAGCAGCTATAGGGGTTAATTTGGTGTATGGATGGAAGGTAGTACTTATCGCTAGGTTCCTTTCGTCGTCGAGATTCGCAGTCGTAGTGAAGTTTTAGTATTCATTCTCACAAGTGTTTGTAAGTGAATAACTGCCGATCTAAATTTTTGTTGCCTGAGTATTGCGCCAGCTCCTGCATAATTCCTCTCCTTCCTTCCATCGTTGCATATGGCATAAAAGAAACGCTGTTAAACGAAGACCTCAGCATCGCTATTACCACTTGAACGCATTAACATAAACCTGCACCGAAACAAAAAGCACTTATACATCGTAAAATGCTTTGGAGCGCAAGTTGAGTGACACGAAAGCACGTAGGCTGTTGAGAAGAGTATGTAAGAAGCATATTAATTGTTTTAATGAAAGAAAAGCAAAACGTAGTCGGATTTGTTCAGTTCAAGGGCGGCTTCGGCGGCGACTACCGTTGCCTTGTCTGGGAAAAGCAGCAGGATAGCGCACACCCCTGAGATTTGGTCAAGGTCCAACGCAACAAGTCCAGCAGGCTCTACAGATCTACGGGACATCAAGCAGGAGATCGAACAAGAACTGGAGTACGTGGGAGCTAATTTGGAAGACTCTAGCTCAACCATCAAGTCGCTTCCTCCACAATCGCCTCCTGCAGGGATCACTCCACCACCTACCGGGAAAACTCCTACAGCAGGGATCTCTCCAATCCCAACAGGACAAACACCGCCGGCGATAGAGGAATCTGATGTGGAGCAGAACGAAGTC
The DNA here is from genome assembly GCA_954871275.1 of Leptopterna dolabrata. Taxonomy (NCBI): domain Eukaryota; kingdom Metazoa; phylum Arthropoda; class Insecta; order Hemiptera; family Miridae; genus Leptopterna; species Leptopterna dolabrata. Next base: position 33,254,125 of record OX940984.1, read on the forward strand.
ACCATCATCCTACCTCCAACACCAGCCCCAAGCGCACCTCCGGAAGATCCGAAAGAACAGTATGAAGAAGTACCAGCTGATCGGAGATCGGCCTCTGTCACTTCGCTGGCAGGCTCTTTAGAACATCCTCCAACACCATATCCTGCTCTTGTGGAAACTCCAGGTACTCCAGGATCTGCTGCGGAAGTTTCCGTCTCTCCAGAAGAACCGACTATAACAGAAGAGGTTTGTACAACAGAAATACTGAACGCTGGAAAAATGAATGAAGAGCCCCTTCCTGAGGTTACTCAACCGGAGGATCTCGAACTCGTAGCGGCCGTTGCGACAGAAGATGCACACACAGATGAGCCTGCTGGGAGTGAGGAAACGCAGGATGAACCGAAACCAGCATCTCCTCCGCCAGAGGATACAAATCCTGAAGGGCCCCCAGCGAATGAGGGCACACAAGAAGAGTCAAAACCTGATGAGACTGCTGGGAGTGAGGAAACGCAGGATGAGCCGAAACCAGCATCTCCTCCGGTAGAGGATACAAATCCTGAAGGACCCCCAGTGAACGAGGACACACAAGAAGAGTCAAAACCTGATGAGACTGCTGGGAGTGAGGAAACGCAGGATGAGCCGAAACCAGCATCTCCTCCGGTAGAGGTTACAAATCCTGAAGGACCCCCAGTGAACGAGGACACACAAGAAGAGTCAAAACCTAATGAGCCTGCTGGGAGTGAGGAAACGCAGGATGAGCCGAAACCAGCATCTCCTCCGGCAGAGGAAACAAATCCTGAAGGACCCCCAGCGAATGAGGGCGTACAAGAAGAGTCAAAACCTGAGACTCCTCCTGCAGAAGACGCTAATGCTGAAGAACCCGAGGCAAACGAAGAAACGCAAGAAGAACCGAAACCCGATGACCCTCCTCACGTCACTGAAAAAGATGATGACGAGAAAGACGATGCGAATCAGCCCGAAGGGAGTCACCAGGAGAGCGGCAGTGAACCACAAGAAGACGGCGGAGAGAAGGAAGGAGACGTAGATGAACACGACAAATCCGAAGATGAAAAAGACGAAACTGCAGAAGCAAAGGAAGATGATGCCATGAGTGCCGATCAAATTTCCATAAGATCTGAAGACCAACGAGTAATGATTGAGGCTGCATAAAGTTAATAATCAGAACACTCCTGATTACAAAATACTGAAAATTTCATGTAATGTGATGTCATTTTTGATATACTTATGCTACCTAGTTATTAGAAAAAAATAAATAATTATTATATCTGACAACATAATATTATGCTTAAAAAGTCATCATTATTTTTCTTCAGTCTTGATCATATTTCAATAGGTACTATAATTTTTTATTTACTACTATACTATTTGCTTAGGAAATATTACTCAACTGATCACTCAATTGATACTTATCACTCAATTGATTAAGAACGATTAGTTCTATAGAAAGTCTTTATATTTTTGATATAATTTAGTGTTGATTGTTGAAGAGAAAACGTGCTGTTCGAAATATTTTTCTTTTATGGAAATACAGTTACTTGAAAAATTATAACGGTTGCAAATAAATTATCTCCCTGAAACCTGAATACGCTGGTGGAATTCGCTACTTGAACCAAAGTTCAGTAGGTAGATTACATAGGCTTGATAATTATATTAAGTATAGCGTTCTTCATTCGTAAACTGATTACCTACCTAATTAAACTGCAGGGTACAAACGTTGCAAGCGTCATTAGGATCAACAATACTACAATGATTCCCAATGATGAACCAAGAATGATGTTTAAGAATTCTGTACATAATAATAGAAAACCTCAGTATACTCGTACTTGCCTATATTATGGTGTGATTTATGATCTTTGGAAATAATTAGGGAGATTATAAATTACGAAACCTTATACTTGGCATCCACGTTGACCGTTTAGAACAGCCCATATCTCTCCAGCCTCTTCAAATAATAAATGTCATTCTTCAGTCCAGCTAAGTAGTCAGTATTCAACGTTTTTCATCGAGTGGAGGGTACGTATGACCTGCATTAACTGTTCCCCATGTTCCCGTTCACTATACCTATTACAATAACGAAAGAACCAATTTAGTTTCTAGGAGTAGGTACAGTTTTTGTCTTATACCATACTCATATTGATACTCTTAGAATATAAGGCATCATAACATGGACATCATAACAGCCGATTTAGTATAGGTAACTGTATCTTGACAGGTGCATAGGTTCATATAGGTACCAGTTTACACGCATAACATGAGTTGCACTGTACTGACCTACATACACTCACTGGTTGTGCTGACTAAAATCAGTTATTCTTGAAGTCCTTTAGCTATTATTAATGTAGTTTCTAACAACTCGAACAATGGATCGGTACATAGAAACAAACCGAGGAGGGGAAGTACATTAAATTGTATTTACAGGTAAGTACTTCAATAATGATGTCCTTCAGTAAGGGTATGGATCACGGCATCTCGGACTTCAGCAATAATGGAGACAAGTCATAGGATACCTATTATTATTTAAGCTTAATACCCACTGTAACGAGAATTATATAGCGTAAATACTAGAATGCTAAATAAGTGTGTGACAGTTGTAAAGGCACAGTAGATGATTTTATAGAGAACATCCCAGCACCTTCCATTTATTACCAGTCAGATTTTTACACGGATTTTCCCTTTACAGCTTAATTTGGCGGATGGCACTGTAAGCTCGCTGCTTTGCCAAAGGAATTTGGCCTATTTCTTCCAAACATCGAGGATTGATTAGACTGCTATAATAGCTGAAATTTGAAACTGTATATTAATTTACTTTCATGATATTAAATACATAGGTAATGTAATTTTCAATGACCTACTTTCCCATTTTTTGAGAACGCAACTTATTTATTTCATCAAAATCGGTGCAAAATTTGGATCTGACATTCAACGGCAGTTACCATGGTATTTATATCCCGACAGATGGTATTAGTATGTAGGTAGACAATTTAAAGATTACTTGCGCAAATACTTTTGTTTGAACGTTTGAGGACCATCGTACGCCAAAATAATACAACTCTTACTTATGTACGCAAGTCTTACGTAGTGTGCTTAGTGATGCCTTAGCGTCGAAGAAAGAATACGGAGGCCCTACTGAAATACATACCTACTTAGAGGGGCTCATACAGTAAGGGTAGGTACTAGGTATCTACATTCCTAAATATTTCATCGATTGAGGCTTCCCCTGACTCCCAATATTCAAAAACTCCTGTCTAGAACTTATACTCAAGAAAAGCTCCCAGCTCTTTTCACGTACTCTCTTGCGTACGGCACTTTCGGTAACACACTCGCCACTGTTAAGACATTTTACTCTACAGTTTTGATTTGAAAGAATGTAGTAAAATTTAAGTCATGCTGGAGCCCCAAAATTGCAAATACTATTCAAACAGCCCTAAAATTTTAACTTTATTGACGGTTAGGTAGTCCTAGTAGGCATGTGATTTGAATGTTGAGTACTAGTTTTGTTATGCCCATCAGGTCGTTTGATACAAAACTTAGAAGAATATTTGCTTTTCGACACGAGCGATCTTTTGGAAGGAGCGGTTCAAGCAAGACATACTCTTCAGGAGGAAGATCTGTGGAAGATGATTGTGAGCTGGATGCGAGTGTGCGAGTTCGCCGCAAGACGGCTTGGGAGTCCGACAGAGAGGTCCGGAGTTCTCGTGGAAGCTCGACTGAGGTCAGCAGAACGGGGAGTTCCATCAGCGCTACAGATGAAATCGGGATGTCGAATGGACTTCCAAATTGGATTCCAAAATTGAACGACCGAATTGGACGTGATTTCAGAGTTTTCGATATGGAGACTAATTACAATTTGGAAAATGTGTTCACCATCGGCGCATCGAACGCGCCAGTAGTCAATTCATTCGACCAGACTGCTCCTCATTTCAGCCGCACTCCCATATTCGTACCTGAAATGGGCGGGTATCCCAGCACTAAACACATCCAGGAATACAAAATATCAATTAGCGACGGACCGAAAATGTGCTGGAGCGCAACTGATGGCATCAATAATTTCGATTTTCGTGAATTTCAAACCCAAAAAGTGTTCAACCTGTTGTCAACCTATGAAGGAGCAGTAAGAAGAAGAACTTCATACGACACAATCATCTAGAATTTCCTCAGCCACTTCAAGTTTGGTCTGAGGCAAAAATCCAGCAGCTACATAGTTCGGTATTTTTATAAGATAATAACTGTTTCAATTACCACCTTCACACTACTTCATTGTTTTCCTTCATGATTTTATGTCCGATATAATTTAAAATGTACTCGTATCATTAAACAGAAGAACTAGAAGTAGGTAAATACCTGTCAAACCAATAAAAATCTATTCGTGATAGAAAAATATTGCAGTTTTTGCCCAGAATTTCATACGTACTTACTTATCTATGTTAAGTGGATTTAAGATGTCGGGGAAGTTGAAATGAAATATTTAGGTTCGAAGTTGCCTATTCCCGGTAGTATTTCAACTGAGAAAATTACAAGACGATGTAGGAAACGGCCGATACACAGCAGCCCCGCCTGATTCTTATTATCTATATCCGCCATTTAATTCAATTAATTTTGGATTATCTTTTTTCCCAATACAAAGGCCCACCTATTTGGTACTTGTGTGGTCGCTGGAAGGCAGCGTCAACGTCAACATCCGTTTGAATGCGTAACGGCTCACCTGGTTCACTATTCCTTTCATTTTTATTGTCACATTCGCACAGCTTAAATGTGTCAATTCGAGGGCTCCATTCAACAACAACTGAAGTTAAGAAGCTTTGGTAGATGAAATACTGTACAATCTCCGAAATTAATGACAGGATAATCTCCTTTTACACCACAGAAAAATGATAAGAAGCTTTGAAATGTGGTCACAATACATAGTTCCATTTCAAGGTTGGTAGGTACCTGTACCATCCAAGGGCGGTGGCCATTTGTTTTAATGTATAGGGCTAAAACCACACGTTCCCAACTCGATCGAATTGAACGTCTCCGTATACTCAACGCTTAGCGACCGTTATTTACATTTTCTCCCTCCACGTCACCCTAATTGTCGAACCAGGCTCAAACGTACATTCCCTTGCTGAGCCCTTGAAGGGCCTAACGTTGCTACTCTCACATTTACTCTACTGTTTATAAGGAACCTCGAAACTTGTAGAGTAAAAAGTACCAACAGAATTTCGCCGATGGATAATGGTTTATTATGGAGGTGGGCAATTCGACAAAAACCCTCCATGTTTCGTCAAACGGGAGATTATAATTCCCAATCAATTATTATTAAGTGATCAGTAGATCATTTCAACACTCACAGAAAAACATATTATAGGCATACCTCGGAGGAGTTTTTATTGTTTTCTCCTTATTTCAATTTTGAGTCCCATTCCAACATATTACAGGTTTGGTCCCAATCCAGCATATTCAATTTTGAGTCCTAATCCAAGTTATTAATAGTTGTTCAAATTTTATGATCACTACAAAGAGGATCATACTCAGTGTTGCTGTTGCGTCACCCAGTTCCTCCGGTAAATACGTATAATATTATTCAAAACTTGAATAAGATGTTTTGAACCTCCTACGTAGTCTTGTGACGTCGTAACCTCCAAGTCTTGTTCCACCATCATCGACCAACTCGATGTTAGATATATCATAAATCACGTTCGTAGATTACGTATTAGGTAGGTACAACACGCCTACATCGGTTTTTTCCCTTGCTATAATGAATTCATTACATCATCATGTACCTACTAATGGTATACCTACTAGTCAATCATTCCAAGTAGCGCCAATTTCATAACGTGGACATAATTAAATCAAATTAATAATCTAAAGAAAAATGTAATATATTTCTGATTTTAAACCATTTCACCATTTTGCTCTAATGATAATAATGCACCGCAATAACAAACGTCACAGTCATAAAATAACCCGGACCAACAGCCAAACCCAGTTCAGTAATGAATTCATTACATAAGTAATACATAGGTATACATTATATTGATTAAAACAATAAGTATACCTACAAGATCAATTATTTATTAGTAACGATGATCTTGCTCAGAATCAGAAGCGCTGGCCTGTAGGTAATAGGTGTACCTACATAGTATACCTACCTATGAAGGTTAGGTAAATAGTATGTACATAGGAGATATATGTACACCTAGCTATGCTCATGGTGATTACTGATAGCGGAAGATAGTTACATAATTATTATAATTTGTGTCAAATCGAGTTTTCATGAAGCTACAGTCATTCCATACACACTACCACTCCATTACCTACAATATTAAACCTTGAATTGTTGCTTAGCACGAATAACATTTACGAACCACACGGTGAAATATCTTCAGTTGCGAGTGAACTAAAGAGTTTTTTTGCCAAATCGTAATATCGTTATTGTTGTTGTTTCAAAATGGAGATTCGCAATTGAGAATACTATATCATTTCAAGGCACGTCGTGGTACAAAATGCTCTTTCCAGTACAGCTGCTGGCCACAAAACATGTAAAAACCGAGTGATGAACTGACCTTAATTTGATACCTAGGTACATTAGGTCGTCCAAGATGCCGATTTACAATAAAATACCCAGAATTCCAATACCAGGTATGTAAGCAAACATCCACACTACTGTAGCCAAACGAATGTTGGTTCAATTTCATAATATTATGTAATAATTATAGCATAGGTACAGAGTGACACCCTGCATATATCTACACGCGACTTGGCTCTCCCATTTATTGTATTTGCATCACCAGTAACTGAGGTTACCACCATCCATAGGGCCCGAATTACAGTAGGTATGGCTCCTACCTACTCAGTCTTTAGACCAGCAAAAAGTTGAAGCGCATCGCATGTTACTCGTACGTGTGTTTTTATGGGCTCAGCATGTTTCCCTATGCGGTACCTCGTCTCGATCGAATGTTTCTTCGGACTCACCATCTGCTACATCATCCGGTTCTGCATTTCCTTAACGATGATCAAGATGGCTACTTCGAAGAAAGGGAAAATCGATACCTCGGCCTGTCCTTTCAACGAATCATCGTTAAATACAAATAAAACGAAGGTAGGTATGTACCCAGTAGGTACATATTCATGGTGTAGGAAAGAGAAAATTTCGAAGGTAATTTTATATTGAAGCGTTTTCAAGTTATCTTAGACATAGGGAGTACTTCGTATCGAGGGCACAAGGTTTAATATTCCGTAACAGGAAACATATCAACCGCTGAATATCGCAAGCAAGTTTTGTCAAGATGTAGTTACACTGTTTAAATCGAGATTGTCTCATCACGGGATGTCATCAGGCCCATACTTAGTCCCAAAACAGGGATTGGTTGTTATAGCATTTCCAATCTGACGAGTTTGGAGGTTCTTGAGGTTCGGTCAGTGAAAACTACTTTCTCTATGCCAATGTTTCGTTTTTCAAGGCTAATAATAACAACATGAGTGGAAGTGAGTAAAGGAGAGATCATGACTAGGATAAGAATAAAATTGGTATGAATGAAATGACAATACGGTAGGCTTACAATACAGAATAATATAGGCAATACAGAAACGTATCTTACAGATTATGAAGATAACAGAAGGTGAATGGTGAAGAGAAGTTGATAGTGATGATGAAATTGAAAAGATTTGCTGACAATAATATTATTATGCTTTGATACGAGAATATCAACTTCTAAAGCGATAGGCGTAAATGAAAATCGCGATAACGATTGCATTAGGAAGGTACTGATTTGATAGGCTATGCAAATATAAGATATAGATATTCCTACATTTCCAAATTGAATTAATTCTATTGAATTGAATTAATTCTATTTTCCAAATTTAATTAACGGTTCCCCAAAAATATGGGTACCTATCTTCATTCAAAGTTGGTACGTAACGGAATCATGAGAAAAGAAATAAAAATGAACTATTGGGATGCGTATTCAATCCCGCATTGTGTCTCTTCTGCATGTGTGAAGGAATATTAACTTCTAAAGCGATAGGCATAAATGAAAAGCACGATAACGATTGCACTAGGAAGGTATTGATTTGATAGGCTACCTATGCGAATATAGGGATTCCTTCACACATACAGAAGAGACACAATGATGGATACGCATCGCAAAGTTTCATCGTTACTGTTCTTTCTTTTCTTATGATTCGCACTTACTTTGAATGTCTTTACGCATGCATATTTTTGGAAAACCGTTAATTCAAGTTGGATACTCGTGAACTTGATTTGGAAAACCGTTGATTCAATTTGGAAAATCGTTAATTCAATTGTGGAAACCGTTCATTCAATTTGGAAAATCGCTATTTTGAGTTGAAAACCTGTTAATATAATTTGGAAAACTGTTAATTCAATGTGATTATTATTATTATTATGTGAGTATTATTACTATTATTATTATTAAGATTCCATTACATTTGAAAATCCCCCCTTTCCTAGTAAGAACATCGCCAACTTAGGCTTGTTTTTTTCCCACGGTTTCCATAGTTTAAAAAAATACGCTTTGGAGAGTTCGCACTCCTCAGCAGTGTGAGGTTTCACCCACTATCCCTTATCCTTGACCTAATCTACCCCGGAATCACTTGTCTAGCATTACTTCGGGATGAGGTCGACCACTGGGCGATGCCACGCCCCCACCGAGTGTCTTCTTCCGGCCTCCGAGTTTTCTTCACCCGAGGATTGGGCCGTCCAGCTTTTTTGACTTGAGAATTCGGACAATGTAGGACGCAATCCTATCCCAAGTTTCCTGGCCACAGATCATCTTCTTGATCACGTTCTATGGTGTGATTTCACCCGCCTCTTCTTCCAGCTCCTCCCTTCAACTCTGATCCACCTGGGGCAATGGAAAAACGTATCTTGAGCGCCGTCATTCGGTGCGCTGCAGTACCAGCACTTGGCGGTGTCTGCTATCTCTTGTGAAAGTAAGCCCGAAAATATCCATGGCCTGACAGGAACGCTGTAACGTGGAAATCCACCTCTCCGTGCCTCTGCCTCCTATCCAGCCATGGGCGCACCTCCGGGATGAGCACGTTGGTCCACGCTCCTCTGCTATCAGATTCCCACTCAAGCTGCCACTGCCTCAGTGTTACCTCTCTTCTTTTCTAATTTGGGGTATCGCCAGTAGCTCGACTGGGATGAACGCGGCAATGACCCCCACAGCAGGAAGGGAGACGTACGGTGAGCACTTGCTATCCGCAAGGCTCCCCTTTTGCGCATTGATATAGCAAGTGGTATCGGCATTTCTTGACTTGAAGGGCTTCACCTCTGCTTGTATAACGTAACTGCTTCTGCTGCTGTCATCAGCATCCTCCTCTTCTTTGGAGAAGGGCCACCAATATTTGCCACCAGTCTACTCAGGTTTGAGGTCACTGACACTGCCCTTTCTCCTACTCTCTTGATATATTATGTTCCCAGAAAGTCAACCTACAGTCTCTCTAGAGTTACCCCCAGGTACCGCACCGAGTGGGATGACAGGCCTGTATGTAGGTAGGTACCACACGTTTCGCAACGGTGGAATACTTTACAATCCGTCCATAGAAATCCACCTATCCACTTGAATTTATTGTGCATTTCCAGTCTGTGTAGTGTTTTATAGAATTCGATAACTTTACTGATGAATTTCTTTTGATTGAGATGTTTGTATAAGTCCATCAACAACCACTTTCAGGGGGATTTCGAATGGGACGAATTTCAACAGGGCCAAGTGCTTTCCGCTTTGTTTATCGGTTACCTCCTCGCAATGATACCATCGGGAATGCTAGGCGACCTTATAGGTGCTGGGTGAGTAGTTTTCGAATACCTATACTAAGATTTGCCCAAAAGAATAAACTATATCTATAGTATTTTCAGATCTATTGTCAAGTTTATATGTTGTAATCATTAAACTAGGAAGTTACCCAAAAGTTATGGTAAGATCATTCAAAACTGGTCGGAAAATACTCGTATATTATTCAGAAGTTATCCAAGCAATTGCCATATATATGATAACACTATTCTCATTAACAGCGATTCTTCGTCCATCAAATGAGAATGGCTTTATTAATATTATAGGTCATACAGGTGGGTTAAAGTCAACGCGTACTAAGCGATACCTCTGAGGTGGAAAATTGTATACGCCTACATACATAAATTACATACCAACCGCACTGTACCTATACATAAAGAAGGCAGGGTTTACTAATGTTACAGGCCATGATGAACACACAGGGAGGTTGTTCACACTTAAGATCGCGATCTTCTAGAAGTCGATTCTACAAATAATTTCCATGGAACCTCCATGCTAATTTCCAATAAAAAGTCACTCTCTGTAATTTTTTTAACCCCTCGTTTTTGAGTTTTTTTTTTCGTGTTACCTTTAGAAATAGCGTCAAATTTCCTATCAGAATATGGCCCTTACATAAATTTTGGAGAACATTTAGCGGGCAAAGAATTAGACTGGAAAGAAAACTGTCTCAAATATTTAAAATAACTATTTTCTCAAATGGCTCTAGGTCTCGGAAACAACGGGTGATGGAACGTGCACGTGACGGAAAAAACTTTCTCAGCATCTCAGCTTTCCGACGGTGTCGTTATTTTTATTTCACTGCACTAATAATGGAAGAAAATCATATTCGAATGAAAAAAAGGTGTATTTTTTCGAGGAAATCGAGTGTTTTGGGGAGTATTTATGAATTGACTCGTTGTGACTATGACTAGAGGAGTTGGGTGTCGTTTTCTACAAAACTTACGTAGAAAACGCATGAAAAATTATGCTGAATCGAATGGAGACACTCCCGAACCTCCCGACCGTTAAAATAACCGGGGTTTTGAATAATCGGTACTGACTGGCTTTCTCATCAACACGTTTAGTGTTATGTCAATAAGATAGGTTAATTGCCCACTAGGTATCAGCAAAAGGGAAGTGGGCCCTTAGGAAAATATGGAACCCTTTCCAAAGGTCTCCTTACTTTTAATTTTACGGTGTAATTTAAGGGAGTTATGGCCATTTTAGCGGTATAAGGTCGAAAAAACGAAACAAAAATCTCAAAAGTGAAAACTCACGAAAACAAGGGGCAAAAAAATAGCAAAGAAGAACTTTTTGTTGGAAATTAGTTGTAGATTCAACTCTAAGAGGTTCTCTATCTTAACTGTGAACATCCTGTGTACGTACTATTTTCTAGTATTATGGCCGCTTGGTACTTATGGTGGTATTAAATTGTTTCAAAAATAGGTTCATAATAAATAATATGCACCATAAAGCCCAGTTCAAACTGTATTATAATTTAAGAACACCTGCATTATGGCGTGGTTGCTTACAATTAGAATAATCAAAAGATTTATTGTAATTATTATACTAAGTTGATGAGAAGCTATTTTGTTCAATTCTGTACAAAAAGGTAGTTGAAGGAAGAGGATTATAATAGCAGGGGACTCTTGATAAGCTTTTACATTTTCCAGGCCGATGATATCAATGGGCGTTCTGTTCAGCTCCATCGCTTCAGTGCTGACTCCTTTGGCTGCCTATCACTCCCACATCACATTGGCAGTGCTCCGGGCCTTACTAGGTATCTTCCAGGTGCGTGTTTCTTGTTTTAAGCAGTTTTCAAACGATATTTTAGAAAATGATCGATCTAAAAATCTATACATTGAAGAAAATAATATTAACAAACTTGTCACGTCACTACTATGGTAGCCTTACGGTACGATCTGATCGTAAAAATCTGGACATGGAGCTCAAAACCCGGACATTCGTAAATTAATTAAGAATGCATCTATTAATCACATTATACCTACCATTATCGGTATCAAGAATTATAAGAAACCTATTTCCTCAGGAACAGTCAAGGGAATACACTTGATTGTAAATCGGAGGAGATCACACATACCATACTCTAATCGTCCGAGCAAACCTATTACGATATAATCAAACTGAGCCTTCTTCGGAAATAAGAAAAATTGAGGATGAAAAACAAACCATTTACAATCTAGAAAATACAGCTCGGTTTCAGTGGAACATGCAGGGATTGCACCTGATTACCATTTTCTGTGTTTGGAAAAACGAACGGGAAATTAGGTTGATAAGTGCATACTACCTACGCTGTATAGTGCGAAAAAAATTCATAATGCAGTTTTACTTAGGTGGTACCTACTTCTGCCCGGTAGTACAGATTTTCTGAACGTACTTCTCATTTAATATCATCAGTTTCTATATCCATTAGTCGTTTCTGCGCCTCGTACTTTTCCAGGCGATGGTTTACGCCCCACTTCACTGTATAGTGGCAGCTTGGATTCCACCGCAAGAGAGAGGAACTTGGAGCTCGGTAGTATTTTCTGGTAAACCTTCAACTATTTACAACTGTCATCGACTCAACCGTACAAATCCTTTCACACAAAAATGCTATCTTTCTGAAAATGAAGCTTTTCAAGAAGTGTAGCCAACGCCGTATTTCGCACTTTTCTTAGTTACCATGAACCAGAATTAACGAGATTTGGTTTGCAGGTCCCGTTTGGGGTCTAGTTGGTCCGCGAAGCTCGGCGTTACTGTCAGCCATCTCTAAGAGATGAAAAATAGGGGGTGAAATTTTCAGAACGCCGTAGCTCGAAAACTTTCAATAAAAGGTATGGTTTTTTTACGTTTTTAAATTGATCATGAACTAAAGCATTTTTTGAGACATCCCGGAGCACTGTAAGACCAGCCTTTCGTTTGCACGGAAAAGCTTCGTCAACATGATCGTGAATGAAACTGTATGAATCCGGCCCAGATATCACTGATTGGGATCACCTGATTACAATCATGGATGGCTGTATGAAGCCGATTTGGTTGTTCTGTGATATTATTTCATTTGAAAAATGATGGATCTTTTGGATTTTGTTGATAGGTACTTTTGTAACTTGAACAAACGTTATGGTTTATGAATAGCAACAAATAATTAATCCCGCGCATTTTTATGAAATATAATTCCCGGGCCGGCTCCTCTACTCGATTTAGGGCTTTGCTGGAGGGAGGACGAAGGTAGGTACTGACCACAGAAAACAGTGATCTACTCTGATCTTATTACACAACGGTTTATTATTTACCTTATACTTCATGAATAACTTCAAATAATTAATGATTGATTGATTGAATCCTGCGCATTTTTATGAAACATTAATTCCCGGCCGACTGCACTACTTGATTTAGGGCTTTCCTGTGGGTAGGGGGGAGGGGGTATTGACCACAGAAAACAGTGATCTACGCAGAAGGGGCATCTGTACAGGTAAATAATAAACCGTTGTGTAATAATTAGCAGCGATTTTTGTTTTTCTTTCCTCAGGGGTGTATTATTTTGAAAACCTTGTTTTGCTGTAAAAATACCTACCAACCAACAGGGCAAAAATACCTAGGTACTTACCAGCTAAATGGGATTTTAACGCAAATCATGACACTTGAAAACAACTTGAAAAACGCTGCAAATTACATAACAGTTTACTATTTACCTATATAGATGCTATAGATAGGAATCCTATCATTATTTGTTGTTCATGAAGCATAACGTTCGTTGAAGTTACAAAAGAAGGTACCTATCAACAAAATACTAAATAACCATCAATCTTTAAATGAAATAATATCACGGAACAACCAACTCCATTTCATTCAGCCACGATTGATTATAATCAGGTGTTTCTTAGTCAATGATATCTGGGCCGGATGTATACCGTTTGAATCACGATCATGTTGACGTGCAATGCTCCGGGTTGGCTCAAAAAATTGTCAAGTTCGAGATCAATTTAAAGCGTTAAAAGAACTATAACATTCTATTGAAAGTTTTCGAGCTACGGCGTTCTGGAATTTCAGCCCTCTATTTTTCACCCCTTGGAGGTGAGTGACAGTAACGCCGAGCTTCGCGGACCAACTAGACCCCAAATGGGGCCTACAATCCAAATTTCATTAATTTTGGTTCATGGTAACTAAGGGAAGTGCGAAGTACGACGGACGAACAGAAATGTATTAATCCCAGTTTCGGATTCTTTTGAAACGAAAACCATAACATTTTGGAAGAGGGGAGGGGGTTAAAAAATGTATGGTCGATTCCGAAGGTTCATTTTTGAAAGTATTAAAACCAAACTGGGTTTTTTAAGATAGGCACCTATGTTATTACTATATTTTTTGGATACAGCTACTACGTATGTGAGCAGGACTTTTCTTTTATATTTTGATTTATTAGTTGAGTAAAAAATAGATCAATTTTTTACAAATAACTCCTTGCGGCCATCGGAACACGAATCAATGGAAAACTGAGAATTTAAAAAAATACCCGATAATTTGAACATTTGTACCTAGTTACGATCTCTTGAGATTTCAATTATTCATCAGTTTGGTTCCATTGTAGAGGGTAGGTAGGTGCGTATAATATGTCGGTAAAACTAGGAAGTAGGTAAATTGTTTTTATTGAAGAGTTAATTAAATTCATTATTAATACATCGTATAGTACTTAGGTACCTACATTTAAAATTGTGGAACCTTTCATAGCATTGTTATTGTTTCTAGGCTCTCATGCTGGTAGTTTTCTGAACGGAGTCCTCACTGGGACGATGCTGGGCCCTTGGGGACTGCACTGGCAATATGTATTCTACGTTTACGGGGCCTGCGGTAAACAATATCTTATTTACTCTGACACATAGGTAGTTTTAACACGAGTAGGTGTTAAGGGTCCTACTTTTCAAGAAACAGTACCTGCATAAAAAATATGGTCTTACTGGTATTTTGAGTACTGGGTGGAAGTGTTTGATTGCCGGTTCGAGAATTCGGAGTTAACTGTTAACCAGAAAATCCAGTTTAGGTTTCTTAAATCCCCCTCAAATACCCCGTTTCTTCACAGTCAAGAAACCGGAAGTACCCCGTTACCAGAAATTTACCTTGTCAATAATAAACTTGCAAGTGCAACGAGTCCATACGCAGTCGCCAGACAAGCTTGCTTATGGTTAAATTTTGTATTCAGGTTTTATGTGGACTGTCATTTTCGTTTTCACGACCTATTCGTCTCCAAATGACTGCCCTCATTTGTCTGAAAAAGAGAAAAAAGTGTTCGAAGACGCCGGGATGATATTTGCGGTAACCACCAATTTATAAAGTACGATCTACTAAAAACGTAGGTAATTAGAACTCGATTCGCTGTCCGAGCATATTGGCCCATAATAATTACAGGTACTGAATAATATAGGTTAATAGGTACTCGAGATTTGGGGCTATACCATTTTCACCAGGTGTAGCATAGCCACCTATTCATCGAGGATCGGGTTTTTGTGCTTAAGTAATTAATTAAATATAGGTATAGTATGAATTTTCGGCCTATTCTTAGTACCTAATCGCTTCATCCTGTAATCATAATTCTCGTACACAGTACCTCATAATTCTCGTGGAATAGTACCTACCTACAACTCGGAGATTATTACGTATACAGATACCATAATTATGATTTCGAATACCTACATAATATTATAATAGCGATCGCATCCTTTTATGGTTTACATTTAAAGTGCTATACCTTCATCATACACATGTCACCTTCAATAATTTATTAATAAATGCATCGATTGATCATTTACAAGCCACGCCACGACAAACCACCTTGGAAAAAAGTGATGACGAACTTACCCGTATGGGGTGTAATCCTCGGAATGGTTGGCCACGACTGGGGGATATTCATTTTGGTGACGGATCTTCCGAAATTCATGTACGCGATCCTTCATTTCGACATCGGCAAGGTAGGTAATACTCTTCTCTTTCATATACGTCTACATCATATATAATAAAACTACATTCATCGATCGGCCCATTTATCAGCATTTAACTGGTTATGAAAGTTGTGTAATGCCTCTCGCACTTGATGTTTTCCTCCGCCTACAGGTAAATTTATATATATAATTAATTATGGTATCCTAGTGTTATGGAATGCAGAGTTGAGAGTAGGTAGGTATATATTTTGCTTCCTCTCTACCGAAGGTAGAGAAGCCTTGGATTCGTGATTAAGTAAAAAAAATGTATGTCCTCCAAAATGAAAATTTCCACTACCATTTTGCGTTTTAAACATCCACGAACATTTTTGGTTCCGTGTCTGTCTGTCTGTTTTAATTCCTTGTAACGCCCCTAACTAACAGAAATAATGGTCAAAATGGGCTGAAATTTGGAAGGTAGGTGCGGGTTGGGTCACAGATGATCCCATACAAAAATCATTGAAAAAGTACGGTAACTATCGTCTGCTTCAAACTTGGAGGGTCGATCAGGAATAATGCTTTGATAGTTCCAAATGATTTTCATCGGATTCGTAATGTAACTTTTGTCTGCGCATGCGCGAACATGAAATGTTGACCATCTCCTTGTAACGCTTCTAACTACGCGAAAAACAGTCGTAGAGAGCTGAAATTTTGAGGGTATCCGCGGGTTGGATCGCAGATGATCTTACTTCAAAATCAAGGAACTCGTTCCGTCTGCGCATGCGCAAACGTGAAACAATTGAAACGCCCATAACTACCTTAAACATCGTTGAAATGAGTCCAGATTTGGAGGGTCGATCAGGAATAATACTTTTGATAGTTTCATATGAATTTCATTGGAATCGTACTGTAACTTTAGTCTGCGCATGCGCGAACATGAAATGTTGACAGCTTCCTTCTAACGCTTCCAACTACGCGAAAAATAGTCGTAGAGAGCTGACATTTTGAGGGTACGCGCGGGTTGGATCGCAGATGGTCCCGTATCAAAACGAACCTACTCAACTACTCTATACGTTCATGTGATTCAAGTGAGTAAGCTATACTACTGCCGACACGAATTGCCAGACGTTTTTTTGCTTCCTCACTACCAAAGGTAGGGAAGCCTTGGATTCGTGATTGAGCAAAAAAAAAATGTGTGTCCTCCAAAATGAAAACTTTCACTACCTTTTGCGGTTTCAGACATCGAGGGACATTTTTGGTTCAGTGTGTCTGTCTGTGGTAATTCCTTGTAAGCCCATAACTACCAGAAATAGTGGTCGAAATGGGCTGAAATTTGGAGGGTAGCTGCGGGTTGGGTCACAAATGGTCCCGTACCAAAATCATTGAAAAAGTACGGTAATTTTTGACTGTGCATGCGCAAACGTGAAATACTTGAAACGCCCATAACTACCCTAAATATCGTTGAAATGAGTTCAAACTTGGAGGGTCGATTAGGAATAATATTTTGATTGTTCCAAATGAATTTCATTCGAATCGTAATGTAACTTTTGTCTGCGCACGCGCGAACATGGAATGTTGATCATTTCCTTGTAACGCTTCTAACTATGCGAAAAATAGTCGTAGAGCTGAAATTTTGAGGGTACACGCGGGTTGAATCGCAGATGGTCCCATTTCAAAATCATGGACGTTTTGCTTGCGCATGCGCAAACGTGAAATAGTTTAAACGCCCATAACTACCTTAAATATCGTTGAAATTAGTTCAGATTAGTTCAGGAATAACAATTTGAGAGTTCCACATGAATCTCATTGGAATCTCACGGTAACTTTCATCTGCGCATGCGCGAACATGAAATGTTGACCGTTTCTTTGTAACGCTTCTAACTACGCGAAAAATAGTCGTTCATGTGATTCAAGTGAGGAAGCTATACTGCCTATTCGAATTAGCAGACTTTTTTTAACTGGATCGTATCTGGCCTCTAACAATATCTGCAAAAGATGCGACCAAGTTGTTGCAAACATGTAATCGCTCGAATATTCTTAATGAAATAGCAAAATTAAGTGCAAGAAATTAAATCGTTATCGACTAGATCTATACACTTATGTCATTGCTACTGAGACTTTCTGAGATTACCTCTCTTCCCAATACTGTTGATGCCGTTTTCTGGCCCCTTACATTGACTCCTTCAACACACCTCAACAAACCAACGGTGACAGTGGGCAATCAAACGGCTCCATAAATGTCTTAAAAAAGATTGTTCAGTTTTCTGCACGTTTTAAAATCTTTTATTAGTGCTCATACATTTCTACGTGTGCCCAGCGATCTTTAATGCGTACCCATAACGAATATAACTTGAGTATCATATTGGGCATAATTTAAAATTATTTTGCATTGAATCATATTACTGTTATGGTAGGTAGCAGTCTGTCCCTTTACTTTTTTGGTTTATTATTCTGTGAATAATACACCTATGTATTCGCTCAGCAAAAAATTTTTATAACACCCCCTCAAACTTTTTTCTTTTACGTTTCAAGGTGCATAGATTCCAAAAATGCGATGTCCGCCCCCGTACGCCGTATCACGTGTACAGGCTTCATTTTCGGTCTAAAAAAATCGTTCTTTCGCACACATGCTCCATTTGGGCCCTAGTTGTGTCCCGAAACTTTTCAGCCCGATCGGAATATACCCAGGGGTGTTATGAGTGAAAATGTGTGTAAAAATAGGTACTTTTTACGTTTTAGCAACATATTGGTAACATGAGCTTCTGAGATATCGTTTTCTATGTTTTTGGGGACGAGAAGACCGAATATGAAGTCGATTTTGACCAAAGAGTGGAAAATTGAGATCTACCAAATGTTCAGCTCCCAGAATTGATTTTTTATGAGTGAAAAACCAGGGAAATCGTCTGAAATCACCATCAGTTTGTATAATAACACTGGAAAAAGTGTCAAGACGTGGTTCAGGACGATTAAATGGCACTACCAATGATCAAAGATAGTTTAAAAAAAAAAGAAAAAAAGAGCGTACCTAATTTGTGTTTTGGGGGCCAAAATTAATGGAAACCATCAGAAGTAGCTATTTCGATTATTACGCATGAAAGAAACAATTAATGAACAGCCAACCTTTCTGTAGGTGTGTCCAATATAATAATAAACCCATGTGACAAGGACTTTGCAGCGTTTTTCATTGTTTATTGGCCTTACTGTAATAAATTTTCAGAACGGTTATCTCTACGCCATGGTCTTCTTCTGTATATGGGCCGTGGGGAACGCTACTGGCGTGTTAACTGATCTGGTTGACAGGAAGAAACTCATTCCACGATCGCTAAATAGGAAGATCGGAACAACAATTGGTTTGCACTCCTACCTTTACCAGTTTATTACTTAACTTTTCTTCAGCCAGATCCGCTAAGCGTAGCATCGACGCCTCTGCATGTTCTCGATTTGTCGCCCATTCTCACCTGAGGCTTTTTTACTGCACTTTCACTAGGCAGTTGTCTACCTAACAACCTTTGACAAAGGCCTAAAGATGACAATATTATTTGCCCGTGTTCAATAAGTAATTAAAGTTGTAGGTTGTAGGCTTGTAGGTATTAAGGTAAATGAATGAAGCTGGGACTGATATTATGGTGCAACCAAACGAATAATTAAATATTGTTGGTTTCAGCGTCAGTCGGGCCAAGTTTAGGCCTGGTGCTGTCTGTTTACACCAACTGCAGTGTGACAATGGCCCTAGTGGCTCTCTTCATCGGTTCTGCTCTTATGGGATTCTTTTACAGCAGCCTCAAGGTAGATTCTTTCAACTTTATTTCAGGTCCTAATCGTTCAAAACCTTTTTCAATTGGGGTAAAGTTTATTCCACTTAACTGCAAGTAAAATGTACCTATGGGTCATGTCGAACGTCTATGTTTCGATACGGAAAATAACTGTATTTTATTTTAGTTTTTTGGCATTTTAATTCATCCACGTAGTTCCCTTGAAGGCATCCCTGATCACGCATGCGTAGTTCCATGCGTATTTTAAAATTCCTAACTTGGTGTTTTGAAGAAATTGAGGACAATTTCAATTCCTTGGGACGGAGAAAAAACTAAGTGAAAATACGTAAAATTTCTCTTCACGCTTTCTTTCTTATTTTACATAACAAAATTTTGATTCTTGGATTATCAACTTTATTATCTCTCCGAAAATGTCGTAAGACACAAACATTCAAGAAAAAGTTTTTTAAACTACATTTTTGAATTTGAATTTTCGGAAATTTCAGGAATCATTTAGAGCTATGACCCTAACTCTATTCACGGATTAATATAATGCGTATTAAGACCTTCCCCAGAACTGTAAGTTAACCACAGCCAGAGAAAACGTGAAGAAACTGACAACAAACAGGGTCTGCGCCCCCTTAAGTACCTACCGACAAGTAGGTATATAGCTAAATGCTTTTATGTAGGTATCATAATAATTATGTATGATTTGTGAAACCCCCAGTACAACTAACAATTATTCCTCTCTTCCTAGAGTTAATTTTCTCCCTAGACATAATAATAATTTAATATTATGCGATCAGATTCATTTATAGACTATAGGTATGAAGTGCACTCAGATGCATTCACGCTACTTGGAAAAATGGAAAATCTTTACAACCGAAGATTCTCTTCGGAGCTGCGTGACAAAAAATAAACCAGAATTTTGAAATGACCCACATAATTATTCTTACCTAATATAAATTTGAATATGATTAAAAAAAAAAGATTATGAGTCAGCTCGTAGTTATGTTGAAACTGGTTAATAGGTAAGTATATTTTGGATTATTATTCTGTGAATAATACCTACACCTATTTATTGGCTCAGCAAAAAAGTTTTTCTTTTACGTTTCGAGGTGCGCAGATTCGAAAAATGTAATGACCGTCCGCCGTACACCTTCCGCCGAGTCATGCATATCTACTTTCATATTTTCGGTCATTCAACCTTTCATATATATGCATATCATCGGTCTAATAAATGCTTTCTTCCGCAAAAAGGCTCCATTTAGGCCCTAGTTGTGTCCAGAAACTTTGGAGCCCGATCGGAATATACCCAGGGGTGTTGTGGGTGAAAAATGGGTGTAAAAATAGGATGTTTTGGTGTTTTAGTAAAATGAGCTTTTGAGGTATATTTTTCCATGTTTTCTTAGGGCGAGAAGACCGAATATGAAATCGATTTTGACCAAAGAGTGGAGAATTGAGGTTATAACAAAGGTTCACCACCTAAAGTTCATTTTTTATGGGACAAAAACCTGGGAAATTGTCTGAAATAACCATCAATTTGTATAATAACACTAGAAACGGTGTCAACAGGGCCAAAATCATTTATGGAAACCATCAGAAATAGCTGTCAACTATTTCACATGAAAGAAACAATAAATGAACAGACAATATTTATTTAGGTATGTCCAATAGAATAATAAACCCATGTGACAAGGACTTTGCAGCGTTTTCATTCGTGATATTTGATTTTGCTATGAACCTGATCTCTCAAGTGTTTTCTACGGGAACTGGTGTGCGCAGGTGCGAAACCCTATGCACTTCACACTACATAATAACATCATAATATTTCCAGGTGAGTCCCATAGACGTCGCCCCGCGTTTCTCAGGTTTCGTGGGTGCCGTCTCCCAGACGGCTGGTGCCCTTGCCGGATTCATGGTGCCCAACGTTGTCGGCTTCCTGACTCCAAACGTAAGTCATCGGAAGAACGCGTAGGTGCTGAGCGCAAGGTGTTGGAACAAGTCCAAACTTGAGGAAACACACGGAGAAAATTCATGGTTTCCTCCTATTTCTCAAATTCGTGGGACTATAACTAGCAGGTAGGTAGGTGGGTATGACACGACGGCTTGATGCAGAGTGAAGATCGCTGGGTTCTCTGTGTATTGTACGTGTAGCTACCTAGATTTACTAAGCTTACTAAAGCAAGATATTCTCAGCGTAACAATCAGGTTAAATTAATAGATTTGGTTGTCAACATAAACCCTATGTACGAATGTAAGAGAGGATTGGAGACGTTTAGCAATTATTATTATTAGATAAGTAAAACCCAAATTACTGATTCAGAGCTCTGACCACAAAAGACGATTAGGTAAAACTGCTCGTAAATGGATTCATTCAAATCAAACAGGAATAATATTTAAGAAAAGATTAGGCTATATAAAACACTCATTTTATGTGCCTATATACACTCGATATATAGCTATGAATTGAGAAGATCTTACCTCAAGTACTAGACAGCTGCTATTTTACTAGGTACGCAGAAAACACATCAGATAAGACGTCAATGTATTCGGTCGGTTATTAAAAGTGAGTCACCCAATCGAGTCAAAAGGCAGGTACCTACTTGAGTTCGAGTAGGAAACCTGGGGAGCTATAACGTGAGGATACCACATGGGTATTCCTAATCTAAAAATATCTTCTTCAACGAATTCGAAATATGCCAATAAATTAAATTTCCATTGAGACCAACCAACATCCACTAAACGACCCTGGTATAACTGTTGATCAGAATTGGTTCATCTATAATAAGTACCTACTAATTATTAGTCACTCTGAAGTGGCTGGTCGATGAAACTTCAAGTGTTGGAAGATAGGATAAAACCATTTTGTTGAAAAATATTTTTGCTGCAAAAATCAAATGGAATATCCTAGGAGCTATTAATGTTGAACAAATATACACAGAACCGCATTTATTACCTAATTAAAATTTGAAAAAAGGGGTTCGAATTATTTTAGCCTAGAATAATTTAGAATCAATTTTTAGAAAACGGGTGAATAAGGGAGGTACTTACCTACCTGCTTAGGAACATTTCCCACCTATGTAAGTAGATTATGCGTACTTATCTAACCCACATCAAGAAACCGCTATCGACAAGTTTAAATTTGCATACTTCGTGTTGTCAGAGCTCTCTATCGGAGTGGAGAATAGTGATGTGGGTCTCATTCATCGTCATGTCCGTCACCAACGTTTTCTACGTGCTGTTCGCCTCAGCGGACGTACAAGCGTTCAACAGCCCGGAAGACGCTGAAAGGATTCAGCAAGAGAAGGAGTCCAAAAAAGCTGAGAGAGAGGCTAAGAAAGCGGAGAAAAAAACCAATAAAGGAGGGAAACCGTCTAGGAAGCCCTCGAAGAAAGAGAGTTTGGAGAGTGGAGGAAATAAACCTAGTACAGAAGGCGCTTAATTCCATTTCGGGTTTCTATTCCTCTTGTGTATTCACAAGCATTCAGCCCTCGTCTGGTACACCTACCGATCAGTCCCGTGATAAACTGGCCCCTTCCTTACAGTATCAAGACACGTATTTTTATATGTCCATTATTTCAACGGTAAAATCAGCATTTCTGTTCGGCAAACTGGAGAATATGTAGAACTGAAATCCTAGTTTATAATTATTTATCCTACCTATCACCAAATAACAATGGAGTTCATACCAAAAAATAACAGTGAAAAATAACCAAACAATCATTATGGTAAAATCAGTTTTTCTTTAGTTCATTTCAGCAATTTCATTTTTTTATTGTTGACTTTTAAACCCTTAGGCCCTCCTAGGACCATGGATCTGATGACTCGACTCCTCCGATTTTCATATTTTACGGGCTCGTGATTACAGAAAGGGATCAGTTGAACTTAGTTAGGTATTGGTCGCACCCCGCACCCAACAGAATTTTTAGGTGGTTGAATGCCTGCAGACAGAGAGATGCTGATATCTTCGAAACTATCCCGATTTTAGCTCGCCATTCACTCAGTATACCTAAAAGATGATTGGGACTAAATTCTCTTGAATCGTTCTGTTGTTAGAGTTCGCTCTCGGAGTGGAGAATAGTGATGTGGGTCTCATTCATCGTAATGTCAGTCACCAACGTATTCTACGTGCTGTTCGCCAGTGCTGACGTACAAGCATTCAACAGCCCGGAAGACGCTGAAAGGATTAAGCAAGAAAAGGAGGCCAAAAAAGCTGAGAAATTAGCGAAGAAAGGTGATAAAGGGAAGAAAGAAAAGACGGGCGGAGAAGCTAAAGCGGGTCCGGAGCAATCTCCGGAGGCTCAGGAGGGCGCCGAGGCATAATTTCTCAAGTATTATCAAGCGGATAATTTAAAAAAAATAACCAAAAATGACCATGAAAACTTCGACCCTCAACATTGAACTCAACATTGCGTTTTCATAAGGTAACGCAATAACGAGTATCTATTTCAACGAAGTTTTCTTTGGGAAAAACAAATGGGTTGTTGAAATATACTTAAGTTCTCCAAACCAGAGAAAACATGTATTCCATTACATTTTCATAAGGTGAATCAGTCAACCTACTAATTTATTATATTCTCACGTTACGTTCGGTCAACCAAAAATTACGATACCAAGTCGCCGACAAATTCAGCAACGAAAAAGTTCGAAAAGGAAGCATTATACTCGTACAAGTACATCCAAGGGTTAAGGAAGGTTGGCGTTAAAGTACCTATACCTACCTGAATTATTATAAGTAGAAAGGTATACAACTACGCAATCGCACAAATAATAATCAAGTTTTATTTTACGCACATGTATTCAAAAAATATTAGGTCCTACTTAAAAGGGACTCAACAAACATAACCAAGCACTTCGCTAAAGTGTGCGATCAAACAGGTATATATGTGACACCTGTGGTATTTCCGGTAGGTAGGTACATGCAACGTAACATCGGACCTGAACCGCACTTCTTATTTGAATACTTACTATTCATTTAGGTAGGTACCTACTTGTTTGAAATGTAATTTATTATTTATCATAAACGCATGAATTACTTAAACATCGTATTATTTGGGGTAATTTGGTACCTGAACATTCAATAACAGGTCACGGATTCTTATTGAAAATAAGAAAACGCAATCTTTCCCATCGTACAATTCAAGGCATTTTCTTTAAGAAGTATTAGGTAGGTACGATTTTTGGGTCTTGTTGCCATAATAAACAAATGCATTACCTACCAACCCATTGTACTTAAATTCAAGTTACACAGAGGTAGGTAGGCAGTAAAAAGGTACTTATTAATGAAGGATTTTGGTAATGTATTTAAAAACCCTGCTGTCACTGAGGATCTGATTATGGTTCACACCAGAGAAGCTCTGAACATATACTTTCTGTTTTTGCTGTTTTGTCCACCGTGAGCAAGAATCCAAACTTTCAAGGTTGACAGTTCCGTCTCCCATACCGTATTCGAAAGAAGGCTTGCCCGGGAAATCGCTTGGTTTATCGTAACGGAGGCGCGTTATAGTTGGGATTTCAGTTCCGTACAGACAGTGGACTTCGACTCCGGGGGGCTCCAAGGTGAGGTAAGGCAATTGATCTTTGAACATTTCCCATCCAGCTCCGTAGCCGATATCGAGGAAAAATTCCTTGATGTTTCCCATGCTGTAGTTCTTGGACGGAGTCTCTACGAGCACTCTGTCCTCCCAAACTCCGGAGTACGGCATCAGGAGTGGGAGGCTGGACGATGAAATTTGGAGGGTTCTCACGAAAGATTCCGGAATAAAGAATTCACCCAGATCATCTCCCATCACGTACGTTTTGAGAGCTTTGACAGACCCGCCGAACACCCCGTTGAGCGAAATGAAACTGTGGACGAATTTACCTTTCCACGACTGTTTCTGCAGTCTCAAGAAAATAGCAGCCATCGGAGCCCCCATACTGTGAGCCATCAGTACAACTTTCCTGTTGCCGTTCAGCCTGTAGGTGGTTTCTACGAGAGACTTGAGATCGGAGAAAAACGCGGCGCTCTCGCTGGGGCCTTTACGAAAGTCGTACGGCGCTCCTCGAAGGCTGACGTTCCTTGTGTAGCCCAAATCCGCCAAACCTGCAGCCATCGTGTTGAAGATGCCGACGAGCCTCTCCTCGCTGTCGATCCACTCAACGTATCGCGGATCCCCAAACCCTGGAACCCTGATGTCCACTCCGCGGTCGCTCTTCGTAGTTCTCGTGACGTTATCGTACGTTAATTTGATATTGTCCATCCAGCACTGTTTCACCACCGGCACCAGGAATTCGAAAGTGAACCAAATGGAAAAGTAATCTTTTGTGGTTTTCTCGCAAAGGAAATGCTCCGTAGATGTTCTGTCGAGCTTAGCTTCCAACCGACTCCCTCCCAATCCTGGCACAATTATGACGGGGGGCAGAGTTTTTGCTGCATCACAGTTCATGCTAACACTCAACCACAAAACCGACAGAACACCAAAATAAATCATTATTCTAGCCACCAAATAATTTAACGATAATTACCTAAGTAAAGCCACGAGGCTAACTTGAGACAGCACCCAGCGGTAGGTACTAAATGCCGACCAGATAAATTCCACGACGTGATTCAATCTATGCGAAAGATCATTGTTCACAGATCAGGTTCACCTTCTTGATAAAACTGGCGTCAATTATCCTTGATCAGACGCACAACTGAAGTGCGACGGGGCCGACCCGAGGATTTCATGATTGTTTAGAATTAGATTTTACAAAAACAGATAAACGTCGATTTTCGTAAACCTTTCATCCGGGTGGGGGCCTTTACAAGGTTTGGCTCACCTCTCAATTCTTTCTGCTTCTGGTCAGGAGCAGACGCGGAGGGCGTCCTTGACCACGAAATTAGATTTGGCGCATGCGCGGAACGATGAGCAGAGTGAAGAACGGTTACGAATAATATTATTAGGAGGGAGTTTCTTTCTAACGAACGTCATTAGTCCGGAACGCTCGGAATCGCTGTAAATAATAAATTACTGGGCGGTAGGTATCTAGCAAGTCTGTACTTGCAAATTTTTGACGTTAAGGCAAATCTTACTTGCTGCAAATTTTTGACGTTAAGACAGACGGAAGTATCAAATTCGTATGAAACCATTTATCGTATCAAATTCGGTAAATGGTGTAAATGAACAGGTGTAAAAATAAAACCGATGTAAAATAAAACTGGTGTAAATGAGCTAGCTGTAATATAAAAACTGTAAAACTGGTGTACAAATAAAACACGTGTAAAAAATAAACTCGTGTAAAAATGCGCTGTTGTAAAAATAATGAAATGGTGTAAAAACAGGTATGCAGTACCTATCCATAGATTTTATTATATGTAATTAATTCGTGATTTGAACGGCATAATGTTTGTTAAGACCATTTAATTGTTAGGTTTCACCTACCTCAAGCTGAGCTTAATTCAATGATTGAATTCCATGCTATTGATTGGTCAGCTGGTTCATAACTTTTGGTTTATTATTCTATTAATAATATACACAGATGTAATCGCTCAGCAAAAATTTTTTATAACACCCCCTCAACATTTTTTACTTCACGTTTCAAGGTGCGTAGATTCCAAAAATGCACATCTACTTCAATTTCGGTCTAAAAAATTCGTTCTTTCGCAGACAGGCTCCATTTTGGCCCTACTGTGTCCCGAAATTTGCAGCCCGATCGGAATAAAATAAATGGGGTTTTTGGTGTTTTACTAAAATGAGCTTGTGAGGTATCATTTTCCATGTTTTTTAGGACGAGGAGACGGAATATGAATTACGTTGAATATTTTTACCGAATAGTGGAAAATAGAGGTTCTAACGAAGTTTCAACCTTAAATTTATGACAAAATTTGGTCGTCTTCGCTCTTCCGCACACAGTTTGGGTCCCAATTTGGGAACATAATATATGGCTCCTAGCTGTGCTCCGAAGCTCGGCAGCCCGATCAAAATACACCAAGGGGTGTTACAGGAGAAAAATGGGGTTTTTCGAGGTTTTAGTGAACATGAGCTTGTGAGGTATCGTTTTCCATGTTTTTTAGGGCGAGAAGACCGAATATGAAGTTGATTTTGACCAAAGAGTGAAGAATTAAGGTTGTAACGAAGGTTCAGCTCGCAAAATTCATTTTGTATGAGCCAAAAACTTGGGAAACTGTCTGAAATCACCATAAACTTGTACAATAACAAGTAGTTTCAACAGGTGAATCAAGGCCATTAAATGGCACTATCAACGATAAAAGACATAATTAGTCAAAAATAGGAGCTTAAATCGTGTTTTTGGGTGCCAAAATTGGGGGAAATCATCAACAATAGCTATTTCAATAATTGAGCACGAAAGAAACAATAAATGAACAGCCAACGATTCTGTATGGATGTCCAATAGAATAATAAACCCATGTGACAAGGACTTCGCAGCGTTTTTTTGTTGTAACATTTAATAAAATAATCTGACGTTCGCATTGTCTACTGAAGGCTGCTCGGTACAAGTAAAACCATCTAATGCATTAATGCGTCACAGGGAGTAGGTACATATCAAACGCTAGCAGACACAGAACCAATTTTTTGTCCTTTTAAATAGGACTGAAAATAAACTACAGGACACAAGAACATCAGTGCGCGACGAAAGCCCGTGGAAACGTCAGGCTGGAATATATTGGGCTGCTCGAAAGCGCAAGGTAAATTTACCGAGAAGCGCTGTAACAGAAGGGGAAACAAAACTGAATGTTATCGGTACCTACCTACCTATTTTTCTGATACATTTTTAAATGAACTTTTTAATTTCATACTTTTTGTAATAGGTACCTACCTACCTACACATTTTTCTTCCTGCTACCTTGATTACTCGGAAGTAGATACCTAAATTTGAATAGGATTTAGAATGTATTTAGGTGTCTGACGCTTCGTTTCGATGCTCCGTGAACTATGGCACTTAGGATGCACCGATTTTTGTTTACAACCCTTCAACATTCATCGTCAATTTCAGTTATGAGCTGGAAAGCAATTTATTAATGAGGGATGAATGTTACTGAAATGAATGAACCACAGCATGCCAAAATAATGAGAAATTGTATTTTCAGAATAGGTACATAGGTAAAGTATCAACAAGGAATTTCATCATTACCTCACCTTATAGCACGTGTATAAGTATAAAGGCAGAAAGTAGAGAATTAAAGATCAATTATTCACGGCAGGGTTACCTTGATCGTTACCTATATATATGAGAAGGGTAGGTATACAAGAGAAAACAACACCTAGGTACCTATAATAATGTCTGTTGTAAGTTTCAAGGCAAATTTAATTGAATGGGCTGACATGAAAATCAGAAAATATAGAACAAAATGAGTGATTAGATATTATTGTTGGGTAATTGCGGAAAGCGATCACTGCGATGGTTCACGCAATCAGATTCCTTTGTAATGCGGATTTAATGAAATAAAAGTTGAAAACAAACGACTCAGTTACATCAGAACGTCCCATATCGAATGGGCTAAGATAAGCCGAATAAGGATTTGATCTTTTCTGGGAGTTTGGACAGATCGTAGAGCTCGTCGATGCTGGAGGAATAGACGTCTTGAACGGGGACTCGGACGAATACTCGCGACTCCTGCGATGTTGCACGGGACTCTGAATCAACTCGTACCGACTGTTCAGAGCGTTTTTCAGTCTTCTCAAGCCGTTTATCTGTCGTCACAGGCGGCTTTTCGGTCGCCTCAATCCGTTTATCGGTCGTCACAGGCGGCTTTTCGGTCGTCTCAAGCCGTTTATCAGTCGTCACAGGCCGCTTTTCGGTAGTCTGAAGCCGCTCTTCAGTCGCCTCGAGCCGCGTTTCACTCTTCTCGGACCACAGCGACGGAAGCTTTTTGGCCATTTTCTCATCGGCTTCACTCCCAGACAGGTTGCCAAGTTTCTTTCGGGCTTGCGCTCTCAGTCGGAAGTACTGAGCGTATGATGAATCAAGGTCTAAAGAGGAAAAGAACATTTACAGAACACTAATAAAGAATCTTATAAGCGCGGCCAGTGCACACTAGTCCGTGTCACGAAAATGCGCATAGCAATGTGGGTTTAGCATTCATAATGTGGCAGATGCAGTGCTCCTAGGTCCCTCACCAACTTCTCTCATAATTTGAATGAAATCGGACGAACTTTTTGAAAAATATCAAGAGTTTGTAGGATTTCATGTTTGTGCATGCACTGTGGCTACCATTAATCCAGACAAAATGAAACTCATAGCAGGCCATCCAGGGCTGGTTAGACAACCCATAGCAGGTCTAGCTGCACTGGGAACTAACCTCGCATTTTCGTGACACGGACTATTGGTGGTACCAACTCAGGAGGGCGATGCTAACACAGTGCAATGAGGCGGGGTAACTGAGCTATACATCCATAATGTATAACATCCATGAAGAGAATCACCACCCATTGTGTTCCCGGTCTCAGACTCATTATAGCCTACTATCACTGTGAAATCAACATTATGTAGATTTCATCTAGTCCTAGATTAATGTTTATTCGGTACTAACTCATTAATGTTTATAATGAATGTTTCTGTTCGGGACGCGTCTAGTGAATTAAACCAGAGCTAATAACTGTGTCTAGCTTGTGATCCTGGCAGCACTGATGTGTGTGTTGGTGTGTTCACGATAGGTCCAATTTACTTGTCTGATTAATCATCTGTGCAAGCTGTTTCGTTCTTTTCTTTTTATTGAAATTATATAACAGTAGTTGCTTTATTTATAGTGAACACAGGATAAATAAGAGTCCTTAATTTATATTAAAACACTGTCGGGTGCTGACCTGCTGCAATATGAAGTGAAAATTCGTATTTGTGAAGGGGCCCATGTGCTCGAGCCGGGGTACAATGTAAAGCACATCTCAAATGTGACGAGAGAAGATTTAGTGAATTATCTAAAAAGCCCTTGAAGAGCGCAATTTTTTTGACATCATGGCTTATAAAGAAGGTAAACAAAAAAACCATCGCCACATCAATTTTTTGCATTTGGAAAGTTAGTAGAAACTCAAATGCCTACTCATAAGATTGGAGAAATCCTTAGGCAGCATTTGTTGTTTTGAGTTGGAATCCCTAGGAAAATAGTAGAATCTAGAATGCCTAGGAAATTACTGAATTTACAGTACTATCGACATTATCCTCAGTTGGAAAATAGTCTCCACAGGGAGGAATTCCTGCTAACCGATCTCTCATCAATCAGCCCACTTCATTTTTTCTTACAGGTATTTACTTTTCGACTATGGGTATCTACTCTGCCGACTTAGATGTTTATAGTTTTCACGTTTTGAGGGTTCTAAGGGACTTAAATGAGAGTCCTCTTCTTTGCTCTTTGATGACATAAATTATTTACGACTGACGGCAGGCCAAACAGTCTCACTCCCTTTCTCTCGCCAGAACAACTGTACATTGCGCATATGGGCATGGTGTTTGCACTTCACAAAACAAAATGATACGAGCAAAACTCGTTCGTTCCACAATAAACTCCTTCAACCAAGGCTGAAAAACAATGGTGACCAGCAACAAAATGGCGGAACAGGCCGAATTATGGTGGAAAAATGCATCTGGTCTGGTTCAATGTTTTTATAATGGAGAAGTGCACACTGTAAGGTCGCCTTCTGGGCCTATTACTGAATCAGCCACAGCGCCCCGATCTACCAGCCAGAGCACAGGTCACTACCGTGGAAGTGTTCTCTGTTTGTTTATGTTTCGAATGCTTTTTTTCTCAGATGCGATGAGGATGAATGACGCATTTTTCCACTGCGTTGCAGCCTGGCAAGCCGCTAATTTGCTCAGTGACCTCAGTGCGACCTGCTCTGGCCCTAGTGCGTGCTGACCATGAAACGGTTAGCCAAAGATTGGCTCCATACTAAACAATGAGAGTGGGATGGGACAACTGAGATCCACAAGCTTTCTTCTACCCTCTGAGGATCCTCAGCAGCTGTTCCTGATAAGATTTTTACTTGCTCACATCTTCTGTCTCCCACGTGTTTCTGGTTTACACCTGACGATGGCTAGTAGAGGGCGTCTTCATTGAACAGATATGAAGCGCTCCATACTCCATGCTAAATGTCAATACTTAAGATCATATAGGAAATTCCACATTTATCATGAATAAACCATAACCAGCTGATCACCTGTGCGTAACGCAGTCCCTCATATAGATCACTGTATTGCTGGGCCCCCATCCATCCCACATCGATGTACCTTTACCAAAGAATAACTTACAGCCACTTGGCAAACAATACATACAACCCGTCTTCTTTCTGACCGGTACTTCCCTATTACAGTTAGCTTCTATTCTCTCTCAGGTTCATCCCCACTAACATTTACCACTCACTGCCATTTGAAGTGAAAAGTTGGACATTTCCATGGTCACTGACCTACTACCCTAGCAGTCAGTTTCTGACAGAAAGAGAATTAGAGGAGCATTCTTTCATTATAATAGCCAAGAGTGTGTCTGAGCTTACTTCTTTCAAGCTCAATTGGCCATGCCAATTATCTTGGTACATTTTCTTGACAAAACGATTGTAAAGTTCCTGATGGTATTGGCGATATGACAGAAAATATAAGGATTAGACGACTCTTATGAAGGTATTCAGGAACACTAATTTGGTTGGAACGACTAGAAAATGCTGATCTCTGCACACTAGCTGACCTGAGCACCAACTTATCTAAAAGAGGACCCATGCTATGATCGAAAATCGGCAAGTCTAACAATATAATATTCCAGGTAGTATGCTTTCAAATATAGATGTGTAGGTACCTATAGCTGCTGTGCAATCGTTTTCAGTCAATGAAGCTTTGCCTAACTTGAAGTTAGCCATGGCCCGTTGATAGTAGAAGCGGTGCGAGTTGGGTGACACCATGATGGCCATTGACAGACTTTCCACAGCCTGTGCGTACAAACTCCGATTCATAAATGATTTAGCTGCGGCTTCCTCTTTGTCGCGTAGCTTCTTTAATGCGGCAGCCTCTAGTTCTTTGAACCTAAAATGAAACACATCGTACAGCATACTGTACAAACTTAACTAACATCGTTTTCTGTCTCACGCGATGACATTGGGATACTTCACGATTATAACGACATTTGAAAATAAATTGGATCAGATAGTTACTTCTGGTCAGTAGGGCAATTTCCGTGAGCCGCTATGTACCTAGCAAGCGGGAGAATTGCTTTGTACTCCTCCTGGATGTTTGGGTCGATAGCGGAACTCGCCGAAAGTATCCTGAGATCCTGCAGATCTTTAGCAGATCCATAGTAGTCCCTCAGTCTCAACCTAATTGCTGCTCGCCGCCTGGGAACAACCGATTTCCAATTTGGAGTATGAGTTTATCCTAACATAATTATGGAAGTGGAAGGTGCTAACTGAAACATACTTGAGCCCCCACCTCCCTTCTAACCCAAGAATGAGATAACTAGGGAAATTAGAAGGGAAAACAAGGCGTGATCGCATAAAAGATACCAGATTCAGAGCTATCCTTGGTGTGAAGCCGCTTGTTAATAATAAAATCTGCCCAACTTAGATGAGCTGGTCGTGTTTAGAGGTGATGGTTTTAGAGGCAAGACCCCAGGGCTACTGCTAGACAGCGGCTACTGCTGAAACCTCTCCCACTCCACCAAAACCTACCACCGAAAACCTACTGAAAACTCCATCAAATATACATAGGTAGGTACCAAGGATGGTAAATTATATTAGAAGTCTAGATGACTCAAGTTTTCTCTGTACTGCACCCATGATTATTTGAAAATTATAGTGATTTGAACTACAACGCTGCAGTGTATCACAATGGTTCATTCATTATAGATAGGTTGTGCAGCGTTTTCACACACCCTTGTGCGTAGATCACGTTTTTCTGCAGTCAATAGGTAGGTGCCTACCTACCTACCTTCCTATTTACCTCAGGAAAGCCCTAAATCGACTACCAACTCCAATCACTTGGTCATCACATTTTGGCCCTACAAATCCCCGATCCGGTCATTTTTGAAATTCTGGTGGTCGCTGAACTTGATCAAACACTCGACATATTTCCAAATTATCACCAAACATGGATGATTCGTTCAGCCGTGAACAAACGTGTACCTATCAAGAAACAGGTTTTTAAGTACCTCGTGAAGAAGAAAAAATATTTCATACAGCCATGCGTGATTAAAATCAGCTGTTCCCTCTGATTTACACCTGGACTGGATCCTGGGTGTATACCGTATGATTCACACTCATGTTGACAAAGCTTTCAATTCAAACTTCAATTTAAAAACGACATAAATATTAGGTATGCCCTTCTTTCGAAAGTTTTCGAGCTCTGGCTGGTTGATTCAATAGGAACGATATTTAAATGACGAGGAATCGTGTTTTACTATTTTTCATTAATTTCATTTTACCACTTTCAATATTGAGTTTTTGCAGCACCCTCACGCCGAAACGAAAGCAGTGCTGCGCATGTGCACTTAAGACACCAAAAAGTTTGACGAACCGTGACGACGAAAATTACCGGGATCTCACGGTGTCAGCTTTCGTTGTGTTGAGATGACGAAACGTAATTTAACCTTACATATATGTATAACGCTACCTACCTTCTTCTGTTTTCCTTGGAAAATAAATACGGAGCATCGTATTCACAGCTGCTTCTTCGCGTCTTTCTATGTTAATGCAGAACTGAAGCCATGTGTGGACATAGATTTGTATTCACCACGGAGTAAAATGGATGAGAGGTTAATATAACGTTAGCGTGACTTCACCAGCCGGTAGATGCCAAAGCTGAACGAAAACTGAACCGAAAAAGGTTAGCATCTGACTTCAGTCGAGCTATCCGCCATTTCCGTTTCGGTGTCGTTTTCCGTTTTGGCGTGAGGGTGCTGAAAAAACTCTCTATTATTTGTAAGAATCGCTTATCGTCACCTCTCGACACCCCTGACCCTTTGCCAGTGACAGGGACAATAGAGGGTTCCCAGTACATACAATTGTGCAGATCCTATTGCTGAAAGACACGACAGCTAGCACAAGCAGAGCAGACGCTAACCACAGCTGTTCAAAACCTGACATATCTATGTGCATCTCCAGGTACCTACCAGTTCTAATTCACTATCTGTAACTAGAAATGACGCTTTGGCAGGCTCAATCGGACTCTACTGTATAAGTATTAGTTTTCAAGAGGTTTTAACTAAACAGTAAGGTACCTAGGTAACTGATTTCGCGATCTTTCATTGTGTCGTAAGCAATGAAGCAAAAACCTACTTAAAGAACTGTTTTCAAATAGGAGATCCATGAAAACATGAAATTAAAGAGGACTCAACGCATTTCTAATGAATTCAACATTTTGAAACAAATCTGTTTGAAAATAACACTTTCAAATCAATTCAAATGCTTTATCAAATAACGAATTACCTACAACAGATAGTTCGCAATTCACAGAGAAGATAGTAAGCCTATCAAGTATACAACTTATTGTTATCGGCATGCAGCGGCGTAGCCACCCCCCCCCCACCCACCGCTGGCTCGAAAACATCATCACAAAATTAAATTTTCAAGAATGATAACCATCACAAAAGTATCACAAACATTTTACAACAATACCAGATTAAACTGTAAATCAATCATGAATAAACAGTTAAATTATATTAGGTACGTTTATCTGATTACAAACGACCAATGTCATGGCCTTTGTGAATATTTTCTGAGCAAGCTGAACTGAGAACTGAGCAAATAACAATTAACGTCTAATATAAAAATATATACCTATTTCTTACCACTTATTGACAATCCTCTCCAATTTATTTTACTCCATTTTGGATTGGAGCTGGGGTAGTCCGTGGGATATGTCCGCACTTTCTCAAGTTTTTCGTTACCCGTGTTGAAGAGTAACAACGACCTTAAAACTGAGAACAACCCTCAAAACCTCACGGGAATGAAAAATGCCGGCCGTCAAATCCAGCAGGATATTTGTCGACAAGAAACTTAGAGACTTCGGCCCGAGTTGACCCATTTTTACCAATTTCTGGCCCTTATAAAGTCAAATTTGACCCACTCTGTTTTTGTGAAAAATAGATAATATATGTACCATCAAAATAGTCCCTCTTTCTGTCGTGAATCACCATCCCACACAATGTCAGGTGAAATAATATTAATTTTAGCCCATAGTACCAACTTTTGACCAACCCCCCCCCCCCCCCACCATCAAAATTTGACCCACATTCTTTACGAAAAACAACTGAAATGGTATTTTTCTGTCTTTACTCACCCTTCCATACCACTTTCACTGATTTATTTCAATTGGTCGAAATTTTAGCCGTTTTAGCTATTTTTGGCCCCTAATAACTCAAATTAGACCCCCTTAGAATTTTTGAAAATTGCTCATCCTCGAACTCATCCTTTTGTTTGGCAGTAAGAACATTTTGGCGAAATTTAGAATTTTTATCATGTACCCAAGGTAGACATCGTCTTGAGTGACACATAAATAAATAAATTATGTAGATTATGCATATAAATTGTTGTTAAAATCTAGGGATGAAATCAAGATGCTCTACAAAGGATTTGCCTATAAAACAATTTCAAAAATTTATATTCTGAAAATTTTGGACCCATTGCAATAGCTTCATTTTCTTTGAAAGTTCATTAACATTGTTGCCAAATAAATATGTTTCATTTATCCGTTTACCTTACCTAACGTTACCTTTACTTGTAGCTGTAATTTACATTTAGCTTTGTAAAGTCAAATCTTGCATTTTCTATTTCCGGTAACCCTCCCCCCGCCATCTGCTGTCGGCATGGCAGGTTTCATAGCTACAAGGAACTCAAGTGTTACAACCTCCGCCAGTAGTCTTCACAGAAATTTCCTACATCTACCACGACTGTATTAAGCCATGAACTACAATAAAGGAACCAGGTGACTTTAGTAAGAGCAGAGAAGTATCTTCGAAGCTCCTCCATCAAGTCATGGGATTCGAAGTACAAATTCGAAACGAAATCCTTCAAAATTCCATCGTCATCCACAGGTGAAAAGGAAAATTTACATTTATCACTTTGGTTACACACCCACCTGAATATTCTCTTGTAATTAGGGTCCAGCTCAATAGCACAGCTGCAGTCTTTTTCAGCCTTATCGAACTCTTCAATTTTCATGTAGCAGAGCGATCTATTTCCGTAGACAGCGGCCAGCTGGGAATGCCTCAGAGCTTCAGTATAACATCTGAAAGATTTTGGCGACATTGGACTCACTTTCATACATTTTTTTGTTTTTCATTTTTACCCATTTTTTCCCTCTATTTCTAGCGGTGTTACCGACTGTTATTACTATATTTCTGGCTATCTACGGCAGATCCAAAATAAATTCTACTGTCTTTCAAAAGATACTCTCAATTTTGATAATAGTAACTAACACATTTTTTAATTTAAAAAAGTCAAAAAAGTGTACGTATGAAACTAAAAAGTTAAAACAAAAAATGTTAACGCTGAACAAACCTAATTTATTCAAAGCCGATACAATAACATTTTTGAAGTCGGCGCCAACTTTCAACTAAAATGTATGAAAACCAAAAAAACAGGGCCACAATTTGAAGGTTGTGTGTTGGGGTTTTTGGCGCAGACTTCCTAATCGTGTAAAGAGTAAATAAATGAGTGAGTCAATTACTTGATAGCATTCGCCCATTCACATGCGCGAACGTGTTCGTCTCCTTGCAACTTG
This sequence comes from Leptopterna dolabrata, assembly GCA_954871275.1. NCBI lineage: Eukaryota > Metazoa > Arthropoda > Insecta > Hemiptera > Miridae > Leptopterna > Leptopterna dolabrata. The sequence continues at coordinate 33,291,244 of OX940984.1, forward strand.
AGCTCGTTTGCCTTATCATTCGATGAACTGTTGGGTTCTTCATCTTCGGACTCATCAGAAACGACACTCCCATTGTCATCCGAACTGTCTGTCGCGAAATCGGCATCAGTCCGTTTATCTGAGGGTTGATCCGCAGTCTATAATAAATAGTACACATTAGTTTAACATGAGAAGCACAGGTGTTCATACAGACAAATAAGACAGCAGCTACCCCCAGGGTCCTCAGTCAGCAGTGTGTAATGATAAATGACCTAGTTCAGGTCGTTGAGCAAACCCCGGGTGTGAAGGCTCTCCTATATGCCGACGACCTTGTTATAATGAGCGACTAGCAACAACACAGAGGCTCTGGAGATATGCCTGAACTCTGCCCTCATTAGGCTTAAGAAATGGAGCGACACTAATGAAATGGTAGTGAGCGCTAAAAAGACACAATGTCGCCATGTCCAAGCAGCCAAAACCGTACATATAGCACCGTACATAGCCGTCGTCTGGCTGTATAGCACCTTGCAACACGTGCAGATGATAGGATTGTTATTTTTTATAACTCTCAAGCAGCCTTCATGCTGGTAAAAGAGAACGGAGGCTCAGAACACGGCTGTGTCCCGGCATGTTGATGGCTGATTAATGAAATGATGCAGTGTTGAGCCTTAGTGTGTCTGCAGCGGTGTCCCTCCCACTGTGGCATACATGGAAAACGAAAGGGCCGACACTTGCAAAGGAGGGAGCCCGTACGGAACAGGTGCCACAGCCCCTAGCATTACCATCAGCTAGAAGATTGATCCGAAGCAGCATTAATGGTACCCTTATCTGATCGGCATCGTCAGGCGGCCTGAGGGAAGAAATAAGAGTCACTTGTTGAATGCCGTTTCCAAAAACCTGCCAAGAGAGGCCTGGCAAATTTTCGCCTCATAACAGGCCATGACTATCTCACCAAGCACCTGCACCGAATTGGTGTATACCTATGACTCCCACATCTGCCCTTTGTGTCACGGTTGAGGAATGGATGGACCCCATGTCAGGATCTGTCCCTCACTAAATTATTGACGATCATGCCACCACTAGGTAGGTACCTACTGGACTGCCCGCGAAAAAATGGCAAATCTAGCAAACCAGCATAGAAAAAAAAACATCACTTTAACAATACCTAATCGAAGACGTTTTGAAAGAAATACTGAAAGAAGTGGAAACGAGCCTTCTACCACCGGGTCACCTATCAAAGTTAACAAGAAGGTGGATAATGGTTAGTTCGTTTTTCTAATGGGGAATTTTCTTCCAAAATTGTTCTTGGAAAACAATTTTCAGAACTCTTGGAAAAATGGTAGTTTGAAGCCCTTTTGACAAATGAGTGATATTTTTTAAATGAGGGTGATTGAAAGTAAAAATGCGGCAAGAAATAATGCATCAGTCTATTAACATCAGATTGGCTGTAGATTGGCTGCCCAAGGAGGCGGAGCGAACCTTCAGAGGCAAAGGTTCTCAATGCTGCCAACAACCCAACATTAGAAATGGCAAAGCTTCTTGGCAACATTCAAGAACCTTTCCTGTGACTGTTTGTTAACCTCCCCTCCGGTAAATTTATTTATAAATTTGCGGTTCCATCCATCCTTCCATTGCGGTTCTGTAGATCCTTTAAAGTGATGAACTAGCTCTCCAAGCGGGATATGAGTTGAACTACTCGGCGATTTACCTGATACGTCATTTCTAGCGGGAATTCAGAAATTCAGACGTCACACTCGTTTTCTGCCTGTACTTTCCGACAAACACCTCTTTATGTGATAAATAAGTGTTAAACGTTATTGAACAGAATTGGGCCAAAAAGATGGGAATTTGTAACCCACCAAAATTGTCCACTGTACTCGAAACGTTGAGTGCCTACATGTTTGGGTAAAAAATTGGAAGTAGGCCAGGTATAATTGACCTACTTACCAATGTAAGGTTAACAATCAAGGTAGGTACGGCTGATGAGTAGATAGGGATGCCTACGAGAAGGCAGAGGAGCACTCTGATTAGCTGAGTGATAAGTGAGCGAGCACTGAGACGAACTAAATCACTCGCGACGAAATCGTGGAAACCCATTTCAAAGAAGAACGGAGTTATTGAAAAATAGTCTATTTCCACTAATACACGAAAAACGCAAAAAACACTGTTAACAGTGTTTTTTGCGTTTTTCGGGTAGGTATTAGTGGAAATAGACTATTTTTCAATAACTCCGTTTTTCTTTGAGCACTGAGACTTCCACTTCTATCCTACCCAACATATAGCTGAACACGAACGTAGAACGAGATTTCGCTTCCAAATTTGAAATGCTACTGAGTTATATATAAACGGCCACGGAAAAGCTCGGACACTAAACTATTTTAATAATACTGGTTATTTGGTCGAAGATGACGATGGGAAAGCATACCTACCTACCTACCTGGAAAGAGAGAGACCCCACTTCAAAATTAATTGTCCCACTAATAGTACGAATTTCCAACCAAGTTTTTGAAATGTGGCAAGGTATAACTACGCAAAAAAAATTAGCTTTCTAGGGTTACAACAGCTATAATACATGAGTAGGTAGGTTCATAGTGATGGAAAACAATGACTTGAATACTTCTTACTGTCTTGGATTTGTCGAGATCTGTTCCAGGTTCATTTCCATCCTCATCAAGTACGCCGTCTTCGTCTGACAAATCGTCTTCTGCGGGAAGAGGCTTGTTGAGAATTTCGTTTTCCCGTTGTTTGATAAGCTGCTCGAGGGCCACAAGCCGTGACATGGCCCCTCCATCGGGGGTTCGACCGTTTTCTTTCATTATTTACAAATAATTATCTACCAAATAACCAGCCGGTAAAATCACTTGAAATGCTTACAAAAGGCACGATTTTTACAATAAATTAGCACTGTGCATCACATAACACTATCTAACAAAAATCCGATTGGTTCTACTTTTTCTGGTAGGTAGGGTCAACAAAGAACAAAATCCGAATGATAACACGTGTGATAAGACAGCTACGAAAGACCTACCTAACAAGACTTGTAAAATAGCAATAGGTACTACATACTTGTCCAATTCGAGTCAAAACTCGAAGTCAATCAAGTTCATACCTACCTAGTCTATACCTACCTATATTATTATTTTATAATCGTGAAAAACTTTACCCACTCACGTGGAACAGTAGTTACCGTACCGGATAGACGCTTTAGGGATCCTTTTCATAGAGGATCCATGAATCGGAGCAAACTATGGTAGTTGAACTGCTCTCTGTTGGCATATTAGAAAACCTCCACATTGGTATCCTAATCTTCGAATTTTGGGAATTTTAATTATTCTAAATTCTAATAGTCACCATAATTATATTGTCCACGTTGAGTTTATTATACAACTGCATTATAGGGTTAATGTCGGGATTTAATTGTAGAATTTAGGAGGGATTTAAAAATCACTTGCTATCTGAATGCTCTGGTAGGTACACTCTAATTAAATTTGGATCTAATGCGAAAAAATGCACATCTTGGGAAAAGAGGAACTATAAATATCGCTTCATTTTTCTCCCGGTTTGAAGGTCTTTCCGTCAAGGTTTCACTCCGGAATACCGTTTAAAATCGAGCCAAATTTCAATAAAAATAGAACTTTCTGCCAGGACTGTTTACGTAACCTACCAGCTGATCAGTAGGTTACCTACTCGTTTTTGGTGCAGCGGCAGTCTTCGTTCTGTTCGGCAGGAAATTACGGCATTTGTCATCCCTGGATCCGGTGTATACCTACTTCTTAAATTCCGGTGTATACTTCTTAAATTCGTTCTTGCGTTACCTTTCGTTCAGACTTGTCAAAAATGTATACTGTTGCAAAAGCCCCTATCAAAATAGTAACCAAGACGAGGCGAGGTAAGAGGTCACCTACATTCAAATAATTACTTATACTTATCTCCTTATGGTATCACTTGAATCTGACTCCTCGTTATTTTGCTTTATGTGATCACACGATTTATTGTTGCCTTCTAGGTATTAACCAGAATATTGAGAACTTGAGAGACACCAAAAAGAATCACGAAGAAAACGGTGACTTAGCTAAAAGGTAACCGATAATAATTATGATATGAACTTGTGCTGCATTAACTCATACCTACAGTTATTTTTGAAGAAAATCTTCGCATTTTGAAGTGATGTCCATGGTGGTATTGCACAACTAAGAAACTGTTTATAGTTACGTAATGGTCCTCTGATGGACCAAATACTAATTTTGAAGTTCTTTGTAACAGGTCCTCGTGTTTTGAATGTTTAAGCCATAGATGAGTATGGTAGGTTGGTCGTACAAATCGTAGATGAGTAAGTAGAAGAAAATATTTTTATCGTTGAAGCAGTCCCTCCAACGTGAATCACCATCCCACAACGTCAGGAGTCAGGTGAATAGTTAATAATATTGATTTTAGCCCCCCAAAAAATCCAAATTTGACCTCTATTTTGTATGAAAAACAACTGAAATGGTATTTTTCTGTCTTTGCTTACCCTTCCATACCACTTTCAGTGGTTTTTTATGACAGTTGTTCGCGGTTGTAGCCGTTTTAACAGATTTTTGACCCCTAGAACTCGCGTTTGGACCCCCTCCCCCTTACAATTTTTGAAAATTTCTCATCTTCGAGCTCATTCTTTTGTTTGGAAATGCGAACGTTTTGGCGAAATTTGGAATTTTTATAATGTAAGTACCTGAAAGTAGAAGTTCAAGTCGTTGTTAAATGAGGAGTTTTATGCCCAAAAGCATGGGCTCTTTGTAAGTACCGACATTCGCTTGCTTTTCATGGCACCGTGGCACGAATAGATTCGCAAAATGTCGAAGTCCTCCGACTCCACAGACCTCTGAACGAAGAGATCTCAGAAAGTCCAGTAGTATACCGAAACCAGTTATTGTGATCTCCGTTTCTTTTCAGTGATCCCAAGCCGTATTTCCAGCCGACGAATGGAAAAAAATCCCACAGCCTGAGGACACAACAAGAAGCCATATCTCCACAGCATGAGGAACTCATCAAATACATTTATGAAAGTAAGTTCTCCCGATTAGACCCATAGGAAATATCTATTTTTAAAACTTGTTAGACAAAATAGGTACCTAGTGTTACGAGTTTTCAAACATTAACGGAAATCACTCGCGATGAAATCGTATTATTTGTTTGTATATAGTTAAGTACCGATCTGTATTTTGGACAACCTTGTTTCTTCAGGTTGGAACTCAGTTTGCCAAGAAAGTGAAGAAGATAACACCGAAGAAAAGAAAGGTCCGTATTGTGTAGGGTTTGAAAGCAATGAAATCTGTACTCATTGTATAATTCTCATCGAGAATATATAATTGGCAATAATTTAAATACTGATAAAATGAGTTTTCCATTCTAGGATCATCAAAGGTTGTCTACTACCACATAGCTGAGCCCAGCAGCGAATTAAAAGGTAGGTACTACAAAAATCAGTTCAGTACTACCAATCAGGGGCTAGGCATGGCATTCCAAGCTTGGAATGGCTACTTACGTATTATCGTAACGAGTAGAATATACCGTTACTATTGAAGTTTAATTTTGACATTTTATGTCTTTACTCTGGCACATAACTCGAAAACGTTACACAAAAACCGTTACACGAAATCGTCACGAAAATTTCTGATGATTTTCGCTTACAACCGATTCGTTGCTACGGAACTTTATCTTCGCCAGTTATCATCGTACAAAAATCGTTCACCGCTCGTTGGATAGCTCTCGATTTACCTAACCATATTACGTTAACCACTGCGTAGAGGTGTGCCGATACCGCCGGATCGGGAATGTGGAACCTAGTCTCACAATGGAACTGTTCCGGAACTGTTCCAGGCCGCTTCACTTACCGGTCCTACCGATCTGAAGACTGGCTGGTGAAGGGTGCCAGCTCCAGTGCTCCACCTTCTCGATCCAGTTCAACCTTCCCGATCCAGAGCCAGAATCGTTCAAATTGTTCTCGATCCTCTAACTAACCATACCGCCCTATCGGTCCTCGGAACTGGATCCCTTACCGATCTCCGACTCGACCGCTTTGTCGATCCTTAGCGATCATATTCCGAAAACATTTCCCTCGCCATTATTATTTAAATTAAATTCATTATTAGGTGTTCCTCACATAATTTATTATATCCAACCTTTATTTTTTGAGAATGCATACGACATGTACCTAACCTTTAACGCAATTAAAAATTTTGGTACCAAAATTTTTAATGAAGTAAGTAATATAATGTACCTAGGTGCTTACCTTTAAAAAGTAAAAACGAAAACGGCCTTGTTTGGCATTTGGTACATATTTACACCCTTCTCTTAAATGGCTCCAGGGATTTTGATTGAATTTACCAGACTTCCCTTGGCTTCTTACTATGAAAGTGATGCCTAATACTCTTTTTCCCCTTAAGTATTTTAAGCAGGTTGAAATCCCTACATATTGGGTTCCTTCATTGGTCAAAACTAGTAAACAGATTCCATAAAATGTAAAAGACATCAGAAATAATTAGAAATAAAACTGAGGAACCCAGAAAGCAAACTGAAAAAAAAGACAAGCTGCCTCCTCTTTCTCCCTCCGCCTTTGACCCGAGTCCGAATTTGAGCGTCTTTTCAGGATTTAGGGTTCATTCGACTTTGGACTTCTCGGACTTCTTTATTTACGAATAATCCTGGAAATACCCAACTGGGTAAATACCCAATGAAAGAAGTCCGAAAAGTCCTAAGTCGAATGAACCCTAGGCAGGAGCAGGAGAAGAGCGTTAGCAAGAGGAGATTGATGTGGTGGGGAGAGGGGTGGAATACCTTGTTCTAGCCCCCCCCCCCCCCCGGCGGATCGGTAAGCGGAACAGGACCGGTAATTTGGAACTGTTCCAGTCGTGGAGCTGGAACAGCGGGGAACGGTTCCGATAAAGATCGGTATCGTCACACCTCTACCACTGCGGACTGCGTGGCCAACAAGCTGCGGTATGAGCGTGATTGTTTAAATGAATGTTTACGTACATAATACAGTGGAGTCCGGCTAATCCGAACTAATTGGGACTGAAGGCTGTTCGGACTAGGTACCATTCGTTGGAAATCTTGACCAAAACAATTAAGTACGAAGTACTTGGTGTGGGTGCGGGAGGGGGCGCTAAGACATAAAATGTCCCTCGTGGTTGCGTACTTGTACGGAAGCTGTACCCACCGTTTGTGTTTTATAATGTTTCTCATGGTAACTAAGAAAAGTGGCCAGTACGGCGTACGGCGGACAGAGAGAAATTATGGAATGAAGATGAGTGTTTAATGGCCGACCTACTGTTCGAAGATGCGGGAAGTAATAATCGGCTGACATCTCTCAAAAAGGGAAACGTTTTGAGTCTCTAACCAACGCAAAAATATAAAGTGTTGATCTAACTCTTGTGGTATCCTTCTCTCGTACGCAAGAATTTGTTTTCACTTTTATAAGTTTAGTGCAGCTCATCTTCTACTCGTAGATAAGTTTAGTACAACGTATCTTCTGTGGTACTACTACTACTATTTTGCATGGAATCCACTCTTGGTGACCAATAGAGGTAAGCGCACACTACTGCCGCAGCAGGTCGGTCGCATCGCAGCGGATCGGTCGCATCGCAGCGAATAAATGTCGCTAAGCACATAAGCAGCCTGTTGGGTCGCAGGTCCGCGCATTTTGCAGGTGCTGCAAAATGCGCTCATTTGCATCACTGTTCGTTTCGTCCGTCATGGATTCTAACGATGAAGATATTTATTTTTGGTTTATTATTTTCAATAATGAACCTTTGGAATCGAGCATGAACAGAAAAAAAAATTGAACCCCCCTCAAAATTATTTGATGATTTCCGTTTTAAAGTACACGTTGAATCCGAAATAATGGAACAAAAAATTATGTCTGTGTAAGTTGTACCGTGATACTATTTGATTTGTTGAAGAAAGATGGTTATTTTGGGTTTTGTTGAGGGTAGGTATGTACTTCTGTAACTTGGGTAGATATGTACTTTCTGTAATTTGAACAAAATAACATTAATGCATAACAACAAAAAATAATAATAATTGGTAAACTTCCTGAATCCTCCGCATATTTATGAAACTATAATTGCCTCGCCGGCTCAAGTACCTTCTCGATTTTGGGCTTTCTGGGGGGGGGGGGGGGGGTTCAACAAACATTTTTGTACCAACTTGAAGGTGGCAAATAAACTTAATTATTATTAGTAGGAATTGACGACAGGAAACAGCGATGTGCGCTAGAAAGTTTGTTCACGAACAGTCCGACTGGTTATAGCACACTGCTGCCGGGGCGGATCGGGTCGAAGCAGGCTGACGGGAAAAATACGCCTAGCAGGCGATGTTTCCATCCGCTCCGCCCCACCACGCACCATCCTGGCTGTGGTGTGCACGTCTCCATAAGGAAAACACTGAACCGAACCAGGCGCATTTGTCCACTGTGGTACAGTGGTACTACCTGTCCCACCCCGCCCTCAAATGTTCTTCGTGGTGTTATTAACCACATTAATTTTAGACAAGCCTACGTAAGTAATGCTGACATCACGGAAAACATTATTTGCTTTTTGTCTGCAGATTTCACTCCTTTCGATTTGGAGTCATGGTGGGGGAAGAGGCTCTTCAACACCATCACAAAGTCCATACCTTAAGGCCGCTCTCTACGTTACACCAAAGCAACCAAAGAAACAAGCAAGGAAAAAATTGGTTTGATGAGGCCCTGGAGAAGAACGCGAAACGACAGATTCTAGCTTTGCCATGGATATTAATATTATAAAGTTAGTATCCATAGCGCAGCTTCCGTTTTCGTTTCTGGACGTGCATCGCTCAAAGATATGAAACCATTGTACTTTAACTCCCACATATTCACCTCCCAACTTCAAATCTCGGTTTATTCGTTTTTGGCATTTAATTTTTGGGACCTCTTGTGTACTCACAAAGCAATTCAGAACCCCCCCCCCCCCGCCCCTCTTCTAGCTGTTATTAGTTGAGTTGGTATTCTCGGTCGTACCTACAAATTTTTTCAAGACAATACATAGGTTTAGGGGAGTATAAAATGTGTATCGAATGTTGTTAGTTGACGTATAGTGAAACAATATTGTCCCTTCGGCGCTAGCATCGCCTTGAGGGGGCGGTATCCCAAGTAGTCATTTTCTAGTGCATGTTAGTGTTTATTTTTCTTTGACGTTTATATTTTATAGACAAATATTTATAGTTCTTTTCTGTTTTTTCTATGGATTTTTATTAATAATGGCGGATTCGACTGTTTTCATTATTTCCTATGGACGTTGCGCCTCAAAGACCCATTCATTGGATTTCATTTGGTGCAAACAATGTTCAGAGCATTCCATTTTTTTAATAGGTAGAGTTTAAGGAGTAATAATCATATCGTATTTTTCTAAGCCAGTATTTCGCTCTTCACAAAAAAAAATGGTATGGTATTTTTCCCCTCATCGTATTTTCGGAAAAAAGATAAAATATTTCTGTATGGGTCTGTCGACCATAGAAAATGAAAGTTTGTATCCGGCCGATAGTTCAGTTTTTCATTAGCAAAATGATTTGGCGTGAAATGTTTTGTAAACATTTCCCCATCCGCCATTTCTTATAATCAAATAATTATTATTGTTTGTAGTACAAAGTGTATGTGGAGGCAAGTTGATTGTGATAACTCAAGTTGAGTGAAAAGTTGACGCCATTTTGTCGCTGTTGAAAGTTAGTAGATGTTTGATCTGGCCCTGGTCGGCTGAATAAAACTGCTTTATTCGTAATCGTATCTATTTGATTCCTCCGTAGTGTCAGCACCGAGAAGAGATGCAGGGTTGCTCATCTTACATGTATAAAAACGCTGCAAAGTCCTTGTCACATTGGTTTATTATTCTCAACTGACTACGGCATGATAGGGACCTGTAAAGAGACCCACAAAGCTATACTAGACGGTTTTAAACTCTAATATTAGGTTGCTGTTTCTGACAAATTATTTTTGATAGGTTAAATTGTCATGGTCTTGATTCACCTGTGAATGCTACCTCCTGTTTTATACAAACTTCTGGTGATTACAGCCATTTCACAGGTTTTTCAGTCATAAATATTAAATTTTGAGAGCCTCAGTCACTCAGTGGTCATAATTATCATATTTGGTCCCTATCCTAAACAAATTGAATAAATAAATTTCCCAGGTTTTTGATTCATAAAAAAATGAATTTGGGAGCTGAATCTTCCTTATAACCTCAATTCTCCACTCCTTGGTCAAAATCGACTTCATATTCGGTCTTCTCGCCCTAAAAAACATGGAAGACGATAGCTCACAAGCTCATGTTACTGAAACCTCAAAACAAAAATGTCGAATCCCCCTATTTTGACACCCATTTATCACCCATAACACCCCTGGATGTATTCCGATCGGGCTGCCGAGCTTCAGAGCTCAACTACCATCCAAATAGAGCCTGTGTGCGGAAGATCAACGATTTTAGACCAAAATTTAACGTAAATTTAAGGCTGAAACTGTTAGAATCTCACCTCTTCGCTCACTGGTCAAAATCGGCTTCATATTCGGTCTCCTCGCCCTAAAAACATGGAAAACGATACCTCAAAAGCTCATTTACTAGATCACAAAAAATACCTATTTTTACCCCCATTTTTCACCCATAACACCCTTGGGTATCCGATCGGGGTGCAGTTTCGGGACACAACTAGGGCCCAGACGTGAGAAAGAACTAATTTTTTAGACCGAAAATAAAGGTAGATATGCATGATAGGCGTACGGATATTGCACTTTCGGAATCTATGAACCTCAAAACGTAAAAAAAAAACTGAGGGGGTGTTCGACACAGGTGTATTATTCACCAAATTAATAAACAAAAAGTTGATTCTGACTCGGCATTTTGAAACGTGTGGCTCTTATACATGTCCAAAGGTAAAGCCAGAAGTACGTGAGGTCTATAGCTAGAAAGCCAACTTCAAATTTATGACGACCGGATTTTCTGAAAATAGGATCGAGTGAAGTTAAGATTTCAACAAAGAGGTGCAACAGTGGTTACAGACGCTACGTACCAGGATCTATTAGAACCAAATGGAACTTCTTCAATGGGAGAGAAAAGGTTTCTTTAGATAGAAAATGGGTTATTTTTATTTGACTAAAAATTTTCATTTGCTTTGATTTACTGTTCATTCGTTTGAGAAAAGGTTTCATTCGCTTGAAGAAAAAAAAAGTGTCATTTGGTCAACAAAATCTGCTGTATTTTTAAAGGTCGAATTTTCGATTTGTAAATCAACAATAATGATTGATAAAAATAGCTTTTTGTACAACTCTGCACTTAACATGATTTTTCATCATGACGTTACGATATCACAAATGCTGAAATAACGAGGGTAGGTTTGATACATTCATTCCTTTGCTTGAGTATCTAAGGAGATACTGGGGTTTGGTACAGGTAATATCTGCATTATTCTTTGACACATTAGACAACAAGCTAGAAATTTCACAGGAGTATTATCTGACGAATACGGAAGCAAGATAAAATGGTACATAACCATCTACTTAATAGGTACGTAATCAGTAGAAGTGGTGATTCAGAGACATTCACATCAAAAGAGCATGTTTGGACAGACGATATCACAGACAATCAGGCAGCCTGTGTCACATATTATTTGTAAATTGCTCTGGGTTATTGGTGGTTTGGTTTATTAATTTGTTTTTGTGTTCTGTTTTTAATTTACCTATGCTTACATAATCTTAATAAGATCAGTATTGTATTGGTGGGTAGCCATTTGATTTTTATAATGTTTGTTTTTCTCTATATCGAATCCAGCCGCAAGCTGAAGATTGATTTATTTCTATGAAAACCATGTATTATAATGTTTATTTTCTGCCAAAATGGTAGAGGGCCTTATGGCCCTAACGTTGGGGCAGATGCGTAATAAAACAGTCAAACATATAGATGGGACAAGGTGAATAAAGAGGTTATCAAATAAGTTTGACAAGCGAAGGCCAGTTGGTTCCTGCACCCGAGGCTGGGGTGTTAAAATTTAGTTCACACTGTGATTCTACACGTGTACATTTAAAAAGGAGTAATGTGAAGGTTCCTTTACTACCAGCGGTCTAGCTTCAATAATTTAATCCTGAATCCCACAGACCCGATTGGCTGGGACGGCTAGGTCGATTTTCTTTGGATACGCTAGGTTTAGGTTATTCATTATCTCGATAAATTGCTCTTTGGATTTGGAGAGACGAGGATTGTAGAGCTTTTCCTCGCGGACCGTGGTGCTGGTCCAACCTTTGTAGTCGTGAGCTGGGAACAGAGTGAAGTCCTCAGGCAGGCTGAGGATCTCCCTGTGTACTGATTCGAATAAAGTGGCTGCATCGCCCTCCTGGAAGTCAGTTCGACCACAGCCTCGCACCAGGAGAGCGTCTCCGGTAAAAGCACACCTGGTACACGGAGAACAAGGTATTTATAAGCAACAAATAGCTACACCAGGCTCAGAATGAACACCAAAACTAATCCTTTGAACCGAGTGAGGTGTCCGGTACTTTCCAGGATTTCCCTTTAAATAACTGCTGGAAATGTACTGCTCAATTTCTTAATTTTACTATTTCGACTACTTGTTCAATAAATAATTTCAATATTATTTACTGAAATAATACGTAACGATTATGGATCCCTTCTAGCTCCATGTTGCTCGTGATCCATTAAAAAAAGAGTGCTAAACCGCACTGCAAGTAATGCAAAAATGAACGATGCTAAAGCTAGGTTCACATAGAGTGGCGATTCCGGACGGCAATCCGGTACAGCAACGGGATTGCCAGAATTTTTGCTGCAGAGGCGTTAGTTAACATGGCAGTGGAATCAACCGGAAATCTAACCGGCAAAATCAACCACGAATGTCGAATTCCAATATGGCTGAACAACCAAACAGGAGACGTGTGCGCAGTAACCTCTGCACAGATATGACAATGGATCCGTCAGTGGCAAATATCTGGAGAGTTTTATATAGTATCCATGACGTTGCAATAATCCATTGTTGCGTTGGCCAATAGCATTGCAGAACGACTTGCCGTCTGGAATCGCCCCTCCATGTGAACCTAACTTAACAATGAAATGTGACGTAGGGTGGACGGACAATAATTTTTTTATTCCACTTTCGGATTCTGCGTACCTTGAACTGAAACCATCGACTTTGGAGGGGTGGGAGGGGGTGGGGAGGTTAATGCTCGATTCCGAAGGTTCATTATTGAACATAATTAAACAAAAAGAAGTTCGGAGGCCATTTCTTCCGAGAGGCTAAAATCAACCCAGCTTGAGAAAACAGCCACTCAGAAGGAAATGACGTGGCAGTCACTTCTCAGATGTTTATAGTAAAAATTGAAGTCTTGAAAAATGAAGAACTGGCAAAAATAGAGGACGTAAAATATTGATGTCCAAGAGTAAAAACAGCGATGTTTCTGAATCATCGATGCCCATCCCTATTTCTTGTCAAAAATAAAACTATGAAAATCAAGAAAAGAGCGAGTTCTAGGGTTTAGGGGGCAGCAGCCCAACAACGGTAAAATGTATTTCCCATGTCATCCCAGTGTAGAGAGTAGATTCCATTGGGGCTGTAAAAAACATGACAGTAAACCACTACTTCTGCCTGGTTCCGAGTTTTTCTTGCATCACAATTTGAGTCAAGGATGATCCACTCAAAATTTATTATCTATTATTATATATGGACTCAAAATGATATGTGGACTATCGAGTTCCAACTCACGAGGTGACAGACAGTACCTAATAAACACGTGTTTTAATGTTCACTTTGATGCATCGTGTACGTATTTACTTACCCCGTTATCACTATCAACAGTTTAAGTATTATCACTTCTCAATTACTGAGGGTGTAGGAACCACTAACCTTTGGCTTTCAAGGACATACGTCATGCAGCCGTTTGTATGGCCCGGGGTAGGTCTAGCTATAAGATCAAACTGTCCAAATTTGACCTCATCGCCTGGCTCCAAATACAGATCGGCTACAGCACCACTACACTTCGAAATCACTGACCTGCGAGAAATTTAGGTAATTAAAATGCATTCAAAACCTGTTGTGTTCTACGTCAAAAGGCCCGTTGAAAACATAGTAATTTACTTGCAGCTGGTTTCCTTCTTGAGAAGCCCAGTTCCGGTTATATGGTCCGCATGAACATGAGTGTTGAGAGCAAATTTGAGTTTCAATCCCGTTTGCTGAACTGCCTGAATATCACGAGAAACCTAAAACAACAAGATAATCATAGTGGACCGTCTATTATCAAGCTAAAGATTATTCAACGTTTACAATTTGAACATTTACAGGAACTACGTTGTTAAGCTGCTTCAATTCATCAGAGAATACATTGTGATACGAAATCCTGCAGCTCAATGGGATGGGTACCTATTTATAAAAATAAGGAATAAATACTATCTTCAATTCTCATTTTCTCTATTACCAAACCTGTGAGGCTGTATATATCAGGAAAACACTAATTTTCTGGTGAAGTTAGGGAGTAAAGAGGTGTTCCAGAAAACACCTGTTGTGACTGTACCGGAAAGCCTCAATAACTGGTACCATTGACGGATCCCTGTGGCAATAATGCGAAGTCCTTGTCACATGGGTTTATTATTATACTGGACGTACCTACAGAAATGTTGGCTGTTCATTTATTGTTTCTTTCATGTGCAATAATTGAAATAGCTATTTTTGGTGGTTTCCACCAATTTTGGCCACCAAAAACGCGAATTAGGCTCGGCTTTTTAAACAGATTATCTTTGATGATTGATAGTACCCTTTAATTGTCTTGATTCACCTGCTAATACTACTTCTAGCGCTATTATACAAATTTATGGTAATTTCAGACAATTTCGCAGGTTTTTGACTCATATAAAATGAATCTCCGAGAGAGTGAATTTTGCGAGCTGAACCTTCATTACAACCTCAATTCTTCACTCGTCGGTCAAAATCAACTTGATATTCGGTCTTCTCGCCCTAAAAAACATGTAAAACGATACCTCACAAGCTCATATTCACTAAAACCTCAAAAATCCCTCGAAAACCTCTATTTTTACACCCATTTTTCTCCCGTTACACCCCTGGGTGAATTCCGATCGGGCTGGGTCTTGGAGCACAACTAGGATTCACATGTGTTCTCAAAAGGGGACCCAAACTGTGTGCGGAAGAACGACGATTTTAGAACAAAATTTAACGTAAATTTAAGGCTGAAACTTTGTTAGAACCTCAATTGCCCACTCTTTGGTCAAAATCGACTCTATATTCTGTCTTCTCGCCCCAAAAAACATGTAAAACGATACCTCACAAGCTCATATTCACTAAACCCTCAAAAATCCCTCGAAAACCTCTATTTTTACACCCATTTTTCTCCCGTTACACCCCTGGGTGTATTCCGATCGGGCTGGACTTTGGAGCACAACTAGGATTCAAATGTGTTCCCAAATAGGGACCCAAACTGTGTGCGGACGAACGACGTTTTTAGAACAAAATTTAACGTAAATTTAAGGTCGAAACTTCGTTAGTACCTCAATTTTCCACTCTTTGGTCAAAATCGACTTCATATTCGGTCTTATCGTCCCAAAAAACATGGAAAACCATACCTCAAAAGCTCATTTACTAGAACACAAAAAAATACCTATTTTTACCCCCATAACACCCTTGGGTATCCGATCGGGGTGCAGTTTCGGGACACAACTAGGGCCCAAATGGAGCATGTGTGAGAAAGAACGAATTTCTTAGACTGAAAATGAAAATGAAGCCGGTATGCATGATATGGCGGACGGACATTGCATTTTCTGAACCTACGCACCTTGAAACGTAAAAGAAAAAAATTTTGAGGGGTTATACAAAAATTTTCCTGAGCGAATAAATAGGTGTATAATTCACAGAATCAAAACGCTATTTGAACTGAAAGTGGCTTGTTTCCGACGGTTTCTTATTTCTCGTTCAAGAGCATAAAATCTATAAAGAAGCTCGATTCACGTTTCTTCGTCCATCCAAAAAAATTCCTCCAGTCCGGGTACCTCAGATCTCGTAAGATTAACGTATGAAAAAACATTTCTCTTCAGCAACTGTTTCGCACGTCACCTTTTTAGTTTCTTGCTTTTTACTTAATAATAAGTTGAAAGAAGAAGAGTATGCAGTCGAGTAATAAGTCGTAGGACTTGTTAGCACTAAACACCCAAAACGACGAGAGGGTCCAACTATTCTGCTCCATTTGGCGCGTCCATCTGTGACCAGCTTTAAAGGGTACCAACCCTTGGATTAGGTTCCATGCGACAGTACCGGCTGGAAAGCCCCATCCCTAAAGCAGTATTTTCCTCTTTATAATATTAAAAAACGGTCCTCTAACCTGTTCCAAAACAGGGTCTATGAGAACGCATTCCTTGGTGTTCAAATCTCCCAAAAGGTAAGTGTATGTTGAGCTCTCAGGATCGAAAAACTGCCTGAAGAAAAAGGATGGGTTGCCTGTAAAAATAAAAACAAGGTCAAGCGAGTGAAAGTATAATAATTATCATGTATAGAATCCCACAGGATACACATTGATTGTCAGAATTCAAATCGGTAATCCAATGAGTCTAAAAATTAGATTTTTGGTTTATTATTTTCAATAATGAACCATTGGAATCGAGCATGAAAAAAAATGCTAACCCCCCCTCAAAATTTGATGGTTTACGTTTCAAGGAGTGTAGAAGGGTAGGTGGGGGCAAAGCCCTGCAATTTTTGGGTTTTTGTCCATTCTGACCAACCATGAGCAGATTTCCTCAAAATTGTACGCCTGAGTTTTAGGTAGGGATCTTACCTTCCACTACTGGAAACACCAATCACCTCCAATCATTATCCACGGAAAAATTTGATTTAAGAAAAAAAAAAGAATTGCAGGGTTTTGCCCCATTAGATGGGGCAAACCCCTGCAGTGCATAGCTTCGCCCCAATTAGATGGACATGGATAAGAAAAGATACTGTTATCAAAAACTCACAAAATATTGGTTTAATTCCTTCTGAAAATTTGCAAATCACAACTGGCCTTAAAGGTTATTTTAATTTCTTGAACATACGAGTACCTACCATGCGGTAGGTATTACCTACTCTTAAAACGTAATACACACCTATTTAATAGATAATAAATAATAAATAATGAAGTATTTTATTAACAAGGTTAGGTACAATGCCAAAATATGTTCCAGTACTAAATGGGCAAAGCCTTGCACTCAAGGGATGCAGGGACTTGCCCCGAAGAACCTGCAGGGACTTGCCCCGCTTGGTGTTTCTGGGAATGGCGCCTCAGTAAGGTAACGTGAAGCGAATTGAAGCAAAAGTTAATCCACAACATCAAAGCTTAGTTACAGTACTATTCATCGATAACTGGTTGATGCATTTGGTGCAATCCAATCTCGCACGATTTTGAACTTAAGTTTCAAGAAAATTACATCAAAAACGTGAAAAATAAATTTATCTCATTTTCTTGGCCTGCAGTGTTCCCAGACGCCTTTGCTTTGATAACCGAACACCTGTTGCAAAAACCCAACTGCTACCTCGTGACCAGTTCTCAAATCAATCGCCGACTGTTCAAAAAATCGATTCAGGGCTTTGCCCCATGCAGGTCTTTGCCCCCACCTACCCAATACGAAAAGTGGCCAGTACGCCGTACTGGCCACTTTTCTTAGTTACCATGAAACAAAATTGAGGAAATTCGGGTTATCGTCGAAGCTCGACGTTACTGTCAGTCATCTCTAAGTGGTTCAAAATAGGGGTTGAAATTTTCAGAACGCCGTATCTCGAAAACTTTCGATAGAAGGGTATGGTTTTTTTACGTTATTAAATTTGTCTTGAGCTAAACAATTTTTGAGACCACCCGGAGCACTGTACGTCGAGCTGTTCGTGTGCACCAAAAAGCTTTGTCAACACGATCGTGAATCAAACGGTATAAATCCGGCCCGGATATCATCGCTAGGGAGCACCTGATTATAATCAAGGATGGCTGTATGAAGTCGAGTTGGTTGTTCTGCGATATTATTTCATTTGATAAGTGATGGACTTGGTTCCGTACAAACTTGCCCTCTGCTACAGTCCCATGATGATATCTTTGATTGCCTACTGACCTACTCTCGTCCTACATAAGGAAGAGTTATTATGGTATTCAAGGACGAGTGGTTGTTGACCGTCAGGCGTTTCGGTTTTTCCGACGTCACTGCACCTCACTCGCATGGGCAGGACCCACTCCCAAAAGAACTGGTTGAAACTTTGAAAAATCACTGAAAAAGAATTACATATCGCTTGTTCTCAGGACGGAATGTAGTTTCATTAAAAATATATATAAGCCGCTTTTGAGACCCATGCATATATCCAATTCAACTATACTCAAAATTCAACGTAAACATTCCAAGTCACAACCCGCCCATCCGCCCTTATGCATTCATGAGCCTTCTTTGATAGAATCATCAGCAGTGTCACAGACTGACTACACAACACACTGACTACAAGATCAGTTGCCACCAACTTGCTTTGTACCTAAGGGCTGTTTTGACGAAAACTTTCTCTGGTTCTAATTAACCAGGGATTCAATAAATGAATGTGTAGGTTCGAAACGCCAGATTTACTTTTAAGCTGCATCATAAAATTATTATCTCGGAACATTATTCGGACTCACCAGTAACCATGATGGTGACGATGGATCTTGAACAGTCTCGATTAATACGCGTAAATTGTAAGAATAGGTTGGGACTTTCGACAGTTTACTTTCCTTGTGAATTCGCTCTTCTTATCTTTAGAGTACCCGCCAGGTAAAGCTGAGCGTTCGAATTCTATCGAGTGGGCTACTTAACGAACATTGGTAACAATGGCAGAATGTACGCGTAACCACTATCGAGATGCAGACTGGAGGAATGTAAACCGGTTTAAGGACACTGATAAGTGAGCTGCTATGCTGTCGTGTATTACGTAGATGTATCACGACTAGTAGATAACAGTGAAGGGACGAACCGTTTTTTCAACGAAGTAAGAGAGTGCAGTAACTATAAAGTAAATGAGTCTACGAACCACAGAATACTGGTACTATGAACTGGGAGATACGTACCTACTCTAGGCAGGTAGGATTGTAGTGCAACAGGCGAATGGAAAGTAGAGGGGCCGGATTCACCTAATTATTTAGATGAGGAACCTATTTAGGTTCTTCCTTTCACACAAGAACCTACGGTACCTACACTTTTGAGGGGTGGAACCCTTTTCCAAGAATTTTCAAAGCTCTGATTACCTAGGTACCTAATTGTCGAAGAAGAAAATATGCTACAGTAGAAGTCGCTTAGTAGAAAGGTGGTTAAAGGAATTAAGTCGGATATAAGGACAGAAACAGTCAGGTCCCGATCGGCTGTATGTAAACACACAGTGAATTGGCCTATTATAGTGATCAAAAAGTCGGTTATAGTGATTAGTTTTCTAGTTTTTGGATGTTAAAAGTCGGCGAAATAGGTAAAAAGGGCTGATATCTCCTGAAAATGGTATATATTCACCAAAAGTGGTACCTATTGAACGATGATCCGAAACAGAAGATAACTAACTGCCTATAGGTTTTAATGAAGATTCCTAAAAAAAAATTAATCAAAATTAGGTCAGTTCTGGGGTGTCACATTCGCCAATCTCGGTAAAAATGGCTAAAATCACCACAAAGTAGAAGGCTTATAGAGATTGGTCGCTTATAGTGATTGTTTCCAGTCGGTCCCAATTCGATCACTGTAAGCGACTTCTACTGTATTTTATTTTTTTTATTTTTTATTTTATTATTGTGCATAGGACATCAAATAGACCCACCTCGTGCACATACAACGAAATATACATGAAGCAAAAATGCAATAACACAAAATTGCAATGGGTACAACATTTGTTACAACACTGCTATTGCAATGGGTACAACATTTTTAGAAGCGCATGAATCCAGTGATCCAGTCATTCTACGGATTGATGAGTTCATTCATAGAAGCGCAGGACTCGTTTTGAAAATTCTGAATCCATCCCTAGATTTTAACAGCATATTCATGTAGGTAGGTATAATAGGTAGGTAAATATAATTGTATATACATGACTGTGTATATCACTCCAGACGATCTAAGCTACGGCTATGAGAAGAAAAACTCAAGTTTTGCCAAAATGTTTGGAATAGAAAACGAAAGCATGAGCAATTTTAGTAATGAAATTTGCGTAAGAAAAGGATACTATCGTCAAGTACCATTTATTATAATATTTAATTCAGTAACTAATCATTAAAATCAACATGTCAATAATAAAAATAGTTTACTATTTTTATTGTTATCTACTATTTGTATTATTACGATGCGGTATTTTTATTACGTATTTTTATGTACTGTTTTTATTATTTCTAGTACGTAAAAAATTATACCACGAGCATATTTTTTTAAACATTAGTTTTCTTTATTATTATACCTACATGTACCTACCTATCTAAACAACAACGTACTCCTTTGAAAAGTTCTATTGTGATACTGTATTATTTCCTTGATTGAGAATTTACGAGTCTTTCATCCCACACTGAGTTCCCACTGACTTTTTTAGCCCAGGGCCTACTAGTATGTTAGCCACAACATCCAAAATGAACGATGAATGAAGTTTTAACAACATAACCTACTTACCTAATGTACACAAAAATTTAAAAAAAATAAAAGATGATGATTTTTGCCTTACTGGGAAAAACCAAAGATAATAGAGTACAAACGTATTTTTACCTCGAGTTGAATTTCTTACGTTTTTCCTTAAATACGAAATTGTTTATCCAGACGATGTCGTTAAGTGTTTGTTTACTGGTATCGTGTTACATTTTTCTTAGTGAAGGGACACAAATTTTTGGTTGACACCCCCCCCCCCCCCCCCCCCATAGTAAAAACATATCCATGTCAATATGTAGGTGGTACATACCTGGGGCATTGCTGGTGTATTTACTTCCCCTAAAAGATCACTGACCAATACTACTTGTAAACTTTATTAATTAAGCACCAATACTTCTGAATTCTTACTTTTCTTAAATCATTATAGGTACCAATTTCCTCCTTGTAAATCCGAAGTTATGTCAAAAAATATACTCTACATCGTTAACTTCAAGAATGTCGATTTCTTACCAACGATTGAAGAAAGGGAGCGAACAGCAGAAAAAACGGGTCTCAGCATCGTACAAAAAAGTTTACACTTTCAAACGTAGGAAACGTTACCTACACTGAACTCCACGCAGGATTTATAGCACTTTTTGGTAAATTATACGCACCACTCCTCCCTAAAAGCCGATGGTCTACGTGATGATGAACCGGGAAAGCGGAAACCTGAAATCTTCAAGTGGCCTTGGCGAACAGTAGTGAAACACGGGATTACCGAAACGATTATAGCGGCTGTCAAACATAATCACATACAAACAGCCCTTGAGATGTTCGAAAGGTCGAGCTCAGTACTGATACCGCATTTATATCTCTTATCAGTGTTTACGCTGCTGCTATCAGTGCTATCCCAGCTAAAGGAAGCTACCAATTATGGTTAAAAGCCCGTAGAGACAAAACCCGGCTCCACCACACAGTGATAAGAGTACGTGCAGAGTAGCTTACATAAAATATAAACCTCTTAAAAAAAGAAGAAGTATAATATCTTACTCAAACTCCTAGTCTGACTAGTTCGTATCCATTTAATTTGGAAACTTTAAACGTAGAAGACAGGGAATAAACGGAGAAGCTCTTCCGTGGTAGAAACTCTCCGCCCTACCTACCAACTTTAAGTGTTGTTCGTTGTTTCTGTACAAGCCTTTCTTCCATGGCCCACATAAAACTTTCTTCCAAGGCACTCATGTGAGCTTCCCTCATTTTAATGTCTTTACGTACAAATTTTGGACAAAACGAAAGCAACGAATCTAAACAAACTTGTTATAGTAGGTATTGATGAAACTACTAACCAATCCTACTTACTACATATCCTAATACTACCTGCCTACTTACTAAAACTGTGATTGAAATTCACCAATCCAAAGCTATGGCATTACTCTTTGCAAGGTCATCTAGATTAGATTGATTTATACCATAAGATACATACATAAGAAACACCAAGCGTGTACCACCGCCGACATAAATTATGATAACCAGCTTTTTTAGAAGACATGCTGCCATTTTGTTTTCTTAGCACGGGCACGCTACGCCGCCGTCGGCTGCTATTTGTTGGGTATCGAAGTAAACGTATCGATATTTTAAATCGATACATTTCCCCCATCAACTACTATGCCGATATATCGCTGTTAAAAATACCTATACATATCGAAAGCAAATTTAAACCTAATATAACTAATTATGAAAGAAAAAATGTCGTCACCATCATGCATCATAATATATATTAGCATCATCATTTCATTTAGATACCTATGTAACAATTTAAAACTCCCCGTGATAAAACTGCAATAATTTGTTGTCAGAAATTTATGAATTAAACTAGCTTAAACCTGGTTCGACATCTGGTTGTCGAACATCTCCAGGCGTCCTTAGAGGTATAATAATAATAATAAACGGCTTTATTGGAGGCTGTTGGAGGCCACGAGGGCCCATGGTACACAGCGAATGACATTTTTAATAACACAGAAATTTTCATTTATGTACATTTTCATTTTTCGAATAACATAGCCATTTTCTTTTTTCTCCTTTTGGTAGGAGAAAAAAAGGAAAAAAAGTCTTCACCTAGGGCTAGAAAAAAATGGACCAATATAGCAGGAAAGAAAATATAACATAAATATATCGACTATGTTTAGTATCGATAGAAATATATCGATACTTACGTTATATCGATCTTTCTATATCCATCAATCGACAGCAGAAGCAGAGCACAGTGGGCTCCTGGTTCTGGTCGCCATTTTGGGTTTTCAAACTAGAAACCAGCTGAACTGTCTGCTCCAGTCCGAAGCGATTGAATAGTTAGCTGTAATTTCTCTTACTTTCATTTCTGTGGTACCTTTTTAATCTTTGAAGATGTGGACGTGTTCTGCTCCTTTCTGTTGGTAATAATCGTGCGTAAAGTGTTGGTATAAGTCGCGACGTTCAGTTCGCGTCATCACCTACATTTCTGAACCAACGGCAAAATGGACGTCGAAAGCGGGAGTCGAGGAGCTCTTGAGAAATCCTTGTCCAAAGAAGAATACGAGCGGATCGATGGTGAGCTGAGAGAAAAGATAGAAATTGTGCTGGAAGAGCATATTCAGGACTACCTCACCGCTAAAGCCTGCTTCGAGACGACTCGGACTACCCTCGGTAAGTTACCTGCTGCAATCTGGAACACCCGCCTAACGGGGTACCTATTGGGTGGGTTTGTAACACGGTGAAAATAAATAGTTGAGTCAAGGGGAATGAAAATGTGAGGTTTTCCCTGCATGTACCTACCTATTTTATTTAGGAAGGCAGGGCCCACGTGAGGCATTTTGTTGTTCTTGAGAATGCCGCGAAGAAACACGTTATGCCGGCAGTTGTGTAAGTAAATTGCATTTTGTTGACTTCACATCTTGTACGCACCTAATCTTTCCGATTCTGCTGGGCCACAACAACGCTCCACTCAAGTTATGCCTACGATCATACAAAAGCGTTTCTTCGACACTGGGAGGGTTCCTTGCCAGTAGCTATAATTTTTGTAGGTAGGAGGACGCGGTGTTTCGGACATAAAACGCGAAAGTTGTCAAGGTTGATTTCTCCTGGTTGTTACTGAACCACCATCTGCTCTCTTCACGACTAAACAAACCCACCATCCACCATCCCTAAGTATATTTAGGGTGCGATCTGTTCGATAACAACGACTTCCTCTTTCAGAAACTCGTGTCAGGGAGTTGGAGGCCCTCAATTATGAAGCGGTGCAGGAGAGAGACGAATTCAAGACTAAATGGGAAGGTATCACCGTTCAGTATGAAGACACTAATAAGAGACTCTCAGTGAACTACGTTCAGCTTAACAAACACAGAGATGACATCCAAAGGTATGGGCCTACAACTCTTGTTCTCAGTGGATTTGGCATCATCTTATTTTAGAAGATTACATTCAGTCGCATCAGGGTTACAATTTTGGGATTATAAGTTTTCCTCTTATGGATTTATGGAAATCAGCTGTTGAGATGTACCTCTTAGTTGAAACTAAACATTATAAGAAGATTAACCCCTGTGTCCACAGGCTGGAAAAAGAACTTGCAGCACTCCGCAGAGAAAGGGATGAGGCGGTTGATGAACGGCAGGTTTCAAGCAGTATGCTCGAACGGCGCGAAGTCGAGTTGGAGCGCTTGCGCAGTGACATCTCGTCTCTAAACTCCGAGCTCAGAGCTGCCAACCACGCCAAGCTCGAGGCGCTCACGCTTTCCGAAGACACGCAGGCCAAACTCATAGATTTGGAGTTCAAGTAAGAGTTTTTGAGACTTGAATCATTGTGAATGGATTTCATTTTGCTTGTGTGGTGTTCCTTGCAAGCCCATTTCCATCACATGGAACAATTCCACTTCGTGTAGGTTGGTAAGTATATCAATTTTACTATTTAATATAATTGTGATTCACAAATTCATATATGTTGTTGTTTCTAGGGAAAAACGGGTTGAAACTGAGAGGACGTTGTTGACTCAGCAAATCGAGGAGCTCACTGCTGACTTGGGTCGAGCCAATGAAGATCTGGCTAAACAGAGGAGGGAGTCCACTTCTACTCAAATCAGCCTGCAAACTAAAATTTCCGAACTGGAGGAGGAGGTATGTATTTGTCTTCACGACATCAGCCAGTGAAGTAGTTATTGCTGGATGTAATTAATTTGAATATTACTCTAAAAACATTCCATAAACTTGCTCATTACAGCTTCGCATCTCCAAAGAGCTAAATGCTAAGCTCACTAAAAATAACGATGAACTCCAAGTCCAGCTAGACGAGGTTACCAAGAAGATGAAAGATCTGATGGAGACTGAGGACAGGTTGATTCAGACCTTCCAGAATGATCTGAAGGCCCAGACGAAGTTGACCGACCTCTACAAGGGTAAGAGAAAGAAGATCAAAACCAAATGTACCCTGATGTGAAAAAGCCTTCTTCCTTAGTTCCCTATTGGCATGATAATATATTTGTTTTTCAATAAAATCATCAGTATTGCGGTCTTTTTGTGCAAGTTCTTTGAGATTATTTGATTTATAGTAATGGAGGAATCTTGCTTGTGAATTGTTCTCGAAGATATCCAATTGTTTCAAGAGTGAAGGTGTATACACGTACAAAAAGCTCACTCAGTTTAGTGGTCAGTCCTTTCAGAAGAGGAAGAATTAGTTATTTAACTTCCACCATTAGAGCCTTGGCGGCATGATTTTTAAATTCGTGGTTACGTTATGGAGCCATGTTAACCTATGGATTTTTAAATTCATGTTTACCGTATGGATTTATGTTCACCTTATGGATACTTCTCAGAGCGGGTAGAAGAAGCTGAGCATCGTGCAGGGGAGTTGTCATCTGCAGTGAAGGAGTTGCAGCGGCTCTTGAAGGAAGCTTCTGACCACAGTGGCGACCTTGAGACCCGTCTTGCTCAGCAGGAGTCTGACATGACAGCTGAATTGGAAGCTAAGCAAGATGCGATCAACGCTCTTAAGGAAGAGCTCCGCCACGCCAACATCCTCTTAGAAGCTGTAAAACAAGGTAGTTGTTGAAGAAGTTTGAGTGTTATGCGGTGCTGTCCCTCTAAATTATAATCTATAATTTTAGATTCTGAGAAAATTGATGCTTTGCTTTTTTTGGGTTAGTGCGGTACATTTATAATATTTTTCTTGGTTGCAGAGTCCTCGGAAGCCGCTGTGAGCCGTCTTTCACCCATGGCTGCCTCGGCGAGCAAGTTGCTAAAATCTGGATTGACGTTGACCCAGCTGTACACCAAGTACGCGGAATCCATGCAAGAACTTCTAGTTGAAAAGCAAGAAAAGGACAGGCTCCAGGAGTACATAGAAAAGATTTTGAAGGTAACATGTTTCTGGAGTTGTTGAACCCAATGAAGTATATACGCTGACATTTTTTTGGCATCCACTGACAACTTTGTTTATAGGAAATAGAAGAGAAGGGCCCTATCTTGGCCAAACAGCAGGAGGACTATGCCCACGCTCTGACTTCGATGGAAACACTTGCTCATAAAGTCGACGATCTGGAGAATGAGCAGGTTCGTCTGAGAAGAGCCAACGCTGAACTCGAGTCCACTAACAACTTCCTTGCCAGAGAAAACAAAAAACATACTTGTAAGATACTTTGTTGCCCTTGTCAATCCATTTTCATTGTGGTGGAATACAGAGTTCGCTTTTTCACTGGTTTTTCTCCCCTGAATTAGGTACGATCAATGACCTTGGGCGCCAGGTTTGTTTGCTTTTGAGGGAGGTGGAGGCCGCCAGAGGTAACCACATTCCTCTCCACGATACGTCACCTGAGGCCCGTGCAGAAGCTAGAACTTCATCTGAGGTATGACGTTTTCCACAAATCCTTATATAGGGATAGTTTTACTCTGTAATTTTTTGGTTTTCTGAGCTGGAGTTACAAACCGTGCTGCTATTGCCATTTCCATTCATCAACCACGTATTCAGAAACAACAATCACGAATAGTGAATTTGCAGGTTATTGCCAAACATTTGGTCACGTTCAAAAATCTCAAGGAACTTCAGTTGAAGAACCAGCAACTCCTTGCTGCCATCCACGCCCTTGGTGCCAGCCAGGAATCCGTGGAACTTGACAAAGAGAACGAAAAAGTCAATGCACTCAAGGTACCAACTCTTATACATACCTACTTGTCACCATTAATTCACTTATTAATGTTGGTTTCTACTATTACTAACGTCGTTGTTCTCTAATGCAGAATGAGCTAGAGAGAGCTGAAGCTAAAATTGAGGATCTGGTGGAAAGAGAAAAGTTCCTCCAGAAAGAGGTAGACGTCATCAAGAATCAACGAGACGTCTACCACCGCTTGTTCAAGCAGCATGCCAAGCCAGGAGCGCGAATGGTATATTGAAGAATCTCCAAATTTCCAGTCCATTACTAA
Organism: Leptopterna dolabrata; assembly: GCA_954871275.1. Taxonomy (NCBI): domain Eukaryota; kingdom Metazoa; phylum Arthropoda; class Insecta; order Hemiptera; family Miridae; genus Leptopterna; species Leptopterna dolabrata. The sequence continues at coordinate 33,318,278 of OX940984.1, forward strand.
TTTTGTTTGCTTTTCCATCTGATTCATTTGAGTAACATCAATTTAAAACCTCGGTAGTTCTCTCCCTAACCCTCTTCCAATTGCAGGGATCTGTTGGTGACTTGTCGGGTGACCTGCCCCAGAGCATGGACGTGTCTCCATCTAAGCAGATGTCTCCTTCTCCCTCAAAACCTAAGGTAAATACGAGTCCAATTCGTGTTCATTTATTCTAATAATGAGAACTCCTTCCAGTGCTAAGTTATGTCTGTTTTACAGTCCACAGAAGAGGAAGAGAAGTCATTCAAAATCGTTTTGGAAGAGTTGAAAAAAGAGTATAACACGTACAGGGAAGAGAAGAAAACAAACGAGAAGGTTCTGAACGACACGATCGGGAAGCTGCGAGACCAGCTAAGTGAGATGGTTCGCTCCAAAGCTCAAATCAGCTCCCAAGCAGAGTTTTACCAGGAGAAAGTCAAAGCTTTGGCCAAGAAAGTGGAGTCTTTGACAGCCGAAGTGGAAAGCCTTGAGAAGAGGTGTCAGAACTACGTCAACACGATTGGCAAACACGAATTCAATGTTCAACACCTCAGAAACGTCAGTATGCGATATGTTGTGTGATCTTCGAACCCCTTCAACTTGGAGTTTATAATTTTGTTCTTGATTGGTTCGTTTCAGGAAGCAATGGACGCCATTAACAAGCTTTCTGTGGCTGAGATGCAGGTAGCAAGCCTCACCCAAGAAAACCGCGCTTTGAAAGATAGTGAGCGACGACTCCAGAAAGAAAGAGAAACCGAGCGAAAAGAGAAGCGAGGACAGGTAAGTTCGACCATGACAACTCACATCACCTAATAATGAGCAACAAGTGAAGATGTTCACAACAGGTCATGATCGAATTTGAAGCACAAATTCTTTATTAAAGTCATTGCAATGATTATGTATGTTTGAGAATCCAAGTTGTTGCTGATATTCTATCTATATCTATACGTATGATTATGTTGTTGTGTCTATTGGTATAGGAACTACTGATGGCCAATTTGGAAACTCTGAAAGTGAAATTCGAGTGCTCAGACGCTGATTCTAGAACGAGACTGGAAATGAGACTTGACGAAGCCAACATGGAATGCAGCAATCTAAGACGAAGGCTGCAGGTAAATAATTTAACTAAGTTGATAATATACCTATTTAGTGGTTTTTCAAGTACAAGTACAAGTTTGAAAGAATAGGATTTCCTTGAATAAAGCGTGACAAAGGGGAAAGTTGCTGTTGAAATCTCACGACTAAAGTTTCAATAAAAAATATTATTTCGGCTCATTTCGTAATGCAACGCACTCGTTGCCGTAACTCGTTTAGCAGTGTTTTGATTAAAATCTGCTCCGGTTTTGTGATATGCAGGACGAGCAAGATAGACTGACGAGGCGAGTTGAGCTTTTGGAAGAACAGACAAAAACAGCCAAGAAGCGTTTGGAGGAAGAGAGGGCTTTGAAGGCCAAAGTGACCGAAGAACTGGAGGCGTTGAGGAACGAGATGCGGGAAAAGGAAGGGAAGATTGAGGAAATGCAAGAACAGCTGACGACCGCCATCAACAGTTCCCAACCAGTACTTGAAAGAGGTAGGTTATGAATGTCGCGGAAATTATTGTTTAGTTGTGTGTAATGGTTTGCTGAGTCAGGTGCTCTGCAGAATTTTACAGATAATAACTATCCGATCTGCACCACTCCAAAAGTCCAAATTGTATAAACACCTTAGATTTGTGTGAATTTCTTTGGATCCATCTTGTAAAATACATTCTCCGTCGTATTCCAGAAACGCGCATCAAGGAGTTGGATGCTGTAATTAGAGAAAAAGACGCCACTATCAATAGTCTGAATGAAAGATTGGCTGCAGCAAAGAAGTGCCAGGCTGAACTTTCAGAGGTATCGCAGGGGATTGAGAAACAACTAACAGAATTGACAGAGCAGTATGAGCAACACAAGCAGGAGAGCGACAAAGCGTAAGAGGACTATATTTTATATAGGTTAACATTGTTATTATGGAATTTTCAGATAGGCTGTCAAGTATATTAACACTATTGTAATTGTATATAGAATCGAAGAGTTGAAGAAGACAGAGGCAGAGCTGAGGAGTGCCAATCTGACATTGGAGCTCAAGCTCAAGACATCAAATGCTGAAGAAACTGAAGAAAGGGCTCAGCGAGAAGCAGAGCTAAGCTCTCTGCGTTCCAAATGTGAGTTCTTGTCGAGTGAACTTGAAAAAACCAAACAGAACGAGCTCATCCTGGAGAAGGAAACAAAGGAGGCCGTCCGCGCGTCTCAGGTTGCTGAAGAGAAAGCGAGCAACCTGTCCGTCCAGACAAACATGCTTCGTCAGGTAAGACTCAGTGTGTGGATAGCAAAACGTAGGAATTGACACCATGGATGTGTTTATACATTTTGGGCAACTTCACACTTGGAGTTTAGGATTTCATATCATGTCTTTGTGTTGCCATCAGGAATTGGACGTCCTCCAAGCGCAGCTAAGTGAAGCCCGAAACGCTCATGCATTGCTGGAAGCCGAGTACAATAGGGAAACTGAAAAGAGCCGGATGGAAATTCTGTCTCTAAATGAGAAGGTTGCCATGCTAGAGAAAATCAGGACGGAGAATGAAGAACGGATACACGAACTCAGTGCTGTCAATGATCTACTCCATGAACAGATCCAGGAGCTTGGACAGAAAGTTACCATCATAAGCAATGCACAGGTAATCCAGGTTTTCCTTGTGTGAACAAATCTAGTTTGCTTATGGGGTTTGATGGTAGTTCATTAAAATAAGTTTCACCAATAAATGAACCCTGTTTTCGAATGAATGTTTAGGACACTGGTATGGACCTTGGAGAGGAGAGTCTCACCAGTGAGAGCTTCAGGGAGTCAGACAAGATGCTGAAAGTACTTCGTCTACTTAGAAAGGAAAAGAGTTCGGCTATCGCCAACGCTGAATTTCAAAAGAACGAAAAACAGAGGCTGGAAGCCGAGGTCAGTATTTAGTATGGTTTGAACTCATTAAGAACTACCTACAGCTGGTAACCAGTTGGAACAGCTTTGGGTAGTGTAGTTTCAGTTTATGGCATTGGTTTCCACATACGAACTTCTGTGTAGCTTATGGCTAACATGTTTGGCATAATGTGTAAACGATTAACTTGACCATGTTACAGGTTGTAGTTTTGAAGAAGCAGCTTGACGAGTTACGGAACACAGGAGGCCATGTGGGGCCATCCACTGAAGCCCCTTCTTCGATTGCTGCTGAACGCCATGCTCAGCTGTTGGCTAAGGTGGGGCTCTTGGAACTTACGGAATTACTTTCAGGGATCCAAAATATTGGTAATTACTCCAATTTTTGTCAGTCAGTTTTGACAGTTTCTTTTTTCTTAGGTGGAAACACTCAACGAGCTAACGGAAAACAACAAGTCACTGCGAGAAGATCGTGATAAGCTGACAGCTCGATTGAGCGAAGTAGAGAAGAGCCTGGCAAGTATGGAGGCGGAAGTTAGTGGTCCGAACAAGGAGAAGATTGTCAGCCTGCAGGCCCAAGTAGAGCAGCTTCAGACTGAGAACACCTCTTTGAAAGCTGACAACCAAAGGTTGGGATCAAAAAAGTTTATTTTTAAATTATTGGACTCATTTTAGCTCCCCCACCGTACACCAAAATGGCGTCACACAGTCACTCAATCTTGCGATAAGCGTGTGCTCAGTGTGCATTTTGAGGTTTCATTTACTGCCAAATGATGTTCAGCAAATTCAACTAACTTTCGTTCTACTGAAATATAATGAAGATATTGCATTGTTCTGATGGCACGTGTTTGAAGAACCTGTTGTACAACGCTTGTACTAAATGGGAACGCTCGTACTAAATGGCATAGATAGCCTGTTTGTTGTATTGAATGGTAATAGTTTGTGTTTATTAATGTTTTTATTTCACGAATACGTTTATAAATCAGTATCAGTTACCATTCGTATTCTGATATTGAATGACTGGGTTATTCTGAAATCGTAAGCTATGTTCCAGCTGAAGTGAGTTTTGTAATGAATTCTGCACACAAAAACTGTGTTCCAACTGCGTCTGGTGCGGGAACTTTTCTCACCCGATTGGGGTGGATTTTTTCCAACAGAACTGAAGATAATTCACGAACCTTCCCAAAATCTCATTTCCCTCCAACCTTCACGTTAAACGGATCTTTCGTCTCTGTGGTACCTATTCAGCTTTTTTTTTGGCCCTAAAATCGTCGCATTTGTTGGCACGTTTCCAAGGTGTTCCATCTGATGAGTTCTCGATTTCAAACAGTTCCAAAACTCATCCCCACTCTTCAGAAGAACTTTGGTTCTGGTTTTGAAACTTTTTAAAACCAGTTCTGGTGGCCGGCTATAGCATCTGAGTTGTTTGGGTTTTGGAATTATCACCAAATGACGAACGACTTTTGATGACGAAGTATATATCGAAAGATGATTTTTCAGTAAGTTCCTCTACCAAATAATGATGGTGTTGTTGTTGTGTGTCTTCCTCTGCCATATGACTTACACAAAATCAACAAACTTTCGTTCTACTGAAACTGATCGAAGATGAAGATTTCTTATTCTGGTAGCTTTGCCTCTGTTGGTTTTCTTAATGGTATGCCGACACAGGATCTATATGCTGTGAGAGCACTGTAAGAGGTCAGCTAGAAAGAACAGCTCGCCGGTTCGGGACCAGAAGCTCGTATCAAGCTTTTTATTAGAAATAAGAACACGTATTACAAAATATAAGCACGAACTCAATTTAACGGTAAGTGCCTACTCAAAGGTAAACCTGCCAAATGCTGTTCACCAAGTCAACTCACTTCCATTCTACTGATGAAAGTCAGTTAATAAGATTTTGTCCGGGAAATTCTCTTTCGGAAAATATTACATCAAAGATATCCTGGTAGTCAAAATTGTTTTGTACTCCTTTCTTTGCCAAAACACGTGCATTTAAATCAACTAACTTTCGTTATGCTGAAGGTGAATATAAATATGACCAATATTATTCTGATTGCATAGGCTTCGAGTTTTTTCTGATTTTCGGGACAAACTCGAATCACCATAGTAAACTTCCATAATTTTGGATTTCATTGCCGAATGATGTTCAACTAAATCAACTAACTTTCGTTCTACTCGAAGTCAGTAAAGGTTTCGTAGGATTCTGATGGCATATCTGTTGTTGAGGTTGCTCTTCGATTTTGGACAACACTTGAGATGTCACGACAGTCGAAGTTTATCATTTTCTGTGCGTTGATGTCTGTTCCTCTCCCTTTGCCAAATGATATCAGCTCCATCATTCTACTAAAAGTGAATGATGATTTTTAACTATTATAATGGCATTGGCCCTGAATTTTTAGATTGTAGTAAGGTCGCTGACACGTTCCCTATACGTTAGTCATGTTATGTATGTAGATTTTGTTTTGATGTTTTCATTTCACTGCCAGATGACATTTACAATATTAGTCAATCAGCTATCTGCCTGCTGAAACGGGCCAAAGATTTTAAATTATTTTTATGTCATCGCTTCTGACGGTGCTTCCTTTTGCTCTGTCTCCGTAACACTCCTTTGATTTTTTATGAGACCCTAGCAAAAATCTGTTTTCTGTAAATTCGTTTCTTTCCACTGCCATATGATGTTCACAAAATCAACTAACTTTCGTTCTGCTGAAAGCGTATGAAGATAATCTAAATGATTCTGATGGCATTTTTTCTAGCTCTCTTGAGATATAACAGAAACTCAACAACTGAACTTGACTTAGCGATTGTCTATGTTAATACTTCGGGTACAGCCAAATGATCACAAATTCAACTAACTTTCGTTCTGCTGAAAGTCAGTGAAGATGTTTTATATTCTGATGGCGAGTCTTTGGATATTTTCTTCTGAGGAATCTGAATATTGATCTCGAACAAACACGAGATGTGATGACAGTTTATTTGTTCCCCTTCCTTTGCCAAATGATGTTAAACTAAATCAACTAACTTTCGTTCTACTGAAAGTCAGTGAAGATTTTTTTACATTCTGATGGCGAGTGTTCTGAGATTTTCTTTGTTTCTGGATATTACAACAACACGAGATGTGATGACAGTTCATTTGTTCCCCTTCCTTTGCCAAATGATGTTCAACTAAATCAACTAACTTTCGTTCTACAGAAAGTCAGTGAAGATCTTTTAGATTCTGATGGTGAGTCTTCTGAGATTTTCTTCTGAGGACACTGGATATTGATCTCAAACGCGAGATGTGATGACAGTTTATTTGTTCCTCCTTCTTTGCCAAATGATGTTCAACTAAATCAACTAACTTTCGTTCTACTGCAAGTCGGTGAAGATTTTTTTACATTCTGATGGCGAGTGTTCTGAGATTTTCTTTGTTTCTGGATATTACAACAACACGAGATGTGATGACAGTTCATTTGTTCCCCTTCCTTTGCCAAATGATGTTCAACTAAATCAACTAACTTTCGTTCTACTGAAAGTCAGTGAAGATCTTTTACATTCTGATGGTGAGTCTTCTGAGATTTTCTTCTGAGGACACTGGATATTGATCTCAAACGCGAGATGTGATGACAGTTTATTTGTTCCCCTTCCTTTGCCAAATGATGTTAAACTAAATCAACTAACTTTCGTTCTACTGAAAGTCGGTGAAGATTTTTTTACATTCTGATGGCGAGTGTTCTGAGATTTTCTTTGTTTCTGGATATTACAACAACACGAGATGTGATGACAGTTCATTTGTTCCCCTTCCTTTGCCAAATGATGTTCAACTAAATCAACTAACTTTCGTTCTACTGGAAGTCAGTGAAGATCTTTTACATTCTGATGGCGAGTCTTCGGATATTTTCTTCTGAGGAATCTGAATATTGATCTTGAACAGACACGAGATGTGATGACAGTTTATTTGTTCCCCTTCCTTTGCCAAATGATGTTAAACTAAATCAACTAACTTTCGTTCTACTGAAAGTCAGTGACGATTTTTTTACATTCTGATGGCGAGTGTTCTGAGATTTTCTTTGTTTCTGGATATTACAACAACACGAGATGTGATAACAGTAAGTTTATTTGTTCCCCCTTCCTTTGCCAAATGATGTTAAACTAAATCAACTAACTTTCGTTCTACTGAAAGTCAGTGAAGATTTTTTTACATTCTGATGGCGAGTGTTCTGAGATTTTCTTTGTTTCTGGCATATTACAACAACAGGAGGTGTGATGACAGTTTATTTGTTCCCCTTCCTTTGCCAAATGATGTTAAACTAAATCAACTAACTTTCGTTCTACTGAAAGTCAGTGAAGAGCTTTTATTTTCTGATGGCGAGTCTTCGGATATTTTCTTCTGAGGAATCTGGATATTGATCTCGAACAAACATGAGATGTTATGACAGTTTATTTGTTCCCCTTCCTTTGCCAAATGATGTTCAGCCTCCCATTCTTAGTTCATAATATGATAGACTGCTCTCTCCCTTTACTTATATTGAGTGTAATATTCTACCCTAGATGGAGGGACCGGACAAACGAGCTGATAGAGAAGCACAACAAGAACCCGGATGAAATGAAGCGCCTTATTCAAGAAAAGGATAACCTGACGAAACAGCTTAGCCTGGAGAGAGATCAAAACATATCTGCTAAATCGAAGTTGGAAGAGCAGGTATTTAAACAACTCTCTAGGCGCCCTTGGATATCTCACATATGTCAACGAGTTGGTTTAGTCCAGGTTAATCATTAGGTATTGTAAGTAATCATCGATATCTTCTAGTTGCTTCAAGTCAGGAAGGAGAAAGAAGAACTATCTGCTGCTCAGAACTCTACCAAGGAAGCGCTGAATGCTGCTAAATTGGAGCTAGCGACTGCTAAAGATGTAGGAACTAAAGCTACAGAAAGAGCTGCCAAGCTCCAGCAAGATCTAGCCACCCAGGAGACGACCTTGCAGGACTTGAGGAGCAAAGAGATGCAGGTGTGTTACGAATTGCATTTGTTTTCCTGTTCAGTAAAATTATGATGTTAAAGGAAAGAATACATGTCACTATGTCCCTACCAGTAATTGCCAGGAACGGAGAGTTATTAGGGTTTACATTGTTGAACTCTGGTTTTCTAGATCCGACAAATCGCCAAGAAGTACAAGATCCAGTTCCACGAGCTTTCAAAGACACTTGAAGAGAAGAACAAAGCTGGTCCGTCCCAGACTGCTATGGAGGAAGCTGAGGAGAGGGTCAGACAGCTGAATGTTCGGGTACAAAACTAAAACTAAAACCTCGTTCTTTTATTTCTTCAAGTGTTTTTTTGGAACGTCTAAATGCAGGAATGTGCTTGCCGGCTGCTTTGGTCATTTTATTTATATATTATGTTATAAGAAGGCAGTTCGTGATAAAGGAACCAGGCCCCCTCAAAATAGTGTTATACCAAATACCTACTTCTCTTGATTGATTTGTTGTGGAATTCATTGCAGGTGGTAGCTATCGAATCTGACAACGAGACATTGAGAAGAGAGAACGAGACGCTGAAAGCTGGAAACAATGAACGCGAGGAGCGTGCTAAAACGCTGCTCAAAAACGCCAGGTCGCGTGTTCAGACACTTACCGAAGAAAATAAGTCGCTGTCGAAAGAGTTGGCAGACAGTAGACGGCTCCGAGGTTTGTTTATGCCATCAATGTTCCCAGTATCGATCCATGGAATAACCCTAGAAATTGCTGAAAAGGGTTGGAGGTAGTTTTGGTTATATGAATTAGTTCAGTGTATAATTTTTCTCTTTAAATTAGGTCCAGGAGAGAGCAGCGTGGCAGACACAGCTCAAACCAGAAACCTAGAAACCAGGATATCCCGACTGGAGAAGGAAAAAGAAGACGAGGTCAACGAGAAGGAAAGGCTTGTCCGGGAGCTAGAAATTCTTACTCAGAGACTGGGAATCATGCAGAGACAATTGGAGAAATACCAGGTAACTATTTGCATTCTCGAATTTGAACGGCTTTTTTTTTTCTTTTTTTTTCCCCCCTCTTTCTCTCTTTCTTTCTTGGGGACGGGTACCGAGCCCCTTGTCAATGAGACCTAAAAGATCTATTTTGACATCTGTCCCTGTTTTCATTTAAGAACCCGGTTGATGGCCTCTTCTCTCACTAAGTGGAGGAGGCTTACGGGTGATTCTCCGGCAACATCGGTGGTGTTAATGAACCCCTTCCCGAAGTGCCGGAATCGTGTTGATGCTACAGCAGGGCACTCACATAGGATGTGCTCTGCTGTTTCCACTGCCTCAGTACAGAGGCGGCAGATATCAGTACTGGCTTTGCCGATGTTTTTAAGGTGGTACCTTAGAGGGCAGTGGCCCGTGAGTAGACCGACGATGGTACGAAGGTCTTTGCGCCTCGTTGATAGGAGGGCTTGCGCCCGCTTTTTGGAAAAGCTTATCAGCCGCTTTGATTGTCGCAGCCCAGGGGTGTTGCTCCAGTGAGCGGCCCTTTGTTCGTCTTCCCATTTCTTAGCTATTTGCATTCTCGAATTTGAACGTTTTCATTCAAGTTTCATCTTCCTGTACGTAACGGCAAGGGACTCAAAGTCCATCATTGCAGATTGTTTGTTATTTCTGGATGGTCATGTAGATGGTACTTGAGAATTGCGCATAAATGTATTTGGTTGATAGCAGGGTGCTAAACCATCGACAAGTGGCGGAGAAAAGTCCTCGAGTGAAACTCCCACTGCCAACATCAAGCCTTTGTCCGGACCCACTACTTCTACGTCTAAGCAGACTCAGGTATAGTTCACTACAGGCCTACAAAAGTTTGTATTACATCAGTATTTTGGTGGTCGATTCCACATCCTGATGGTTTTTCCTGGTTAATTTGTTTGTAAATTTATTCAGTTGGCCCAGGCAGCAACAGTCATGCCTTGGCGGGAGACACCCTTTGCTAGTATTCGCCCAATGGCTTCACAGCCACGCACTGTTGTTGTCCTTCCACCCAGGCAGTCAGGATCATCAACTTCCAGCCAACCGTAAGTTGCAGAGAAATTATCTTCTTTGGTTACTCCTCTCTTGGTTATTGTGCATCCTCAAGTTTATGAAGTGGCACTTTGAACCATCCTTATTCTTTTCAGAGTCCTGGTTGCGCCCCAGCAGCAAGTGGTACACACAAGTAGCACCTGTGAAGGTCTGAGCAGCTCTCCCACGTCGTCTCACATCGATTACATGCCGGCCACCAGCTGTGCTGCTCTCAACATCCACCAGAACTCAGGTCTTTCAGTCATCATTGGCCAGGTTTGTCGTCTTCTGAATTACGTACTGATGAATTCTTGACTCAACATGAGGTTTCCACAGCCAGAATAAACTAGAAAATCAGAATGTGGGCAACATGACCATGTGGGTGGTATGTTTGTGCGTGTTAATTGGTAAGGGAGGCTGCAGAAACTGTTCTCTACATTGCCTTCCGCATGTAAAAAATATCGTTGTTGATTCCTGTATTTATTTTCAGCATATGGAAGCTGAAGCAGGCAATGAAGATTCTGCTCCTCCTGCCCCAGCTCACCACGTTCAGCCTAATCAGAATGCAGCAGTCGCTCTTGTTCTCCCACAACCAGCTGCCCAACAACCTTCTTTGGCCCAGGTTGGCGACCATATAATATTCGGTGGCTACCACGATTCCACTTAGCCATTATTCAACATTTCTATTTCTTCTTTGTACAATGCCATTGTTGATCCTTATGTTTGAATCCAGGGTGAAGCTGCATCCACAGAAAGTGTTTCAGGTGTAGTATCAGCCTCAAACCAAGAACAGCTATCCGAACAATCAGTTTCGGCATCTAACCACAGCACCATTGGGATGGTTTGGTCTAGGTAAGTCTGTGGATAGGTTATCTCTATACGAACTCGAGGTGGTATCATCTCATTGACGTCATTATTGCATAATGTTCGGTTTGCACGCTGTGGTCAGTATCTCCTTAGGGAGAGTCGTGTCTACCCAATTGAATAGGGTCTGCCTAAATTCTCCCACACTCATTCATGTCGGCTCATGTTGTAGGAACGTGGATGAGCCCAGTGGGGCAGTGGCCTCAAGTCAAATCGAGCAAGGATCATCAAGCGTAGCGAGTGGTTCTGGCTCTAGCCAACCAGGTTGTAGCACCATAGCAGCCTCCTCTCAACAAGCAGCTTCCTCAACAACCTCTGTCACCACGTCAGTAGCTCCTGTTCTAAAGAGGCCCACCCCGTCTCAAGATGACGCAGATTCCAAGCCTCACATGCCAGCGGTGAATTTAATAATAATAATAATAAAAAAACCACAGTCATGCAGCATGGCTATAAGAGCGAATTTTCGAAGTTTTCGGCATCTTCCTCCTCCGCCTAAAATTTTCTGAAAATTAATTTTCGGCCAATGTTTTCCCAACTTGATACCATACAAAATTAAAACAGGAGTAGTTTTACGCAAAGTAAAATTTGGGGTGGAAGGAGGGGGAGGGGGAAATCAAAAATGTTTTGAATACCAGAAGAGTAGGTATTGGGTACGTAACAAATTTTTTGTTCCATTTTTTGCCGAGTAACACCTCGGTTTGTAGATTTTCCAACGCTGAACACGATCGTGAAGTCAGAATTGCGATATCCCATTCCGTTATCAGATTAGAGCAGACGAACCAGGAAGAACATCTCAAGAAATAACCACGTTCCTTCATCTTCAAAGTGCTCCAGTTTGAGAATGGAATGAGATATCGCAATTCTGATTTCACCATCGTGTTCAGCGTACAAAAACCTTTAAAATGAGGTGTCACTTGTCAGACTTTTTCATTTTGGGAATTTATGGGTAATTTTCCCCCCCTAAAACTCCCCAAAACTCCCCCTTAGGGTGACCCGATTCTGCCCATCTTCGAACTTAGCCTGTCGATTGCCAAGACAGATTTTTCGTGCAAATTTGAACTTTTTATCTCAATTCTTTCGAGAGTTATCGTCTGGAATGACACATACATATATAAATATATAAATATATATATATATACATATAATTTTTGGTGTCTTTCGGCAGGGAATTCAGGATGGTCTGAAACGGATTTTGGTATAAAAATCTTTCGGAAATTCGAGTTTTAAAAATTTTGGACCGAGAACAATAGCTTCCTTTTCTTCGAAAATTCGCTAATAATAATAATAAAAGTTGCTTTCTGTGAAAAGACCTAAGGCCCATGATTCACCCAGAATTGCTCAGATTGAAATTAGAAAAAAGAAAGATTGACTTGCATAAATTGTATGTGGCATTAATACAAAGGAAGCTTTATACCTTTTAACTCCTATCAATTTTAATACTAATTCTATCTTCTGATTACCACTAGTACCTATCAACTAAAACCTGACCTACAAATTAGGTGTTCAACCTAAAGTTTAGGTCCTAAACAATTATTTTTCATTATATAACAATATGTATTTTTTCTAGGCTAAAAGGAGCCGTCTGCTTGTTTCACAAGGTGAAGGATCTGGTGAAATGTTGCTCCGAGCTGATGGACTAGAGGTATTTAATGTGTCACAACAAGTTATTCCTGGTGCATGATAATTTTATCTCTGATAAATTCTTAATTACGTGAAGCAGTCGTACTGCTGACACACGTAAGTTGTTATCCGGCGCTTAGATGCCTGTTTTTATGTCAATAGGTCGAGTACCAAGTGCCAACCAGTAGTCAAAGAGATCAAGAGGATGACATCCTTGTTGTCAGCGATGATGACGATCTGCCTGATGATGGAGTGAGTATTCATCAGCTTGTCTTATCCTCGAGTGTATTTTCGTCCGATTTCATTCACGTTCACGTCTCATTTCCAGGCGATGGATGAGGGTCAAGAGTTTGAAGAAGAGGGCGAAGAAGAGGCTCGCTATGGAGGCATTGAAGCTTATGGCAGGGATGGTCAGGTCTGTACTAATTTCATGCGTCTTTTTCTTTCAGTAGATGATGAATATTATCCAATATAATTATTTTTGTACTGCATAATGGTGTCTTGAGAATACTCCTCTTTGGTGTTTAAATTATAGTATCATCTCAATTATAATACTGTCATTCTTTTTGTCGTGATTCAGGATATGGTGGGGTATGAAGAAGGTGAAGGCCCTGACATAGACGAAGGAAGCACAACTGACCAAGACAACAATGAAGTTGACATAATTGGTAATAGTACTAATGGTTAAATGATGAAGGGTAAATAACATAGTGTCTTGGCGTTTGAGTCGAAAAATTTCCCCTGGGATGTACCCTGTAAGGTTAAATCCAAGGTTATACATTTAAATTAAACAAAAAAAAATAGTGTTCTTGTTTTCTACTGAAAATTGGAAGTCCGTGGGTTTAGCCCCTACATTTGTTTTAATCGTTTCAGTTCGTTGCTAAGAACGTGGAAACGTATTCCACTACAATTAGTTATAGGTAACTACTTCACACTATGTCAGGGTGTGCAAACTAAAAATTTCCCTTTTATAAATGAGCTCAATTACTTCCTTAATAAATAAGGGTAGTACAGTGCGTCCAGTACTCCTGTTTATAAATTATAAAATTGGTGTGAGGAGGGGCCCAATGAGAATTTATCCCTGGGGCCCTTCCCATCTCTGGGCGGCCCTGCACTATGTCTCTAAAGCTCAGAATGGCTACCGGTTTAGTTAATGCTGACTTAACAATGCCAGAACCGTTCCCTTGACCTATCTTTGTGAGGAAGACAGGTGGAATTGTCTGGTTAATCCATACAACTGTTGCTTTAAACGGATTTTGCTTGGCTCCAAGTGGTTTTTGTTGCACCGTTTGAGACATGTTTTGACTTATTTGGATGCCTTCGTACAGTTGTCAGATTATCTACATTCGAGACCATCGTTCCGGGGCTGTTCTGGGGTCCCAGGACTGAATGAAAACGTCTGCCAAGTCGGGTAGGCAGCATAACTTCCTCACCTATGTAACATGGATGTATGTAATTAGTTGGTGGGTCCATTCGGTGGATAGATGAGGAGTATTGACACGTATGGATTAGAAATTGAGAGGTTCAAAAATGACAAAATAGTAGGATGGAAGAGGAGTTGTAGTAATAGGGTTAATGATAAGCGTAATAGGATTGTTTCAGGCTTCATGTAAGTGTTATAAATATTTGTGATATATCACTTGAAGAATAAGTAGGTATTTCAAAAGTGTCGAAGCAAGTTACAGTACATCACAAGATTTTATTTACACTGAAACAAATTAGTAAAAATATCTAAAATCGAGAGAAAAATCCAAATATATGTCGTTCTTAGTTTAAATCCAAGTACATGTGTCATTTTCTAGAGTAGTTACGGGCTCTACTTTGCGCATGCACAGACGAAAGTTACTGTGGTTTATCAATGACTTCAATGTGGGACTACCTGTGGCCCAACCTACCCTCCAAACCTCATCGCTTCACGTCGATTTCTAGGGTAGTTGTGGGCTCGAAGGATTTCACGTTGGCGCATGGGCGGATAAAAGTTACAGTAATTTTTTGATGGATTTGGTGTGGGACCAACTGTGGCCAATCCCGCACTTACCCTCCGAATTTCAACTCATTGTTTAGTTTTGCCGGGGACAAAGAATTTACCGCAGACAGACAATAGACACAGAACAAAAATATGTTCCTTGATATCTGAAACATGAAGTGCGAGTGGAAATTATCATTTTGGAGGACATACGTTTTTTCGACTCTTGCGCGAATACAAAGCTTCCCTACCCTCGGTAGTGGTTTTGAGGAAGCAAAAGCTTTGTTTCTTGTGGCGTACAGAATTCATTTTGAACACTTGTGTTCTTAGACCATCACTTGTTTATTGTTTGCAGATGATTCCAACGAAGTACCCAATCAGTGTGAATCGACACGGGGTGGCGTCCTCCCGAGTGTTGCTGGAGGCAGCGGTAGCGTTGTCGAAGGATCTGCCACCACTGGTGGCGAGGCGACCAGCTCACTAGGTTACTATACACCTACTTGAAAACTAAAAATAATATTATCATTTATTTATAGTAGTTCAGCCATAATTTGAGTCACACCGGTATTTACTATAAATCATTTTACCAGTCTGTCCTTGAATTAGTTGTTACGGCTCTATTTCCTGGAGTAATCACCATTCGAATTTGATTAAGAGGTGTTAGTTCCTCTAGACTAGTGGTTCGTTCCAGCCATGCCGACTTCATGAACTCTAGTTAGGATGAGTTGACCGACCGGATTCAACAGGGTTGAAGTGGGTCCTGATTTCATGATACCAACAGCTGGAACGCCCAAAAACGGAGAGACACCAGAAGTGACAAGAAGAGAAAACCGTCAAATACTGCCCAAATGTCTGTCGGGTGATGTCGGAAAAAAAATGAAGCAGGTTATGATTTTGGGAGGGTTACGCCGATGTTACCTGGAGGTAAACTCACTTCTCGTTGGGTTCAGTTGAGTTCATGAAGTCACATGGTTGGAATAGAATTCATCGAACTGAGTTCATGAACTCAAAACGGTTGGAACGAGTAATCTCGACCATCTGCGCCGAACTTCTTCATGAACTCTGCACGGCTAGAACAAACTTTAGAAGTAGGAGTACAATTAACGTACCTTCTGGAGGAATCTGTCGTCACTAGCAAGTCAATTACTGGAGACGAGCGCTTTCGTTGCAAGGTTTACATCCTCTCTTTAATCCTTATACATGAGTTATAATACTTGACAATAGATACTACCTGGACAGATACATGGATAATGGTCACCAGCGCCTTTCCAAACGACTGAACAGACCTTTCACTTCATTTTCTCCTTGCTGCCAACCCGCCTCCCCCCCCCCCCCCCCCCCCCCCCGGGGTATAAAAAGTAAAAAGTACTTAAACTTATTTTGGTATTATCTCAATGGCCAGAAGATGATTTATCCAGTACTCGACTTGCTCGTTACGGTGATTTACTCTGGAATGTTAGTTAATGTGAATTTGATGATACACACTTGAGAATTCATAGAGTTGAATTAGAATATTTAGTTTAGTCATACCTAATAGTACCTGTCGTTTGTACATCCCATGGAATTTCAAGTTCTAGTCAGCCGTGCGAGTGAGGTTGACTCCTTTGAAATTCCTAAATTAATTCCAAAGGTTTCTGAGTAGTTTGGCTATTCAGTACTGAGCTACTTCGTTCCCCTTTGAACATTGCTTCACAACTGAGGGCGTACAATGAATATGAATTACAGTCTCTGTATGAGTGCTAACGGATGCTACTAGCTGATACTATATCCACATCGCCTATTGGTCCGTGAAATATCATATTATTTTTATGACCTATATTTTCTGGGGTTTCATCATTAAGTCAAACATGTTCTGATTGATTCGGAGTCAATCAATTTCAAGTCACTAATCCCCTTCAGATGTTTATTGGAGTTATATCTTGGAAGTGTTTCATTTTTTCGAGCAATATAGCATTTTATATGGATTCGTAATATCTTTTCTTGCAGGGTCTACCACTAGCAGCCAGGACTATCAGAGAGGACGGAGACATCACATGGTCCTGGTAAGCATATTGAACGTGTGTAACTATGAAGCTATAATGGTTTCATGTGATCGTTTGGGTGTCTGTTAGATCTAGGAAAATCGGTTGTATGAACTTATAGTGTAATGACAGCATATAGCTTATTAATCGATATTCGGCTATTCCAGAGTAGTTATGAAGACCCAGGTGATGACTCGATCGTCCCGTCGACACCAACGCTGTTTGTTCCTCGGAGAACCGATGGCTTTGGTGAAGCTGTGTCCTCACCGCATGTCCCAAGCGCTAGGTTTACGTTCACCGATCCTGCTTCCGCTCCTGCATCCAGGTTACCTGGTAAGGAATTAACTAAAACGAATCGGTATCATTTTGGATAGTGAATCTGACAAGGTGCCTCATTTTTTACGTTTAATTGCATCTCAAGTTTATTTTGGTACAGTTGCCGGTGTGGCACAAGTAGCCTCGGAGGGGATGGACGACACACGGATGGACTTGAGCCAACTCGACGAAGGGACCGGAAGGAGTGTCCCAACCACACCTAGTCACGTATCTCCTCAAGGTATATTCCCATCTATTACTCTCTCCCGTCTGTGGTAAATCCAAGGATGTCCCAAACAAAATGAGAAGCTTCAGTCACGCTCTTAACTCACAAAACTTGTCTCCAGGATGCCTAGAGCACACGGAGATACATACGTCTCTTTTTTCTGTTCCAACTTCTCTTAGCACGTGGAGTCGTAACTATGAATTCGGTGCAAGTATTTAATTGAATTGTAGATCCATCTGGACCAGAAATCGGCCAGAGTTCATCCCAGGAACTCTCGATGTCCAGTGTCTCTGGGATCTCTGGGGTAGAGGCCAGCGCCACAGTTCCTGATGCTCCACTCTCCGACCAACAGGAAGCTGTTCCGGAAGACGGATGCGATGGTGAGTTTTTCGTTGTAGGTGCATTAGAATTGTAGAGCGGCAGAGCACTCGTTGCACCAAAATCTTCAAACTCACTTCATCACGTTCTCATAACTGTCTCTTCATTTTTCAGGGGTAACCAGCGAAGGGGAGAAATCGTCTACCAACCCTCCTGGTCTGGTGGTCCTACAGGCGTCATCCGACGTGGATGTAGAGCTTGACGAGGCAGAAGGTCGTGAAGCAGAGGCTAGCCCTACAGCCACCAGGTAAGCATGAATTTGTAACACAATTCCCACTTCGGTTGACACGTGTATTTTATTCAGAAATCGGATTCGAAGGGTCGTTACGTCAATCACACCTTCGTAATCCTACGGTTCATTTCAAGAGTGTCACTGTATGTTGCGGACCAGGTTATTATCCAGTGTAACGGCTTCCAGCAGCTCTCGGGGAAACACAGCGCGCCGCACGATCCGGCTTGGCGTGCGGAGTCAGGGCGTCTCCTCGAGGGGAGGACCACCAGGCAGGTCTTCGGCGCCGACGCCCATAGTCTGGAGCAGCCCGGAGACCCAGCAGCAGCTATCCCAGCCCACAGTGCCCCAGTCCATCTCCATGGTTCCGATAAGAGGTACACAACTACCTTAGTTTTATCATTCGGGATGTAAGGAGGTTGATGTGGGAATGCATTGGGCGCATGTTCGTTGATTAATTACATGCAAAAAGTAGGTACACATAAACGTGTATTCAACACTTCCTGTCCGTTGAACCGTCTCAAACCTCCCGTACTTTCAGCAAAATCCACGTAATGTTTTGTCTGCATTAATGCAAAACACTCAACCACTTGTTTCTACCTAAATTTTGCCTGGAAAGTTTGTCTATGCATGTGTTCGGTTGTTTTTGTTAATAATTATGGTATTGCACTTATAATTTTTCTATGTTTTTGAGCACGATTGTAACTTCATCTTCTGCACTTAACCCCTACCGCATGCTAATCCTAATACCAGGTTCAAGAGCAAAGGAACCTACAAGAAAATCTTCAAGAGCACGTTCACTCACTAAACATTTCGGACGGTAAGTAGAATGCTGTAAGCTTCACAGTTTTATTAGTTGCTTGGTTGTGTTGGTCTATTTTGAAGTGGCTTCATTCTGTGGATTTGGTATAACCTCAAAAACAATTTTAAAAAACTATTGTTGTGGCCCACGATATTTTGTTTTTTAACACCCTGAATACTGGATTCAGTAGTTGGGGGGGGGGGGTGAGGGGGGGTAAATCCCCCCATCCATCTAAAACCGCAATGCACAAATTAGTTTGAATGTATAGGTTAGTTGATCTGGATGCCCACTTTGCTCGCATTACAAAAACCGCCTGTGAAGACATTGTCACATGGGTTTATTATTCTATTGGACACCTACGAAATGTTGACTATTAATTTATTTTTCTTTCATGTGGAATAATTGAAATAACACGGTTTTTTTATGGTTTCCACCAATTTTGAGCCCCCCAAAACACGAATTGGGCTTTTACAGTCAATTCTTTGATCGTTTAATTGTCCTGGTTCACCTGTTAATGCTATTTCTAGTGTTATAAAAATTTGTGGTGGTTTCAGACAATTTCCCTGGTTTTTGACTGATAAAAAATTAAATTTCGGAGCTGAACCTTCGTTACAACCTCAGTTCTTTACTCTTGGGTCAAAATCAACTTCATATTGGGTCTTCTCGCCCTAAAAAACATGGAAAAACGATGGTGTACTAGTGTACACCAAAAAACACTGTTTTTGTGCCCATAACACCCCTGGGTGTATTCCAGTCGGGCTGCGGAGATTCGGAGCACAACGGGCCCAAATGGAGCCTGTGTGCGAAAGGACGACGATTTTATAACAAAATTTGAGGCTGAAGCTGTTAGAACCTCGATTCTTCGCTCAGTGTGGTCAAAATCGACTCCATATCCGGTCTCCTCGCCGTAAAAAACGTGGAAAACGATCCTGCACAAGCTGTGTTCACTAAAACACAACAACAAAAAATTATTTTTACACTCCCAATACCCTTGGGTATATTCCGATCGGGACACAGCTAGGACCCAAATGGAGCCTGTGTGCGAAATACGAAATTTTTAGACAGAAAATAAAGATAGATATATGGGTGGTACGGTGGACGGACATCGCATTTTTGGAATCCGCATACCTTAAACGTAAAAGAAATCCTTTTGAGGGGGTGTTCGAAAAAGTTTTTGCTGAGCAAATACATAGGTGTATTATTCACAGAACAATTAACCAAAATGAATAACATCAGGTAAACCATCCGAGTTGACAAAACAGGTCCTTTGGAACTACATGAAGGAGGGAGGGTTGGAGGGCCAGTGATAATTTGACTGGCGAAATTCTTTGTTACCTGACCCGTTTTTCAAATCATGTTTATTTATTCAGGTTGTTGATGCATTCTCAAGGCTAAAATGAGTGGAAAGTACGTGTTTTATAGATTCCGGAACACTTGAAACGTATTTTTTCGTCAAGTTTGAAACTTACTTGCTGCTCTTGAAACTAATTTGTCACTTGAAACTTCTGTCACTCTTCAAACTTATTTGTCACGCTTGAAACTTATTTGTTCGTCAAGTTTGTGTAGTAATTCAGGTCAAGGTTGGTGGTAACAAAGAACGCCCGTTTTCTTGATGCTTTACCTCACAAGTGCCCGAATAGCTCGTCGTAATTCGACTCCATTCATGATTTGCAGATAGCGTGTTCATCCCCGGAGGGCGCATGCGTGGTATGGGGCCGTCGCGAACCGAAAGACCAACCTCCGGCTACAGAGGCCGCCCCCGTCGCAGGATGGCTAGCCCCTATCATCCCTCTAATTTCGGCCCCAGGTTCTGAATCGTCACCCGACTCACCTGACATCTACATTCCCTCGTGTAGTACCAGCCACGTCTATTTAAATGAATGGAATACGCATTCATCTTGTAAATAAACTGAACATTGATAATAATCATTATAACCGCTAACAATGCTTATGTTTCACTATGTAGCACATATAAGCCGGTCTCCTTGACTTAAGCCGAGACAGTTGAAACCCTAGGTTTCTAAGTCTCCCCAAGCTTTTTCGACTCATACTCGTATTTTCAATGAATTCAGATGATCATGCCCAAGATGAAGTTGTATTTCAACGACTTCAGTTGTATTTGAACTGAATTACCTACTGCTTGTAATGCCCATTTTGTGTCCCTTTTTCATAGGTGCGCCATCATTTTCATCATTCACCTCTTGTAAATACTAGTTCTTCAATGTCCCCTTATGTAAATATCATTGTTCTGTCATAATTTTTCTATGATTGTTTATATTGGCGGTTATTTCTTAATTCTGTAGCTGTTGTCGGAAATTTAATATAAGCCTACCAAAAGTACTTGGCTGTTCACTGTATCTGAGTAGTTAATCATCCCCTCCTCAGCAAGATAGCTTTTTTTTCTTACCTTCCACATTTATTGACACTACTTCATATAATTCTGTTTACGTACCTGTTTATTCTGTTGGACGTACCTACAGAAATTTTTGCTGTTCATTTATTGTTTCTTTCATGTGCAATAATTGAAATAGCTATTTTTTATGGTTTCCACCAATTTTGGCCCACAAAACACTCGAATTAGGGTCCTGTTTTTGACAAATTATCTTAGATAATTTATAGTGCCATTTAATTGACTGTAATAACTTGATAACGACACACGGTACCGCACGTTTTGAGATGGAGGTAACCGGTGGCGCGAACCATCCAGGAACAAGATAGCCATATACGGTAGGTACCGCACCTGTGTTGAAATGGAGGTAACGGGTGGGTACTAACCATCCAGGGACAGTTTGTAACAACCTCAAGCTGGGTTCACATTGACACGTAATTGGCGTGAAACTCAAAGTCCATAAAGGTTCACATGGACAACACTAGTTATGTCCATGTGTTGAAAATGAAGCCCGTAATCGTCGAGATATAGCCTATGCTCCAGCCTCCACCTGCGCAGAACCATCACGCAGATCCGTAAAAATTGATGAAATTCGGGTTATAGGTTCCATTCGGGGTCTAGTTGGTCCTCGAAGCTCGACGTTACTGTCAGTCATCTCTTAGGGGTTGAAATTTTCAGAACGCCGTAGCTCAAAAACTTTCGATTGAAAGGTATGGTTTTTTTACGTTAAATTTCTCTTGAGCTAAACAATTGTTTGAGACCACCCGGAGCATTGTACGTCCAGCCGTTCGTGTGCACCAAAAAAGCTTCGTCAACACGATCGTGAATCAAACGGTATAAATGCGGCCCGGATATCATCACTAGGGAGCACCTGATTATAATCAAGGATGGCTGTATGAAGTCGAGTTGGTTGTTCTGCGATACTATTTCATTTGATAGGTGATGGACTATTGGATTTTGTTGGTAGGTACTTCTGAAACTTGAACAAACGTTGAAGTATTATTGATGGATAAATTATTACACAACAGTTCATCTACCAAGAAGGGGCTGGATTTTGTTGATCGGTACTTTTGCAACTTGACCAACCGTTGAAGTATTATTGATGGGCAAGTTATTACACAACGGTTCATTATACTTGACTACGAGGGTAGGTACTGACCACAGAAAACAGTGATCTACGCAGATGGGGCATCTATTTCACTCCACATCAACAATTTTCCTTCGGAATTTCATTATTTGCGTTTCTTTTTGCCATTTTAGTTACTGTTTGTCATCGGCTGTATTATTTTAGCAACATTTAACTCGTGATTTAGGTAGGTACCTAGTAACGAGTACGGGGTTAGGTACTAACCTACGGAGGGTCTGCGATCTACATAATATGTATAGACGAGTTATCTATACAGAGAGCTGTGATCTATAACAGAAGGGTATTCTGTACAAAATAATAAACCGTTGTGCAGGGATTTGCAGCGTTTTTTATCTGGACACTGTTCAAAAGTCGTGCGTAAACCTGATTATTCAATCAAATTCAATATTACGCGTTTGAGTTTTTGCGTGTTTAAAGCTGGGTTCACATTGACGCCTGGAGCACAGGCTGTATGTCGACGATTACGGGCTTTATACGTCCTTGCCTTTTGTTGTCCGTGTCAATGGTTTGACGTTTTTACGCGAACCTTTACGGCCTTTGCGTTTTATGTGCTTTGTGTCGATTACGCGTCAATGTGAACCCAGCTTGAGACAGTTTTTTAGGATTTTGTTTAAAAAGAATACAGATCAAATAAGAAATGGCTGGCCGATAATATTCTAGAACTGAAAATCTCCAAATTTGTTGGGAAATATTTTTGATGGCAACGTAAATGCAGCACCTAGAACTACAGATGTGATTATCCTACAAATGCGTAGCACATACGTCGTACCCTGTATCGTATATCTGGCAAGAATATTCTGCCACTCACTGATGTGGCTACAAAAACAACACAGGGAAAAAAAAGAGGCAAATTAGACAAGTAACAGATATGAGATGTATTTTTTCCAATTCATAGTAACAGGATGTCTACATGAAAATGAGTCATTATACTTATAAAAATACTCAGGAAGAACAGTAAGACACGAAATTTCTCCTTGATTTAGTACCTCCAAGGTAAAGGATTCTTAATTTATTTATAGTAAATAACACAGTATCAGGCACGATTAAAGCATCAACTTCTCCGATTTAAAGTAACTTGACATTTTAAAGCATAAAATTGTGTAGGCACAGGCCTACTCTGGTTTGGCCATTGACGCTCAATATTATGAATTACGAACACTGGATCGTTTTGACGGTTGGTTCCTTATTAAAGTCATGTTAAAGCCACTTAAGTACTTATAAACAATAAGCAATTAGATCGATAAAATATCACAGTCAATACATTTGTAGTTATATGCAACAGAAAGATTTATTGGTCACCCTGTAACATGCGAGGGTTGAGATGACAACTTCGTATAGATACAGCCTCTAGTCTGCATGAATTAAAAAACACTAAAAATACTAGAAATAAAACAGATCTTGTCGTTAAGGTGGAGTTCAGTACAAAGTTGGTCGAATAACGATAATAAATTACGCTGCTTACGACCATCCTCAGTCGAACCTTCTGCTGTATGATCCTGAAGAGGACTTGTGTTGGGCATCAGCTAAGTTATTAGCTACCTAAAAGTTTAACTAATAGCTAAATTAGCTTGTAGCTATGTTTTTTTAGCTGTTGAGGGACCGCTAAATTAGCTGTTAGTTGGAATGTGCCGCAAATAACTTGAGCGATAAAAAAAATTAGCTGTTGGTAGCAGCTAACAGCTTTAGCTGTAGCTAATAAGTAAACTAAAATGTTTTTTGATCGAATTTAATAGTTTCGACTATTTTATCATTTTGAACAATTTCTGACTTTCTTGACGAAGTCCAGTAAATTTTCTCTGGTAAAAAGTGAATGTGTCGTATATATGCACTACTGTTGGCCACCCTTGAGCTCCTGGGGCTGCCCTAGACTTCTCTTCTGTGGGACTTCTACTGATAAGATTTTTCGGATTGCCATATCTCTCATAACGAGAAAATGTTTGACCAACACAAAATTTTAATGCGCTATAATTTATTGGAAAATTTGCTCCCTCAGATGTGTTGCGTTACTGTCAAGTAGGTACCTATGTTTTTTTTATATTTCACGAACAATTTTCGTTTTCCAAAAAGGTGCTATTATATTATTATTCATATATTAATGAAAAATAATAACTGCAGTAAATAACAGTAGTATTCACTTTTTTGGTCAAAAAAGCCAGAAATTGTTCAAAATGGTAAAATTGTCAAAGCGATTAAATTCGTTCAAAAAATGTCTTACGTATTAGCTGAAACTAAAACCGTTAGCTGCCACCAACAGCTAACTTTTTATAGCTAAAGTTATTAGCTGTACATTTCAACTAACAGCTAAAATCTAGCTGTCCCACAACAGCTAATAGCTAAAAATTTAGCTGTAACTTTTAGCCGTTATCTATAGCTAATTTTTGCCCATCACTGCCAGCCAACAGCCTTGCGTAATACCAAAATGTGCTGTAAAAATTCAAATTTTCTCAAGGTGTAGGTACCGCAATAGAGGGACATGGCCTTGGAGACCACATGGTGTTCTTAATACTGTTGGGTTAGGACAGAACTGTGACACAACTAACAACGGTAGCTGACTACATAGCTTAGCTCTTCACTCGTTCAGATAATTCAATCAATTTACAATAATAGTAGCAGAAGTAGTAGTAGTAGTAACAGATACGGGTCAGAATTTGCAAGCCGCGGCAGATTCGTCGTATCAAAACCCACACGCCCCATAAGTTTGTGGTTTATTGAGGGTAACATCCTCGTCAATATGTTACCATTTATGAGAAGCGCGTGAGGCTAAACAATCATAAGCTACCGGACAAATGCTGTCTAGGAATAAATCTTAGTTAAAACTCGATACATAAATACAATTCTCAAATCTGACAATTCTCTGATTTGTTCCTCCTCCATTATTTATCCACAACTAGACACGAGTTCCAGAATTCACTGAAAGTAAGGCGGGTGGGTATTCATAAAAGTTTGGAAAAATTCAAATTTTCAATAATTCCTGATTGCTAACGGAAATTGGTAGGCACTTATTAATCAAAGATCACCAAATATACAGAAAGGGGGACCTAGAAACTACAGGTAACTACCTAAATAACATCGAATTGGGCACACGCTATGGATTTACTAAGACAAAACGAGAAGAAATTTCGAAATTTGGATTGAATTTGTGACCTATTAAGATTCCTTTTTCATGCATTTTTACATTTAATTTCTCGGGATAACAGATCGGAGGGTACGTGGTTAATATTCTTCCCTCGGCCCCCCCCCCCCTCCACTAAAAATTAAAAACAATAAGGTACATAGGTAGGTACCCGTAATCTAGAAGCCGGGCAGAGATGGGCATATTCATATTCGTAAATATGAATATGAATATATTCGCACGGCGTATTTTCTATGAATACGAATACGAATATATTCGTATTTACACGTGTAAATATGAATATATTCATATTTACACGTGTAAATATGAATATCTCATATTCACACAAGTTCCATTTGAATACGAATATATTCATATTCACACGAATTTCGTGTGAATATGGTAGATATATATGATGGTATTTACCCGAATTTCATGTGAATATAATAGATGTATGATGGTATTCAGTCGAATTTCAAGTGGATATGATAGGAATATGTTCATATTCACACGAATTTCGTGTAAATATGGTAGAAATATAATCGCGTTCCCTCGAATTTCATGTAAATGTGGTAATAACATGTTCATATTCACACGAATTTCGTGTAAATATGGAAGAAATATAATGGTATTCCTTCGAATTTCATGTAAATATTGTAGGAATATGTTCATATTCACAGGAATTTTGTGTAAATATGGTGGCAATATAAATGGTATTTACTCGAATTTCATGTGAATTTGATAGAAATATGGAAGTGATATAATCGTATTCCCTCGAATTTCATGTGAATATGGTAGAAACATGTTCATGTTCACGCAAATTTCGAGTAAATACAATACAATAAATTTAGTAGAAATAGTGTGTTCATGTTTTGGAGGAAAACACAAAAAATTTGATCACAAAGCTTCCGCTGCTTTACTAGACTCAAGAAAAATGAATAGGTAGTAGCTACGGTTTTCAGTCCAAATACCCCTTTCAACCCTGGTGGGACGTGTATGTCCCACCATGTTTTTGCACTCATAACCCTGCTAGGACATATATGACCCAGGAACTACTGCTTCAATTTTCCAATCGTTTTAGGGCCTGTTGAACACTACAATCCTTATTAAGGAACACTACAATGATTAGGTAGGAATTCATCATGCTTCTTCCAACAAGGTAGGTAGGAAATGACTGTGGAACAGTTGAGTCCCACCTCATACGCGCTGAAAAACGGGGGGGGGGGGGACTTGTGCTGACGAAAATAATTATTCCCGGTTGGGCAGTGCAGTGAAGCTTGATTCTCAGCCGGGTTGAAAGGGAGATATTTCTACCATATTTACACGAGATTTGTATGAATATGAACATATTTATTCCTATCAAATTCACATGAAATTTGAGTGAATACCATTTATTTCTACCATATTTACAAGAAATTCGTGTGAATATGAACATATTCCTACAATATTTACATGAAATTCGAAGGAATACCATTATATTTCTACCATATTTACACGAAACTCGTGTGAATATGAACATATTCCTACAATATTTACATGAAATTCGAAGGAATACCATTATATTTCTACCATATTTACACGAAACTCGTGTGAATATGAACATATTCCTATTATATTCACATGAACTTTGAGAGAATACCACTAGATACACGAAATTTGTGTGAATATGAACATATTCCTATCATATCCACTTGAAATTCGACTGAATACCATCATACATCTACTATATTCACATGAAATTCGGGAAAATACCATCATATATATCTACCATATTCACACGAAATTCGTGTGAATATGAATATATTCGTATTCACATGGAACTTGTGTGAATATGAGATATTCATATTTACACGTGTAAATACGAATATATTCGTATTCGTATTCATAGAAAATACGCCGTGCGAATATATTCATATTCGTATTTACGAATATGAATATGACCATCTCTGAAGCCAGGCCTTCGAGAGGTATCCTTTGGAACCTTTTTGCTGTGCTTTTCTTGATAGGAGTCCATAATTAAAATATCTAATTAAATGAATGTTCACCCGTTCCACATCCTACTAAGTACGTTCACTGGTTATATATAATTCATTTGATTTTCGTTAAGTAACAGCGTTTTGTTCGGTTTCCGTCATCACAGTGAATTTTCATTACAATCACATTCCTTATTTATGGAAGGTGCAATTCAGATGTACTACGACCCTAATGGATTGACGAGGTCGATTCTGAATACACATTAATACAAAACAGTGGATTCGAACTTGACATCGTCTTTAAACTGAAATTAATAGGTATTAAATTAGTTTGTTGGCATCTTTCAAAACAAACATCCTTCTTAATGTATTAGGAAGTTCAGTTCTTGGTTGATTTCATCAAACGAACCGAAACTGCAGTTCGACATTTTCAATGCCTACCTAACTATGGTTTAGAGTTGATTGAGTAATTGACCTAGGTACTGACTTTGGAAAAAATTAGACTTCGTCTGCCGGTGCTTGTATGTATTTGGTTTTTTGCATGAGTTGCTTCCTATTCAATTTCTCCTGGATCTCTTGGAAAGATTTCCCTTTGGTTTCTATGACGACGAAGTATACGAACAGAGCTCCGACCAGAGAGGCTCCCGAGAAGATCCAGTAGTTGAGATACATGCCGTGATCGCGCTCGATCCCGTGGTAGATCTTGTTCATGACGAATGAAGTCCCGGCGAGGACGACGGACGTGACGCCGGACGCCAGGCCTTTGATGTTCGTCGGGAAGTACTCCCCTTGGACGGTGGAGGCGATGGGGCCGAGGCCGAAGCAGAAGAAGATGCCGTACATCACGAAACAGGCGAAAGGCACCCAGTAGAGATTCGAGACGTCGTGCGTCGTCTTTTTGTCCAGGTAGAACCAAAGACCGGCGGTGAACATGGCCACAGCACAACCTGCAACCCCAAAACTTGGAAATTCATTTCCTTTTCACAGGTACATACAGCCCAGGCAAATCAAGTAAGGTTCACATGGAGATGCAATCCGGTACGGCAAGTCGTTCTGCAATGCTATTGGCCAACACAAAATGGATTATTGCAACGCAATGGCATGGATACTATATCAAAATCTCCAGATGTTTTCTGCTGTAGGATCCGTTGCATTATCTGTGCAGAGCTTATTGCGCACACCTCTCCTGTTTGGTTGTTCAGCCATATTGGAATTCGACATTCCTGGTTGATTTTGTGGGTTAGATTTCCTGTTATGATTCCGCTGCCATGTGAACACCTGTGCCCTCTGCGGCAAACGTCTTGCCGCACCGGATTGCCGTCCGGAATCGCACATCCATGTGAACCTAGCTTCAGAGACCAGGGAAAAAAAAGGTCCAGTCATGCGGCATGGCCGTAAGAGCGAATTTTCAAATAAATAGTCGTGCTATTGGGTAAAAAGATGATATAGCGAGAAACCATACACATTTCGTGAAATTATACCATTTTACCAATTTTTGACCCTTATAAAATCAAATTTGACCCACTATTTTTTTTAGAAAAACATTTTTATCATCGAAACCGTCGTGAATCACCATTCCACACAACGTCGGGTGAATTAATATTAATTAGGTAGAAGCATCGAGTGAGCATGTGTACCTAGGATCAACAGTCCTCGAAAAAATCAAGGACTTAGGTTTGTTCAGACAAACAGTCCTGGACTAGTCCAGGATGGAAATGAATTCTGAAAAATGGGGAATAGAACAGTTCAGGATTGAGCCCAGAACTGTGTCTGTCCGAAGCGTGCTGATGATTCCGAACGGATAACCTGAAACATTGTAACCTTCCATATAAGCTAAAGGTAGAAGCATCGAGTGTGCATGTGCAGGATCAACACCCCTTGAAAAAATTCAGAACTGTTAAAACTTAGCCCCAAACGGTCCTGGACTGTCTGTCCGAACGCACAAAAAGCTTAGAACGGTTCTAACAAACCTCAGTCCGAACAAACCTTATATTTGACTGCTGATTCTGACTAGACAGCTGAACCAAACTGAATGTTTAAGGTAATCGTTTGACGCAGAATATAGTTAATGCTCTTTATTTTGGTATGAGTAAAAATTTTCTGTAAAACACTTGCCGTCTGCTCGGCACATGCACACGTGTTTGCTACATTAGTACGGGGTTTTTTGTTGTGCATAGAGCGTCTCGATCCACCTCCCGTCTGTTTTTTTTTTAATGAACACTTTGATGGCTCGCCATTCAGGTTTGAAACTGAGCGTGAGAGGTTCGTTCTTTTCCAGGAGTACTGCACAGGGACTTCCCGGCAAAATGACCACTGAATGTTTGTGGGTTTCTTACGGATTGCCGGAGGTTCGTTGAAATGGAAATTTCAACAAACATCACGTGCAAACGGAGTGCGTACCAAGTGAAGCGCAATTGTAGACGCCCCTTAAGATGCCTCATTTAGATGTTATAAGCCAAAATCTTTAAAAAGTGCCAGAAGTTCCTTTTTTTAACTCCCAAAAGTTTGCTCACCTCAGAAACCGATTTTACGTACGGTATTATTTCGATTAATGCAAGGCAATAAATAATATGTTACCAAACACTAATGGCAGACACGAAATAGGAATGTGAGGCAGTGGTGTAACCAGAAAAGTTATTTGGGGAGGACTTAACTTAATTTCTATCCAATTCGGATTGACAGACTGGGTGTTAAAGGCTTGTATTGAAACTCATCCTACAAATTAAATTAAAATTTTCCATTCATCGCGTAAAAGTTTGTTCAACTTTGTATTCATAATTAGTTCTTGGTGACCAATTAGGATATGTGACAAAGCAAAGTATTACCAAACAAACCGAAGTCGCGTTTCTTTGAGTTTTACCAAAAGGTAAGTATATCTCAACGGCATGGAGCCTGTCCCAACTTGCTTTTCAGACTGCGCTCAACTTGTTGTGCTGCCAAGTGCCCCAGAGGTCGAAGTCCAGCTCCTACCGGGAATCAAACCCAGCCTGCCTGGTGACAAGCCAGTGTCAACAACGTGAGTAGTTGATGATACTAACCACAACTCCAAGTCGGTCACCAAAGCAAAGTATTTCAACAAGCTATTTATGAGATCTTGACTCACCCAAGCTGGACGCGAGAAGAAGAGGCTTCCTCCCCAGCTTGTCGACCAGAAAGGTCGCTATGAAGACGCTCAACACCCAAATCCCACCCATAACGAGAACGCAGTCGTTGACCGTCAGAACTCCGATGTTCCTCTGGGGGAGAGTTGTGGAAGTGTACGCCATCAAAGCGCTGATACCTTCAATAGTGAATTTTACGTAGGTGTTACACGGGATGGCACGAAAAAGTGACTTGAACATCATCATTTTTTGACCGACAGATTTTTAAAAAAGTGCCAAGAAAATGCATTAAACATGGGATTTCAAAGTCTGAGCCACCCACCTGACATCCTTTGGACAAGAGCCAGTACTTCAACAATGAGTAGGCCTTTCCTGTTGCCCGGAGTCTCGAAAAGGTCCCGGAATGACTTGGCGTTCTTCATGTCCTCCATCACACTGTGCTCCAGCTGTTCGAGCTCTTCCGACACTTTGGCGTCACCTTGCGAGTATCCCCTGAGCCACGCCAGAGACCTGCTGGCCGCTGTTGTCCTCCCTTTGGAAAGCAACCAGTAGGGGCTTTCAGGCATTAGTGAGAACAGGACAATGAACAGCAACGGTAGGGAGCCAGTGAAAACTGCCAGGGTCCAATAGCTGACAGCAGGACCTGCAAAATCAGGAAGATGTTTTATAATTCCACTGGTATTTATTTAAAGTCGAATCCCCTCCAAGTGATGGTTATTGATGAGGTGCGCTGATTATTAGCTTTTACAATGGATGTAGGGATGGAGTTATCAAGGAACACAAGTATGAACCATGTCCTACTGTCTTTACTGCAACAACATAAATGACATGATGTGTTCCTACTAATTTCGCGCTTGAGGCGCATTATTAGTGGTTTAGTGTTGAAGTTAATGATCATCGAGTTCTTCACGTGGATTATGGATGAAATGGGTGATCAGGAAATCTTATAAATATACGTCCTAGCCGTATTCCTCGCATACCAATCAGGTACTCGATGACGACCCCCAAGTTGGTCATCAGCTGGACGAGAGTGCTGAGGGCTCCTCTGATTTTAGGCTGGGATATTTCCGCCAGGTACATCGGCGCCACTGTGCTAACTGTCCCGCTCCACGTTCCGGCGAGAAACCTATTGAATGACAAGTTGATTAGATGCTGGATATCTAGTCAAAGATTGTTTGTCGGTTTTAATTGGATAGGTACCGAATCGCCAAAAAGGTCCACTAAACATTTTAAAGGAATCAACCCAACCTGAAAAAATGACTAAACCTTCTGGAAAAATTACATGAGCATGTTATTTTCTGGGCAATCTTTGTTGCCTACCGCATGGTAGGTAAACAGGTACACTAAACTTAACAACAGAAGTTGGATGCTTATTATTTTCAAGTGATGTCAATGAACTCATTATCTCGCATCATGTATCGTTCATTTTGTTCTGTTAGATGATTCAAGCTGACAGGTTGTAGGTTTGATTTTGACGTTGGCACAGCTTTGAATGCTTGACAATTTTTTTAGAAATAGCTTGGAAAATCAGGGAGATCCAGTCGTAGGTACTTACCAGCGGTAAGTAGGTTACCTACCAATGTTGGTCATCAGCTGAAAAAGTTATTAGCTAGCTAAAATGTGAACTAATAGCTACATTAGCTTGTAGCTATGTTTTTTAGCTGCAACTAAATTAGCTATTAGCTGTTGAGGGACAGCTAAATTAGCTGTAGTTAAAATGTACAGCTAGCTAATAACTTCGGCTTTAAAAAATTAGCTTAGGCTAACAGCTAACTATTTCCTAAAAAATCGTATTTCTCCTCACAAACAGCTTACAGTTGTAGTTTTAGCTGATAAATAAATTAACTTTAAAACGGTTTTTGATCGAATTTAATAGTTTGACTATTTTACCATTTTGAACAATTTCTGACTTTTTTGGCAAAGTCCAGTAAATTTTCTCTGGTAAAAAGTGAATCCGACGTCATACATATATGCACTACTGCTGGCCACCCCGAGTTCCTGATGCTCCCTAGGATTCTCTTCTCTGGGACTTCTACTGATAGATTTTTCGGATTACTATATCTTTCATAACGAGAAAATATTAGACAACACAAAATTTTAATTTGATGTTTTAATTTATTGGAAAATTTGCTCCCTCAGATGTGCTGCGTTGCTGTTAAGTACCTATGCTTTTTTATATTTTATGAACAGATTTCGTTTTCCAAAAAGGTGCTATTATATTATTATTCATATATTACTGAAAAAAAATAATAGCAAATAACAGTAGTATTCACTTTTTACCCGAGAAAATTCAATGGACTTGGTCAAAAAAAGGCAGGAATTGTAAAAAAAGGCAAAATTGTCACAGCGATTAAATTCGTTCAAAAAATGTGTTACTTATTAGCTGAAACTAGAACTGTTAGCTACTAGCTGTTTGTGAGGACAAATACGATTTTTTAAGAAAACGTTAGCGGTTAGCTATTAGCTGACAGCTACAGCTAAAGCTATTAGCTACCTCCAACAGCTAACTTTTTATAGCTAAAGTTATTAGCTGTACATTTCAACTAACACCTAATTAAGCTGTAAAATTTAGCTGTCCCACAACAGCTAATAGATAAAAATTTAGCTGTTAGTAAGTAGCTGAAGCTAAATTTCAGCTAATTTAGCCGTAGCCCGTCACTGGTACCTAACTAACTATTCATTATTATGTTTCAGAAGAAATTTCGGTGAAATGCTTGAAACAGGGCTGGAAGGTACCGCTATACCGAGGAATGTTGAATAACTAGGTAGATAGCTACGACCAGGTAAAGACTGTGACAGATGAATGTTGTAAGGATCTCACCTAGCGACGTGGAGGTGCCAGGCAGTGGTGGCGAAGTAGATGATGACCCAGGATGACATTGGGAAGATGGCGAGGAAGAGCATACTCGCCCTACGGCCGATCCTGTCCATGAGGAATCCGGCAGGGAGAGGACTTGCGAGGTTGCCAAGGTATAAGAGTGACACCATCCACGAGATCTCCTCCGATGTCAATGTCATAGGTTCACCTGTTGAAAGATTACACGAAACATCATGGGTTAGGTTCGCACGAGGAAAACAGAACTTGGGAATCCACTAAGAAGTGTAGGAACAACGTACAAAAGCTAGGATACCACCCTATTGAATGACAGTACGCTTCACCTTTTTTCAACGGGGTTTTGAAGCCCCCCTCCCCCTTCTTTCGAAAAACGGATGCTCAAATCAAAAACTCTGATAAGTCCTTGTCACAAGGGTTTAGTATTCTCGACTGAATACAGCACGATTGGGACCTCAGCGAGGAGACCCACAAACCTTATTTGACGGTTTTAAACTCGAATATTAGGTTGCTATTTCTGACAAATTATTTTTTATCGGTGAAATCGTCGCTGAATTGCCTTATTCACCTGTTAATCTACCTCCAGCGTTATTATACAAATTTCTGCTGATTTTTTTACCATAAATATTGAATTTTGAGAGTTAAAACCTTAATCCTTCACTCAATGGTAAAAATCAGCTTCATACTTGGTCTCCTCACCCTAAAAACATGAAAAACGATACCTCACAAGCCCAAGTTCACTCAAAAACACCTAATTTTGCACCCATTTTTTACCCATATAACACCCCCGGATGTTTTCCGATCGGGCTGCGAATTTTCGGGACGCAACTAGGTCCCAAATGGAGCCTGTGTGCGAAAGAACGATTTTTGTAGACCAAAAATTGAGTAGATATCGATGATTCGGCGGACGGTGGACGGACTTGGCATTTTTGGAATCTACACACCTTGAAACGTAAAAGAAAAATTTGTGGTGTTCCAAAAAAAAATTTCCCGAATCGAATAC
Organism: Leptopterna dolabrata; assembly: GCA_954871275.1. NCBI lineage: Eukaryota > Metazoa > Arthropoda > Insecta > Hemiptera > Miridae > Leptopterna > Leptopterna dolabrata. The sequence continues at coordinate 33,352,221 of OX940984.1, forward strand.
ATAGATCGGTTGGTGTATTGATTGTTCAGAGAATAATAAACCAAAATGGGTTAGTTGTTCTCGTTTCACCTTTCGGCGGGCGCGGTGCTAATCCTTACACCGTCAGGCGCGACTCATCTGTGAGATTAAAAACTAGATTTCGGCTCAGGCTTGTGGGAAAGCTTATTAAACTGAACTACTATTAATTTTCAAGATTTTCCTCTGTATTTCTTTTCATACACCTACAATAGTTCGTATACGTACGTTAGAGCCTCTAATTCAATGTACTGATTGTTATATCCCATATAATCTGTGAGAAGAACTGCGCCCGCCCATGTCGGCGACATTTCTCACAGATTAATATAGGAAATAACAATCAATACATTGAATTAGAGGCTCTAACGTAGGTATACGAACTATTGTAGGTGTATGAAAAGAAATATAGAGGAAAATCTTGAAAATTAATAAATCAAAAATACTTACAAGAACGGTCGCGGCTCATCCACCAGATTAAAGGTTCTCGCACACTATGCGGGAACAGGACAGGAACAGGACAGGAAACGCCGTGGATAGGACGCGGGATGCCGGCCGGCTGCCGCCGTCCCGTCCTGCGCCTATACCCACATTAAGGCAGGACGTTCCTCAGCTCTCTTTCCCCCACCGCTCGCCATACTCCCCTCGTTTCAAGATCTCCTGTTCTCAAACAACATTTTTGTCCCATTTGCTTCTCAGAGTGAGAGTGGTTTCATTTTATTGTGCTCGTGTGGCATACAAGTGTAATTAATGAGTGCGGCTATTCTGCTCACGGAACCTAATAAAAGGATGTGGGTTCATGACCATCATAAGAAGCGAGATCAACTTGGAGAGTTCAGTACGATTTTTGAGGACCTCAAAAACGATCCTCATAAATTTTTGACATATATGTAATAACGAATGACCTATGAAAAATTTGAAGAGCTTCCATTTTCCATTCCATTCTCAACCAAACAACCTAATCTGAGAGAACAAATCGGAGAGAACAAAGATGTCAGGGGAGGGAATCAGAAATAAAGGCACTGGAAGTGGGGAAGGCGAGCGTGTTGAAGGCGAGCATGGGGAAGTCGAGCGTGGGGAAAATTTGGTCGGTGGAGGGAGAACGTCCCGTGCCAGGAAACGCTGTTTTTCGCTTTGAGAGCGATCGCGCCACGACCCGTCCTGTTCCTGCCACATGCCGTGACCGCCGCGTCCCGCCTAGTATGCGTATCTCCGTTCAAATACACAGAAGCGAAAAAATACGACCCGCGTCCCGCGTCTGTTTCCCCTCCTGTTCCTGTCCTGTTCCTGCCTAGTGTGTGAGGACCTTTAAGGAACAGGACGGGTTGCGGCGCGATCGCTCTCAAAGCGAAAAACGGCGTTTCCTGGCACGGGACGTTCTCCCTCCACCGTCCAAATTTTCTCCACGTTCACGCCCGCCTTCCCCACGCTCGCCTTCATATCACCACGCCCGCCTTCCCTTGTGCAAGGTACATTTCTCATTCAAAACTATCATTTGTTCAATTAAAATAGGCGCTGCTTCTCCAATTGCCTGGTCATTTCTTGATTCCCTGATGTAGGACATCACACAAAAAGTTAGAAACTGGCAATGTTTTGCTCGCAATTAAGTGTTCAAATTCAAGTCATTTTGTCACTAAAAATTGCTAAAAATCGTGTTAAACGTGATTTAAAAAAAAAAATATATATATGACGAGGGGTTGGATCTCATCTTCTTTCAAAATTCACTCATAATCATGCTGCATGACTGGAACTTTTTCGATTGGTACCTATACATATTTTAGGCGTCAAAATGTTCAGTGCATCAATGTCAAAGTTTCAAGCGCATCATGTTAAAGAGCGATCAAAAAATGTCACCTCAATGTGAGATCCAGTCTTTCTCTAGGACTAATTGATTTCCGGAAACTGGTATCCATCTTCGTAATATGAGCAGAATAGCCGCAACTACAGCTTCTTCCTCAGAAGAAGATGATGATGAATCACTCATTAATTACACTTGTATGCCACACGAGCACAATAAAATGAAACCACTCTCACTCTGAGAAGCAAATGGGACAAAAATGTTGTTTGAGAACAGGAGATCTTGAAACGAGGGGAGTATGGCGAGCGGTGGGGGAAAGAGAGTTGCGGAAAGTCCTGCCTGGACTGTGGGTATAGGCGCAGGACGGGACAGCGGTAGCCGGCCGGCATCCCGCGTCCTATCCACGGCGGTTCCTGTCCTGTTCCCGCATAGTGTGCGAGATTCTTAAAACGTCTTCCACTGGGACCAGTGGTGCACTGGAGATAAAATCAAGTTAACCCTCGTGTGAGCGTTGAGGAGTCACGAAGCTACTAGGAGCGTCCTCTGTTTACCTGCAAACCTCGCCCTTGGGCACTAGAAAAACTAGGTACTTGATCTCATAGATTAGCCGCGCCCGCCCAAAGGTTCAAGGACCCCAATGAAAACCACTGACATCGTGACGAGTGAGTACAGAATCAGTGAGTTAATTCTATACTCACTGATCGTGACATGCGGTATCTACATCACACCACAACCACTCACCACTGGGTTTGACTTCTGGCGAGACAATCCTTATCCCTAATCATGGGTGCATTCACTAGACAATGAATTCTGTACCAAATAATTTTTCCTATTTGCATGGAAATCGGCCTGTTGAATGCTCAAATATCAGTAGATGATACTTCTTCATGTTCTTCATAACTGTATGGATACAAGTTTGGCGGAAGACCAGTATGGAAGGCAAGCCGATCATGAGAGTATATATTGAGTAGAAACCCCACATAGAAACCTCACATTCAACCACTCTCTTACACAACACCAACGTCATTTAGCTAGTAGGTACCTAGGTGAACCTAGAAAATATTGGACCCACTGACATATTTTGGTTTATTATTCTGTGAATAATACACCTATGTAATCGCTCAGCAAAAAATTTTTATAACACCCCCTCAAAATTTTTTCTTTTCCGTTTCAAGGTACGTAGATTCCAAAAATGCAATGTCCGTCCGCCGTATCACGTGTACAGGCTTCATTTTCGGTCTAAAAAAATCGTTCTTTCGCACACATGCTCCATTTGGGCCCTAGTTGTGTCCCGAAACTTTTCAGCCCGATCGGAATATACCCAGGGGTGTTATGAGTGAAAATGTGTGTAAAAATAGGTACTTTTTGCGTTTTAGCAACATGTTGGTAACATGAGCTTTTGAGGTATCGTTTTTCATGTTTTTGGGGACGAGAAGACCGAATATGAAGTCGATTTGACCAAAGAATAGAAAATTGAGGTTCTACCAAATGTTCAGTTCCCAAAATTGATTTTTTATGAGTGAAAAACCTGGGAAATCGTCTGAAATCACCATCAGTTTGTATAATAACACTGGAAAAAGTGTCAAGACGTGGTTCAGGACGATTAAATGGCACTACCAATGATCAAAGATAGTTTTAAAAAAAAAGAAAAAAAAAGAGCGTACCTAATTTGTGTTTTGGGGGCCAAAATTAATGGAAACCATCAGAAGTAGCTATTTCGATTATTACGCATGAAAGAAACAATTAATGAACAGCCAACATTTCTGTAAGTATGTCCAGTAGAATAATAAACCCATGTGACAAGGACTTTGCAGCGTTTTTTGCTTTCAATCAGCCAAATCGAATACGATCGAGCTCACAATCAATAAGCATGATCCAGACATCTTCACAGACATTTTGGCACCAACCGCACCAATTTTACAGGAGTTATCATTGAAATCGAAAAATCAGAAAACCCGCCATAACACCCTCATTTTTCCACATAGAAAGCTCTTCTCATAATAAACTCGACGAGACGAAAAACACCCAAAAATAAAAGCTAAAAATTCCGTATATTGAGGAAGCTATGAACATTTGAATTTCCAAAATACATACATATATAGGTACGTACGGAGCGACATCAAGCGGAAAACCGTCTAGAAACTAGTTTTGAGCACTTCTGTACAAGATTTCATGGTTTTCTCGAAAACCTATTGTTTACGGTCTCACCGTACTTCCATTCCTACATATAACAGGAACATGGAAGTTAAAACTGAAAAAAATAACAATTTTCCTCGCGAATATCATGTTAAAACGGGGAAATCCCCCCCCCCCCCCCCCATAAACAGGAGTTGATGTCAATAATACGGGAAATACGGGTCAAAACATCTTGCTCGGAATATCCAACGTTTTGGATTATTATTTTCAATAATGAACCATTGGAATCGAGCAAGAAAAACAAAATTCTTACCCCCCCTCAAAATTTGATGGTTTACGTTTCAAGGTATGTAGAATCCAAAACTGCAATAAAAATATTTCTGTCTGTCCGCCGTACGGGCCACTTTTCTTAGTTACCATGAAACAAAGAAATTCGGGTTATAGGTTCCGTTCGGCGTCTAGTTGGTCCTCGAAGCTCGACGTTACTGTCAGTCATCTCTAAGGGGTTCAAAATAGGGGTTGAAATTTTCAAAACGCCTATACCTTTTTTTACGTGAATATTTTTACGGTTTTAAATAGTTCTTGAACTTGCGAGTTTTTTAAGACCACCCGGAGCATCGTACGTCCAGCCGTTCGTTCACAGTAAGGCCCCGAAGTTTGCACCGACAGGCATTTTCGACTCCAGGGTGAATGAAATCGTATACATTCAGACCAAATCTCGTTACCAGGGACGCGCCGACAATCGGAAATTGGCCGGAGATAAAATCATTGCTAGGGGCCACCTGATTATATTGGCGGAGCATGAAGTCGAGTTGGTTGTTCTGTGATACTATTTCGTTTGAAAAATGATGGCTCTTTTTGGAGTTTGTTGATAGGTAGTGAAACTTGAACAAACGTTGAAGTATTATTGATGGGTAAATTATTACTACGGTAAATCATTACTCAACGGTAAATTATTACACAACGGTTCATTATACCATCTACGTAGAAGGGCTGGAGTTTGTTGGTAGGTACTTTTGCAACTTTTTTCGCTCCTCATCAACAATTTCTTTTCAGAACATCATTATGTTTGTTTCTTTTTGTTAGGTACCTACTGTTTGTCATCGGCAGAATTATTTTAGCAACATTTAACTCGTGATTTAGGACGGTACCTAGTAACGAGTACGGGGTTAGGTACTAACCTACGGAGGGTCTGCGATCTACATAATATGTACAGAATAGTACATATTATATTACATAGACGGGTTATCTATGCAGAGAGCTGTTATCTGTAACAGGAGGGTATTCCGTACAAAAAAACCGTTGTGCAGGGGTTTGCAGCGTTTTTTTGTTCCAATTTTTTTCCACCCGTGGAGATGTGGCAAAACTAAAATGAGTACCAACTTTTTAAAAATTTTCTAAAAAGCTTACTTTTCTCAACTATGAGCGTCAGAATCCCTAGAGAACCCATTCCACTGGTAGAAAAAAATCTCATTATGGCAAAAAAGGAGTTTACGTCTTACGAGCTGTCACTCGCCCACCGTCGGTATCAAATTCTGTATAAAATTCAGGCTCAAAGATACATTGTTTGGATATTGGTTTAACTATGGAAAATTTAACTATATTAACCAAAAAAAAAAAAAATCTGAAGGATACTTATCTACGAACGGTTGAACTGTACCATTTAGGAACTAGTACGATCATTGCTTTGAAAACCATTTACCTAGCTATTTGTAGGTTTCTCTGCGGCTAGCAGACCTTGGAAAGGAACGGTCGGCTAACGTGGGCTTTTCCATAAATTACCATTCAATTAGCAGGCGCTTTTTTTTTAAAAGAAAACGTTACGTATTCCCGGTACAAAACCGTCAGTACTAAGGATATTTTGAATTTTCCGGAGTTAAGGTGGATTCGACGGACGTTTCAGTTAGTACTTAAACACCGGTGGTAAGTACTTGATATTTATCACACTTAACTACCTACTTATAATTATTACTCGGTATTGGTATTTAGGTACCTACGTCATCTTTCTAGTGTAAATTAACATGTTATTACGCATTTTTATATCACTCGGGTAAACAAAAAAAGACACACGAATTTATATCACTAGGTACATGCGGCATGATATCTGTGCTGCGTGATTTCCGAACTCCCAATAACCGGTTTCCTCAATAAAAACTGAAATACGGAATCGTTGAAAGATTAGGGGCGGTCAGGCGGCCCTGGTATTCATAAACTGGAACTGCCCAGACCCAAATGAGAAGCCTTGCGTTCGCTTACAAGGTCTAAAACAAATGATAGCCTCAACAATTTCCCGTTGTTATTGAGCGCAATCAGTAAGTAGCAAATTATGAATTTCTGTTGGTTACTTTAGTATAACCTAATGTTTTAAACAGATACGTCCTAAGTACTATGAGTTTGTCAAAAACTGGGAGATAATTTTTTTATCGCCTGAGATTTGAAATGATTTGTTTCTAAAACATATGGTCTACAGCTCTAGAGTAATCCATGGGTTACATGGCTCGGCCGCGTAGTATTAGATGTCCGTGTTGTTCGTATGTGAATTTTGTAGGATATTTTCTAGGATAGTTCGAAAGACAGGGTTTTTTCAATTAACAATCCAGGCCATTGGGCGAATTAAGAAGCGACATTCCCCGTATTAACAAGGTTTGAGCAATGATACAAATATATGTATATATGGAAAGATGGTTTGTTTGGACCAGTGGGTTAAGGCTGTTTAATTCACGTTTGCGCATGCGCAGTCGCTATTACTGACATGAATGCGACGAAATTCAGAAGGGATCAACTAGGACCTGACCCCGAACTACCATCAAAATTTGAGCCCTGGGTTGTGAGGTGTGGGTTTGACGTTTTTCACGTTTGCGCATGCGCACTGTCCACTACTGATCCGAATGATCCAAATTCGTGTGGGACCAACTAGTTCCTAAAGCCGAATTACCACCAAAATTTGAGCCAATTTATCCCATTGGGTCGTGAGTTACGGATGTTCGCAGAAATGCGTATGCACAACGCACACACACTCAACTACCTGAAGGAGCTGAAATTTCCTTTTTTCGAAGGATTTGTGTTCACTGTGGTCGAGAATGGGGAAATCTCCCCCAAACAAAATAATGAAAGTTGTCTAAACAAATTTTTGACAATACTCGTTGTTCGTTCTACAAATAAAAAAGAACTAGACATACGAAAGAAAGGGACAAATAGGCAACCGAACTTCGTTCGCAACTGAGTAAAGAGGAATTTCACACTTACAGACCCACTGGAAACCTAGTAAGTAGTAGGTAGGTACCTCAGTACCTAGTGAATTAATTTATGGAAACTCAAAAACGACATCGAAATCAAATGAAAATGTGAGCAGCCACCTTCATAAATACAAAATTATTCATATGCCTCAAATTGCAATAACCTGAAAGGATTTAGTCAAGAAGTGATATGAATCGATAAAAGCGAATTAAACTGATTTGAAATGGAGTTGATTCGATTTTGAAAATATAGAATTCAGTTGGTAATGCTAAATGCAGGCATCTCTTTAACCTTATCATTTGATACTAATTATTAATTAATGTATTGCTAATGTGTTGTTTGAAAAGGGCGTCTCTTTGAACAGCTACCCTCCTTTTTTTCTGCCCGCTAAACTCAAGTTTCGCCAAACACCGCGACGATGACGCCGTTCTGAATTCATCGATCGATCTCAGCCGTGTCCCACATTCTGCGTTCCGTCTCTATAATACCAGTCAGATGCCGTGATCATTGTAGTAGGTAAGGTAGGTACCTATCTACCAACCCCCACGGATGATTCAAGGAGACCTGAACGAAAAATTCCTAATTTAACTTTTAACCAAGTACTCTACGTGAAGCTTTGCCTTGTTTTGTACAGTGATTTGCAATAAGGTAGTATAGAGATGGGCAGTAGTTTAAAAAATTAGGAGGTAAAATGGCAACTGCTAGAATTGGGCGAAATGTATGACAACATAACAACTACAGTCTGTCTATTGTAGGAAGGTACACCTACATGGAATTTCGTGTAGGACAGAAATATTGTAAATCAAAAATATAGATAACAGTCATTTTGCAAAGTTTGAAGCGCGATACATTTTGCTTCCTCACTACCGAAGGTAGTATTCCTGCACAAGTAGAAAAAAAATGTATGTCCTCCACAATGAAAATTTCCACTCGCATTTTACGTTTCAGACATCAAGGAACATTTTTGGATCCATGTCTGTCTGTCTGTGGTAGTTCCTTGTAACGCCCATAAGTACCCGAAAAATAATGGTCGAAATGGACTGAAATTTGAAGGCTAGGTGCGGGTTGGGTCACAGATGGTCCCATACCAAAATCATTGAAAAAGTACTGTAACTTTCGTCTGAGCATGCGTAAACGTGGAACTCTTGAAAAGCCCATAACTACCTTAAATAAAGTTGAAATGAGTTCAAGCTTGGAGCTTGGATAGTTCCATATGAATTTTATTGGAATCGTACAGTAACTTTCGTCTGAGCATGCGCGAACGTGAAATGTTGACCATTTCCTTGTAACGCTTCTAACTATGCGAAAAATAATCGTAGAGCTGAAATTTTGAGGGTACACGCGGGTTGGATTGCAGCTAGTCCCGTTTCAAAACCATGGAAATCGCTTGGTCTGCGCATGCGTAAACGTGAAATACTTGAAACGCCCGTAACTATCATTAAGCTAGGTTCACATGGATGCAGAAAGTGTGGAAGTGTGGAGTGCGGAACGCCACCTGATTGGCTGGAGCAAAGGATCGAGTGGGGGGGACTCCTTCTGCAGGTCGACTTTTGGAGCGGAGTGTTCACGTACTGGAGATTTTGATATTTTCCGCACCACACGAGTGCGCAATGCCTTCTGCGCACCCACCCCCCCCCCCCCCCCCCGCCACGGTGAGCTGGGTGGGACAAACCCGATTTGTTTATCATTGTTATCAAGGCTGCGGAAGTTTCCACACCTCCTTTCCGCATCCATGGGAACACATTCCGCACTTCCGCAGTTCCCCCCACTACTTTTCCGCACTTCCTGCACTTAACACATTTCCGCATCCATGTGAATGCAGCTTAAATGAGGGAATGATACTGATCGCTCCAATACGGCATGTTATGATTCGGACTTACAGTTCAGAGTTTAACCCGTTAGTGGTTTAACCCGTAAAAAGTTCTTCAACGGGGAATTTTCGTCAAATTCTTTTTGGAGAAGTACTCATGGGAAAATGGTAGTTTGAAGCCCCTTTTCAAAAAATGACATATCAGGTCTACTGACATCTGATTGGCTGTTGGCCCAAGGAGGCGGAGTGAAGCTAGGTTCACATGGGGCGGAAATTCGTTACGGCAATAGGTTATCGCAAATCGTTCTGCAATGCTACTGGCCAACGCAAAATGGATTACGGCAACGTAACACATGAATACTATATCTAAATCTCCAGATACTTTACGCTGCCCGAACCTTGCCAGATCTGCGCAGATAATACTGCACTGCGCCTTTTCCTTTGGTTATTCACGCAATATTGGAATTCAACATTCAATTGTTAATGATTCCGCTCACGGAATCCAGCTCTGTACTGCCATGTGAATGTCTCAGCGGAAAAAATTCCAACAAAAGCGTTGCCGTACCGGATTCCCGTACCTGATTTCCGCCCCATGTAAACCTAGCTTGAAGCCTCGAAGGCAAAGGTTCTCACTCAATGCTGCCAACAACCCAACATGGCAAACATTAGTGGCAACCTTCAAGAACCTTTGCCGTGACCGTCCCGCTTCCCCTCGGTTTGACTTCGAGAATTTTTTTAAATGTACCTATAAATGTTCGGTTCCGTCCATCCATCCATTGCGGTTCTGTACACATCGTTAAAAGTGATGCACAAGCGCACTAAGGTGGATTTGAGTTGAATTACTCCCCAACTTACTTGATACCTCTTTTCCAGTGGGACCTCAAAAATTCAAATTTCACTCGTCTTCTGCCTTCTTACCGACATAAACACCTCATTGTATGGTCAACAAACACAACGAGTTTATTGAACAGAATTTTGCCAAAAAAAGGAGAATTATTCCCTCTATCAATATTGACAACAACAGACAAGCCTGACCCGTGGACATTTCGTCGGCATTGGTAAATTGAAAACAGTGAATTGAACCCACAATCTAATCGCCTTTTGATGACAGTACAAGGATAAGGCGGCCATTCTGCATCTTGGTCGAGGACTTGAACTAATTCGAACAATCTTCTACAACGGGTCCTTCTCTTAAGTGGACCCAACTTTTCGAACTGTTGATACACTCCTGAGTCCGGAACACCTACGTACCAAGGCAGGTACTCAATTATTATGACCGAGAAAACTAGTCTTTTGTCTACCGAAACTACAACCAAGCAAGGTCAATTCATAGAGGAACAAGAAAAAATGTATACTCTCAGAAATTACAATGAAAAACAGTGATTTTAGTCACTATATAAATTATCTTTAGCGATATTTGACCCACTTCTTGGAAATACATTACCTACTGATTTGTTGCAACAGCCTTTTTCTGTCCCAAATTACCGTCATGTAACAGTTTTGATGAATTTTGTAGTATTTTGACGCCAAAACTCGAATTTCACCTACCTGCTTATTGAGAAAAACAATGAAAACTGGGCGCTAGATGGTTCCACATCTGAATTTCAACACAACCAGTCTGGTAAGTACCGTCTACGCTTGCGCAAATGTGGGTACCTAGAGTAGGGTACCTATACCTATCTCTAGCCACACGCACCAACTCAATGCTGGCCAACCGATTGTATGCAATTTACAGGGGCTATTCGCGTTGGAATCTACCTTTGTATGAATTTTATAATAGTCGGACTTTAAATGAGATGGATTTGAATATTCAGTATGATCGAGCTACCTATGCAGTGCGATTGAAGACAGTCATGACTGTGATCATGGTACGTACATCACAAAGGAGCTATGTGCAACAACTTATCAGACTTCTTTAGTTTGCAGAAAACTTTATTACAAAGATTATAATCATTATAATTACAAGATTATAATAAATGTCAATACAAAGGTACCTAAAACTGACCCAAATTGTGCACTGAGCAAGGTTTTTTTTGTATACTATTGCAAAAGAGAATGAGCATAAACATAATTAAAAAACTAGAATTCCGAAATTCAACTGTATGATGAATGGTGGGTGTGGGACACAACTTTTGCGCTTTTTTTGAGAACCACCCTTATATACATTTGTGAGGTGAAAAAAAGGTGACTGTCACCATCTGTAGGTGACCTTGCGACATATTTCATGTGCCTGAAGGATGATGATGAGGCAATTTAGTTTTCTTTAGTCCAAGTGTTTTCGACCGTTCATGTTGAGAACCGTTTTTCTATGGACGCAAGCTGTGCGGATTGCAACATCATCGATCTCTTCTCGCGAGAAATGTTTTGTTCCGGAAGAACCTTCGAGAACGTTCAACGGGCTGGAGACCATCAAGGGCTTATCTCCGCTCCGCTCCCGTCAAAGCATTTTGTTCAAACGCAATTCCTCCGATATAACCGAAGTTATCTCGTACAGCTATCTTATCGTGTACCTACCGGCAAATTTCACACTTCATGCGACAATTTAACGATCTTCGGCACCTTCCCCCAGAATTACTTACCAAAAATACCTAAAACTTCAAGTTGAATGAAACCTGGATTCTCGACGTTACGGCCAGTTTTATACACCACCGTCAGAACTCCAATACGACAGTTGTAAATACGCAATTCTTATTACACAGAAATTATTTAATATAAGCAAATTATGAAGATGCAATAAGCAAATGATAATGGATATAACTGGAAAATCTCAAAATGCCACAAATGAATTGTGAAAATAATAGCTTTATAACTTAAATCACTTGCGGCGGAGTAGTGGAAATCCATAGTAAAAAACTACAGGATAAAAATAGAAATAGTCTATTTCCACGTAGATTAACAAACTGTAGACCGGTTTCGGTTGTTACTGATGATAGTGTAACAACCGAAACCGGTCTACAGTTTGTTTGTTTACGTGGAAATAGACTATTTCTATTTTTATCCTGTAGTTTTTTTTTTATTTTTATAATAGCTTTGTTCGTGCAGTCCCTCAGAGCTTGTTCAGGCAACCAGGGCACGCGCAAAGATTCGCTGTTCATGCAGACCCAGGGCGAGCTCCGAGCCAAGTGGTCCGGTGTCCGTGCTGTCTGTCCCAGGGCAGATGATTCGGTGTTCGTGCTGGCCACGGGGCTTCCTCCGAGCTGCTCTGAGCAAGCTCTCCCGTGCCACACGAGAAGACCAGGGGCAGCTGAGCATTACTCTTCCACGCATACACCCTCGACCAGTTCGAGCTGCCAGTGCTCCGGACACGCTCCAGGCTCACCCTGCTACGAGCGAGTGTTTTCAGAGCTCACCCTACACCAAGCCAGTTTGGTTCAAGCGAAAACTGATCCTGCTCGGAGCTAGCCTCAAGGGGATAGCACAAACAAAGCTAATGAGGAATTTTTGTTCACACTTTTATTTTTCTTTGGAAAAAAAAATTCAGAACTCTTGGAGAAATGGTAGACTGCAGCCCTTTTTCAAAATAAATGATTTTTTTTAAATTAGGGAGATTAAAAGTAAAAATGTGGCAAAAAATGAGGTACCAGGTCTAATAACATCTGACTGGCCCAATCACAGGGAGGCGGAGCGAAGCATGGGGGCGGGGAGGTTCTCAGTGCTGCCAACAACCCAACATTAGAAATGGCAAACCTTCCTGCCAACCTCCAAGAACCTCTGCTGTGACCTTTTGTGAATCTCTCCTTGGTTTGATTTTGAGGACATGTTTTTTAAATTTATTTATAAATTTTTGGTTCCATCCATCCATCCATTGCAGTTCTGTACATCGTTTGAAATTATGCACTAGCGCACTAAGGGGAATTTCAGTTAACTACTCGGTGATTTACCCGACATGTCACTTCTGGTGGGAACTCGGAAATTCAAATTTCACACTCGTTTTCTGCCCATCGTTTCAACGTAAACACCTCATTACCTGTTCACAGCGTGGAAAAGCTAATATGTCATAAGTACACAGAGTTCCGGAAAATGAAGTACCAATGAAGAACACTCATAATCGCTAACCACCTCGTGAAAGTGCAGTATCCCCCAAAAGCAGCCCTTTTGTACAAATTTACCCTCCAAAAAAACCTCTTCAGGCCAAATAACATGCTCGGTGTTTCACACAACGCTCTTCCATGTGCATACAGAAACCTGTTCCTTCCCCTTGTGTTGGATGTGTATAGAAACCTGTTCCTTTTCCCCAAACTGTGAAATTGCTTGCAACGCTATTTGCTGGGGGCTTTCCGCCTGGGGGGCAATTTGTAGAGGTTAGAAAATAGATCAAGAAACAAGTCAAACAAGTGACCAAAAAGATTCGTGATAACACGAAAGAACAAACTAATATTTATCGAAGCAAGTAAATTAATTACTTACTGCGAAAAAGGTTAGTTCCATTCCCGATGGGTTTATAATTACAGAACGACAGAAAGTTTTATTAAGGTAAAATACGCGTTCTCGCATCTCTCCCCAGTGGACACCTGTGATTGTTAAGCAAACTTATTTTCCCTCATCCCTACTGGTAATTTAATTAGAAACTACTAACCTTTTGCGTAGGTATCTACTTGTTTTTGACCTTAGTTTCATCTTTGCCATTGGCTCTAAGTCATTTCTGGTCCAGTTTTATGTCAATTCTGATACTTACTGTACAACTCGTACGTTTAAATCTGACAGGTTAATTCGGCTGTCTGGTAGGTATGAACTTTTCGCAGAAATTTTGCGAGGACGCTTTGACCATCAAAACGATGACCTCTTTGGCACAGGCTAATGAAAAACAACGAATTTTTGGCACAACGCCCAGAGTGCTAAACCAATCGAGACAACGAGTTTGTTGGTAAACTCAATAGCCTGATGTAATTATGTTTCAGTAAATAGACAATTTTTATTAGTAACTAGACCTTGGGAAATAAATTCGTATCCAATCGATTAGTCGGAGTTTAAAAAGATACCCGCGCTGGGTGTCAACGGGGAAACAAAAATGCGACTTTCTTGACTCATCCAGGAGTTTCCACACTCCGGATTTTTAAAAAACCTCAAGATAACAACTAGACTACGATAAAAAGAAGATAACTAATCTATACTCTATACAAGATAACTATGCAAGAAGATAACTATACACGATAAAAAGAAGGTAACTACAAAATCAAGTAAGTACTTACATAATATACAATAAATGAAAAGCCATTTTATTCAGACATCTGTTTATGACAGGTAGGTAACTAAGTAACAATAACCTACTAAATAAAATATGAATATTACATCATCGTAGGAAAGAGAGAAGAACAATAGGTAGCTACTTCTACATTTTCTATGGAGACCTGGGTAAAAGGCGGGGTTTACCCAGAGATGGATTTTTGGACGCACCCGATGTCTAAATACTTGATTTCGTTGGCATGTAACCTTGAGGTGAAGAATATACCAGATGCCTATCTCAAGGACTGTTAGCGAGTCTTACAAGCAATAATTGCTCAAATATATTATGAACAAGCGATAAAAGAACTTGAAGAATGCAAATAAAAGGAAGTTAGAGATGACAGAAAAACTCGCGAGTAGATGAAAGAGAAAATTGGCATAGCAGGCCTCGCAATGGACAGCTGGTTAATTACAGCTATCGCTTCGGAAACGACGGGCCACTTTGTTGGGTCGTCAACAAGGACGAAAAAATAGGCGAGTGAGATTAAGCAGCAACATGGCCACTGACAATCCGCTTTCAACATAACTTAGCGCACATCTATAAAAATTCTCTTCGTTTAGAAACTACAGCATGTCATAATTGTCTTTAAATTTACATCTTTTGACCACTGGCCCTTTCCATGATACAATGAAACTTTTTCACAATACAAAAATATCTTATTAGGAAAGATGAAACAACATAATGAGGTTTTCATGCCAGAAAGTCCAGGCGAAAAACAAGTGTGAAATTTGAATTTCTGAGCTCCCCTTAGAAATGACGTAGGTATCAGGTAAACTGCTGAGTAGTTCAACACAAATCCCGCTTAGAGCGCTAGTGCACCACTAAACGATGTTCAGAACCACAATGGATATATGGCTGGAACCGCAAATGTATTAATAAATTTTAAAAACACGTCCTCAAAATCAAACAGAGGTGACAGCAAAGGTTCTTGAAGGTTGCCCCGAAGGTTTGCCATTTCTAATGGCGGAATGTTGGCAGCATTGAGAACCTTCACCTCTAGGCTTCACTGCTCCGCCTCCTTCGGCCAACAGCCAATCTGATGTCAATAGACCTGATACATCATTTTTGCCGCATTTTTACTTTTAATCAGCCACATTTAAAAACTAACAGTAATTTTTGAAAACGGGCTTCAAACTACCAGAAGTTCTCCCCTCTCCCTCCACCACCCAACAATTTTGACGAGAATTCCCCATTCTACTCCTGTAGGTACTCTTTTTTTATTAATGAAAATTCACCCAAGAATGAATTCGAGTTCATACCTATGCACCAAACCCAAACCAAATAGATATCTCCTAAGTCCTACTACCTGCCTCTTCAGTGCAGTGAGTAACTCAACAAATCCAAGCCTAGGGGGCCTGCCACTCGTACATTCTTGCGATCAGTCAAAAGAAACAAACAACATGCAGAGAATTTAAGAAAGTACCTATTCAAGAGTATTTAGGAATACCAAATCCAACATCGGACTTATTTAACATCAACTTTTTTCAATAAATTGCTTCACGACATTAGGAATCTTTCTGCGGTGGTTGCTTGATGACCACTGTTTTTAGTTGGTATTAGGTATTACTGTTTGTACTGTAATTCCAACACCAAGAATTGTGCCCCAGAAGCTAATTTCTTTCCTGTTTCGGAATGGAGCCTCTGCAGGACTGCAGAGTAAGGGTGGCTACAGAGTGGAGCGACGAGGGTAGCGACGACGTCGCGGAGAGGAAAGAGGAATGCGTGTGATAAGAGAGGGAAGAGAGTGCCAAGCCAGAGTGGAGCGACGAGGGTAGCGACGAGTGTGGCAGAGAGGATAGTGAATGCCAGAGTGGAAGGAGTAGTTTCAAAAATTTTGCCCGGGGCAGTACATTTGTTTTCGCAATTCCTTGCAATGGATCCAAATTATTTTTATCTTGAAAATTCTGGACTGCGAATCTGGTATCTTTTGACTCGCTCACGACAGGGCATTCATGCTATCAATCAGTCGCGAAGTGAACATGGAGAATTTCACCACTTGTTTGGTCAACTGAGAGAAGACCCAGCAAGGTTCTTTCAATATTTTCGGATGAGCATCAGCACTTTCGATTACCTTCTTGAAAAAATTCAGCAGAGGCTAATCAAGAAGTGGACCAACTTCAATTAAGTAATAATTTGGATAGAAAAGAAAAATAATTCGACACGAGGCGAGAGGAGAGCGACGAAAACAAACTGGTTTGTTTTCGTCGCTCTCCTCTTCCGTGCACGCTTCCCTCTCTCTTCCATCGCCTGCCCACTCTGGGCGCTCCCGTTCCCCCCTTAAGGTTTGTTTTCCCCGCTTTCCTCTCTGCCGCGCTCGTCGCTCCACTCTGTAGGCACCCTGAGAATGACGAGGTGAGGACTCTTCCTAATCAGCTGAGTGAGCCCTGAGGCTAATTTCACTCCTGTTTGACCTACAAGGATGACATTCAAAGCAGCGCCTCTGTCGGACTGCTGAGTAAGAATGACGAGGTGACGACCGTCCCTAATCAGCTGAGTGAGCCCTGAGGCTAATTTCACTCCTGTTTGACCTAGAAGGATGACATTCAAAACGGAGCCTCTGTATGACTGCTGAGTAAGAATGACGAGGTGACGACCGTCCCTAATCAGCTGAGTGAGCCCTGAGGCTAATTTCACTCCTGTTTGACCTACAAGGATGACATTCAAAGCGGAGACTCTGTCGGACTGCTGAGTAAGAATGACGAGATGAGAACCTTCCCTAATCAGCTGAGTGAGCCCTGAGGCTAATTCCTTCCCTGTTTGACCTACAAGGATGAAATCAAAATGGAGCCTCTGCAGGACTGCAGGGTAAGAATGACGAGGTGAGAACCTTCCCTAATCAGCTGAGTTAGCCCTGAGGCTAATTTCTTCCCTGTTTGACCTACAAGGATGACATTCAAAAAGGAGCCTCTGTCGGACTGCTGAGTAAGAATGACGAGCTGACGACCGTCCCTACTCAGCTGAGTGAGCCCTGAGGCTAATTTCATTTCTGTTTGACCTACAAGGATGACATTCAAAAAAAATCAGTCATGCAGCATGACTTAATGAGCGAATTTTCAAAGAAATATTCGAATTAATGGCTATGGTTTTGAATAAAGGAAAACTTCGGTCTAAAATTTGGTTTTCTATGTATATTCTCTTCGTATTTATTTTAATTTGTACGTTTTGTCCATCCTGATTCTACCGTTTGTTTATTACGTAATTGTACTAAGTGCTTATTTATTTGATCGCTGTGGGTAAATTCAAGGAGTTGTACTAATCGTTTGCCTCCCCCTTTTTTGCTTCGAACTCTCGTCTTCAATTAATACTTCTCACATTTTTCAATCTGACCACTCTAAGGGGGTGGGGGTAAGAGTTTAAAGATTATCCTAGTTTTGGGTAATTTTTGCGCACTTTAAATGCTCTAATTTAAGAACGGATTTAGATATCTAAAATCCGATTTCACTATCGTGTTCAGCGTGCAAAAACCTTTAAAATGAGGGGTCACTTGTTAGAAAATAACATTTTGGGGATTTTTGGGTAATTTTTGCGCACTTTAAATGCTCTAATTTGAGAACGGATCAAGATATCTAAATTCCGATTCCACCATCGTGTTCAGCGTGCAAAAACCTTTAAAATGAGGGGTCACTTGTTGGAAAATAACATTTTGGGGATTTTTGGGTAATTTTTGCGCACTTTAAATGCTCTAATTTGAGAACGGATCAAGATATCTAAAATCCGATTCCACCATCGTGTTCAGCGTGCAAAAACCTTTAAAATGAGGGGTCACTTGTTAGAAAATAACATTTTGGGGATTTTTAGGTAATTTTTGCGCACTTTAAATGCTCTAATTTGAGAACGGATCAAGATATCTAAAATCCGATTCCACCATCGTGTTCAGCGTGCAAAAACCTTTAAAATGAGGGGTCACTTGTTGGAAAATAACATTTTGGGGATTTTTGGGTAATTTTTGCGCACTTTAAATGCGCCAAAACCCTCCTTAGAGTAGGCCAATTTCGCCCATCTTCGAACTTAGCCTTTCGATTGCCAAGATAGATTTTTTGTGCAAATTTGAGCTGTTTATCTCAATTCTATCGAGAGTTATCGTCTGGAGTGACACATATATAAATAAATATATATATATATATATATATATATATACATATAAAAAAGTGTTAAATTTCAGGAATCGTTTTAGAATGGTCTGAAACGGATTTCTATGAAGAAAATTTCCAAAAATTTATATTATTTAAATTTCGAAGCCATTGCAATAGCTTCATTTTCTTTGAAAATTCGCTAAAAGGAGCCTCTGCAGGACTGCAGAGTAAGAATGACGAGGTAAGGACCATCCCTAATCAGCTGAGTGAGCTCTGAGGCTAATTTCATTCCTTTTTGACCCACAAGGATGAAATTTGGAATGGAGCCTCTGTAGGACTGGTGAGAAAGAGTGAAACGGCGGGGGATCCTCCCAAACTAGTTGGGGGGGAGTCTTTCTGCAATCCCAAAATTTCTCCGTTAAACGCCACAAAAAAAGTTGAACCACATTTTCTCAGTTTTCACGGAAAAACACTGACTTAGGACATGCAAAACGGTAGGTACTGTCAATATGACCATGATTCAATGTTTTTCCGTGCTAGCAGAGGAAATGTGGTGTACACTTTTTTATTTCATTGATGTATTATTTATTGCCCAAGTTACTTTGACGACTGTTATAACAAACTGGTTGCAACAATAAAAAACGTTTGACTTTGAAATTGAAGCCGTAAAATCAATATAAATATGTTATATATATACCTCGGTAAAACGGTTTGGTAGATACTGCTGCTTGCTGGATTGGTCATTATCATGCATTAGAAAGATCCTCTTCCTAGTTCCACGGTCATGATTGATAGGAAGTAATATTACTATGTACCTGGGTATAAACATGCAGCTCGATTGGTCATGATCATGATATAACAAACTGGTAGGTATGAGTAATCTCATAAGCCAAGTAAACAGGTCTGTTGTTGAGCAGGTAAGTAATAATTTATTAGGAGCCTACTTTGTTTTGGTCGATTATTGGATAAGGTTAAGGTTATGATAGTATCCGTGATAATGCTGAGGTGCTTTCACAAAGAAACTCAAGTGCTTACCAGTTTGTTTTATACGTAACAGCACAGGAGACGGCCAGCCAAGAGCGGTGCCCAAAACCACGACAGATATGCTGGAAACGAAGGCCGCTGTCCATTGACGAACTAGGGCTGCTGTCCTGCCACCCTTATCCATTGCAAATATGTGAATTTACTTAATTTTGAGAATGTTGTGAAATTATTTCGTGTTCGCAGTTATTAAACCGGTTGCGGATTTGATTGAAATGGTCAACAATTTGGCTGAGGATAAAACGGGTCGCGATTTCGGACGTCCGCACGTGGCTCGCAAGTTGTGGGACTTTACAATAGGAACTACGGTCCTAACTTCGACAGGGCGACCGGGCAACTGGCCCGAGTCGGCGTCTGCGGCCAGCTGTAGCAGTGCGGGAGCCCCCACCAGCCGGCTACCATCGAAGATGGGAACGTTCCCTTCTTCCACGCTGCTACTCGACAACATAAGTCCTCCAATAGTCTCCTGTTCTGTGCTTGACGATACAATATAATCCTTCCCGTCGTCATCCTCCCAGAACAGCTTAAAAGACGATGCAGAGTCCTTGTCACGTGGGTTTATCATTCTGCTGGACATACCTGCTAAAATGCTGGCTGTTCATTTACCTATTGCTTCTCAAAAACACGAATTAGGCTCATTTTTTTTTTACAAATTATCTTTGATCATTGATAGTACCATTTAATTGTCTTGATTCACCTGTTGATATATTACTTCTACTGTTATTATACACATTTATAGTGATTTCAGACAATTTCCCAGGTTTCTGACTCATAAAACATGAATTATGGGAGCTGAACCTTCGGTACAAACTCAATTCTTCACTCTTTGGTCAAAATCAACTTCATATTCGGTCATCTCGCCCTAAAAAACATGAAAAACGATACCTCACAAACACATGTTCAGTAAAACCTCAAAAAACATCGAAAAGCCCAATTTTTACACCCATTTTTCCCCCCATAACACCCCTCTGTGTATTCCGATCGGTCTACCGAGCTTCAGAGCATCACTAGGACCCAAATGCGTTCCAAAATTGAGACCCAACTGTGTGCGGAAGAACGACAATTTTAGACCAAAATTTAACTTAAATTTAAGGCTGAAACTTCGTTAGAACCTCAGTTTTCCACTCTGGTCAAAATCGACTTCATATTCGTCCCCAAAAAACGTGGAAAACGATACTTCAAAAGGTCATGTTACTAAAACACAAAAAATACCAACCTATTTTTACACACATTTTCACTCATAACACCCCTGAGTATATTCCGATCGGGCTGAAAAGTTTCGGGACACAACTAGGGCCTAAATGGAGCATGTGTGTGAAAGAACGAATTTTTTAGACCGAAAATGAAGCCTGTACACGTGATACGGCGTACGGCGGACGGACATTGCATTTTTGGAATCTACGCACCTTGAAACAGAAAAGAAAAAATTTTGAGGGGGTGTTATAAAAATTTTTTGCTGAGCGAATACATAGGTGTATTATTCACAGCATAATACCCCCTCCCTACAACTTTCATCTCAATCCGAGATAAATGTGACTCGCCGTTCGCTGACCTCCAGAGTAAAAACAAGAAGCACGCAAAATAACACGATACGGGTTCACGGGAAGATTTTCTGGAAGACGGGAATGGTCACGTTGACACGTAGTTTGAAAGATCGACTGTTATCAAAACCGAAGCGATGGGATAAGAACAACATACGTACCTACGTAGGAAGGGCTTCTTTCTACATTTTCAATTAATTTACTGGAGGAAAACCATATGAAGGATGGAGCACGAATGAGCGGTAAATGCCACACTGACCTCAAAGCCACCGGCAATTTCTCCCCAAAATTTACCTAGTGCATTTGCGTAGGTACTAGGTAATTACTTAATAAACAAATGTGAAAAAACGCTGCAAAGTCCTTGTCACATGGGTTTATTATCCTATTGGACCTACAGAAATGTTGGCTGTTCATTTATTGTTTCTTTCATGTGAAATAATTGAAATAGCTATCTCTGGTGGTTTCCACCAATTTTGGCCCCCAAAACACAAATTAGGTACCTAGGTACATACGCTCCTTTTATTTTTTTTTTTCAAATTATCTTTGATCATTGGTAGTGCCATTTAATCGTCTTGATCCACGTGTCGATACTTTTGGTTTATTATTCTGTGAATAATACACCTATGTATTCGCTCAGCAAAAAATTTTTATAACACCCCCTCAAACTTTTTTCTTTTACGTTTCAAGGTGCGTAGATTCCAAAAATGCAATGTCCGTCCGCCGTCCGCCGTATCACGTCTACAGGCTTCATTTTCGGTCTAAAAAAATCGTTCTTTCGCACACATGCTCCATTTGGGCCCTAGTTGTGTCCCGAAACTTTTCAGCCCGATCGGAATATACCCAGGGGTGTTATGAGTGAAAATGTGTGTAAAAATAGGTACTTTTTACGTTTTAGCAACATATTGGTAACATGAGCTTCTGAGATATCGTTTTCTATGTTTTTGGGGACGAGAAGACCGAATATGAAGTCGATTTTGACCAAAGAGTGGAAAATTGAGTTCTACCAAATGTTCAGCTGCCAGAATTGATTTTTTATGAGTGAAAAATCTGGGAAATCGTCTGAAATCACCATCAGTTTGTATAATAACACTGGAAAAAGTGTCAAGACGTGGTTCAGGACGATTAAATGGCACTACCAATGATCAAAGATAGTTTTAAAAAAAAGAAAAAAAGAGCGTAGGTACCTAATTTGTGTTTTGGGGGCCAAAATTAATGGAAACCATCAGAAGTAGCTATTTCGATTATTACGCATGAAAGAAACAATTAATGAACAGCCAACCTTTCTGTAGGTATGTCCAATAGAATAATAAACCCATGTGACAAGGACTTTGCAGCGTTTTTCTAGTGTTATTATACAAATTGATGGTGATTTTAGACGATTTTCCAGGTTTTTGCCTCATAAAAAATCAATTTTGGGAGCTGAACGTTTGGTAGAACTCAGTTTTCCACTCTTTGGTAAAAATCGACTTCATATTCAGTCTTCTCATCCCCAAAAACATGGAAAACGATACCTCAAAAGCTCATGTTACCAACATGTTGCTAAAACGCAAAAAGTACCTATTTTTACACACATTTTCACTCATAACACCCCTGGGTATATTCCGATCGGGCTGAAAAGTTTCGGGACACAACTAGGGCCTAAATGGAGCATGTGTGCGAAAGAACGAATTTTTTAGACCGAAAATGAAACCGGTACACGTGATACGGCGGACGGCGGACGGACATTGCATTTTTGGAATCTACGCACCTTGAAACGGAAAAGAAAAAATTTTGAGGGGGTGTTATAAAAATTTTTTGCTGAGCGAATACATAGGTGTATTATTCACAGAATAATAAACCAAAATGGGTCCAATCTTAAGACTTTTCCAAACTCTTTCCCACCTGGCTGACATAGGTATTCAACAACGACCATTTTATTCATTTAGTTTTTGTTCTGATGTTCTGAATATTCTTTACTTTATTTTCAAAAAACTTCAATATTCTAGAATATTTTTAAATCAATAAATAATGTAGGTACCTTGATGTTTAATATTCTATAATTATTTAGGTAAACCTACCTAACTTATATTTTCTAATTTTCTTAACGCCATAAATGCATTTCTTTAAACAAAAATAATATTGCCCACACACAGGATACTTCCAACAAAAAAATGAGGGCTTCATATGTACACAGCTTAATGTTTATTGCATTATTTTAAGCACCTAATTTGTTTATGAGCATTATGAAAAATAATGATTTAAAATAGAAAAAATAAATAAATAAAAGCCCTACTACGTTTAACTTGGCTACAACATAAATGTCTAGGTAATCCATTTTCTTTTCACTATTATTCATAGCTTAGTTACTTGTATCAAATGCAATAATTTGTTTCTTTGTCATTTCTGACGACGTGATACCTGGATCGCATCAGACTTCCCTAAACGCCATCACATCTTCATCAGGCTCTTTTCTCGTGGATCCTTCTCACTAGGTCAGAAGCATGAGAAGCAGTCACCAGCTCGACTAGGATGATATCATCAGCATAATTCGGCGGTTGATTTGCAGGATGTATTTGTTTCAATCTTATTGTTGAACCTGATAGTTCTAGAACTCGACCGATATCAAGATCTGTTATCTGCAGCTGTGTGTCACTTCAAGTGCTTGAGAATGAAGGCCGACGAGCCTATTAAAAAAAGGCATGTTTTCAGTAAGCTATCGGCCACGACAGCGTAGTGCTGATATTGTGTTTCCCGTGCTGTGAAAATAATTATCCTTTAATCCATCTTACGCAGCAGCTATGTAGGCAAGTTTATTGATTTCTAGAAGGGCTTATTTCCTCCTTAGTACCTACAGGAGGTACCTGCCTATCGTAACTTTTCCCGTTTCTTCCTCAGCGTTCCTCACCAGTTAGACTGTCCACAAAAGGTAGGTACCTATAGTTTTTATCATTCAGAAATGGGTACCTATGTACCAAGTTCTGTTTCAATAGGTACTGTGAAATTTTACTTTTAAACTAACCTTTACAGGGTGACTTGGGAAGCACGAAACTGGGATCGATTCCAAGTAGGCTGCAACTAGTTTGCAACAAAAAATTCCACTTCGAAATTGTCGAGAAACGCTTCATTTTAAAGATTTTATTCGTATTCTCAACCTTCTATCACAAAAATGGTCACAACACCCTTAATTTACAGTGAAAACGCTGCAAAGTCCTCGTCCATGTGTTTATTATTCTACTGGACATACCTACAGAAATGTTGGCTGTTCACTTATTGTTTATTTCATGTGAAATAATTGAAATAGCTATTTCTGATGGTTTCCACCAATTTTGGCCCCCAAAACACAAATTAGGTAGGTACGCTCCTTCTAATTTTGGTTTATTATTCTGTGAATAATACTATGAATGAAACGCTCATGTATGTAACGCTTCTGTATTATTCCCAGAATAATAAACCAACATTGAAATTGACTATACGGTTGGAAAGAGCGTTAAATTTCCTATCTCCTTGGTGCAACATAAATATTTTTAAACAAAATTCCATGGGTGTAAAATAGGGCTGAAAAGTAAATTGTCTAAAATTTGCGAAATCTTTGTTTTTTGAAATGGCTCTAACGAACACGTTTGAACGAACGTTTGCGTCCAACCAAACGCGTTGGTCGTAGGGAAATGTGGTAAAAAAATTGGTTCAGGAGATCGAAAAATCACATTTTCATTAGTCGAAATAACTCCGGAGTATCACCATTCGATTCAGCGTGGAAAACAATTCCAAACATGGCGAGTGAAGTCGTGTAACACTCGATTTCCTTGAAAAATCCATGCTTTTTGCATTCAAACGCCATTTTCTCTCCCAACTACCACGGTAAAATTGAAAATGATCATACCGTTAGAAAGCTGCGATTTTGAGGAAGCTTTTGCTGTAACTGTTTGGTTAGACCCCCTATTATTTTTGAGTCGTAGAGCCATTTAAAAAAATTGTGATTTCGTGAATTGGCGCAAATTTACTTTTCAGCCCAATTTTTCACCCACTGAATCTGGGGTTAGTAAATTCATGCTGCACCAGGGAGACACCTAGGAAATAATTTAACGCTCTTCCTAATGGTGTACTCAATTTCACTCTGTAAATGTTAGGTATGGTCATTTTTGTAATAAAGGACGAAACAAGAAAAAATCTTAAAACCAAAACAACTCAAAAATGAAGGGTTTTTCGAATAATTTCCACCTGGTTGAAAATTAGTTGTAGAATCGATTCCTGAAGTTTCGTGGTTCGGAAAGGGACATCCTGTGTAATCAAGACACTTGGTAGGTTATCTCTAAGTAAGTAATAGGGAAGAAACTGGCTGTTTGATGACCCATTTGGAGAACCTGCTCAAGGGACCATTTCATCACGAAATCAACTGCATTTTTTAAATCTTTTCTTAGGTCCTTTACGGTACAAGATTAACCACTGTGCTAAATGAAACATTAGATTTATTGGTTTTGATTGTATGGTTATGAGACCCAATTTCTTGAGCTTTTCGGCGATTTTTCAGAGTTTCTCGTGATCAAGCTTAAGAAAGAACGCCGACGGACCACATAAGAAATGGCATAATTACCTTCAGCACTCAGCTATTTTTTTAAATGAATAAATACCTACTATAAAAGTACCTACTATAGTTATATACCACTGCGTTCTAGCGTTGATTTAATCGCTGAATATGGAGCAGTGGAAAACGTTGGCTTTGGTGATCTGTGTGTATGGCGTCCTAAAGGAACTCCGATTTTTGGATCCTTTCATGACAAAATTCTTCACAACGCCCCCCAGGAACTTCACTCATGAACAAGTAAGCTCAGATGAATTTTTAGCGTAGATTGCAGCGGTAAAAATATCACATGGTACGTAGGTACCTAATATAATTATTATTACGGATACTTGTAGCATGGGGGGGGGGGGGATGTGATCATCCCACACGTTATGTTTTTGTTCAGTAATAGAATCTCATTGTGTAGTTAATTTATTTATTGGATATAGATTAAGGGCATTCCTCCCCCGCGGTGAATTTACAAGTTTTTTCCACAACTGTAAGTAAATCACAGCCTGAGAAAACTTGTAAATAGTTTTCAACACAGGGTCTGCAGGGCCTTAACCTGTAAGTCGTTCATAAGAACATTTTTTCTTGGCCTAAGCAAGCCAAGTTACAAGTTAGCACAAGATATTCCGTACCTACTCCTTTCAGCTGTTTCTTGAGCGCCACAGCTGACTGATTCTGCTCACCAGTCATATGTCTTGTAGTGCATTCGCATTATAAGAATAATAACTTTATTTATGGGTAGATACCTACAAATTTGTGAAAATACCATAACACAAAAAAGTTACAATCTATTCAACTGACTAAATAAAATAAATGAATTAACATATACCTACCTATTGAATGATCATTAAGTACATTTTCGTTACTGAATTCATTAAATCTATGTGGATTGAAATTTCAGTCGCTAGTAAAGTTAACACATTGATTTATAACTTCAGCGTTTCTAGCAATGGCAGTATCGCCGCTATGCCAACTTGCTGAGTCCACGACCGGCAAAATCCTGTACAATTTCAAATATAATTCTATTAATGTTGAAACCAGTTCCATAAATTTGGTTTGATAAATTCAGGTGTTCGTGCAAATATATCCACCCAGCGTATACAGTCAGTGGGTCTGTCTGGTGGTTCTCTTCCTTGTCACAGACATGGTCCGCTACAAGCCAGTCATCATCCTGAACAGCCTAACCGGCGTCTTCATTTACATGTTTTACTCCTTCTCCACGAGTTTAAACAACATGCAGGTAACGTTAAATGAAACTCTATGAATACTTCGTTCACTCAATCAATATCTACCAAGGCTATATGTGACTACTACGTGATGAGCAAGTATTATACTTCATGTACCTACTTTTACCTGCCCATTTTGCTGCTTTTGCACTGGGGGATGATGAGAACAGTGAATTGGAATAGGTTTAGTTCATCTAATTCCCATGCACCTACCCAGCAACAGTAAATTCAGTTCGAGGTAAAAACCTACAAAATGTCATGTAGGACCTAAACATTAATGGCATTTGGTTGAGGGATGTATTCGAAGACCTAGGTTAGATCTATGGAGTAGGTATAACTTTTCTATTTTGATAAAAATAGGCATTGCTAACATTGTAGTAAAATGTTATATTGTGAATTTCAGATTGCTTACTCACTGACCGGCCTGTACTATGCTTGCGAGCTTGCTTACTACACCTATATCTATGCAAAAGTTGACCGGTATGCACAATGTCGTATTTACTCAGTGGCGTAGCCAGGGGGGGGTTAGTGGGGGTCATAACCCCCCCCCCCCCCCCCCCATTGGCTCGAAAAGTTCATCACAAATTAAAATTAAGTCTTAAGAATGATAACAATCTCGAACGTAACAAAGATATATTATATAACAATAACAGGTTAAACGGTAAATCAAACATGATTAAACAGTTAAATAACATTACGCATATTTGATTACGGACGATCTGTTCCAAAAATTTGATCCGCTCTTTCTGACAAAAATGCTTATCGAAATAGTCCCTCACCGTCACAATCCCACACTTCAAGTGAATAATAGGTACTGATTTTAGCCCTTAATACCAATTGTTGACCCCCAAAACTCCTAATTAGACTCCTATTCTGTGTGAAAAGCAACTGAAATGGTATTTTTCTGTCTTCCCTCACCCTTCCATGCCACTTTTAGTGATTTTGTATATCAATTTTAGCACTTTTGACCAATTTTTGATCCCCAAAAACCTCAATTTTACCCTCTTCAAATTTTTGAAAATTGCTCATCCTTTTGTTTGGCAATAAGAACATTTTGGCGAAATTTGGAATTTTTGTCACGTAACCAAGGTTAGATATCGTCTGAAGTGGCACATAAATAAATATAATATAATATACGTATACATTTTTGTTAAAATCTAAGAATGAGATCAGTATGATCTGAAACGGATTTCCCTATAAAATAATTGCAAAAACTTCTGTTCTAAAAATGTTGGACCCGTTGCAATACCTTAATTTTCCTTGAATATTCCCTAACATTGTTTCCAAATAAATGTTGTATTTCTTCAGTTTTTCTTACCTAACGTTATCTGTAACATTTAGTGCTTTGTTAAATTTAATTTAAATTCAGCTTTCTTTGTAATGTCAAACCTTATTGCGAATTTTCAAAGAAAATGAAGCTATTGCAACGGGTAACATTTTCTGAACATGAATTTTTGAAATATTTTTATAGGGAAATCCGTTTCAGAGCATCCTGAGTTCATCCCTAGATTTTAACAAACATTTATATATATTAGGTATGTATATTTATGTGCCACTCCAGATGATATCTGTCCTTGGGTAGGTACGTGGTAAAAATTCCAGATTTCTCCAAAACCTTTGTATTGCCAAACGAAAGGATGAGTTCGAAGATGAGCAATTTTCAAATTCCAAGGGGATCAAATTGGAGTTTTTAGGGGTCAAAAGTCGGTAAAAACGGCTAAAATTGCAAACAATTGCTATAAAATCACTGGAATTGGTATGGAATGTTGAGTAAAGACAGAAAAATACTAATTCAGTTGTTTTTCGCGCAGAATAGAGGTCAGATTTTGACTTTTGTGTGTAAAAATTGGTATTATTGGTAAAATCAATATTAATTCACCTGACGTTGTGTGGGATGATTAATCACGACGGAGGGACTACCTCGATGATCAAACTATTTTTCTCAAAAGCAAGTGGGTCAAATTTGACTTTATTAGGTTCAAACATCGGTAAAAATGGCTAAAATCACGAAAAATTATATAATTTTAAGAAAAGTGGTATGATTTCTCGCTATATCATCTTTTTACACAATATCAGGAATATTTCTCTGAAAATTCGCTCTTATAGCCATGCTATATGACAGGAATTTTTTCTGTTTCCGATAACCCCCCCCATTCAACAATCCTGGCTACGCCACTGTATTTACTTTCTGTATTTTAGAGGGCGCGGAATAAGTTTTACAATATTTCCGCCATCGATTTGTGTTCACTAAAATGTATTAACTTTACTTACTGAGGCTAGGGCTGGGGAAGTGCTAGGTACCAATGGATTATTGCAAGAGGGAAGTCGCTTCTATCAAGTGGAACAACGGGTAAAACGGAAGGAATGAAATTCAAAATTTAAAAAACTTGTTCTGTGAAGTTTCTACATCTGTACCAACTGTAGTTATTGTTCAGCCTGATAAATGTGCCCTAAACATTTCCAGGGAACACTACCAAGAAATGACAGGGTACACCCAAGCGGCATTCCTGATCGGCAAAACTTTGGCCGGAGTCGTTGCACAAGGTTTGGTGTTCATGGGCTTCAGTCTTCACGTCATGGCCTACATCACCCTTGGAAGTAAGGAATTTCTCCTTCTAGCTGGGTTGGATTCCAGCTGAAATCCAGACGCTCCTACCTGGAGCGTGACGGTTCCAAATAACCACTCCACTGTTCTGTTTCGAATTATTTTACTGGATAGTTAGGTAGGTACTGCAGTTCCTTACTAGTTCCTGTATAAAAAAAAATTCCACCTTAGGATTTAGATTCTTGACATTTTTCCTTCACAACAAAATTTCATTAATAATTATACACCTGATTTATCTTCTGCTCTAACAGTCTGCATCTATTCCAAGTAGCTGTAGAAAATAAGTCTGAAACAGAACTTAGGCAGCTGTATTAAACCATCCCGTCAGAATGGTTCAGACCAGAATGACATGCTATTGACACACTAGTAAGTAGTAAGTAAACAGCCATTCCAGGCTAGGGCTTTTCGTCCGACTGCCCTGCGAGCGTTGCAGATGTGAACAGCTTTCCTCCAATGAGAGGATCAGAATTCGACCTGATCATTTCGCTCTTTACTTGGCTACGCATTGCCTCACCCCCTTTAGTGGAGAGGGGTTCGGTCAACAGCCACATGGGTCATACTTGGACGTGTCACCACGTGTCATGGCGGTCACCCATCCAAGTACTAACCAAACTCGAGGTATCTCTTCCGATGATCTCATGGGAACCGGTTTATTCCACCTGATAAGGCGTTGGGCCTATTTACACTACATACCTACCACCTACCTAAGTAATAAGAGCTCATAGCTCGAAGCGTAGAGCTGGAGCTGGAAAGACACTGTAGAACGGTAGGTACCAGAACTGTTCGGAACTGGTCTTGTGATTTCTCAGCTCCAAAAGGAGTTCCAATATACTCACATGAGTTACTCTGTGATTCCGTCTCTTGCTTAGGGTTAGGGCTTGCTGGAGGTTGTTAGGGGCTAGCTGCAAATATTTGGCCAACGTCTAAATATCTCAATCCCTTCCAGCTGGAACACATTACTTGAATATGTTGTTGCTGATCCGTGCAGTTCCACCCTTGGAGCGGGTTACCCAGAACGGTTCCAGTCAGAAAGACCCATCCCTACTTCTTTATACTTTGGTATACTGTGCGCCTTCAGTAAATAGCTATAATATATGTAATATTCTTAAATACCTAATATATTTTCAGCAATGACTATAGCGACGTTTTGGGCAGTTTCCCTCCCTTCTGCGGACAGATCGATCTACTTCAATCGGTCAGATTCGACGGAGGAGCACAGTAGAGTAGGTAATCATTCAAGCTTTGACCTATTCATAAAGACGATGATTGCACACATGAATCACAATTCATGCGTTTATCCTCGTACAAACAGTCACAATATAGTCGTGTCAGTTGGTTACCTAGGTACCTATTTCTACTTATGCAAAAGTACCGACAATAAAATACAAACCTGTTGTTGAAGTTTGTGAGGCACTTGGAAGTTATAAATATGTAGGTAGATACCTTGGATGTACCCCAGAAGAAATTATATAAATTCCTTACTAGTTTAAAATAATTATGTACTTGAATTTTTCTGAATTTCTCCCGAGGCCTTTTCACATGGGTTTATTATTCTATTGGACATACCTACAGAAATGTTGGCTGTTCATTTATTGTTTCTTTCATGTGCAATAATTTAAATAGCTATTTTGATGGTTTCCACTAATTTTGGCCCTCAAAAACTCGAATATTAGGCTCCAATTTTTGGCAGATTATCTTCGATCGTTGATAGTGCCAGATCTTCTCTTGATTCACCTGTTAATACCACTTCTAGTGTTATTATACAAAGTTGTGGTGATTTCAGACAATTTCCTAGGTTTTTGACTCATAAAAAATGAATTTGGGAGCTGTAACTTCATTAGAACTTCAATTTTCCACTCTTTGGTCAAAACCAAGTTCATTTTTGGTCTCTTCGCCCTTAAAAAAACCATGGAAAAGGTTACCTCACAAGTCGAAGTTTACGAAAACTTTAAAAATACCTAATTTTGCACAAATGTTTCACCCATAACACCCTGGGTGTATTCCGACCGGGCTGCCGAGATTCGGAGCACAACTAGGACCCAAATGGAGCCTGTGTGCGGAAGAACGACGATTTTAGACCAAATTTGAAGGTAAATTCAAGACTGAAACTTTGTTAGAACCTCAATTCTTCGCTCATCCGTCAAAATCACTTCATATTCGGTCTCTTTGTCCTAAAAAAACATAGAAGAGGGTACCTCACAAGATCATATTACTAAAACAACAAAAAACCCTATTTTTACACCCATTTTTCACCCATACATAGCTGTATTAGTCACAGAATATTAAACCAAAATGTTGATGGGGTGTTCAAAAAAATGTTTACTGAGCGAATATATAGAAGAAACCAAAAACACCAATAATTATGAATAGCCATTAGACTATGGAGGCATTCTAAAATAGAACTCAACTTGGCCTGATGATAGTTCACCGTGATAATAATTATAGCGTTACCCAGTGACAAAATTAGGTTAATTTTCGGTAGGTAGGTAGACCTTGGGTATTTATTATCCAAAATGGTGTTCAAATGAAATCTGTCTGCTCTAGTTTCTTTCTAGGACCAGGATGGGGTTTCGCATCCTTTGGAACGATTTTATTTCGGCATTCAAACACCGCAACGTGTTGAAGTGGATATTCTGGTGGACAGTTGCTGATGGAATCTATTTACAAGTAGGTTTAAATTAATAATATTGGACAAACATTAATATACGGTAGGTAGGTACCTACCTATACGCTGATTAGATTATTGCAGAGCTGGTTGTCTCGAATTCCAATTAAACTTTCCTGCCAACATATTCATCCATTTTTACGTGGTCGTACTTACCCGGCGTATTCAACTACTCACATTGTCAGAGACTTTGTAAAACTATGCCAAAGATTTTTGCTCAATAAGTACTACATTTTTTCTCTTATGTCCAGGTACTACAAGTCATCCAGCTGTTGTGGGAAGAGATTCACCAGAAGGACCAGGTTCCACTCAACGGTGTTGTAGATGCCATATGCACACTGTCCTGTTAGTACAAATAATTATGATGGCTCATCAATAATTTTGATTTAGTGTTTTAACTGATTCGTGGGAAAGGGTTCGGAAACATTATGGATGCTTTCCAGGGTCAAACGTTCTTTGAATACGTAGACTACAGATACAGTGTTTCGAACTAAATCACTCGCGAAGAAATCGTGGAAACCCATTTCAAAGAAAAACGGAGTTATTGAAAGAAGGTTGTCTATTTCCACTAATACACGAAAAATAACAGTAGTTGTTGATTGATACAGTATGGAATAGAGTTCTTAGGAAAAATAGTAGGGAAGGAGTTTGAAACCTATTAGGGAAGCTACGACTGAGAAGATTTGGATTTAATACCTATACTTACCGTATTATGAAAAAATTTCGGTCAAAATTGGTAGGTACCTAAAATATTAACTTCTACAAGGTTCAAAGTAGGATATAAAACGAAAAATAATCTCAGATCTGCATTAAGTTCAGTTAAAATTAATGTTCAAGATAAAAGTGGTGCGTATAAATTAAAGTGTTCTTGTGGACTTCACTATTGTGGTCAAATTGGTTGAAGTTTGAGAAAAGATAAATTCTTTCACTTTTTGGCATTCACTTCCAGGGCCATTCAGAATCGACCCCCTTCACCATTCATCTTCACAACCAATCCCATTCGACCACCTTTCACTTCTGGGACTATTTATAAGGTCACCTCTTTCCAATGTGCCTTCAGTTATTGTTTGTTACTGATAAGGTTTTGATCACCGAAACCAGTTTAACAGTGTATTTTTCGTGTATTAGTGGAAATAGTCAACCTTCCAATAACTCCGTTTTTCTTTTATACAATTCATAGTAGGTACCTTGGTAATTTTCACAGTGTTCAGTAGGATGAATGGTTGTATTGACCATCCGCAAAAAAAAGGCACAGGTATTTAAAATAGACGTGGAGCCAGGAACTAAGCCTCAGCAGTTCAACAGTACCTACTTAAAAACCACATGTACTTCGGTACTTGCTACTAACAGTATTATGTTACTTATGAATGATGTTACTTAGCAAATTACTGACCATCTACTAGAGGTTTTGATCGCGTTTTTAGCTGCCATCGGCGCCTACCTATTTGGGAGGTGGCGTTTGGACTGGAACAAATACGGAGACATCGCGGTAGCACTGTTCTCAACAGCGCTGGGCAACATGGTCATTTGTATGTCAGCCATCCCCATCCTTCCGCTATCATACGTCTTCTACACGTTGTTCTTTGTTTTCTACAACTCTGCCGTCACAATAGCAAGGTATGTACCTAACTCCAAACTTTTCAAGGTGCAGGAAGTAAATTATGAATTATTGAACATTGTAACAGAACCAAGCTAAGACAGAAGAAGAACTAGATCGAACTTCAACATAATAATAATTTCATTGCCAATAGCACAATTCGGCCTACTTACCTACCTTGAACTGTAGGGCAACTAATAAAAATACATGAACTAACACAAGTCCAAAAAACCATGTACCTCATAACAATGTCAAGTAGCAAAGAACTCTTTGATCCTGTAAAGTTAATGCTCAACTAAATATATCTTGGTGTATTATTTGAAGTGGGACATTGGACTGTCGAAACTGCAGACAGATTTTTGGAGGTGTAAGTATAATGAAGTGGTTGGCTGTATTTACGGCCTTGTAATTAGGGTTATTTTTGCAATACTGGAGTCAGTGTGGTGGGGTCTTCAAAAGTTGGCAAGCTCTTCGTGTAGAATAATTATGATTGAAAAGATCACTGACGAATCCCCTTGGCGTTGGGTTTCTTGACATAGCAGTACTTCCAGCGTGTAAGGTGATGGCAGGGTGAGGAGTGCCTCCTTTGAGAAGCGGCCTCTACAAGATGAAGACGGATGAATCCCCCAGAGTACACAGATAACTTTTGAATCTTGAAGATGGATCCCATGTTGTTCACGTTAGCCCAAAAAAACATACCATATCTGGCTTTCGAGAAGAACATGCCAAAATAGGCGCAGCGAACGGTCTCCTTCGATAATACTGATCGATGTTTCTGTATGCAGAAGCAGGCACTAATCGACTTTGAGGCAAGAATCGCTGTGTGTTCCGGAAACGACAACGATGAATCCACCACTGCCCCCTAAGAATTTAGTTCGGTCTACAAAACCATGACGTTCGGATCCCAAGAAAAACGAAACCAGGGGAGCAACATCTGAAGGCAAAGAAAACAGGATACAGCATGCTTTGCTCCCATTCAGCATCAGTTCATTGTTAAGCAACTGTTCCTTAGGAACCAAGCAACTCCCCTATTCGTTCGTACAGGAGCGACTGATCACATTGCAGTATAGTACATTAGTGCGCCTCTACTGCACGTGTATTTGGACTTGGGTGATGCCTACCAAGTGACGAGCAATGGATCCCGTTCGGATGGGATTGGTCACGTTTTCAAGCGACCTCAGCTCCCCATTCCTTCGTTCCTTCTCCACCCCCATACCATCACACTTTATTTCCATGGAACTGCACTGCTAGACTATGTGTGTTCATTCTCCTCTAATGGAGTTGGTTATTCAACACCAACACAAGAATTATGCTCTACCACTCAGACACCCATTGCCCTCCGCTTTGCTGTTGTTCTTGCATCCCCATCCAGCGGAAATGCTCTCATCCACACCATTCAGCAGCCTCATTTATCAGGGTGAAAGTAAATATTATGCATTTTTGCTCTATTTATGCATGTACGCTACAATTTGTTAGCAAATCATATTTACAACAAGCGTCATTATGACCACATTTCATTTTTCTCTAAATTAATACATTGATATTCGTTAGTAGATCATTTTAAGATTTAAGGATTTGTCTTTTTATATAGCATTTTTATTGTTTGTGGTGTAGGACAAAGCCTTGATTACCTCGAAGGCCTTTTTGCCTTTGGGTGGTCAGAGAGGCATCAAGCTCTAAATGCTGTGCTTCACCATGGACCATGGAGTCCCTTAGGATAGTTGGCGGGAGATTGTGGAATTCCCTCCCCCTAGAGTGTCGTTAATGCCCTCACCTCTCCACCTTTCAAAGTTTAATAGTAGATTATTTTGTGTCTCAGGACTAGTAGCCATAGTTTATTAGGACCCACGACCCATGCTGTCTATCTGTAAATTTTCTGCCAATAAACGTTCTAAATGAATACTATTTTATAAGCGCTTCCCTGTAGGTACCTATTCTCCTTTCCAGATCGCAGATCGCGATACACATTAAGCCTGACAGTGCTGGGTTGACTTTTGGTGCAACACTTTTGCTTGCCC
Organism: Leptopterna dolabrata; assembly: GCA_954871275.1. Taxonomy (NCBI): domain Eukaryota; kingdom Metazoa; phylum Arthropoda; class Insecta; order Hemiptera; family Miridae; genus Leptopterna; species Leptopterna dolabrata. The sequence continues at coordinate 33,387,750 of OX940984.1, forward strand.
TTCTGTACCAGTCGATCATATGTGGTGTTATGACGCAACTGTTCATTCTCAACATCAGACTGCAGGTGAGTTGCAAGTGCCTAACATTATGTTCAGAGAATTTCAGCGAGCCAACCATCATCACGAAAACCATTGTGTTTCTTAAAATGATGTGGTATCTTTCTAGTTTTTCTGCTTCGGGCTCATGTACATCGCCGTGGCTGTCATCTACGCAGGCCAATGGGTGTATAATATTACTCCTAAAAGGAAAAGCGGTGGCAGCCAGAATCCACTGACTGTAGAGGCAACATCCCCGGCTGAACATTCAAGTGCCACAAACTTGGCCAAAAGTCGAATTGTGCATACCTAGGTACTACCTACCCGTTCACAATTTCCGGAATGGTGCATTTAATTATTCTTTCCAGTCACATAATGAGGAGTACCTGCCCATGACTTCTGTTTATATTACTATCCGATTTTCAAATGAAATTAGGTTCCATTCTAACAATTCCTAACATTCCTACAATGAATAGTTCTTTTTCTATGAGCTAGGAATTCGCCACATAACATTAATTTGCCCTAAACTTTTCAATAGCTTCCCTTATAACTTAATATCACTTAGCAAACCTTCTCATGAGCCAACTAAATGTTTCCTCTAATCAATTCCCTTCCATTTGAAATTATCCCATGTTATAACTAAAATAATTCTACACCAATTAAAATAGAAACTATTTTCACCTGTTCACTCAATAAATCGCGGCCATTAAATGCCCTGGCTATTTTGCCTTGTGGGTTCCGCATTCTGGTGGATTAATAATATTACCTACATAAGTAAATTGGTTTTCTTTCATTGGTATAACTACTAATATATTTCTTTCACTGATTCACTGATATATAAATGTACATTATATTTATTTTCTATTTATTTGTACCTACTTAAAACTTGTATTATTTTTCACTTTTTAAAAATCCAAAATGTGTCCTAAAATATTACTTAGTTCGTAAATTTTCTATGGATTTTTTTAAATTTTTGCTGTAGGTATGCACCAACATAATTCCACGTCTTGTAAATTTGTTGTGGAAATAAATCTCTCTCTTTCAAAATGTCAGCAACGAGTTACGTCATTGCACCCCTCCCGGCTGTGCGGGACCCCCTTCGCCATTGAGGTAGGTGGTGCTCGAATCTTTGAAAAATCATAGAAAAAAGAATTATCCAACGTACGACAGTGCAGTTGGTCTCAAAATTCTTAGAATGCAACTTACTTTCATTTAAAAATATAAACAGTCATGACTCCTCATTGAATAATGTTACATAATGAATAAAATACAATTTTTTATATATTGTCCGAGCATGTTTCTTTTTTTAAATGAATGAATAAATGAAATATAATTTTTTTAAATGTTTTTTCCTCTAACAGGAAACCTCACTTGAGTAGTATTGATGTAGAAGCCGAATCTGAAGTCAGTATTAGCGTCGTAAAACACGTTTTTTGAACGCTAACTGCCTAAACTTTTGACAAGCGACTCCCACCCAAAAAAAAAATCGAAGCTGTGATGAATTTAGAATTTCCATCACGGCGGTGTGGAAGGAAGGTGAGTGAGTGAATTTAGGTAAAGGAGGAAAAGTCGCAGGCGGCTGTAGTCAACCGAACATCTACGACTTTGGAGGAGAGAGAGGTGGATGAGGGAATTTCACCTAGGCGGCTGTAGTCAACCGTTCATCTAGGTGAAGGAGAGGAAAGGAGAGGTCCCTTGTCTAGGCGGCTGTATTCAACCGATCATCTAGACAAGGAGGAGGAGAGAGGAGGTGAAATTCTCAGGCGGCTGTAGTCAACCGATCATCTGAGAGGGAAGGTAAGAGAGAGAAGAGAGAGCTGGTTAGAGGAAGTGTCGAATGAAGCTTGAGCGCCAGGATCCGGGGTTTTATAGTACTTGGGGGCCTCTCCCTCCAGCTCCTTGCAGGGAGCTGGTAGTGGGGCCCCAGGTTGAGTAACCCTGGGTTCTGTCGCCTGTCCCCACTCATATCTTTATTTACGGAGCTTTAGTTTGGCGTTTGAATGTTGGTGAGAACTTAATAATATAGGAGTGTTCCCGGGAGGGACTCACGACAGAAGCAAAAATCGTTTTACAACGAAATTTGATACACATTTTTCCAAATTTCTCCCAAAAATCTCACATGCTATCCAAGGGCGTTGCGTCCATAAGGCCACTTGGGCCACTGCCTTACCACCAAAAAACAAGACTGTATAGGTATAATAGGTAAGTTAAAAAACCTCCACAGTTCAGTTGGAATTTGAATTTCCCTCTGTACAATGTACCACCTAGCATTTTTTACAAAGTTCAACAGCGACTCACCAGACTTCTGTGGCTATGGAATGGAAATTCTATGTAATTATATTCAATATTATAGTAGAGCATCCATGGTGTGCTCCATAGCCAAAGCATCTTATCGGAATAAAGCGACTGTAATCGATGTCCTGCAATCGAAATCGAAACCTAGGCTCTTGAAACTGGCAGGCAGGTCCTGGGACCTGGTGTCGCCATGACAACTGAAGCAGGGTTCACATCCATCCGGAGCCGTCTGGAAATACGGATAGGGGAAGCTAGTGAAAAGCAGTGGAAGGGATGGAGGGGAATCGCGGAAGTTGGGAAGGCGTTCATAACCATCCGGAATTTTGGCTGACAACTCATTTCCCGCGCTTCCTCCCACAGCTGTTTCGGTTGCCGACGCCATTCTGTATGCGCAGTAGTGAACTGCGCAGATGCGGAGCGGAAAATATCTGAAGCAGGGTTCACATCCATCCGGAAAGTGCGTACAAGCAGCTGATTGGTTGGACATCAGCTGGGGAGGGGGGAATATTCTTTCCCGAGAAGCACTTTTGAAGCGAACTGTGCGCATCTGATTTTTCAGATATTTTCCGCTCCGCATCTGCGCAGTTCACTACTGCGCATACAGAATGGCGTCGGCAACCGAAACAGCTGTGGGAGGAAGCGCGGGAAACGAGTTGTCAGCCAAAATTCCGGATGGTTATGAACGCCTTCCCAACTTCCGCGATTCCCCTCCATCCCTTCCACTGCTTTTCACTAGCTTCCCCTATCCGTATTTCCAGACGGCTCGGGATGGATGTGAACCCTGCTTGATAAATCAGATGCGTACAGTTCGCTTCAAAAGTGCTTCTCCAGAAAGAATATTCCCCCCTCCCCAGCTGATGTCCAACCAATCAGCTGCTCGTACGCACTTTCCGGATAGCTTTCCGGATGGATGTGAACCCTGCTTGAGAAAAGTGGCCCGTCCACGCATGCTCAGTAGAGTAAAAATGTTGTTTGCCACGCCTACTTTCGGCCCAGTCTCCAAAATCGTTCGTTTTCACAATCGATTCGATCCCTTCGATTCAATTTGTTGTTGTTGTTTTTCTTGAGGGTGCCGCGAAGAAACACTTTTCATTCCGACAGTGGTGGTTAGAGGTTGCGTTTTTTCTTCTTGTGCATTCGATTCAATTTGCCATCTCAATACGAGATGCTTCTTCGTCTCCTGATTTGTTTTTGTTGTGAATTATGTTCGCTTTCTCAGTTGTCAGTTTTCAATTTTTTGCGTCAAATTGAGCGCATGTTGCGTTCGGTCCGGTTCTGATGGCAGATTTGTATTCTTGGTACCTACGTGCATTTTGTCCTGTTTGTGGTCTTGTGCATTGATCGTCGTCCTAACACACTGATAACTACCTAGCTTCAGGTCAATAGCTTCTCCATTCAAGTAGGTACCGGCCGACGGGTCATTGTTTTGTTATAGGTGTTTTAGTTTACTATATTTTTATAACACGTGAATTCGGTGTCTAATTTGCAGTAGAAATTGCCGACGTTTTCGTACGACGATAGATTGTTGATTGAAAGGGAATTTGCTGAATATCAATCAGTAAATAAGGGAAGGGCGTTTATTGTTGCCTCGAGGTATTTGTAGACAAATCTCTTGGTTTTGTGTTCTGGTTTGGTGCCCCACCGTTTTCAGAGCCCACGCACCGCTACTGATTGCTATCCAAATCGAAAAGAAAACAGGGAACATGTTTATCGTCTCGTAGACATACGCTGATACTAGCAAACGAAAAATGACGCAAAATAACCTGTAGTGAAGAGATCTCTATTTTCACAAAAATTCGACTTACCTGATTTTTCCCCGACGCCAGCCATATGGACCGCCGATTTTCACATCGATTGTGAACATCGATTTTTTTTTTTTTTTTTTACTTATTGATGCCCATCCCTATACATAATAATTATCTCTTATCAAAATACATGAGGTAGAAACACAGGAAAATTAAAAAAGCATAGGTAGGAAAAGGGAGAGTAGGAAAAGAGAAGAAAGGGGCAAAATGCTAGGACAGAAGAAACTGGAAAAGAAAAGGCAGATAGGTATACTTCTTAGCCCATATTGTGGTTTATCAACAGGTAAATCCTAGCACTACCTATTCTATAAGTAATTAGATACGAGATGAATCCACATCTCGTTGAGTTTCTGTGGCCAATTAAGCCTCACCTTGGTAAATCGTTGGTTATATATATTGTTTTAATCCACCTCTTTACTACCTATATTTTTAATAAATTATACGACCTGTTCCTTTTCTTCATGGTAATATGTAAGCACACACTATTGATACGGCAGCATTCCAGTATCCACAAAATGCGTAAGATATGATCTACTTCTATTAACAGTAGGCTCCTGTACTCAAATAATCCACGATCGTTTTTTAAGGTAAAAAACTACTGTTTCTTCTCAGGCTTTTCTCCAGATTTCTCTCAATTGTCGGAGAAGGAAGTCAGAGCGCAAATATGTGTTTTTCCATTATACATGGTAACTAGTAGCATGGGAATCCCATGGTAACTAGAACCGGGTTTCCCATAGAAGAATCCTACTTTCGATGGGTTAGGATAATAAACGCCAGAGAGTACGCCGGTCGGAACCGTATTTATTCTACCATGGGCCGGAACAATCCTTATCAAGGAAAATGACAAGAGATAACGCTTTGTTGTGAGATTCTGAGCTGGGATGGCGAATTGGACGCAGACGCACCGCCTCGCGAAATGGATCAATAGTTCCTAAGTTTATTTCAATCATCTTCTAGTCTAAACAATGTCTCTAGTCAGTATGCAAAGCAAGTAATGATGCAAAGCTTAAGAAATCGGTTTTACATAGGAACTTAGTTTGGCAGGCAGAAGTGGTTAATACTTGGGTTCAGGTTTCTTACGTCTTCCAGGAGCGAGGTAAGCACCTTTTTTTTCTCAATAAATAAGTGGGAATCAAGTAGTTATAATAGTGTGCAAGTTGAAACAAAGCGGAGACAGATTGGTAGGTACCTATGCACCTGCCTACGTGTTCAGTCCCAGGTTGATGGTTGGCGGCGTTTGTGATTTATTCCTCGAAATGGTTTCGTTACCTTCACTTTGTTAAACGAGCCTAAACGCATCCGAGTGGACGTATGGTTCGAACTGAAGAACCGGGCGAAGAATTTTTCCATTTGCTAAAATAGACTTGGGGAACAAGGAGGACTGGAGTTTTTAGCAGACCCAAAAGCTTTTTGAATTGACAATGACGATAAACTGTTCAGCCATGGGTGTTAAATGGGTTTGAAAATGGGTATTTTTTGTGTTTTAGTAACACGAGCTTTTGAGGTATCGTTTTCCATGTTTTTTGGGACGAGAAGACCGAACATGAAGTCTACTTTAATCAAAGAGTGGAAAATTGAGGTTCTAACGAAGTTTCGGCCCTAAATCTTGGTCGAAAATCGTCGTTCTTCCGCACACAGTTTGGGAACACATTTGGGTTCTAGTTGTGCTCCGAAGCTCGGCAGCCCGATAGGCATACACGGAGGGGTGTTTGTGTGGGGAAAAATTTGGCGTAAAAATAGGGGTTTTTTGAGGCATACACGGAGGGGTGTTGGTGTGGGGGAAAATTTGGCGTAAAAATAGGGGTTTTTTGAGGTTTTAGTGAACATGAGCTTGTGAAGTATCGTTTTCCATGTTTTTTTTAACGGCGAGAAGACCGACTATGAAGTTGATTTTGACCGAAGAGTGAAGAATAATTGAGGTTGCAACGAAGGTTAAGCTCCCAAAATTCATTTTCTATGAGTCAAAAAGCTGGGAAATTGTCTGAAATCACAATAAATGTGTATAATATATAACACTATTAGTAGGTGAATTTAGACAGTTAAATGGCACTACCAATGATCAAAGATATATAAATAAATAAGTAAAAAAAAAAAAAAAACATAAATAAAGGAGCCTGCGTCGTGTTTTGGGGGGCCAAAATTGGTGGAAACCATCTAAAATACCTATTTCAGTTATTACGCACGAAAGAAACAATAAATGAACAGCCGCATTTCTGCAGGTATGTCCGATAGAATAATCAACCTAAGTGATAAGGAATCAGCAGCGTTTTAATATTGTACTAAATTCGTAATTTAACCGAAGCAGCGCAATATTTTGGTTAAAATGCATGTACTATTGATAAGGTCCGATGACTTTCTGCGCATTATTTCAAATAGAATATGCCTAAATAAAGTTGTTAGTAGGTAACACGAATGTTACCTGAATTTTGAAAATGGGAAACTAGGTTTGTGAAATTAACAGGAATACCTTAATGGGGAGGTATTTGTATTGGTAGGAATATTTGTTTTGGTACCTATTGGTATTGAACGTGCAACCCACAACTCAGTACCTACATTTTGTACTGTTATCAGGAATGAAGGTGACCAACGATTTCAAAAAACAAGGATCTAATGAGGAGCAGTGCTCAGTGAAAGATCTGCCGGACAGTGGTTGGTAAAATAATTCACTATTGTAGTAGTATTGTAGATCCATGTTTCTTGAGCCTCGCGATCACTTTTGGATGATGACCAATTTTCTCCGCTAAAATCCAGTTGCATTTTGCGTCTTAGGGCTATAACGTACCAAATAATCAACCTTCCAAATTTCGTTGATAGCTCAGGAAATACAGAAATAACTTAGGTTATAATTTCGATGACATATAAATGTTCTTTAAACACATTATTTACCTTAAATTAAAACCCCTATTTTCATAGGTTTTGCTGACCAGCATATGCTAATGCAATTATAAATTTTGACTGAAGTCCATTTCTATTGTGCACATACGTCAGCAACCTCAGTCAATAAAAATTGAAACTGTTCTTTTGCCCACTATACTCCGATTTAGTGTGTGTTCACTGATGATAGGGTACATGAGGTACTTCATATAGACCCACATCCTTCGTTTGTTTCACCATAGTTGGTTATACTTCAGTATTTCTTACCAATTACCTATCCTTCAATTCAATGCATCCCCAGATTCTGAAGTGTCGGCTGTTGTTCCAGTAGTAGTGAAAATTGAAGTAAAAACTGAAGGCTCCAACTCTGATGTTCCTATCAAAAAAGAGCTTGGTGCTCCTATCAGAGAAGAATCCTATAATATCCCTGGTAAGGTACTACTCAACAGAATATTATCATTATTTTATTACAATTACCAATTAGATTGTTGTGGTACCCTTGTAATATACCACTCCTGTTTATACGTTAAGGTTTTTACCAATAAACAACGGAGAAGCCTAGCTACGCAGTAAGAGGGACAGGGCCCAGGTAACTCTCCCTCCAACAGTCATTCCGGTGGGACCCTGGGAGGGTAGAGGCGCCTTTATAAGGCGCCCAGCTTGCCTAGCTCGACATTCATCCAATTTCTCTCCAACAAGTGCCTTCTCTCTCAAACCTTACCTTCTCATCACCATCTAAGCCTTCTCCTTCCCTCTACGTCCCCAACGAGGTGAAAACCGGGCGAGAGCATCCTTCAATACTCAACGAGGTGAAAACCGGGCGAGTATTTTCCTGGATATTCAACATGGTGAAAACCAGACGAATATCCTCCTTAATTGTTATCCAGATATCCAAGGAGGTGCTGACCGCACGGATATCTTCCTATCCCAATATTCAGTGTGGTGAAAACCGGGTGAATATTTACCTAAATCCCAGAGGTGTATCCAAGGAGGTGCAAACCGCGCGGATACAATCCCTCGCACTCCTCTCTCTTCCAGAACTCCTACCAAATCAAAATCCAACTCAAGGGTCACATTTTCCTTCAAGCCAAATTCCACATTTCAAATTTAATCAAAACCAGAGTCATCACAGATTACATACCTAGCCAATTGTTGTATTGTAACTTGTACGTCTGGGACTGAAACACTAAGTGCACTGCTTCGACGAACCTGTTGTTTACAGATTCGTATTTGGGGAAATACCTAGTCAATCCAAAATTCAAATGTAGTCGGAACAACTTGCGATCAACTGATCCGCCTGAAACTATTAAGGAGGAAAGAGATGTAGTTGAAGGTAGATACCCACCTGCAGTTTTGAAGTTCGTGCTGTGTATGTACGTAAGCATGCGTGTGTGCTTGTATGCAAACTATAGTGATGATTAGAATAGCCTGATGTGTTGTGCAACTTTCAGTTCACATTTCCTGTACTTGCATTGTACGTAATATGTTGCATTGTACATTGTACCTAAGGTTTGTTGGCACTGACCATCTGACGGTTATCTGGCCTTCAGAAAGGCGATTGGCTGTTCACAGTGATCCTGTCGACTATCCAAATCTAGTTTTCTGATCGTCATTCCAGTGCACAGAAGATAAACTGCAGGCGAGAAACTGACCATGCACTGCCTTCTGGATTCACAACTATTATCAAACCCTTCTCAAATGCTCATCAAGATGGTATTGGATCATGGATGGTTGCTTACGGTTTTCTAGGCGTCAGCTAACTGTCAGAAAAAGCCAGTGCGAACAAACCTATAGTTGTAAGGCCATACCGAAACGACTCATGTCACTGTAGTGTTTTGTGTGTTATAAAGTATGGAGTTGATAATTTCACCTGATTTTCATTGATGACTTCATAGTTGTTTCAGCCAACAATTAATTTTTGACATTTTCGATCTCTACATCAAGAATAATTTGTGTTCCTTTCAATTTACAGGAGAAGCAAGTGCTAAAAAATTGAGAGTAACCTTTCTAGTCAAAGAAGAGCCTGCACAGCACCAATTAGATAAGAGCTGTATAGATTTTCTTTGTAGTAATGACCTGAGCTACTCGTGTGCTCACTGCCACGCTACTATAGTTGGAAAACATAGACTGAAATCGCATCTTCGAAAACATCTACAGGCCAAGCTAACTGGACAAGAACAGAGTAACACCCAGGAACGACGGTATTTATGCACTATTTGTGGTTACAGAGCTGGGTTTCGGTGCAATTTGAAAGCTCATTTGCTGACCCATGGGCCGAAAAACGAGACTTGCCCGCATTGCGACTATAGGGCATCAACAAAACACGCGCTTAGAGTTCACCTAAGGATCCACACAGGCGAAAAGCCTTACAAGTGTGCAGAGTGCAACTACACAGCGAGACAGCCGTCGCACCTGAGGTCTCACAAGTTGACGCATTCGGGCGAGCGGCCCCAACAGTGTCCCCACTGCGAGTTCAAGTGCGCGACGAAAAGTCAAATGACGTGTCACATCCGAGGACACACAGGCGAGAAACCTTTTCAGTGTCCTCACTGCGAGTATAGAGCTGGTTACACTTCACATTTGAAGAGACATATTATGACCCACACCGGAGAGAGGCCGAATAAGTGTCCAATTTGTGATTACAGGTGTGCTGGGAATCTAAGTGCACATTTACGGGTTCATGCAAAAGCTAAGCGATTTTTTTGCAATGACTGCGAGTATAGTAGTGCAGAATTGTCCTCATTGAAGTCGCATATGTTAAGTCATACGAAACCGAAACTATTTTCATGTCCACATTGCGATTTCACTTGTTCGAGAAAATATTCATTAACATCACACATTCGAGTGCATACAGGAGAAAAACCTTATGAGTGTCCGTTTTGTGATCACCGTACGAGGCAGCAGACGCATTTGAAAGTGCATATCAGAGCACATTTAGGAGACAAACCCCATTCTTGCACTATGTGCGACTTCAGGTGTATAAGCCGTAGTTACTTGAAGCAGCACATGCGCCAACACACTGGAGAGCGTCCGTACGTTTGCTACCACTGTGGCTACTCCTCGGCCCACAGGGTCAGCCTTCAGCAGCACATAATGTTCAATCATTTCAACCAAAAGCCCTTCGCCTGCCCCCACTGCAACTACAAGACTGCGGGGCGGTCCCAGTTGAAACGCCACGTCCTCACTCATTCAGGGATCAGAGCGCATAAATGCGATGCCTGCCCTTACAAAGGGCTGACGGCCGTTGATCTCAAAAGACATCAAAAGACTCACAGCGGCCGCAAACCCAACGTCTGCCCTTTTTGCAACCACAGGACATCGTTACAACACACTCTTCAAAATCACATCAAGCGGAAACATCTAGGATACCCTTACCCCAACCGAAAGTAACCTCTTCACGTGAATTGGATGATTTAAACTTTATATTATGATTTCCCTATTTAAATGAAACTGTTTCTAGTCAATTTTCCAACGGATTTTCTTTTCTTAATAGATCACGTAATCTTCTTTTCTTTAAAATTTATTCAAGTAATAAATTAATTCAATTTTTCTTGTAGACAAGCGTTGTACTTCACATTTCATCATTTAACCCTTGTTTAGCCTCGAATTGACACAGAATGAATTTTATAAGGGTGCACTAACCAGATGCATACATTTCCTACAAGGCCCATTTCTTGTTATTGAACTTTATGGGTTGCCTCTTCCCTGCCACCATTAATTCCTATATTTGCCATACGTTAGTAAGTGCAGCGGTACATAATGTGTCAAATACGTTGGTTCCCAGCTCTTGCAGCAGGTAGAGCGAAAGTATCTGTTTTCAAAAGGTGGGGAAACAACAGAACAACTATGTACTCCGCAGGTTGGAAATGTTTTATTGTTAGCTATTTACAATATGATACAAGGGGAGGTTTCACCAATTTACAAAAATCTAGAAGAACAAGGAGTACGTCTGGGTTCCATTTTGAATCATTACGCATCTACGACCATTTTAATTCGTCCCTGATACTATGGAACCTGGAACATTATAACACAGGCGGACATATATATAAGATGCAGGACAGGGAACTTGTGAAACAATTTCACAGAGTTTTCAATTTTGGACTAGGTAGGTACATAAAATAGTAATAAACCCAGTACATAGTAGTTTTGGTTAATACACCAACAACTGTAGGTCATTTTTACACTGAAAGTGTTTTGGAGAGAAAGATAGAATGAGAGCTCACCAAGTTCCGAGTGGAAACACTATGACTTCTGAAGGTTATGTGTTATCGAGGATGGACCTAAAAGGACTTTTCTGGAGATCCTCATCTGCCCTGAAACCGGGTCCAGTCCGAAGTACTTGACTTGAATTTCCTGACCAACTTCCAAACCAAGAACTCTAGCGTCATTTACCTGTCAAATGAAACAGATTTTATTAAAAGGCAAAAATCTCACATCATGTTATCAACAACATAATGTTAAGCTAGGTACACATGGAGGGACGATTGCGATTCCTGACGGCAATCCGGTGTGGCAAGGCTTTTGCTGCAGAGGCGTTCACATGGCAGGGGAATCATACCGGAAATCTAACCGGCAAAATCAACCAGGAATGTCGAATTCCAATATGGCTGAACAACCAAACAGGAGAGGGGTGCGCAGATACGGCAACGGATCTGACAGTGGAAAATATCTGGAGATTTTGATACAGTATCCATGACATTGTGTTGCAATAATCCATTTTGCGTTGGCCAATAGCATTGCAGAACAAGTGCCATAGCAGACTGCCGTCCGAATTTAGACGACAGTTTGCTTCAGTGCTATAATTTGTATTACCTTTCTTTGGTCGAGCTGTGAAATATGGAGCAAAGCCGGCCGCATACCCTCGTAAAGTGTAACTAGCGCGCCGATCTCTCGAACTTCAACTATTTTCGCTGTGTAAACTCCTCCGAACTCCAACTGGGGCTCCCTTTCAGCTTTGATGAGACTGTTTATGACCTCTTTTGCTTCTTCCATGGCGGCTTCGTTGGGTGCAAAGACGCTGTATTTCCCCGAGTCCTCTTGAAAAGTGACCTGTGGCATTGTATGGAATCAATTCGCGGAGGAGAACATTGGTTGAATCCATTGAATAGTAGATGACATTTAAAACAATCAATTTCTACATCCTGATGTGGCCCCCAGGAAACCTGTATTCTTGGCGAAGTCACGCCAGTTACCATATTTAATAGAATAGAATGAAAAAAATACAGTAATCTCTATTTACATCTGCTTCAACTTCATAATTCCAAAGTGAGTCTATGAACACCAAATGTAACGATAAATCACCTACGCATTCTATTATCATGGTTGACAGAACATTTTCATTTAGTTATCCACATTTTCATTTCAACATGAAACCGACAAAAGCCATTCCATTCGTATACATTTACCTGAACTCCATGGTTAACTAGAAGCTTCTTCATATTTATCCCGCCAGGACCAATAAATTGCCCTCGTTTGTTTATTGGAACATCGATCTGTTCAACAACAGGCATAGTTGACTTTTTGTCCAACCTAAAACAAAACTAATGAATCAAAAAAATATCCAAGATTTGTGTCATTAATAGTTGTTTGATCAGAAACGAGGAAAATAACAATTAATTGAAAAACCAATTATACTTTATATGAATTTTGAACCGAAAAACCACAACTTGAGCGTAAATCAGTTTTTTTTCTCTATTTATTTAGGTGCATGCATCCAGCTGGCGCTCATAGGCGCCAATATACTAATACAAGCTATGGGAGCGTGAATCAACCAGTTATCAATGATATGGTAGGTATTTTGGATATTATTTGGTTTGTAGGTACTTCTCGATGAAAAAACTAGGTGTAGATAAAAATATTTGTAAAATAAAGATAAATAAAGATGAATTTGTAAAATGAAGATAAATAAATAAAAAATTGTAAAATAAAGATAGATAGGTGTGTAGTCTGGCTCTTGCCTGATTCCAACTGTCCGCTACATTTACGCCCACTACACTACATTTAGTTAGCCTCTATGTACCTACGCATTTTCAGGGAAAATTTTAGACAACCCCAATTTTTTTCAGCCTACCCTCAGTATTTCCCCTCACTGATGGAAGGATCTACAGTTATGAGCATTTAAAGGGTATTATCTACACAACAGAGACCTAGACGGAAGGGTTATCTACACAAAAAATAATAAACCGCTGTGGAAGAACTTGCAGCTTTTCAAATTGCCATTTGGCACATCTAAAGCAAAAATACTGTCAACTTGAATATTAATAGCCCCAGAAAAGGTTCTCTTTCCCCATTACCTTCTTATAGTTCAGCTAGCTAACGAATGAGATACAGAAGGGAGGACCTAGTTTTTCTTCCACTGATGTCGAAAAATTATTATAATATATTCAAAACACGTTTTTCATTACCTCGGCCTATTGATAACTCCGTTCATTATGTCGAGTATATCAGATTTAGCGTCACATCCTTGTAAAACAGCTTCCATAACGACTTTGAGAGGAAGGCCGGGGATTTTGATGTCAGCTTGAAGAGCAGTGATGCCCTTTTTGGTGCCGGCCAGTTTGAAATCCATATCACCCATATAGTCCTCGATACCCTGAAATGAATAAATAATAAATAAATCATCACAGGTAAGTCTACAGGTACAAAGTTATGTGATGTCTAATGGATGAACAGCTCACCAAAATGTCTGTAAGAACTTTGTAGTTTTCGAGATGTTTCGTGTCATTCCCATCAAATCTTGTGACAAGCCCCATTGCAACTCCAGCAACTGCCGCATCAATGGGGACGCCCGCGTCCATCAAAGCCATACTCCCACCACAAATGGAGGCCATTGATGAGGAACCTGAGATATTAATTAGGAAATATTGAGAAAGTACTGATAAGGCGTTGATTTTGGGGTGTGAGATGGTTTTGTATTAAAAGCTTTGAGTATAGATAACCTGGAACGCAAGCAAAATAACCTCGAAGGCTGTGAATTTACTCATAGATAACCTAAAATGGACATTACGTACTGTTAGTTCAGGTGGCATTGTTCCCACTGGTTAGTCAACATAGGTAGGTTCAGCCTTAGCAGCTGTTGGACGACATTTAGTGGAGGGTGGTTCAATTACAGTGAAACTTCCCCTTAATGGACAGCCATGGGGCGAGAATGTGTCTTTTAGACAGAAATGTCAGCTAACGATAAGTCTTGAGGGAGAAAACAAGAGAAACTGTCAAACGCAGGTAATTTAGAGCAAATAGTTTGGATTTTATGTACATGCTTGTGGAAGGAAGTTATGAAACAATACCATGATCTACAGAACTAAAAGGCCAACCAAACCCCACCACTTTTACTATCGCTTTTATCAGAAAATAAACCCTTGCCGTGACGTTCGTAGAAAAAGGGGTTGTGAGCTGGCCGGCTGTCCGTTACAGGGAGAACAAATCTAGTAGGGAGAACAAATCTACTGATCGCCTGTCCGCGTCTGTTACAGAGTGTCGTTAGAAGTCAAAGACAGTTAAAACCAATGGAGAACAGTCGGGGAATCGGAAAATGTCCACTGAAGTGAGATGTCTGTTAGAGAGAAGTGCCAATTAGAAGTTTTACTGTACCTGCTTATGTACCAACCAAACGTTCGGTGGTTTACCTTAGAAGTAATGATTCCATTAGGCGAGAAGCTTATTGAGGCACGCGTGCACAGCGATATACATAAAATGAATGGGGGCGCAAATTGAGAACGTGACGCTACGCAGTACTCAAGTGATACTACAGACGCGTGGCAGAGCCATAGTTCCTCAAGCCACACGCCTCATGTGCCTGCAGTCCTCTCTGCTGACACGCAGGTTTTGGTGTCCGGTTGCGCATTTCATCATTAGCTGGCCATACACGGACGTTCTTTCCTTCTGAAAATCGCGCCTCGGGCATAAATCATTTTGAAAATCGTGTGTGTTAGTGAGCGCCACACACGCCATGACTACGGGAAAGGATTTGGCACGAACGATGTGGCAAGAATCCTTCCACATGGCACGTGTGTTAGTTGGCGTCGTAACTCACCATGATAATACGGGGAGTTATTTTGCACACGATTCGTGGAATGATCTTTCCGAGAAACACCTGCGTTAGTGGTTGTTGTACGTGAGAGGATATGGCAAGGTACCCCGTACCGCAGCACTCCAAACAGAGCTCTGCAGGTTTCTGGTATGATGCGACTCAAAGGTTGAGCAGATATACCAGTCAGATATGCCATAAGGTCTTTGTATGAGTGTCCTGTGGCGAAGAGTGGCAATTAGTCGTTCTTCAGCGCATATGCTTTGTTGTGTCTTGTTTGGTCAAGAAAGGTCGCAGGGTCGTCGAAACAGACTGAATCCATTCGCAAATAATTTTTGAAATCGTCGGGATTGTTTTCTCCCAGTTCCCTCAACAAGCCCATGTGACCATACTTTTCACGGTCAGCAAGCCACTGTTTCTTCCAAACTGCTCTGTTTTTCCGGGTCTTATTTCTCAAAACTACTGTAGGTACACTTGAGAGGGCGAATGCCAGTATGAGTTCTTTCTTTTTTCTGTATTGAATCATATCCGCTACCTACGCTCTCACAACTCCAACACGTGACTGAAAATCGTCTCGATTTTCCTTCGACCCTCTTTAAATTTCAAGCATGACAACGCGCCCCCCACTACCCCCACTAACTAACGCTTTTTCCTCTCAAATGATAACGCGCCAGTCAATCATGCAAAATCCGTTTTCTCAAATTTTTTCAAGAGTTCAGCCCAGTTTTCCCTTCCCGCTCTTTCCTACCACGAATCACTTTCTGAACCCTCTGCCGTATCGGCGGGCTACGATTTACCAAGGGAAAACATTTTTGGTTTCTTCTTCACCACACTTTCCCTCTCTGTTCTTTCCTTCCCAGGTTTCCTTCCGCGCTTCCACACTCCGCGACTTTCGAGACGAAAGAACATCCATGTATGGCCAGCTATTCCATGTATATCCGTGAATTGGTTTTGGTTCTTCCGGAAGTAATTAGTAACAACAATCAGGTAATCCTGAAGTCATTATTTTAAATTGCCCACGGGTTTTTCTTTTAGAAAGAGGAGATATCAGAAGATTTCAGAGGGTATTTCAGTTCCTTGGCTGTAAATGAATGCAGCTCAATCTGAATCAGAATCTCAGCTTAAATCTAATAAGTTTGCTTCCTGATTCATGTAGTGTACATTTTCCTATAAACAACATTAAATAAAAGGCACTGTCTACTAGGCGAGAGTTCAGGGAGCAAACTCAGTGCTACAAGCATGGCGCAATGGCCAATTATCATGAATTCTGTTAGCATTTTTTCTCAACAGTTAATGATGTGAGACGATCATAGGACTGAATCGGGAAAATATGCCTCGTTCACGTTTTCAGGGACTTTCAAACGTCGAGATTTCAAAAAAGAGGCGGGGAAGGGTCCCTGCTGATGCCAGTGATGTGATACGGATACGGGCTCTGATTGGCTGGATGGCGGCAGTGGATGGGAGTTGGCCAGTCAACACGTTATACTAGCTGTGTAATGTAAGCAAGCCGCTTCTTTGAATCGCGTTTTTCTTCATCCATAAAGCAACTTTTCCCTCAAATTTTTCAAATGTGTAGACGAAGATGATTATAAAACCAGTAACCTACCAAAATATTGTTCTTTGTGGATACATGATAATGGGCAACTATCGTGTATGAGAAAATCCAATTAATCTGTCTGCTTTTTGGAACAAAATAACACAGCTAAAATGAAGAAAACAATATTACATACCTAGTTCTGGAGTAAGGATTAAAATCTCAGCTATTTGAATAAAAGGCGGCATTCCGAAGGCTATGGAGAGACCCTTTTCCACATCACAAGAAAATAACTCAAAACTGCAAGAGAGTGTGCTGTGATCGCGACGAAATTTATAAAAACACGAAATGTGAACCAAAATTGTCTTGGCTGCAGACGATTGAGAAGGTTGGTGGACACAGAAATTCAAACAGTAACAAAACCTTTTGCTTGTCACTTTTCTTGCCATAGAATATTTTCAATTCTTTCTTTCTCAATATTTCAATACGTTTTCGAAAATTATAGATACACGGTTTATGTCCTACGACATCATTATTGTTTATTTTGCGTCATTACCTTTCAAAGAAAAATATATATATTTTTAAAAAATCGAAAAATTGCCCACTAGCCACTGTCATGCTGATCGAGTCATGTAATCTGACACTTGCTACATGTGCCCTTACAGCTTTATGCGAAACTATATCTTCGTCATTTGCTTCAATGAAGGTAAAGTTATTTCAATGAAAGCGCTTGTGACGGTGTTGAGCTTGTAACAAGCCGAACTAAACCACTGGGACGAGGCCGTTCACCAGGCATACCTACACACTTCTACGGTATCCACCCACCCAGGCAATCAACAGACTACAATTAAGGTTGGGGAGGTTAAAAAACCATGAATATATACGCAACAGCTCTCATCATGTAATTTATACTCGAATAATCATAGATGGGAAGTGTAGCTTTCATCTCCAAGCAGCTGACCCAACAAGATTTCACCACCTGTATATTCTAGCCAACCTAAGCGATTTTACTCTCTCCACACACAAGTTTGGATGTACATACCATTGGATTGTAGGACTTCAGAAGTTAATCTGATGGTGAAAGGATAATCAGATGGCACTACAGGTCGGAGTCCCTTCTCGGCCAGAGCTCCGTGCCCCACTTCCCTCCTCATCACTGGCCCAATTCGTCCGACCTCTTTAACAGCGTATGGAGGGAATTCGTAGTGGAGGAAGAAATTCTTTTCTTTCAACCCGCTGAAATTTCCATGATAGATTCGTGTTTGGCATCAATACTTATTATTGTACGTCCTTGAAAAAATGCCATATTCTGGAAATAAACTACCTACTTATAGCAATTTAGCGTAGATAAACAAAAGACAATGAAATTGAGCCTGCATATCACACTTGTGATGCGGGGTTGCAATCTCGTTTTACTAATATGTTACTAAAACACAATAAGTACCTATTTTTATACACATTTTCATAACACCCCTGGATATATTCCGATCGGGCTGAAAAGTTTCGGGGTTCTTTGATCATTGGTAGTGCCATTTAATCGTCTTGATCCATGTTTTGACACTTTTCCTAGTGTTATTCTACAAACTGATGGTGATTTCAGACGATTTCGCAGGTTTTTGACTCATAAAAAATCAATTTTGGGACCTGAACATTTGGTATAACCTCAAATTTCCACTCTTTGGTCAAAATAGACTTCATATTCGGTCTTCTCGTCCCCAAAAACATGGAAATCGATAACTCAAAAGCTCATTTTACTAATATGTTACTAAAACACAAAAAGTACCTATTTTTATACACATTTTCACTAACACCCCTGGGTATATTCTGATCGGGTTGAAAAGTTTCGAGACACAACTAGGGCCCAAATGAAGCATGTGTGCGAAAGAACGATTTTTTTTAGACCGAAAATGAAGCCGGTACACGTGATACGGCGGACGGACATTGCATTTTTGGAATCTACGCACCTTGAAACGGAAAAAAAAAAATTTTGAGGGGGTTATAAAATTTTTTTGCTGAGCGAATACATAGGTGTATTATTCACAGAATAATAAACCAAAAGCATCCGTTTTCTCTATGTTCTTTTAGTAGCAGTAGTTAATTGAGGCTGCTTATACACCTAGCGCGGCGTCCATCATCTACACGACATATCCGATAGACCGGTCTCGACAAATTTCACGCATATGTTTGCACACGTTCATTACAGTGATTTTGTCGTTTTTAGTGATATAGGTGTCACCTTACGCTCTTCGGTGGAGAAATACCTACCGAGCTGGCTGTGTTGGTTTCCGACCTTGAGATCATTATAATTTATGTTGCTTTCGAAAACGATGAACTCTGAATGAAAATAAAACTGATGAATTACAACTATGGAGATTGAACCTGAAGCCAATATCTTGCCATGAGGCATTTTCGGCAATTAAAGTCAAAGGTCAAATAAGTATGCAATTGGGGTATACTAACCCGCAACGCCATGGTGCTTTGATTGTTTCGCATTCTGTCTGTACATGCTCTCACTCTAAATTGAATGTACGTACTATAGGATGTATTTCAAAAATATGTCAAAGCTTTAACCTGTTAAAGATCAGGCTGAAACGTTTCGAATGCCCAATTAGGTATGTCCAGCAAACAAGGAACGTTTTTGCCCAGCCCCCAAACTTTGCTGATGGCGGCGTACAAGAACTACTTCAGACAACCATAAGAAAGTGATATAACGTTTCCACACCAGAAACTTAGTGCTTGGCGTTTGGAACGCTTTTAGCCTTATCCCTTATTGCTGAGTAGGAACAAAAACCTTCACAGTTTATCCTTATTGTATAGGTACCTGGTAAGCATGGATATCGGGTCGACCTGAAGAACGGAATTCTGAGAGTCGAGAGAGACCGTGCACAATACCTGGGTCTGCCCTCTTTGGAAAAAAGCGGATCCGTGGAGAGGTTTGAACAAGTCAACTTTTGCTGAGATGTTCCTCAGCTGTTTCAGTTTTCTTCCATCACATCTACAAACGAAATGAAAACAATTATTACGCCGCAGCAACTCCTGATTATTGATGGAATAACAGTTGAAAAATTGTGGTTTTCAGAAGGAAAAAAAGCGTTGAATTTAACCAAACCCCACAATACGAACTAAATTACTCGCGAAGAAATCGTGGAAACCCATTTCAAAGAAAAACGGAGTCGTTGAAAAGTTTTCTATTTCCACTAATACACGAAAAAACGCGAAAGATACCTATACCTAGTACCTAGGTAACTAAAATAACTATACCTAGTATTTTTCGCGTTTTTTCGTGTATTAGTCGAAATGGACAACTTTTCAATAACTCAATTTTTCTCTGAACTCCACAATCGTATGCAGCATTCAGGGCACGATTTTTAGCGAAGTTACAGGGAAAATAAGACCCAGCCAAAGAGTTTTCCTCCACTGTTTCAGTACGGCTAAATTCAATATACGTCCACGAAAACCCTTATTCTCGCATCAATCACAACATGAAAGATGAAGCATGCATAGGTTTAGAGTTATTAATAGCTGCACAGAAAAACGTAGGTGCATAGGCCAATTTATCGAGAGGTTACAGCAAGAAGTAACCATTGGGACACAAAAACTATAAAATTGAGCTGAAATTCTCATTACATTAATTTGACGAAAAACGTTTCCCTAGGAATTCAGCGCAGTAATCATGGAGCACTGCCTCAATATGTATAGATCTACACTACGGATCTAACGAGAATGTCCTCGTCTTTGTTACCTGATGTCGCTGTCCAGAATCAGATCACGGAAAACCTGCTTGCAGACAGTACTGAAGGCTTCGCCAGCAATGTTTTCATTGAAGTTTTCCATCTCTGCCTTCAGCTTCTCCAGTACATCGTTTCTGAGGTTTTTCACAGCGTCATCCCGTGATAATTTGTCGTGAGTCGTGTTTTGAAAGATCTCTTTGAGTCTCATTTCTGACAGACTCCTGACGCCGTTCATCAGGGATTCGTCAAAGGACATGGCCGTGAACTCTCTTTTGGGTTTGCCCCGGTGTTTCTGAAGCTGATGGATGGCTTGGACAATTTTTTGGCATTCTTTAACGCCAAATTTGATTGCTTTTAGAAATTCCTGTTGGAGAACGTTTTTTGCGGAAGACTCCAACATGACGACTAAATTTTGATGCATCGCAGTAACAACAAGGTTCAGGGAACTGTCCGTCATTTCCCTTCTAGTGGGGTTGACAACTAATTCATTTCCGAGCATCCCGATACGGACTGCTCCGACCGGACCATTCCAAGGTACGTCTGATAAGCTTAGGGCTAGAGATGATGCGTTAATACACAGTACTTCAGGATCGTGTACGCCGTCCACAGCCAAAAGGTTACAAACGATTTGCGTCTCGTAGAAATAATTCGAAGGAAAGAGCGGCCTGAGAGATCGGTCGATCAGTCGACTTGTAAGGATTTCGTGTTCCGAGGGAGCCGAATCCCTTCTGTGGTAGTTTGTTGGGATCCTGCCTGCGGCTGCAGCTTTCTGTCTGTAGTCTACAGTCAGTGGCATGAAGTTGGAACTTGAAGGTTTCGTTTTGCTAACAACTGTCACCATGACAGACGTATCCCCCAGGCGGGCCACTCCGCAGCCATCCGTGAATTGAGCGAAATCAGTGGCCGACAGCTGAAGATCTGCCCTGTAACGAGCAATAAAGTGTAATATGCCGGCCATCGAATATTAAATCCCTAATAGGTACAGTAAACGAAGGAATCTCATTTCGGTCTTAGGAGGTATTTACACTGCACGCGAAGCTGCGCGATGACGCGCGAAAAACTCAAAAGTCCGGCACACTATTCATTTTGAATGGGAGAGGGCGTCGGGTGGTTCCACTCCGAGCGGAGATGAGCGATTGGGAGAGGTTCTGCGCCAATCGTCTGATGCAATCGCAAGGCACATTGCGATTTGATGCGAGTATTACATCAGTTAAATGTTGTCAAACTGTTGACATTGAGGAATTAACTGCATTTCAACTGAATCATCAGTGGAACAAGAGGTTTATTAACAATTCAAATGCAGTTGGGTAGGATCAGTCGTTCGAAAATATCACAGAAATAATGAACACTAGGTAGGTATGTTGTTCAAGGCAACAACAAGAGGAAAAAAATCGTTGCCGTAGGGGGCGTCTAGTCGCCAGTGGTTTGTGTTCATGACGGTACGTTTATTGTCGAATGAATCTGGGGGACACCCCCAGACCCCCGGATTATACCAGTTTAGATCAAGGATCAAAGCAAGGAAACATGGACATGTTTTTCGAATAGGTACATGATAACAGAGGATTTATGGAGATATGTAGAAAAACGTCTGCCAATTCGAGTAGGCAGTATAGCTTCCTCACTTGAATCACATGAACGTATAGACTAGTCGGGTTGGTTCGTTATGATACGGGACCATCTGCGATCCAACCCGCGTGTACCCTCAAAATTTCAGCTCTCTACGACCATTTTTCGCGTAGTTAGAAGTGTTATAAGGAAACGGTCAACATTTCTTGTTTGCGCATGCGCAGAGGGAAATTACAAATGAAGTTCATATGGAACCATCAAAGTATTATACTGATCGACCCTCCAAATGTGAACTCATTTCAACGATAATCAAGGTAGTTATGGGCACTCCAAGTATTTCACGTTTGCGCATGCGCAGACTAATCGATTTTCATGATTTTGAAACGGGACCATCTGCGATCCAACCCGCGTATACCCTCACAATTTCAGCTCTCTACGACTATTTTTCGCGTAGTTAGAAGCGTTACAAGGAAACGGTCAACATTTCATGTCCGCGCATGCGTAGATCAAAGTTACATTACGATTCCAATGAAATTAATTTATTTGGAACTATCAAAGTATTATTCCTGACCGACCCTCCTTTCAACTTATTTCAACGATATTTAGGGCAGTTATAGGCGTTCCAATTATTTCACGTTTGCGCATGCGCAGACGAAAGTTACGGTACTTTTTCAATGATTTTGGTATGGGGGCCATCTGTGACTCAACCCGCACCTCCCCTCTAAATTTCAGCCCACTTCGACCATTATTTCGGGTAGTTATGGGTGTTGCAAGGAATTACCACAGACGGACAGACAGACACGGAACCAAATATGTTCCTCGACTTCTGAAACGGAAAATGGTTGTGGAAATTTTGATTTAGGAGGACATGAACTTTTTTCTACTCAATCACGAATCCAAGGCTTCCCTACCTCCGGTAGTGAGGAAGCAAAAAACTTCTTGGGATTTCCAAGCCTCGGACCAGCGACCTAACACAATGTCATGTAATACACGTCGTCAGCTGCTTTCGGCGTTTTTCGGGTAGGCAGAACCCCCTCGGCAGTTTTCGGCGGAGTGGGGTCTGGCCACGCTCTCCTCGGAGAAAGCACGTGTGGTAGGAGATGACTGGGGGATTGGGTGGCAGGAGTGGGGTAGAGGGAGAACTGTGCTGGTGACGGGGAAGGGAGCCGAGTTTACAGGACTGGACGCGGATGCTTTCCAGCCCGGTTTACTACCGTAAAAACATGTTCCATGTTAAAAATCTTTTTCGAATTCTATTTGTCAGACACAATTCAAGAGTAGTACCTACGTTCTGCATAAAGGTAACGTTAAGTTTTTCAAATTACAGTTTCAAGTAACAAGGTACCGAGGTACTTAAATGTGGAACAATCGTTTCAAAAATACTTCTAACCAGAGTAAATCGGTACTGCTGCATATATCTGTCTCTCAGAAATACACACAAAAAAACTAGATAAAACCTAATCACAAAAAACTGCCAACTCGTCTGTCGCTAGCAATATAAACACATCATCGCATCGCATCGCTTTGAAATTCGCAGCTCTTTCTGCTTCGCATCGCATCGCTTCGCGTGAGGTGTAAAAGTACCCTTTGTGGCGGTAACAGCTTTCGATATTATACTTACCAATGAGATACCTTCGGACCGGTACCGGTCTTAGCTCATCTTGGACTGCAGACCGAGCTTTTCCACTAGGTAAGCAGGTATTAAGTAATGTTAGCCAAGTGATTTCCACACAACACTCACCTGTTTGCGAATGAAACGTTAACACAGCCAGCATCATTAGTTGACAATGTTCTCGTAAGCTGTCTATGAGTGTTACCGGAAAACGTTTGTTTTAAAATTGAATAAGTTCTCGCGAGCATTCTGCAAATTATAGTTACACGATATCCACGATTGATTTAGAAAATTAATAGAAGTATTCTAAGAAAAAACAAGCACTAGTATAATAAATATAAATAATTAACAAATACTAGAAGTATTATCCTAAATGTACTGTAAGCGCAGTACCTATTCTAAGTTTTTTGTCAACCAAATCTTACGGAAGAGATGAGCATGTGTATTAGAATGCGTGAACTATATCAAAGCGAGGTTATACATTCGCGTTACTTTAATTTTGGCGGACTGTATGGAAAAGAAGGTGAATGTTTTGCGTGATTGCTTCAGTTCACAAATCATGGCTAATTACCTGGAGGAAGAGAAATGCGCACACCACATGTTTACCTACAACACCCTTGTAAGTATTAGAAATGAGTATTAATAAGATGGAGGGCAACCACCCTAAATTTTATTTTATGAAGGAACCAAATAAAATAAATAAATAAATTTATACGGCGGTAATAATTGTGACTCAATGAAATCTGAAATGTGCCCTCAGATGAATATTATATTATTACTGGATGAATCTGGTGAAGAGCTCAGTTTATTTTTTAAAGAAAAAAGTCCGTAGTGATACAGATTAATCCGAAGATCTAAGGACAAATTTACTATTAGGCTTGAAGGCTGTTCTATATTTTTATTCTACCTTGGTGGTGGGGGTGACATCTCCAGATTTTGACGCTTGAACGAATCCCTCCATCACTCAAATCACCGAACTTGTTCTACGTCGAAGGGAACACGAGAGAACAGCACACACTCACTTACGTTAACTGATGACACGCCTGGAGCCTGGACCTGGACGTCTGTTTGTTTAGCAGGTACGCGATTGGGTATTTGGAGTTTCACGCATACAACAGTGATACAAACGTAGACACTTCGTAACTGGTTTTACGAAGAGATTTGGTATTTTGACGGGTGGGCAGTTGATAGCGGGCGTCTTAGTGACTTAGGTGTTGCATTTTTGTCTGTTAATGTTGCCAAAAATCTAGGTATGGACCAAAAACAAGCGCCATTCGTTTTAGAACACGAACTGATCAGTGGCCTCATCAAGAACAGAGAAACTACTGAAATATGGGAAATGCGGAAAAAAGAACACGAAGATCTGAAAGGTAATTTATTATATTACGCAGACAGAATGAAACATAGAATATTCGCACCGCTGGGGAAGAAAGCAATGATGAAGGCGGATTTGATCCATACGAACGAGATAACGGTTTCGTTGGGATTGGGATGGTTTGCGAAGGTTTCGGCCAAAGATGCTGTGGAAATTTGTCAGAGGAGGATAACAGAGTGCGACGAAATGTTGAAGAAATGCGACGCTGAAAGAACGTTGTACGAAAGCAGAAGAGACGCACGGCTGCGGAATGAGGCTTTCGGTGGGAAAGAAATAATCGAGAAGTTTGACGAGAAGCAAGAAGAGAAATGGAGGAGCGAACATCGAGAGAAGGTGAAGAAGCACAAAAAGGAATTGGCCGAAGTGAAGGATAAAGTGAAACAGACGGCTACAGAGACTGAGGAGGATTTGTGGAAGCTGTTGGATATGCTGGAGCTGCGTGAAGAGCTTGAAGACGAATTGTCGAGGTTGGGGGAAGATACCGACGAAGAAGAAGTAGGAGATACTGATGAATCCGAAGACTCTGACGGAGAAGAGTACGACACGGGGGAGAGTGGGATGGATGAACAACCTAAGAAGGATAAGAAACACTTGAGATTTGCGTTGGACCCGGTAACCGAGGTATATGAAGCGCCGCCTGAGCCTCCTCAAGAGGATGCCAAGTTGGTTAAAACTACTGCCATCAAAGATGAAATTTCCGAAACCAAAGATGCAAGCGTTCATACCCAGAAGTCGTCTCGACCAGCAAGTAAATTCAAGAAGTCACGTCATGCTGGCGGTGAATAGCGCAACGGAACGTCGTATTTCTTCTGGAATCAGCGTTCATTACGAGACTATCTTCCTTCCAGTACCTACCTTCATTTACAGGGTCAACCATTTCTCAGGTTATGAAGCAGGAGAAGTCCCATATCACGTGTTATGAAAGGAAAGGCGAGGGAGTAAAGAGAGAATGACATCCTTCCCCATTCCTTATACATGTACCTGTGCAGTTCAGAGGACCATCTAGCTCGGCAGTGCAGTTGCTAACATTTTATGGCTCGAAGAACGGTGTTGGGTTATTATACGGAAATGCCCTTGTGCTAAACTCAGTTCTGAACTTTTATGGCCATCGTCTATTTATGTTCAGTGGCGACTTCCCACCGCCTAAGGCTTATAGCGGAGTGTAATCCAATGGTTAAGCATATTAATGTTTATTCTTGTATCTTTAATATTGGTGGAGTATAATGCGCTGCCTATTTGTAAATTATTCCCAAAACCGTAACCATTATAAATCAGCATCGTGCGTAGTAGCAGTTGTAATACCTACATAACTATGATCAAACATTTTATGTTTATAAAATCAAGATAATTGAATGATGTATGGCACTGTGATGTCTTTCCCATTCCATTGCACTGACTTACTATCTCTGTTCAGTGAATCTACCAACAAACTTAGTAGCTCCGGCTTCCTGTTCATAATTTGTATTACTGCTTTACTTCCCACTTCTTCATTATTATTACTATATAATCTATTCAATTTTATACTGTTTGGTTACAATACCACCTAAAAATTGATGTGTACATAATTGTAACAAGATGTCAAATATATTCCTGTCTTCATTGAGTTGAATCTGACTCATGGCTTCGAAAACTTTGTACTGCGTATCCCCCAGTCAACACTCCAATGGACCAGAGTAGGATGATCAGAGCTATTCGATAAAATTGTACCTAGGCCTCGCCAAAAGTAAAGGTGACAAAAAGTCGTTCTTTATGAAAAATCAAGCTCAAGTGCGTGGGGAATTTCACAGAAAGTGAGATACCTACTTGAAAAAATTCATTATTGTGATCAGTTTAACAATACTGATGTTTTATACACCAATAGCAAATCAGCGGGTAACAGAACAGGCGACCAACTTCTGATTTGTACCTATGTCTGGAGTCCATCATACCTCTTGCTAGAAGCTTTGTTTTCGAAAAATCGTATTCTGCTGCGTTCAAAAATTGTCCACTGAGCTTTTCTAATATTGTCAAGATTGTTATTTTAAAAAAGTTATAATCTTGTGAACCGCTGCGGCTGCGCTGTCTATCGTAAGTAGGTATGTTCTCAGGAAAGGTCCTGTCGGTGAAATGGTTTTGGACTGTAGCCTGATAACTACCGGTGAATCTATAAATAGGATTTTATACAGAGATGTTCATTTCTTGGTTCTCAACAACGGGTTGTAAAAGATTTGGCTTGAAAAATGGTACATCCACGAAATTAATTTCACTTCTAGTTCACTACCTTCGTAAATTTCTATACTTGGTACGAAGTTAACCATATTTTTTCCTTCAACAAGTATGTATAACATCAGTGAAAAAAGCTGTTCATTCTTTTTTCAATTCGGTGAAAAGGAAGGTTATTATTTGAATTAAAGCGCCAAAACTGGTGAGGCGGCGTAGATTTATATCCATAGTTTGTAGTATCCACACAAAAAGTGAAGGCGGTTTAGCAGCTCATTTACTTGATAGTTCGGGAAAATTTGCAAATTAAATACAATGATACATTCAATTTTAAAACAATTAAAAAAACAGAAACATTAGATTGTGGATTTCTGGAAATTTTTTATGCCAACCAACGATTTTCCCCGTTATTCAATGGTGTTTTATTCAAAAACATGAATGAAAATTTAGGTTACAGTGAATATTTTTGTTCGTTTGTGAAGTAATTATTTAGTAGATGTTTGGTTGCGCATACAGTTTTTTAACGAAAGGTTGCATGCATTTTTTTCGCCGTTGTAGTGGCAGTATGTGAGTAGAGAAGTCTTGGCCCCCATCGGCCATGTCCGTGGTTTCTTCTTTAGTTATGGCTTAATTTTGATCAAGTTTGTGCCATGGATGCCAATATTCAAGTAAGTCGGCGTTAAATTAGACATATTTCAACATTTTCAAAGGTCCCGGAGTTTCCGCGAGGTGTTTGTGACAAGTATGAATGGTCTCGAGCCGGGGAATCGGCAGATTTGGCTGTCGAAACTCAACCTAATCCTGAGCAAAATGTCGGTAAGGTAAACTCTCACAAAGCGGTGAAAACACGTGGGGTTTATTTGGAAATTTGTTTATTCTCGCTTCTCCTAATCTCCTCGTAGCGCTGGTACAGCGGAAATAACATTGTATTAAAATCCATAGACTTAGGGTTGATAGATATTTCAGTGTAGCCTTTTTGTTCGGCGCGTTTCCAGTGGGTGTGAAGTGATTATCCTATTCTGGGAACCACGGTTGACCGAAATCGCGTCCATGTACGTACATATTTCTCGTAATTCACATATGATTGCCCAGTAAAATACCTAGTTTGTTATATCCGAATTCGGTATTGTCGTTGGGCCGGTTCTGCATTCCTGTTGCGGTTACGGACCTTTTCAAAAGTCCTCCCCCACCTCTCTGCCTCGACTTGGAATGGATCTAGGTTTTCTTTTTCCTTCATGAATTCACCCACTCTCTTGCCCATCCCACTTTGCCTCTGTCGGCTTATTTACGATTATGGATCTTTGTTTATGGAAATCATTCTGGAAACTCCATCTCATCCGTTACTTTGTACACACTGGTCAGTTCTACTCTCCTACATTCCAGAATCCCAGTGGGTCACACTTTTTACGTACATACTTTCATTCAGTACTAAATGCCCTACATCATAAATTCAGTTGTAAAATGCCACCTATTTGGAATTAGTACTCCGTAGGTATGTTCAGGTCCATTGACATTTCACAAATTGCATAACCCTGACCTGCTCCACCATCTTCTATCTATCCTTGAAATTGTGACAACGTATTCCCTAGTAGGTATTCTTGGGTACAAACCCCAGAGAACTTGAGTGCTTTCATCTTTCTATAATTGTGGGTACGAGTTGGTGTGGTACATACCTATTATATCGATTGCCTAGCTGCTGCAGCAGCTTCTCACAAATTGCCATTATTTTGCATTTTCCTTTGAGGCCCAGTATATTGAGTTCACTCGCTTACTTCGTAGACATACAAGTTCAATCGTCTGTTGTAATTTCTGCAATTTTTTATTAATTTTATCCATTTTGTCAGATGCCACGAAGAATTATGTAACGTCATTGTACATTATTCAAATAATTCGATAAAATGCATATTATGGAACTTGCTGTTTGACTTGAAAAATGGTCTTGTTTACTCCCCTCGAGCGTCAAGTCCCCCGTCATGACGGATTCGT
This sequence comes from Leptopterna dolabrata, assembly GCA_954871275.1. Lineage (NCBI taxonomy): Eukaryota > Metazoa > Arthropoda > Insecta > Hemiptera > Miridae > Leptopterna > Leptopterna dolabrata. The sequence goes on from OX940984.1 coordinate 33,416,789, forward strand.
CATTGTAATTTATTATTCTTTCAGTGAAATCCAATAAATCTCGAATAGGTAATAAGCTGCCCCCTCATACGTACTTGTTGCATAATATATCTATCAGTATGAACGTGTGGCGCTTACACCTGAACTACTGGTAATGCTCGAGTCTCTTGGCAGTTCCTAATTTATACCGTAAAATTTGAATTGCTCCTAGTAAATTGTGTCTGCAAGTTGACTGAAACTTCATGTAGTTACTATGTGATGTTCGGTACGTTTTATGATTTTGGCGGCTATTGCGTTATCTTGAACATTTTTAAATCGTTAATTTTATTTGAGGAATTTTTTTCAATTGAAGTTATTCATAGAATAATGCTGTGGTTCTCCAGCACTAAAACTGATGAAAAATAAAATATGAAAACTGGGGAGACCTGCTAGAAAATGAGTTAATGAAACGTTTTCCGTTTAAAACATAAGAGCTGGCACCTTCACTATCCGGGATGGTTTACGGGGTTCGGTGATCAGTAACAAACAATAACAAACTAATAATCGAGCGAAGTGAACTTATTCACTCCAAAGTATATTACATGAGGCCGATTTCGATTCTGTAGAAGCTTGTTGGGTGGGGGGAGCCATCAAAAATAATGTTATACATAAGAACCAAGCTTTCTTAATAATGAAGCAATAACGGAGAACACCTTTTAGGGATTACATCATTCAAAGATTTACCTTGTCTGTCAGAGTTGGTTATTTTGAATTTTTCAAATTCATCCAGCATGCTCTCCTTTGGATTCATTCAGATGACTCCAGAACAGAAAGGCGGACTCGCCATTATTTCCCTAAAAACATTTTCATGCTCTTTCTCTACACTTCCTCCCTCTTTAACCACACTGCCTCCTCTTAACCACTTCAATTTATTCATCTCACTTGGACCTTGAAGTAATTCCTACAAGTTTTTCTCCATTGTGTTCATTCTTATAAAATCTGTAGTCTGAACCCTCTTTGTAACATATTTTCTCACAAGGTGGATGCCCTACTGTTGGACCTACCCTTGCATCGATCCCTCTCACTTTGATTTATTTCATTTCTCACGTACGCGGAAAAAATTGGGAATAAGTTACCACTAACTACCGTAATTCTGGGCAAGCTACCTAGCGAACTCTGGCACCGAATTTCTTACTTCCGTAACACAGTGGAGGTCAACGTGAACCTATCCCACCTAAAAGTATTTGCTTAATCATCTATTAATCAGAGGAGGTGGGATTGATAACAAAGCATTTGGCGGGGCGGGGTTAGGGCTTGTCGGCTTTTTCGTTATTTAAAAAAAAGAGGTGCAAAGTCCTTGTCACATGGGTTTACTATTCTATTGGACATACCTACAGAAATGCTGACTGTTTTTATTGTTTCTTTCACGTGCAATAAGTGAAATAGCCATTTTTTGTGGTTTCCACCAATTTTGGCCCCCAAAAACACGATATAAGCTCCTATTTTGACACATTATCTTTGATCATTGGTAGTGCCATTTAATTGTCTTGATTCACCTGTTGAAACTATTTCTAGTGTTATTATACAAGTTTATGGTGATTTCAGACAATTTCCAAGGTTTTTATCTCATGCAAAATGAATTTTGGGAGCTGAAACTTCGTTACAACCTCAATTCTTCACTCGTTGGTCAAAATCATATTCGGTCTTTTAGCACTAGAAAACATGGAACACGATACCTCGCAAGCTCATGTACACAAAAACCTCGAAAAACCCCTATTTTTACACCAATTTTTCACCCGTAACACCCTTGATCGGGATGTCGAGCTTTGGAGCACAACTAGGAGCCAAACGTATTGGGACCCAAACTGTGTGCGGAAGTAAGACGATTTTAGACCAAATTTTGACATAAATTTAAGGTTGCAACTTCGTTAGAACCTCAATTTTCAACTCTTTGATCAAAATCGACTTCATATTCGGTCTTCTCGTCCCAAATAACATGGAAAACCATACCTCAAAAGCTCATGTTACTAAACCACGAAAAATACTTATTTTTATACACATTTTCACTCATAACTCCCCTGGATATATTCCGATCGGGCTGCAAAGTTTCGGGGCACAACTAGGGCCCAAATGGAGCATGTTTGCGAAAGAACGACTTTTTTAGACCGAAATTGAAGTAGATATGCATGACACGGCGGACGGACATTGCATTTTGGTTTATTATTCTGTGAATAATACACCTATGTAATCGCTCATCAAAAAATTTTTATAGCACCCCCTCAAAAAAATTTTCTTTTCCGTTTCAAGGTACGTAGATTCCAAAAATGCAATGTCCGTCCGCCGTACGGTCCATATGTACTCCAATTTCAGTCTAAAAAATTCGTTCTTTCGCACACAGGCTCCATTTGGGCCCTAGTTGTGTCCCGAAACTTTGCAGCCCGATCGAAATATACCCAGGGGTGTTATGAGTGAAAGTGGGTATAAAAGTAGGTATTTTTTGTGTTTTAGTAACATGAGCTTTTGAGGTAAGTACAGTTTTCCATGTTCTTTGGAACGAGAAGACTGAATATGAAGTCGATTTTGACCAAAGAGCGGAAAATAGAGGTTCTACCAGTTCAGCAACCAAATTTGATTTTTTATGAATCAAAAACCTGGGAAATCATCTTAAATCACCATTAATTTGTATAATAACACTAGCTAAAGTGTTAACACGTGAATCAAGACGTTTAAATGGCACCAATGAGATCAAAGATAATTTGAAAAAAAAGAAGCGTACTCAATTCGTGTTTTGGGGCCAAAATTGGTGGAAACCATTGGAAATAGCTATTTCAATAATTATTTTACATGAAAGAAACAATAAATGAACAGCCAACATTTCTGTTGGTATGTCCAATAGAATAATAAACCCATTTGACAAGGACTGCAGCATTTTTGGAATCTACGCACCTTGAAACGTAAAAGTAAACATTTTGAGGAGTGTTCGAAAAATGTTTTGCTGTTGCTGTGTATTATTTACAGTATAGTAAACCAAAAGTGACGAACAAATTTTTTTCTTCTGGAAACCGCACTGCAAAAATTAACGACTTGGAAAGGCGCTGGTAAAACCTAGTTTTGGTAACAGTAATTCATCGTCGCTAGGCAAATGGCTGCATCCCACTACTACTTGCTACAAAGCCTACAAAACGACGTCACCACTTCTCTCTGTCCGCATTTTCCCTGCTTATCTTATGAAATCTCGGTTTTCGAAACCCTCACAAAAAATAAAAATTGCGTTTTCCCCTGATTCATTCCATATTTTCTCCTTCACATGGCTTTCAGCAAAATTGTAACCCCATAATAATCACTCATCCCGCTGGTCCCCTTTTGATCCTCAAAATCCCTGTGGGTGAGGATTCTAAAAGGTACCCTTGATTTATTCTCAATTCAAATAATTGAAATGGTCGTCCTTGAATGACATAATACGGAAAAGAAACAAACATATTTCGTGATTCTAATCGATCTACAGGAAGACAAAATTTTGATTCTGTTAGAATATAGGTAGCGCGAAACTAATTGAATAGGTTATGCTGATGTTTCTGTTTAGTTTACTTATTTCTAAACATGCACTTATTGAATCGTTCAAAAACTTCCTTTAGCTGTCTTCAGTGTTGATAGGTAGTTATTGATGAAGATAGAGCTACTTCGAGGATCATCGAACCCGTGGAGATGTTTGCCATCTGGCCCTTGGCCAGGGAATACCCCTTTCCGATTAATACGAGTATAATGAATTCGTCATATATCACTGGCACTTCTTGTTGAGATCTGTTTAAGATTTTCTCCTGCTTTAACTAGGGATCAGGAGACCTAAATGCCTGCTGTGTTGGTATCAACGGGGTCCTGCAGACATTTCGCAATGCCCCCATTCTCTTTTGGTCAGTCCGGTTGGGCAATGCCAGATTCCGAATTTTTCATGTGGATATAGGTTTTGGGGATTGCCATTGTTATTATGAAATCAGCTGAGGTGGTTGTGTACCCTGCGATCTGTGTGAAGGTGTTTTCACACTTTCATGAAATAGCCGCTCAATGCTGGGGGGCTGCATTTACTTTGGTGCATTTTTGCTATTTGGAATTCAGTTATGGAATTACCAAGTAGGCAGTAACGGGTTCATAAAAGTACGCTGTTTGACACACACCTTGTTTTCTGTGTTTTATATCCATCGTGTTCAGTGGATTATTAAGGTAACATAAATATCTTACCAGTAATGATTTTTTCTCATTCCTCTGTCTTCTTGGGATTCTTCGAGGTCGTAAAATAACAACTGGAGTTCCCCAGATTGGCAACGTCTGTCTTGTCGACTTACTGATTGCACTGCATGAAGCGGGAAAACTCGAAATTACATTGAAAATTGTTTAGAATTGGCATCCCTTCTTTGAATCAATTGAATATGATAAAATATTGAACAAAGTTGGATTATGACATGACGACAGAAGGAACAAGAAAATTGTCTATAATTTGTATCTATCATGCACATCTAACCTCAAAACAGAAATATCTTTCGGTAAAGACACATCACCGGTCTCCTGAAAATAAACTGGAAACGGAAAGATGGTGCAAAACTCCGATCAAAAATCTATTTTGTTAATGACTTGCTTTGCTATTGGTGCTACAATAGGCTCTTTGTAAAAACCTCGGGAAAATAGAGGTCTGCTTTCCATACTCCCCCCCTGTCATACCCACAGGGGCCGCCCGCTGGTGAGTGTAGCATGGATTTATAAGGGGTATTTAATATCCATGAGCATATTTTAACAGCTGTCGAGATACATTCAGAAGAGTTGGTTGAGTAACTTGTTTATGTACCCGAGATGATGGTGGTTGATGTAGTGATTCATCATAGTGGTGTTGGTTTGTGTAACCAGGCTCATTTGCCGGGGTTATAACGGCAGCACCAATGGGTCAGTAACATTCAGAGCCGGGGCAATGGCCCTCCACCTATACTCCGAGCCTGAAAGGGGGCTTCAATCTGGATTGATGGTATTTTCAGTGAGATGAATTTTTTTTGTTTTGTTTACAGACCCAGTTGCAGTTCCTTAATTTAGATGACGTCGACGCAGATGAAGCAGAATATCTGCAAAGTGTTTTGTATGCTGGGAAGTCACCCACACTAGAGTTGCCCTGGGTCGAGGTAGAGGAACCTGCTCAGGCAGAGTGGCCACAGCATCCTCAGTATGGTAAGATCACCTCGTTCTGCATTTATCTGTATGATATCTTCTAACATTCAGCCTTTGTGATGTTCAGTTCAGTTCTGGGGGTCTATTCACTAAAAGAGATAGTGAAAATAGATTATCTATTTTGAAAATCTCCTGGAAGAGATAGTCTCCCTGGGGAGTCAGTCTCTCCCAGTGTGTCCGAGGTTCGTCTGTTTTGCTGAATACCTAGCTCTGAACCCGTACCTACTTTAGAAGTTCTTACTCATGAATGGTAATATTTATATCTTTTTAATGAACAATCGACTTACCTTTAAGAGATGAAAAACAGCAGCAAAGTGACCGATATGGTAGCCGATGAATGAAGGATGATACAGGACCACCATCAAAACAAACGAGAAATGAGAAAGGGACTCTTTCGAGAAAATACACCTAATTAGGTGTCTCTCTAAAAGAGATCGAAAATGCCAACATGGCCACCGACTCTCTTTTAGAAGCTACTGAATAACCTCGTCATGGATACTACAAAAATCTCTTCTGCCAAACGAGAGAGTCCGACCGAAAAGAGATGGTAGTGAATATGCCCCCTGAACAGCTCCCATTTGGGAAGCACCGATGGGTACTTTTCTAGACCATTCACATAATATATTATGTTCTCCTGGCTGGTATATTCAACTGTTCTTTATTTATGGATTTATGATATAACTGGAATATCCTATTCTAAACAGGGAGGAGTGTTAATTCATTTCCAATTAAGAGTGTGTCCGATAGACTCAGCAGTGACTGTGAAGAAGGGTTGGTGCTCAGGCATTGGCTCTGACGATATCTTGCTTGACTGTTTGGAAGCTCTAATGCATTTCAGAACTGCTGATATAGCGCTTCTGTTCTGGTTCATCAATTCAGAATCTTCTTCCTTAATAAACCTACAGGCTATCGTTTACATTTAGCCTGCTTTGTGTTGCAGATGGCCAGCCTAACGAGATCGTGGACACGGGTGGAGGGGGAGAAATGTACCAAATGTCTGTCCCGGTGGCTACGACAATGCAGCAGATGTACCACAGTCCTGTCGTGCCTCAGTTGCCCAGTGTAACTTACGTCAGCAACATGCCGCACCCCAACTACCACCCCGGCCTCTCGCAGCCTCCTCCGGTGCCACCCTACCCGAGTGGACCACCGCAGCAAATGTACCCTTCTCAGATGCCAACTGGTGAGTTATTCCTTTCATTGTGTTCTAAATTGAGTTTGGGCTTTAGAATGAGTAACTTAAATGTGTCACGTTGAAGTATTCCCATTCCAAGGTCGGTAATAGATAGCTCCTGATTTTTGAGGCCCCAGACAAGTTGTGCTACAAAAAAAAGAAACATATCAGTGCGCAGTTTGTAACAATGTTTCCTCTGTTGACTTGATGTGACCTCTCCTCCAGACTCAGTTTCTTCATACGCATTGATCATTTAGTGCGTGAGAATCTATCCAAACTCAATGGAAATGTGATTACTTGATCTTGCATTAGTTCTTGAACACTTTTTCTCTTTGAAACTCACTTGAGAAGCGTTTCACTGTTACTATTACGTTGGAAGTATTATAATATGGTACATGCTAATGCCAAAGCTGTGTCTACAAGTTCTCTCTGATGTCTTATGTCAGAATTCAGCTGAGTAGGAGAGATTTGCTTGCTTCAGGTCTGACTAAGCTGACCAGAGTGGCTCCCTACCTATCTGTAGGTATCTGTATTTGTCCATTTGAGTGTAACGTTCTTTGTCCTGTAAATGTAATTATAGTCGGTTTGTATAATTATGTTGCAGGACCAGGTCGGCAGAGGGGGAGCAAGCAAAGTCCTAAGCGAGGTGGTGGACGTGATGGGGCTCCTGCTGCGGCTTATACAAATGTTCCGCCAGTAACAGGTTATCCTCCCCATCATACTTATCCCCCTCCAATGCACCACGTTCCTTTCCAGTGCATCCCCAACACCGCAAACCCCCATTTCCCCACCGCCCAACATGCAGCTGGCCCTCCCCTCTACATTGCTCCTTCCCTATCCATGTATCACCCTCAGCACATCTACCACCATAACTACGGCCCAGTCTTCTCCCCCATTGCACAGCAGCAACCGCCTGAGGAGATAAAGCAGATGGAGTACAGTGTTGAGAAGGTTGAACCTTTGCCAGCCCCGGCCCAAGCAGCTCAGCCACCTCCGCACAGTGTCTACATAGCAGCTCAAGTCCCGCCGCCCCCTCTCATGGAGGAACCGCCTGTTAACCCCCCACCCCTGGCTGCTCCCAAAGATGATCACCCACACCAGCACCACCACCATCATCAGCAGCAGCACATGGAGGCCCCGCAGCCTGAGGAGACAGAGGTACGGAATTACTCATCGTATTCGCAAAAATTCTATAACCCGTCAGCTCTCCTCCTGGCCTAAATCGACTGAAGACCTGAAGAATTCTGTGATCACTCAAGAATGAGAAATTTTACTTCCTGAAACTTGTTAGATGCTTTGCGCGTTAGCCAGAGGTATCTAAATTCGGTATTTTGTCGCCTTCCTTGCCCATCTACATTCAACGATTGTTCATCACTTTGGTTATGAATAGGACCAGTTCTGAATGTTCTCATTGAAGGAAATCGATCCTTTATCCCATAGTACTTAATATCTACTAATCCCTTCGCATTATTGCCTCCATGTCTCAGTGATGTGAAATCCTCACGTAATTTGTAGACTTCTCAAAATCTTATAAATACTGACGTACATGCAGTGTTACCGAATCATTTCTTCAAAATTCCAACTTCTTTTTCCGAAATTACAACAGGATTCATTTGACGTCTCTGTTATCGTGGCTTAACGAAAACTAGTCAAAACATGATAGTTTTTGTTCGTTTATTCAGGACCGAGATCAATTATTTACACTTTTCAAACGCGATACATTATTTGCCTTGTTCCCTTTTAGTTCTTTTACAAAATAATTTCCACCGCGTGTAAGTTATCATATTTTTATCCACACCATTTTCCCTTTCTTCACTGTATAGGAAAAAATGAACAATCTAACATGTACGTTTCTCCGAGGCAGTAAACTTGAGAATCCAAATAGTGCAGACTTTTTTTTACATCAAGTTCGTCTTGAATTTAATCAATTTGGCTTACTTGTTACAACATCGAGTAAGTAGGTAATGTTGTGGTTGCAGCGCTTGTGTGTGGTAGAGCCATAATCCTTCTTTCCTTTTCACCCTCTGTTCTGTTGTTTCTGATTTCTTCAATTGATAAATGCAACTTACCACCTTTCAAACCTTGTTGAAGACACCTTTTTAAATATTTGAAACCAACCATAAATATTGTTTAGCTTTATGCTTGGTTTATTGCAGTTGTCTATCTTGAGAGTCTTAATGTTGCACTGTCCCTAAATCCTTTCTAGTGTTCCACAAATAATGTTGTTGTCCCTGTTTTATGTTAATTTTCTTTTGGACTCGAGTTTATTTGTAATATTTTCAACATTTTCTTTTTTTTTGGGTTCAATATACCTACTTTCAAAACAGTTGGATTTTGTTTTTATTTTCCTTTTCTGTTCTTTCTGCATATGAGCGTGAATACTGCAACCGTTTAGGCTCCGTAAAAACTGGCGTAAATGCAGGATGAATTTAAAATAATTACTTTTAGCGTCATAAATCACTAACTGGTTAATTCATGGAAATGAAGAATTAGGCTTGGCTGTTATCGTGTTATAATTATGGGCTTAGAATGACTGAAACGTTACTATTAGTAGGTACTCTCATGTTACTCTAGGTCGATATGCTGAAAGAAGAAACATCTAAGAGAATTGTAGTATTCAGGTCGGTTACTATGTTTTCAGGGTAATGTGTAGGGTAAGAAATTGTCGGCAGGTACGTATGTGAAACGTGGCCGTGTCACCAACCTTGCCTCCAATTTGTTTCGTAACATTTTATGAGTTTGTGCTGCCATGCCACCCAAAAAAATGGAAACGTAATAAATCTGTCGTTCAGAAATTTACTGCAAAAATCTTTTTTGAATTTTGCAATTTCGAGAGTACCAGTAAGGTAGTACCGTCTACTATCATTCAGTAGTGAACCACTTTTTCCACGCTTTCGTTGTTTGCGAGCGTGGAAAAAGTGGTTCACCACTGAATGTTGACGGTGGTAGGTCCCCTCTTGTACTGTCATTGAAATTGCAAAAATCAAAAAAGGTTTCGTTGTTTGCAAGGGTCGAATCAGCGAGTAGTTTTGAAAATGGTAGTTTCGAATTTGTGTTGGCTAGATGTGTGGGTGGCAACTCTAAGCACAGCACCACAATTTGGGAGACATGTTATCCTCATCTGGCTTATATAATGATGGATTTTCTAATTCATTACTAAAAATATTGTGAGTTAAGCGTATATTGGCTGGAAAATAATGGGGGCAGTTGATCTTTCGGTGGTATTGATAAACTGTCGTTTATGAATTGTCTACTCTGAAGGAAGTACTCTCCTTGGAACTTGTGCGATTGAAGAATTGGACCCTACTGAACAAGCAAATTCGTGAAGGCTTATACAATGTTGTTGGGTTTTTTGCAGTTGTCCGTCCAAGAATTCATTCACCGGGGTGTCGACACCATTCATTAGCAAAAATTAATCAGTTGATTGAATAATCAACTTGAATTCAAGTTGATTAGTTGGTTGAATGAGTCAGTGATTGAATAATAAGCTGGATTGAAATAGGAGTGAAATCAAATGAATAATTATGAACCAGATGGAAGGAATCTTGCATTTGTTTAGCCTAACATGATTGTTTGGATTGACCAAAATTAAATTATAAAATTTGAATGTTTCGTGTGATAATTGCATAGCTTCATTATGAGAAAAGGAATAAAGTACTTGAGACAAGGAATGATAATCGCCTACTACATCCATGTGATATTTTGACAGATTCATCTAACTTCCAATCTTTCTGCTATATAGGTAAATAGCGTTTCGATTCTTTCTTATCCCTTCATTACAATTTTTCGATTCCCCTTATCTGGTAAACCCACTTGATTATCTACGGCATTCGAGTGGAAACCAAATAATTTTCTCCCTTTGTTTTGTCAGTTTTTTTGCGGGGCAGCAGAACGATGATCATTTCAGTGGAGGATTGGTGTCTCAACGTGTTCGGTTGCTCAAAGGTTTGCGATCCTGTTTTCTCTTCGTTGTCTCGTCTTTGGATTTTTCATTTTTTGTTCACCGAATTGGGCAAACTTTATCGCGGCTTATCAGGGACTTGCCCAATTTTCCATCATCTTGTGAGTTTGTTTACTAAGGTCTACTTTTATGGCCCACTTAATCCACTTCGTTTGACGGTTTTATTGATTGCAAGAACTTGTCGTTGTGTCACAACTATTGTTGATGTAAATGTAAAACCGATCTTCAGAAATACTGTTCTTGACATTTATTGAAGTGTCAGCCATCCATGAAATGCCCTCTATATAAATATGACTTTTCTCTAGTATACTTTAATGGGAACTCATTTTATTTTTGAAAAGACTGATTCCATGGAAACTTGATTCGTTTCACAAAAACAGTAGGCATGTTCCTACTAGTCTGCTAGCGTATTTTAGCATTTTCAATGAACATTTTCCAGTCGCAGAAATCTAGTGGTGTCGCTAGTAACCAAACGCAAGTGATCGTCCCTCCTCCAGTCGCCTCAACCAGCCCCCCACAGCCAGCTACGGTTTCGGAAAGCCCCCCTTCGGCTGTTCCAGGACCTGCCAGTCATCCAGAGAAACCTCCGTCCCTCCCAGTGAAATCCCATCCTCCAAAGGACGCCATCATCACTACAGCCCCTCCGTCTCTACCACCAGTCAAGAGGAAGGTTAGTAATTTGAAGTTATATTGAGGTTACAGCTAATAGCCATTGATTTTTTTTTGTTCGTCTGGTACAAACAAATCTGAAACTAGGTTGAGACAGTAAATTTGTCAACATTCATTATGTTAAAACAATTGAATGCTGCTTGTGTATGCAGTTGGTACCTCCCTACCACGTCTACAACGCTCATGTCTGGGTGGATCTGGATCTTTGTTCTGAGGATAGTTACTCAAGGCTTAAGTGCTATCGAATGTGACGTCTTTGTTAGTAATTTAGCAGTACAGCTCAGTAATGGCTACTTGAACAATCCCGAGTTTTTCAGTCAGTTTCATCCATGAGGGAATGAATTCCGACAAATAATCATCCAACGTGTTGATTGACTTACCAAACAGCAGTTACAGGTACCTAGTTATGATGAATCAATCTTTATTGTTACCTACCTTCGAATTGTCTTATTAAATCACTATCCCTACCTAATATTTCAGGTTCAAGGAACTCAAGATGAGCAGCCACTCCCTGGTCCTGCTCGTTTGCCCTCACCAGCTTCCAGTGTTCCATCAGAGTCCTCTCAGCAACCAGTTGCCCCCATCATTGGACGAAGCTGGGCTGGCCTCTTCAAAGGTACCAGTCCAATTTCATGTTTTTTTCTCTTCTCCCAATATTTATAGGTAGTTTCTTACCAAGATTTGCTGCGTTCCTAACTAAAATTACATCAAATGAACATTAACTGTACAAGTTACATCAAAATGTTGATTAATTGTAATCATTCTAGGATCTAATCAAGGAGCGTCCCAGTCGCCTGACCCAAGTGAGCGGCGAGCCTTCAAGCCACCTTTGAACGCTGTAGCTGTATCCGCTCCTCCATCTTCTGTCACGTCTAAACCTCATACAGCCTCCCACATGGATGCCCCCCATAATAAGCCAGACTCAGATGACCCTGTCCTCCGGAATTTAGGGGGTAAGCTCATTATTTACTAGTTGCAAGGTGTTTCTGTACCTCTACGTACGTTGTGGGTGATCATGCAAAATTACGCCTCCCATCAAATTATGCGACTAGCCTAGTAATTTTATAACAGCTGACTAAGAGCTAACGGTGTATGAGGTAGTTTTTTCTTGATCCACTGCTTTCACCATCTGGATTGGCTTAAAATCTGAATAAAGCACTGCAAGAAGGGTCACTGGACCTAGTTATATTCATTCAATTGTAAATAGTTGTGACATCATAATTTACTCCTAGAGTTCTTGCTGCGGTCTTTACAAAGCATTGTATATATTATCTTCAGGAGACACGTTTGTTGGATGCGAAATCACAACAGTAATATTGCCATTAATAATTTTTCTTGTTATCAGAGTATGAGGAGGTTAAGCAAAGTCTCGTGGTTGGGAGTATAATTAGGGTTTTCCCAAAACTTGGTCTGGTTAAGAGCCCATCATAATCATTCTTGGACTTCAAAATTTCGTTTTTCAGTTACGCATCTTCATCCGTATCTCTACCCTGTTTGAACTTGACTCATTCTAATTGTTTCAGACAAACTGAAAAACTACAAGCTGGAACATAGGGGGATCATCTTGACACCGAGGGGCCTCACTAACCCAAGCAACTACTGTTACATCAATGCTATTCTACAAGCTCTTCTCGCCTGCCCCGCATTTTACAATCTGATCAAACTCATTGCCGAACTCAAATCTGCATCCCCCGCGTCCTCTCAGAAAGAGTCGAAGACCCCCATCATTGATAGCATGTGAGTTCATTTAGTAATGAAATAAGTGGTAGCGTAGTGACGGTGTGCTGGCAACCCCCCCTCCCTCCCCTCGAGTAAAACTGTTCAGTTAGGCAAGGCGCACACGGGTCGTTCAGGAATCGTGAGAGGTGAGTGATTTTTACGCCTGGACGTTACTACCTGCGTTAATGGGTTGGGATCCGCTTACGAGGCGTTGACCTATCGTGAAGGGGGAGATCCGTAGGCGTCTCGTTTTGAGCGAGTTTCAAGCGTCGTGCATAGCAGTACGTCCAGGCGTTTCGTCTAATCCCTGACGAACCTGAAACGCATATCCCACGAGTAGGATGGTCAACGACCCGTGTGCGCCTTGCCTTAGGTTGTCATTTTGTTGGTAAAAATGTGTTTTACTTGCATTTCTAGGGTGAAGTTCATCGGAGAATTCCAGCAAGCACCCCCTTCACGGTTCAAGCGAATGGAAAAAATGCAGGCAAGGAAGGACTCGACAGATGCGATCTCCCTTGACATGATGATGGAGCCTCCCTTCGAGCCGACTGTCATCTACAAGATCCTGCGCAAGATGAGGAGCGAGGACAGTTTCCATGAGGAAGGCAGGCAAGAGGATGCCGAAGAATTCCTGTCCCTGCTTTTGAACGGGCTGAATGACGAGATGTTGGAGGTGAGTTGAGGTTTTGGACTGAAGAACACATACAGTTTTAAGTAACAGACATGTAATTAATGTACCATGTTCCCAACAGCTCCAGAAACTGGTGGCTGATCCCACTCCTGCTCCCATTGTCAATGGTGAAGTGACGGCCAACGGAGATTCACATGAAGATGAAGCTTCATGGAAGGTAATATTCAACTGTTGATGGTTTATTCACTGCATGCTTATAATCTTAATTTCCTAGCTTGTTATTCAGTGCTTTCAAGACTTCTCGTACTGATGAAATATTTTGTTTTGAATGATCAGGAAGTGACGACCAAAGGCAACCGAATCACCAGACGGGCTGTGCTTGACCGCACTCCCTTGTCGGACATATTCCGAGGGCAGCTTCGTTCCAGGGTTGTTCGTGGTTCACCTGAAGAGTCCACAGACAGCGTTCAACCCTTCTTCACTCTTCAGCTGGACATTGAGGTACGTAAGATTTATCAGAGCAGATGAATATCTTTAACAAATCGATGAAGAAGTCGAAACAGATAGAAATGAACATTCTCTCGGTAATTTATTGTGTTTTAAATTGGTTTAGAGGGGTGCGGGACGTGTATTAAAGAGATTTGAACCGCCTCCATGTTCTCATTCTGGGAAAATTATGTATCCAGCGTTTCGAAACAGTGTTTGAAAGATTGTTGGATAAATACTAGTCCCTCGATTTAAGTAAGCCGCAACATCATAATCACTTCCAAGAGTAATGTCAATAAAATACACATATGCTTAAATCTGTTGTACATTTTGGGGAGTTACGTTTGTCCAACAAGCGTCTCAAGTACCTATGTATATTGGAATAGACCGATGGCTGTACGAGGCGGTGAAAAAAGAACAGCATGAATAGGACAGCATCTACCTTGTGTCCAAACTCGCTGCATTCTTCATATCTATCTTTATTCAGCCGTTTGATGTCTTCTCGAGTAATAGGCTGCGAAGCCATACCTACTCTCCTCCAGGCATCCTGAGATTTGTCACGACGCCTCTGAATTTCTTCTGGAGTTACATGTGTCCATATTTATACCTTTTGGGTGTACTTGCTATTCTGGGTGTATCAGTGGTACCCAATATGACTGTCTTAGAGTGGCTGCTGTGTCATAGTTTGTCTGTTATGTGTCATCACCTCCTTTTTATCCGTTTGGTAGTTATAATATTTTTCAAAGCATTGTTCGAAGGATCGTTGGACTCCCCCTAAAGCTAGTCCCTCGATTTAAGAAAGCTGCAACATCATAAAACTCCTCCAAGACCTCTATATGGTATAAAACACCGTCATTGGAGTTCTGGTGGATGTGGAATTGCAGTCATAATCTTGATTACGTTTTTGAGGACCATTGTGGATGTATTTTTTGTACCCTAATGACTAACCAGTTTGGCTAGTGTTGGATCATAACATCCTATATCCGTCTGGCCATGAATTCCTAAACAGTATTTGAAGGATCGTTTGACCAATATTAGTCCCTCGATTTAAGAAAGCTGCAACATCATTTTACTCTTCCAGGAGCTCAATGTGGTCCAGACATACCTTTACATTTCTTGTGGAGTCACATTATCAAAGAAGGTTTTTTAAGATGTTTCAGGGAGAAATAGTGATAAATAGATGACGTCGGTAATTTTTGGTTTTATACATCACACTTTAAATTTACTCTTCCCATTTGTTTACTTATGGAGGAGAAAAAATATTGTTTTCATGTCCACAACTAATTTTTTCTTGCCGAACCTTCAATATCAATTTGTAACTTCTCTAGTTCACACTTGTATGTTCCGTAAACCTTTTGTGTCCTATTTTGAATTAAATTCGCGGATAAAATTCTGTTATTAAATTGTTCGTCGCCATTGTTAAATAATCATCACTTCCTATATCTGCCAAGAATTTGTAAGTAGTATTTGAAGGATTGTTGGACCAGTTTTAGTCCCTCGATTTAAGAAAGCTGCGACATCATAATACTCCTGCAAGAGCCCTTTATGGTCTCAACGCCGTTTTTTGCAGTTCTTGTGGAGTTACATGTCCGAAGTGCGTTCAATAATTTCTTCTGAATGTGTCATTGATAATGACTATTATAGTTGGGCTCTTGTTGGATCATCATATCCTATACTCGTCTGGCCATGAAATTCAAAGCAGTGTTTGAAGGATTGTTGGACCAGTGTTAGTCCCTCGATTTAAGAAAGCTGCGACATCATAACACTCCTGCAGAGCCCTTTATGGTCTCAGCGCCGTCTTTGCAGCTCTTGTGGAGTTACATGTTCAAAGTTCGTTCAATAATTTATTCTGAATGTATCACTGATAATTACTAATATGGTTGGGCTGTTGTTGGATATCATATCCTATACTCGTCTGGCCATGAAATTCAAAGCAGTGTTTGAAGGATCTTTGGACCAGTGTTAGTCCCTCGATTTAAGAAAGCTGCGACATCATAATACTCCTGCAAGAGCCCTTTATGGTCTCAACGCCGTCTTTGCAGCTCTTGTGGAGTTATATGTTCAAAAACGTTCAATAATTTATTCTGAATGTATCATTGGTAGTGACTAATATGGTTGGGCTGTTGTTGGATCATCATATCGTATACTCGCCTGGCCATGAAATTCAAAGCAGTGTTTGAAGGATCGTTGGACCAATGTTAGTCCCTCGATTTAAGAAAGCTGCGACATCATAATACTCCTGCAGAGCCCTTCATGGTCTCAGCGCCGTCTTTGCAGCTCTTGTGGAGTTACATGTTCAAAAACGTTCAATAATTTATTCTGAATGTATCATTGATAATGACTAATATGGTTGGGCTGTTGTTGGATCATCATATCGTATACTCGCCTGGCCATGAAATTCAAAGCAGTGTTTGAAGGATCGTTGGACCAATGTTAGTCCCTCGATTTAAGAAAGCTGCGACATCATAATACTCCTGCAGAGCCCTTTATGGTCTCAGCGCCGTCTTTGCAGCTCTTGTGGAGTTACATGTTCAAAAACGTTCAATAATTTATTCTGAATGTATCATTGATAATGACTAATATGGTTGGGCTGTTGTTGGATCATCATATCTTATAGGTACTCGCCTGGCCATGAAATTCAAGGCAGTGTTTGAAGGATCGTTGGACCAATGTTAGTCCCTCGATTTAAGAAAGCTGCGACATCATAATACTCCTGCAAGAGCCCTTTATGGTCTCAACGCCGTCTTTGCAGCTCTTGTGGAGTTACATGTTCAATATCGTTCAATAATTAATTTATTCTGAATTTATCATTGATAATGACTAATATGGTTGGGCTGTTGTTGGATCATCATATTGTATACTCATCTGGCCATGAAATTCAAAGCAGTGTTTGAAGGATCGTTGGACCAATGTTAGTCCCTCGATTTAAGAAAGCTGCGACATCATAGTACTCCTGCAAGAGCCCTTTATGGTCTCAACGTCGTCTTTGCAGTTCTTGTTGAGTTAAATGTCCAAAGTGCATTCTGCCATTCATTTATTCTGCGTATCACTGATAATGACTAATATAGTTGGGCTGTTGTTGGAGCATTGTATCCTATAATCGTCTGGCCATGAAATTCAATGCAGTGTTTGAAGGATCGTTGGACCAATGTTAGTCTCTTAATTTAAGAAAGTTGCGGCACTATAGTACTCCTCCATGAACCTTATGTGGTCTGAGCATATTGTATTTCTTGTGGAGTTGCATACGGCCAAAACGCATTTTGAAATATAATTCTGTTACCATAGACGTCATTCATAGACAGAAAACCTCGGTTTCCAGTCAAGCTATTTGTATAGAGCTGCTGCATAGTTACTAACTTCATTTCAGATCCGCAGCCGTGTAAATCAGGGGTGTGCACCATCTCCAAATCATACAATATCCAGCCTTATCATTTTATTCACTCTATTTCCTCAGTCCTCTGAGACAGTGGGTGCCGCGTTGGAGAAGCTGTTTGAGGGAGTGACAATTGATGGAGACTCGAACTCTGACAACATTCGACAGCAGCAAACACTGGACGAGCTCCCCTGTGTCCTTATACTCCACCTCAAATGTTTCCACTACCGGCAGCATACTGTCTCGAAGGTCATCAAGGCTCTACGCTACCCTGTCGACCTCAAGTTGGACTCTAGTAAGTCGCCATATTCTTCTGTTACAGTTTTCATAACCATTGTCCACAATTGCTTTCCTCCTAGTTATTAATTGCAGTCATTAGAAATGGTTGGTGCAATTTTGTAATATGTGACAGTTGTCGGAATAGAAAAAGATCTACTTTTTGCCGATTTCAAGCTGCAATGGTGGCATGATGGTTGATCAAAACCTGACTGGTTCAGTCATAAGGATCAAGAAAAGTTTGGCTTTCTTCAGATAAATTACATGAAAACTGAGCATATTTCTTGAAATTACCAATTTTGAAGACATACAATTATAACTTTTCAAACCTGCGCCACAATTTGCATCTTTGAGCATCCTAGAGGCATTCAAGAACGAGATGGATAAAAGTAGATTTGTTCGCAGTGATTCTCAGACTCTTTTGTGTCTGTATAGTAGACCTGCTGTTCAGTGTTTTCTGACTACCCAAAGCCAGTTTTGTGATCATTCCAGAAACACAGAAAATTGGGCGGACGAGAACTGGCCTTGCATGCACTGCATTCTTGATTCTCAATCATTATCAAACGCTTATCAAGATAGCGTTGGATCGTGGATGGTTTCTTATGGTTTTCTAGAGGTCAGCTCTTCCTCAGAAAAAACCAGTGGGAACGAACCTCGTGTTTACTATGACTTCTATTAAATTTGCTCCATTTGTGGAACTGTAAAAAACAGTTATGATAGCCGGTTCATGAAAACTTGATGTATAAAATATCTTATTATTTCCAGGGCTTCTCTCTTCTAAGAACAGCAAACACGTCAAGGGAAGACAGTACAAACTGTTTGCAGGTACCCTTTTATCTAAATATTTATGTAGTAATTTGTGGAAAATAGTCATTGAAAGTACATCATCGTAGTTGAAAGGTAGAGTACGTTGCTTTGAAAATCTGCTCTTTAGGTAATGCTGCACGATTGAAACGTCTTGGAACATTTTATCTAACAAATTTTTATTGGTAGTTCGAAACAGTTATAAAGTTCAAGTAGACATGTATATTTCTTTGTAAAGTTGCTCAATAGGTCATGTTGCATGACTGGTATTAAACTTGAAGGGGTTTAAGACTCATTTGAACTGGTCTTAAGTCTGAATGATCAGTCCCCCTAGATGAGCAATTGAAGCCGTGTGTTCACTTGAGTTATCCAGCCGGAATGATGCCAAGAAGAGGGGGTGCGCGATCACGGCCCTCATGAGCAATGATCCACTGTGTCTGACTGTGTGTGGACCGAAAATTGATCGTCACCAGTTTTTGTTGTGTATACTCCTTGGAAAAGAAAAGGAGAAAGCGGTGTTGACAAAGAAAATTGTATGCAGGAAGATGCAGTGCTTTACTTTAAAGAGCATTTGGATATGAAACAGAAGAAAACTTGAAAATGTTCACAAAATGTTTTTTAACAAAATTAAAATATAGATGATGGGTTTTATTGAATTTTTTTTTTTTAAACCTGAGGATTCAGGGCTACGATTGAGAGAAGACCCAACATTTAGAAAAGCCATAACTTCCTTTTTTAAATTATTTAGTGTGTAACACTCTTCCTTGGTGTTCCACACCACTGGATTATTTTGGTAGTACCTACTCCAGAAGGGTAATATCACGAGACAGGTATAATTTGGATAGTACTCCTGAAGGTTACTATCACGAGACAGGTATAGTTTCGATAGTACTCCAGAAAGGCACTATCACGAGACAGGAATGCAACAGCCAGGAGAGGGTAGACTGAAAGGATTTTCGGTCCGACCCGTGACGCTTCTCTCGTACACACTGAGCACAAAAAGTGCACGTGCTCACTTTGATGTACCGACAACTCTCAGATCGGGCTGAGGCATGCAGGTCTATTCAGTTCGCCCTGTACACATAGGATTAAAACAGTGAACGCATGCTCATTCGAGGTGAACGCTGAAATGTATATGCGGCTTAACGTAGGTACCTTCTGGATGAAGTGCAATTAACATACCTTCCGGATAAATCACTGGCAATTGCCCAACGGCATTATCAGGGGGGATAAACCGGTTCCCTTGAGATCACCGAAGTTGAGGTACCTCGAGCATGGTTATTACTTGGATGCATGACCACCGTGACACGTCCCAGTATGACCCATGTAGCTGTTAGGCGAACTCCTCTCCACTGAAGAGGGTGAGGCAATGATTAGCCAAGTAAAGAGCGAAATGATCAGGTCAAATTCTGATCCTCTCATTGGAGGACAGCTGATCACGTCCGTGACGCTGGCAGGGCAGTCGGATGAAACGCCCCAGCCAGGAATGGCTGTTAACTTCACTTTACTCTCGGATCGGGCTGAATCATGCAGGTCTATTAAGTTCGCCCTGTACACATAGGAGCAAAACAGGGCGAACGCATGCTCATTCGGGGTGAACGCTGAAATGTATAATGCGGCTTAACATAGGTACCTTAAGGATGAAGTGCAATTAACATACCTTCCGGATAAATCACTGGCAATTCGAGTGTGTACTGAGGGTGAGCTATTACAATTTATTTAAACACATCATGTTTGTGCATGCGCAGTCGCTACTGCTGATACGAATGTGACGGAATTCATATGGTGCCAACTAGGACCGAACCCTGAACTACCTTCAAAATTTGAGCCAATTTAGACCATTGGTTCGTGAGTTATGGAGGCTTGGAGGAATGTGTACACACATACTCAACTACCTGAAGGAAAATTCCCCCCCTCCCCCCCTCAAAGTAATGAAAATTATCTAAAAAGTGCTAAAAAATAAGGCCTCAGCCACTTCTTAGGGGCTGAGCCTAAAGAGGATGGTGTCATTTCAAACTTTTAGATTGATAATGTAGTCTGCGCATATTACTGATAGATTTTGTTTGTTTCAGTGGTTTACCACGACGGGCAGGAAGCTACCAAAGGTCATTACGTCACTGACGTCTTCCACCTCGGGCACAGCGGGTGGATCAGGTACGACGACGCCTCTGTCAAGTTGGTCAAGGAAGAACAGGTAAGCCAAATTACATGATACAAAATAATTATTTTGCACATTTAATTCGAGGTAATTGACTCCTAGGCTTGATAATAAATGCCATTATTTATTGAGCACGTAGGGTTTAGAAGTTCCATTTCTTGCGTGTTATATACGCGCCAAATGGTTCAATTATTATTAGAGGTTTCCTAGAGATACGGTCATGGTAGATAACATGGGAGATGGCAACTGCTGGTCTATTTCGTTCTGTATCTTGAAGCAACGTCATTCTGTAACTGTGTCTTGTAATCTTGCTAATTCCCAGTTGTTTAATTATCTCGTCTCGTGTTTCCATATTCGCTTTGTAGTGCCTCTTTCTTTCTGATTGTTAGCTACTTACTTATTTTTTCTAGTAAGTCTGAGCTGGACGAGTTTTTTGTTCTCTTCCTGAATGGCATTTTGTCAGAAGGGAAATTAATGGCGATACTTATAATATCATGAGCTTCGAGCTCGTCGAAATACGGAAACGTAACGATAAGTGGCAGATTTGGACAGTGAAAACAGGAAAACTGTTTTCGGGAGGGAATGTTACTCTGTAATGTGTTGCGTGGTTACGGTCATCCCGGATCAAAATGCAGTGCCGCATCTTCACGGTCGATTGAGATACAGTACGGTGTCGTTTTTTGACCGCAACGGATCTCCTATGTATAATCTCGTAACGCAAACCAGTTCAGATGTAACTGCAAACCACATTGCCATCTATAGAAACTGCATCAATGTCAGCATCAAGTGGCATGTTTATGTAATAACTGTTTTCTAGATATAAGGGTTAGTTATCAGTGGTGGGCGAGCCACGACCATTGACTCCAACAACGCTGCCTACTTTACAGGAGAGCAAAAAAACTAATACGACCAGCTGAGTGCGTCAGAATCATACAAAATGTTTGTCCCGTTATCCATCCAATTACTTTTAGCCTTGTCTGTCATATGATTCATAAAATGTTGCTTCATTTTTACGTGATAAACATTCTGTATTTTGATTTTAAAAAACGGGCTATTCAGAAGACAAGAAAACCCCATTGAAAATCACTGTGACATACGGCATCTCGAGGTAAAGTCGCATCACTCACCACTGGGTTTATTACTTCCGGAGAGACGTAACCTATCTACTCGAGAGTTAACTAGACAGTGAAGTATATCCCAAATATGCGTCCCATATATTGGCCAGTTGTATGCTCAAATATCAGTAGATATGAATAAATTGAAAAAATAATAATTTTTCTCACGAATATCATGTTAGAACGAGGCAGTTCCCCAATATACCATCCCTGGAACTGGAGTTGATGTCAGTAATACGAGAGATAACTCAAGTCACCACTTCTTGCTTGGAAAATCGAACCATTTTCTTCCACCTTTGGAGATGTGGTAAAACTAAATACAGTAAGACCCGCTTAGCTTAAGATGTATTCCCACGTAATACATACAAAATTGCCTGTCCCTTGATTTTCTGTCTCAACTAACGTTAATTTTCCTGGCTAGACGTAATCGGTTAAGATTGTATTTCAGCTTAAATCGTATTGAGTTTTGACGGTCCCGAGCCCTGTTTTCGAACAGTTAAGAAGTAGGGAAGGTACATCACACACTCCCATCAAAGGTGTTTGTTTACTGTGTGAGTAAACAACAGCTTATTGTGTACGTACTCAGTCATATGCAAACAACTGAAGAAATCATCAGTGGTAACGTGACTGTAGAAGCAACTGCTGGACAAAGATGTCCCTCAAGACATGTAGAGATGTAGGTTGCCGTCTCTCTCCAACGATCCTCCACCGGCTTCTGACAACCATCAGATGATCGGGGGAGGGGGGAAGGGCGCCCTTATAAACCGCTGTTCTGGCCCAGCTCACCATTCTACATTCAAACCTCAAGTCGATGACTTCTCTCTCTCTCTCATACCTCCTTACCTTTCTTGCCTAAAAGAACTCCTGAGTGTTGGAACCGGTCTGGTGATAACCGACCTGGTGGAACTGTCTGGGCACACCCCCTAGCGTTTCTAGTGGTGGTAACCTTCCTGGCTTTGCCATAAGTGTAACCTTTCAAACACTAGCTATCCAACCTTAGAACATTCACATCTCAACCTCACCTATCCCACACTCACATCCCATATATAACCACACTCCTGAATGCAGGATTTAAAATTTGTTTTCAATAAACACGTGTTTGATCGATGTACAGTTGATTTTTCACGTTTCCCGTGTAAAACATGTTCCCGCACAAGACGTAATTTTGTCCGAGTCCCTTGAAATACGTTTTAAGGGGGTTTTACTGTACTTGAAACTTGGCCAGCTGGAGATGCTTTACTACACCTATTCAATAGATGCTACCAATTCAGGGTTGTACCTGGGGACTGTGGTATCTCGGTCATAATACCATTATATAAGAAAGGAGATAACCGAGAATGTGGCAACCACAGAGATATATCTCTGCTAAATGTCCCTGGATAGCTGTATGCTAGAATCCTGGAAGGTAGACTGAGGATGGTGGTAGAAGCTCAGCTGGAGGACTCACAATGCGGTTTTAGACCAGGAAGAAGTACTTAAGTGCTCAAGCGGTTGAAGTCGGCAGAACACTCCATCTCGCCTTCATTGACTTGGAGAAAGTGTTCAATCGAGTGCCTAGACAGGAGATCTGGAAAACTTTGGAGGAGCGTGGAGCAAGCCCAGCTTTGACTTATGCTATCAAAAGTCTCTACAGTACTATGCAGTTTGAATAAGGCCCGAACAGGGAATGAAGAGTCCGAAATTTTCAGTACTTCCACCAGAGTGAGGTAAGGTTGCTGCATCAATCCGCAACTCTTCATAATCCTGATGGATCTGGTGATGAAACGATGCAGAGCCAGAGTGAGGAAATTCTGTTTAGGGCAATTCAAACTGCAGCCAGTATGTACCTATCAAAATTAGCTTTCACGGATGACGTTGCCATCATCTCTGGGTCATCTGCAAGTGTGGAAGGAGGAATTGGAGAGACTGAACATGAGAATTACCATCCAAAAGACGAAAACCAAGGTTATCTCAGGAGATGAAGTGACTAGGTACTATGTATCTATGGTCAGAAGTTGGAACAGGTTGGGATGTTCAAGTACTTGGGTTGCCATCTGAGCCAGAATGGCAAGATGCTGCACGAACTTGACATCCAGATAGCCTGTGCAGGTAGGCTGTTCAATGCAGTCAATAGGGTACTACACAACCAGACGACCATGAGCAGCAAGACCAAGTTGGCCATCTACAGCCTGTCCAACCCTGTCTACATGCCAACCCTCGCATATGGAGATGAGATTCTTGAAGAAAATAGAGGGCAAGACACGACGCGACAGAGTGAGAAACCAAACCATTCGCAACACGTTGAACAATGAACCCCTGCGAAGCCATATAGAAAGAGGACAGCTCCAATGGGTTGGCCATGTAGATGCATGCCAGAAGGTACAGATGCCAAGAAGGTCTATTGCACAAGAGCTAAGGGCAGAAGGAGAAGAGGACGTCCCTGCGGGAAGTGGATAGACGACATAGAGGCTCAAGGGAAAAAGTCAGCTTGCAGTTGACAGGGCGGCCTGGAAGTCGTTCTGCAAGTCCTTGACACCCCTAGGTAGAAGAGGACATGACTAAGAAGAAGAAGAAAATGATTTTTATCTGCTTTATTTTTCTCTGCTGTGAGCGTCAGAATCGCTAGAAGACCCCCAAACGAGTCCGCTGGTAGAAAAACCTCATTTTGGCCAAAAATGGAGTTACAGGTTGTCTCTCGCCCACCGTCATTTTTAGGAATCTGCATGTCAAATTCAGTTCCTAGATTTCAATTTACGCAGTGGCTTTGATTTTAACAGAGTAACTATAGTACGTTCAATTTAGTGTGAGAGCACAGATAAACAGACGACAATGAAATCGAGCCCTCATATCACCCATCTGATGCGGGGTTGCCTACCATACTGATTGCTAACCTTTCCCCCTGCGATTTAACATGTAAGGGTCATGAATCTACATGGATGCATGTGGATTATATTTAATAATTAAAATTAAAAAAAAAAGAAGAAGTTATCATTGTGTAATTTGAGTGTCCAGCATTAATCCGTGTTTCGTCGGTTTTCAAATAATTCCTTCTCCACAAAACAAGCTCTTCCCATTCAAGCAGCACTGAATCCCTTCTACGTCTGACAAATTGAAATTGCAGTTCTGGTTTAAATTGTGGTTCATTTATTGGTTTATTGCCTCTCAATCTAATCAATCGAATCAGCTATTTTTGGGGTGGGCTCTGGTCATCTTTGGTGAACAAAAGCAGCCATTTTCTCTAAGTTCTTTCAGCACCCCGTAAATTGAGTCCACTTATACACCTGTCACAGCCCGACATATCGGACGGATCGGTCTCGACAGATTTCTCGCATACGCTTGCACACGTTCATTACTGTGATTCAGCCATTTTTAGTGATATAGGTGCCACCTTACGTCTCTTCGGCGGAGAAATATCCCGAGCTGGCTGTGTCGGTTTCCGACCTTGACATGCGACATCACTATAATATTTTACTTTAAAAAACGACGAACTTGGAATGAAAATAAAAAGGATAAAATGCAAATATGGAGATTGAAGCTGAATCCGATATCTTGCCCATGAGGCATTTTCGGCAATTAAAGGTCAAATAAGTAAATATTCAATTTGGGTATACTAACCTGACGCCAGGGTGTTTTGATGGTTTTGCATTCTGTTTACATGCTCTCACTCTAAATTGAATGTACTATAGGTATCCATCTCTCGAGAACATGAGTGCGAATCTTCCTTTTCTTCTTGTTCCATTGGCTCATCGTCACTGCTGCCTACATGTTGGTTCTTACCGTTTTCTTGCAGGTCCTTGAGCCTGAACCCCCTCGAGTCCCTTATCTCCTTTACTACCGACGCGCTGACACGATTGGAACCCAACACCACTCAACCATTGCTCAGCGCAACACCTAGTCTGATTTTCTCGTCTTATTCCCTCAACAAGAAGTGCACTTAATTTTGCAAACAAATTTTGTACAGTGTACATATCTGTATAACCACTCCTGTGATTATTATCTCTTTATAAGTTATAGGGCCTGATACGTCGGGTCCCTTGTCAAGCTTATTTTATTTTTATTTCATTTTCGTTGAAAAAAATAAGAGTTCTCCTCTCCCTTCTCCATAATGTACATAACCGTGCCAAGAAGGCTAAACCCTGTACGTGAAGCCTGTTGATTTGTTTGATACTTCTTTCCAATTTTATCATTTTTATAAAATCTCAGCACTCAAAGTGCCACTTGTACGAATTATTAGAAATTCCCACAGCCCTTCGACGGCATTCATGTTAATAAATGGTGCTTTTTCCTCAAATAAAACACTGATTTTATATTTTGATAAAATAAGATGAGTCGGTATAGATGTGCGGTTCGTTGAATTGAACGGAATGTTTTCTTGTTGCTCCTTGTCGTTTCTCCGTTACAACAGATTTCACCTACCAACTTGGGTAATTTCGTATGTTAACCAAACTGGTTCAAATACCTTCGTAGTTCGAAGCTGTGTTGGTATGCGCTGCTTAGTTTATGGCAATTTGTCGCTTGATCAGTAATTCCCATTCAGTGTTGCTGCGAGTAAACTATAAATTATTTAAACTCGAGGATAAAATAATAACATATCTCGACTCGAGGTTACATTGATACGATTTTATACTGGAGATTGCTGTATATTGCATTTTATATTTATATTTCGGACTATTGAGTTAAGTCTGGTCAGTGTACGCTCATCAAAGCAGTTCTTGTCACCCCCGTCCTTCCAAGTTGCTACTTTTGGAGTGTTCAAACAAATTCAGCGTTTATATGTGTACGTGCTTGGTACATTTTACAGATATCGGGCTCATAAATAATTCATCAATGTATGTTGGGGAAACTCCGATTGAAAAATATTGAGTACATTTTTGCAGTGGTTGCGCAAAATCTTAGAAGTCAAGCCCAAATGCCCCATTTTGGGTAGCTATCCAAAATTATTCGTTCTCAATTGGCCTCCTCGTGAAAACATAGTCGACTATAAAATCATAATGAATATTAGCATTCTGCATATTATTTCGTCGATTCTTCTCGCGTGTACGGTGTAAGCAATTTTTAAATCGAAGAAGCTGTCTCGAAATAGCCCCAGTGATTTCTAATCTCCACGAAGTTTTCAGTTACCTACGCAAATTAAAATATTTCGTATTTTTACTCGGGTAGCGAAAGGTTGAGCAAACGAGTTCTCGGATGCCGATCAGCTTGTTGTCCCCCTACTAAATCCCTTTTGGTTTCTCCTTGGCCTGATGCATGTCAACCCAATAATGGAAGAACTGATAAGTCGAATTTTTTTCGTTCAGACCGAATTTTCAAGGATCCACACCGTTTCAGCTCTCTGATGTACCCAAGTATATCTACCTTAACATACTTTGAGAGATAGAACCATACCTACGTTTCTTTTCATTATATCATAGGTTATTAAATCACCTAAATTATTTTGTAAGTCGTTCATAAAATATTTTACTTGATTATCTGTTTTATTATCGGTTGATGTTATGTTTGAAACTTGGGGAAACGTTTTTCACAACGAAGAGAGCTTTTAATCTTGTTATTTGATCCTACCCTCATCTGCTCCCTGCATTATTGATAGTAAAATGACTATGTAGTACTGTTATTTACCACAAAATGTTATCTCTCTTTCATGTACATATTTATTAACTATCAGCTTTACTGAACTGGTGTACATATAATTATTTGAGCTTGCTAATTTTTGTAAATAAGATCCAGAAAGAATTACTATTTTGAAAAAAAAAAGAAATAAGCGCTTTCAGATTTAGGTAAAATACTCTAATGTACTTTTTGCGGTGATCTATGGCCTAGTTATAAATTATCAGCTTGCGTATTTCCCCCGTTTTTGCTTTTCGTAGGTAATTCGTATAGTAGGAAGCAAACAATTATTTGCATCATATCCCTTTCCTTTGAAGGATTGAACAAACACACTTGGGGCCCTACAAAGCCGCATCGTTTAATGGTCAAGTTTGTTCCTCAGGCTCTTTCCAGTCTCGACAGGTCCTATGTTGCTCATCTTCTTTTTGTTCACAATTTCATAATGCTCTTCATTCCCTCACCTGTGTAAATATTCCTTCTAAACAAAACATCCCCCATTAACTTTTTCAAAGTATAAAAATGCACTAGTTAATATCATTTTCAATTAATTCTCTCCATGTCTTGAATAAACTACCCCTCTTCTACGTCCTATTAATAATTTTTGTTCATTTTATTTATTTTAATTTTAAATCTCCTCTGTTGTTGTAACTCCAGCTCATTGGTGCAATTTGGTGGTTGCACGCTGTGACGTATTTTGAAAGTCTTCCCAGTTACACCTCCTATCTCAGTCATGTTATTACTTTGAAGTGATTTAGTTATTAAATTCAAGTTAGCTCTTTCGTTCGATCACACTTCATTTATTTACATAAGTAAGCATCAGACTATACGTTATCTCACTCGACACGCTTCATGTTTTTGTTGAGATTTTCTTGAAATAAGTAAAAGCAAGTAGGCAATCACACTTTTCTGTCGACTTACCTGCTTATCTTAATTTTAACCTTGTGTGCATTCGTGTTTGATTGATATAGATGATTGACCAACTTGTTGACTTCTTTGAATATTTTATTCTTTGAATTGTATTGATTTCCTTTTTTCCGTGTATTCAGATTGTTTTGAATGTATTGTCTGAAGATTTTCGTGTTCCAATACACAGCGCTTGTTATATTCGCGCTGTTTTATTGAGTTTAAATGTTTTTACATTTTGCTGTTTACATGCTGATGCTATTCTTTTACTAATTTACATCGTGCAACTAGAGCAATTCATACAAACCTGGAGGGAAGGCAATTTCCCTTTGGATAATTTTCTTCCGAA
Organism: Leptopterna dolabrata; assembly: GCA_954871275.1. Classification (NCBI taxonomy): domain Eukaryota; kingdom Metazoa; phylum Arthropoda; class Insecta; order Hemiptera; family Miridae; genus Leptopterna; species Leptopterna dolabrata. The sequence goes on from OX940984.1 coordinate 33,445,156, forward strand.
TTATTTTCCTTCAAACATTCATACTGTCCCTTGTTAACGTTCCTAATGACGAAGAATTGTTGATTTTAGTTTCGACATGATCATATATTAATCCCCCCCCCCCCCCCCCCCGTCCGCCCCATCTACTTTGATTAAATATGCGTTGAAAATGGCAGAAATATTTGAAACCCTACTCCAAATAATTGTAAATAAAGACGACGCTACCACCTATCTATTAGGCCTTACAACAAAACATTAAAACAATAATTGTAGTTGTGAAAATTCTCTGCTTCTCCGGTTGGCCTTTGGCTAGTTATTTATTTTCGTTTGTTTTTCATTTCAACCCATCGAAGACTCATTTTTACGAGAAGCCAAATTTGTGTTGAAACAATATACAGAACAGTAGGCATGAAAATATTATTTTTAACAAAATATTGAAAACGCAAAAAAAAAATATATATAAGTATATATATAAATAAAATGAAAATTGAAAAATGAATCATTTTGTTTGAAGAAAAGTACCTATGTAGGTAATATTTGATATAAAATTATATACTACCTACCTAAAGATTGAAAAAAGGCATTTTACGAGAATACTAGTATCCTTTTAGTGCTCTTACTATGGATTCCGGAAAGATTTCAGTAGTTAACGAATATGTTTATGCGATTTGTATATATTTAAAACTAAGTTATCTAAAAAATATTTAAAAAATAAAAATAAAGAAAAACATACAATGTATTATGATAATTGCAGAAAAAAATGAGAATATGTGCCCTACAAATTTGAAGACTTCTATAGAATACTTGTGTTAACCTACAACACACCTGATTAGACCTTGTTATTAAATTAATTCTTGAAGTGTGTTTTATATTAATAAAAAGCAAAAGTGGAACGTTTTTGGTTTTATTATTCCTTCTTTCGCAGCATTGGTTATGATGAACTGTAAATTGTCGATTACAATATTATGATGTATTTTGTTAGTTCGTGCTCGGGTTTTGCAGTAATTTGTTATAGTGTTCCGGTACAAGGTGGTGTCCTTGAACTCACAAGGTTTAGGCACAGTGTGAGAGTGATGTTGGATGGGTCGAATTTTCAGGGGCCTTTTGGAGTTCGTAGGGATGTGGCGTTCAGCACTGAACAGATCTTTCAGTTTAATGAATCCCAACTAAACGGATGACCAAAAAGTTGGCGTTCTCACTGAACGGGCGATCCTAACCTCACTCCATTTTCACAACTCCTCATACCAGTCCTACCGGTTCATCAACCCCTCCCTTTGCCCCTCTACGTTCGTACCGTTCTTCCCTTCCTCCCTTGCTGTTCCCATCGTTCTTCCCTTCCCCGCTCGCCATTCCTCCATTTTCACAACTCCCCAGTTCAGCCGTTCTTCTGCCTCGCCCGTGTTCCTAACTCCTTGCGTTCCCCTCCGAACTCCCACCAGTTCATACGTTCATCGACCCCTCCCTTCAGCACTCGTTGCTGATCGTCAGTGAGGCTTCTTATTAGATCCCAGCGACATTTTTGATTGTGGTGGCTTTTCCAAAACATTGTTATTTTGTATGAAAATATATATTATTAAACTATTAAATTTGTATAAATTTTGATTGAATCAAACGTATCAAAACCCCGTTTCTGTGATTTTAGATCGGGATAGTTAGAATTTGGATTAGGGACTCGGTTGAACTGGTGAACCTGTCCCAAAGAACGCATCTCAGAAGCTCAGAACTGAGTGAACTGGTGGGAGTTAACTCCTGGAACTGAACGTGTCTTACACATCTAGGAGTTTTTGTGGGGGCTTCACATGGGTTTTGTCTTGGAAGATTCCCTACAAGGATTCATGAGTGACATAGTACATGGAGGAACAGTGCTAAGGGTTCTCGGTTGAGTTTTATAACAATCCACGAGTGTCAGGATGGGTATCTACTCTATGCGTATCAGCATCCAATTGATCAAGATACTTGCCTGCGTCGTTGTCGTAGTGGGGGGTAGGGCAACGCACTAAATCCAAGGATTAACTGTTATAATGATCTTATGGAACTCACCAAATAACTATGAAAATAACTTGAATGTGTGAGTTTTTGAGGTTCAGTCAATAAATACTTATTTTTTGCCAAATTTTCGACCTTTTATTGTGGTCATTGTCAAGGCCTAGAAAAACACACAAAATGATATCATAATGATATGTTATTTTGTACAGGATACAAAATAACAATGTTGATTGATGAGTTACTTACATAAGTTGAGTAGTAATCAATCCATTAACTGTGGTTAACATGTGGTTAACCACATGTTAATCATCATGGTTAATCATCCATTAACTGTGGTTAACCACAGTTAATGGATTGATTACTACTCAACTTATGTAAGTAACTCATCAATCAACATTGTTATTTTGTATCCTGTAGAATCACATATCATTATGATATCATTTTGTGTGTTTTTCTAGGCCTTGACAATGACCACAATAAAAGGTCGAAAATTTGGCAAAAAAGAAGTATTTATTGACTGAACCTCAAAAACTCACACATTCAAGTTTATTCACTAACAGTCAAGATTCATCTCCATATTATGAAAATAACATTAATTACATGATGGTTTTATCGTTCCGAAATAGGGGTTCGCTTTGTTATTGAATTTGATCATATTATAAGTACCTACTTGCAGGTACCTCCCAACTGCTGAGACTTCTACAATGAACACAGTGAGTGGTTGATAATTTATTCATATTAATCACTCGGTATCTCAATTTATGTGGGATGATATCATTACTATGATGTTTCATTCAATTCCCTACTGTTTTGCTTACTCGTGTTGTTTGCTTCAAATTGGGTTGAGAAGATCATAATGACATCACCATAACGTTAATTTTTGTTTATTCAAGGCTTCGATGTTCTTCTGGATGAACAAGGAACCAATCCAGTTGTAACGCAGTGGTGATGAGAACCAGAAAAATGTGAGTAATGGTAAGTTACATCTTACATTGTAAGATGTAACTGATCTTGCATTGTAAGGTGTTGTCTTTGGTCCCCATTCATTGCAGTTTCTTAAAATCACTCACGCATTCATGATGATTCATTCACTGGGTAATTTGCGAATGACAAACCGTGATTATAACCTCGAATCTGATGATAATGATGAAAAGTACTGTATTCAACTATTGATGGTTCTGGACATACACTCAGTTTTCAAGCTGTAGTTTGGTTTATTCGAAGCCCTGTCCACACCGAACCGAACTGTTCGCATACGGAACACGAACTTGAAATTCCCCCATGTGGACAGTGCAGCAAACACGTTCGCGTAAGGTTCACGTACTGTTTTTCACGATTCACATTTTGTAGGTTTTTTTCACAAACACAGAGGGGTTTGGTTCGCAGGTGTGGACAGGTAGTTGCCGTCTGGACAGTGGCTCGAACGGTCCCCCGGGGCCCTAGCCGTTGAAAGACTGGTTCGTGTACTGCACGCAAACGGTTCAGTTTAAACATATGGGCAAGGCTTAAGGCTTCGATGTTCCTCTGGACGAACTGTGGAAACTCAAATCACGAAGTGGTGGTGGAAACCAGGAAAACGTGTGTCCGGTGTAAGTTACATTAGAGAGTTTTTGCAGCACCCTCACGCCGAAACGAAACGGAAAACGGCACCGAAACGGAAATGGCGGTTAGGGCGACCGAAGTCAGATGCTAACCTTTTTCGGTTCAGTTTTCGTTCAGCATTGGCATCTACCGGCTGGTGAAGTCACGCTAACGTTATGTTAAACCTATCTTTCATCCATTTTGCTCGGTGGTGCATACAAATCCATGTCCGCGCATGGCGTCAAGTCTGCATTAACATAGAAAGACGCGAAGAAGCAGCTTTGAATACGACGCTCGAAATTTATTTTCCAAGGAAAACATAAGAAGGTAGGCAGCGTTATGCAGATGTAAGGTTAAATTAAGTTTCGTCATCTCAACATGATGAAAGCTGACACCGTGAGATCCAGGTATTTTTCGTCGTCACCGTTCGTAAAACTTTTAGGTGTCTTATGTGCGCATTCTCAGCACTGTTTTCGTCAGCACTGTTTTCGTTTCAGGGTGAGGGTGTTGCAAAAACTATTGTACATGACGTTCATCCGTTTATTAAAGTTACTCAAACACTTGCGTACTCACTTTTCATACACCTTAAATGTGTCTGGCATAGTAATTTATTTACCTATACCTATTGTATGTTTATGTAACATTGAGTATTTTTTTTTAGTGGTTATTTCAGGTTTATTTACCTATTTGTCAATAAGAAGGAACGTTGAAGACACGATTGACATGATTATTCCTGTTTGGAATGGTAAGTTGAATATAGCAGCATTCATGCATGCTGCATTTTGTTTCTCTGTGCTCTCTTTATACTCACGATTATTCATTCATAGGGTAATTGCGTCTGATGTACCCTTATCACAACTTTCTACCTAAATATTATTGTAATTCTGTGTTGTAAGAAAACAGCGAATGATGTACCCTGATTACAACCTCGAACCTGAACAGTAGCTAATGTAATTCAAGTATTGTATGAGAGCTGGTCACTTGGGGTTCAAAGTATAATTCAGTTTACTCTTTTCATTTCAGGTTTAGTTATTATGTGCCATCGATATGAAGGATTTTGACGTGAATGCATGAAGGAAGTTGTTGCAATGGTGAGTTCATTACAGACTACAGGTTCTCTGCTCCGTGCTTTGTATTCATGATGATTCATTCACTGGGTAATTTGCGTCTGATGTACCCTGATTACAACCTCGAATCTGAATAGTATCTAATTCAAGTATTGCATGAGAGCTGACCACTTGGTTTTCAAAGTATAATTCAGTTTACTCTTTTCATTTCAGGTTTAGTTATCATGTGCCATCGATATGAAGGATGTTGAAGTGAATGTATGAAGGAAATTGTTGCAATGGTGAGTTCATTACAGACTTCAGGTTCTCTGCTCCGTGCTTTGAATTCATGATGATTCATTCACTGGGTAATTTGCGTCTGATGTACCCTGATTACAACCTCGAATCTGAATAGTATCTAATGTAATTCAAGTATTGTATGAGAGCTGACCACTTGGGGTTCAGAGTATAATTTTGTTTACTCTTCCAATTTCAGGTTTAGTTATTATGTGCCCATCGATATGAAGGATGTTGAAGCGAATGTATGAAGGAAATTGCTGCAATGGTGAGTTCATTACAGACTACAGGTTCTCTGCTCCGTGCTTTGCATTCATGATGATTCATTCACTGGGTAATTTGCGTCTGATGTACCCTGATTACAACCTCGAATCTGAATAGTATCTAATTCAAGTATTGCATGAGAGCTGACCACTTGGTTTTCAAAGTATAATTCAGTTTACTCTTTTCATTTCAGGTTTAGTTATTATGTGCCATCGATATGAAGGATGTTGAAGTGAATGTATAAAGGAAATTGTTGCAATGGTGAGTTCATTACAGACTACAGGTTCTCTGCTCCGTTCTTTGTATTCATGATGATTCATTCATTGGGTAATTTGCGTCTGATGTACCCTGATTACAACCTCGAATCTGAATATTATCTAATGTAATTCAAGTGTTGTATGAGAGCTGACCACTTGGGGTTGAAAGTATAATTTTGTTTACTCTTTTCATTTCAGGTTTAGTTATTATGTGCCCATCCATATGAAGGATGTTGAAGCGAATGTATGAAGGAAATTGCTGTAATGGTGAGTTCATTATTACAGACTGCAGGTTCTCTACTCCGTTTCTTTGTATTCATAATGATTCATTCACTGGGTAATTTGCGTCTGATTTACCCTGATTACAACCTCGAATCTGAATAGTATCTAATTCAAGTATTGCATGAGAGCTGGCCACTTGGTTTTCAAAGTATAATTATTCAGTTTACTCTTTTCATTTCAGGTTTAGCTGTTATGTGCCATCGATATGAAGGATGTTGAAGTGAATGTATAAAGGAAATTGTTGCAATGGTGAGTTCATTACAGACTACAGGTTCTCTGCTCCGTTCTTTGTATTCATGATGATTCATTCATTGGGTAATTTGCGTCTGATGTACCCTGATTACAACCTCGAATCTGAATAGTATCTAATTCAAGTATTGTATGAGAGCTGACCACTTGGTTTTCAAAGTATAATTCAGTTTACTCTTTTCATTTCAGGTTTAGTTATCATGTGCCATCGATATGAAGGATGTTGAAGTGAATGTATGAAGGAAATTGTTGCAATGGTGAGTTCATTACAGACTACAGGTTCTCTGCTCCGTGCTTTGAATTCATGATGATTCATTCACTGGGTAATTTGCGTCTGATGTACCCTGATTACAACCTCGAATCTGAATATTATCTAATGTAATTCAAGTGTTGTATGAGAGCTGACCACTTGGGGTTGAAAGTATAATTTTGTTTACTCTTTTCATTTCAGGTTTAGTTATTATGTGCCCATCCATATGAAGGATGTTGAAGCGAATGTATGAAGGAAATTGCTGTAATGGTGAGTTCATTATTACAGACTGCAGGTTCTCTACTCCGTTTCTTTGTATTCATGATGATTCATTCACTGGGTAATTTGCGTCTGATTTACCCTGATTACAACTTTCTATCTTAAATGATTGTAATTCTGTGTTGTAAGAGAACTGACAACGGAGTTTTCAATGTGTATTTAGTTTTCATTGTTTCATTTCAGGTTTAGTTTTATGGGCCATTCCGTGTGAAGGATGTAGAAGCTATGAGTAATAGCTGCTGCAATGGTATGTTAAATATCCATCATTCATTTATTACATTCTGCATTTCGATGCTGTTTGAACTCTTTATATTCATGATGAGTCATTCACTGGGTAATTTGCGTCTGATGTGCCCTGATTACAACCTCGAACCTGAGTAGTATCTAATGTAATTCAAGTATTGTATGAGAGCTGACCACTTGGGGTTCAGAGTATAATTTTGTTTACTCATTTCATTTCAGGTTTAGTTATTGTGTGTCCATCGATATGAAGGATGTTGAAGTGAATGTATGAAGGAAATTGCTGCAATGGTGAGTTCATAACAGACTACAGGTTCTCTACTCCGTGCTTTGTATTCATGATGATTCATTCACTGGGTAATTTGCGTCTGATGTACCCTGATTACAACCTCGAATCTGAATATGTGTGGACTGTGAAAATTCCATTTAAAAACCGGCGTTACCTGGCATAGACCGCTGAAGTCTGGTGTGTCCATCTAATCTTCCATTCTTCTTGTGCCCAGTACAGTTGGCTTTTTTGTTCAGTCATGACTAGGGCTCGGATCAACATGCAGAAATTTGAGGCGAAACATGCACTGAAAAATGCCAAAACATGCAAAAGCATTTTTTTTTTTTTTTTTTTTTTTAATAATTCAAAGAAAAATTAATTTAAGGCTATGAATGCTTGTGGAACCCCGTTTTAACGAATAAGTACGTAAAATGTTAAGAATATTTGAAAAACCATGAAAAAAAGTTGATAAAATGTATCAAACTAATAATAAATAAATTAATTTTTTTTAAATTGAAAATTTTATATCATGCGTGTATAAATAAATTTGCAGTCATCAATTGCTTTTCATCAAAAATCTCTCAAGCAAAGGGATGGGTTGTAAGGAAAGAACAGTATTTCACAAATTGGTAAAAATTTTATTGTCAAACTATGCTATACAACTACAAAAATGAATGACGGGTTAGAAGATTGAAAAACGGTTTGCATTATATACACAGGTAAATCGGGCCTTTCCAGTCAGCCTGGTTTCCTGCATTCTTTTGCCTTTGAATCTTGAGTGAAATGCTATAGAAAACAAACTACCACTCGTTTTAGTTGGTTATTTTTAAAAAAAATTTGATTTGTACCTAAAAATTAGCTAAAAAATCCATTTTTGGTCAATTTTTTCTATAAAACTGCTAAGAATACACGAAACATGCACAAAACATGCAAAAATTTGGAAAAAACCAAAACATGCTAAACATGCAAAATAAATTTTGATTTTTTTGGTTGCAAATGGTCTGAAAACGATCAAAACGAACTTCTATGAAGGTTTGGGGCTTCTGAAAAAAATATGCAAAACATGCAAAATCCTAGCCCGTCATGACATTCTTCATGTTCCATTATTTTGTTGAGTAATTTGCGGTCTGATCTACACTGACAACAGTCTCGAATCTACTTTATGTTGCCATTCACATAGTAGATACATACACTTCCTGTATTTGAACTAGGTATCCGTGGAAATTATTTAGTGTGTGTTCATTTCAGGCTTGGTTATTCCACACAAAAATGTGACTGATGGAGCGTTATTTGTGAAGAAAACTGCAGCAATGGTAAGTTGAGTGCTCAGCATTTCTGTTCTCTTTTGCATTCCTCATATTCATGATGATTCATCCATTGGGTAATTTGCGTCTGATGTACCCTGATTATGACCTAGAGTCTGAATAAGTAGTATTTTAACACTCTTGTATTGTATGTAAATCTTCTACATGCTATTCAAATAGTAATTTAGTTAATTGTGATAATTTTAGGCTTGGTTATTCGCCAATCACTGTGAAGTACCAAAGACACTATGACGAGTGAAGGAAACTGCTGCAATGGTGAGTTGAATCATTGCCTCATTTATTACGAAGTCCATTTTTTATATGTTGTCTTGCTTTCTTTATATTCATGATGATTCATCCATTGGGTAATTTGCGTCTGATGTACCCTGATTACAACCTCGAATCTGAATACAGTTATAATCAAAGTCCTGTGCAAGATCTGTTCAAGTCATTTCAGTGTATGTGCCTAAATACGTATACTGTTGTTTATTTCAGAGTCAGTCGGAGGGTAGGATTCTGAGCAGATCTGGTTCGCTTTCTCACGTTCTGCAGGCAATCGACATCTACCCAAACTTGAGTTACTAACTAGTCCTCAACTCCCCCATCGTAACATGGATACTATAGTAATACGAGGGTGGATCAATTATAAACGGGACTTTTTTTTAAATTTTATTCGTTAGAAAACAAAAACCAGGTATGTCACTTTTCTACATAGTCTCCTGCTTTCGTGACGCATTTTTCCCAGCAAGTAGGAAGTTTTTTAATCCCAGCATCAAAAAATGATGAAGGTTGCGTCTGACGCCAATTGCGCACAAACCCCTCGACCCCCTCATCATCCTCGAATCCTTGTCCGCCTAGCGCTTCTTTAAGCGGCCCAAACAAGTGAAAATCTCAGGGCTGGATCTCAGGATGATCAAGTGGAGTCCAATGCATTTCTTCCAATTTTTGAACAGTTAGAGCTGCAGTATGGGGCCTCGCATTGTCGTGGAGGAGGATGACGTCACGAATTGGCTGATTCCGTCATTTGTTGCGATATGCAGCCCTCACCTGAGTCAGCAGCTCACAATAGTAGGCAGCATTGATTGTTCTTCGCTCATGCAGAAAATCAATGAGCAAAACGCCTCGATAGTAGAAAAAAACAGTTGCAAGGGCCTTGCCAGCAGACATCGAGTTTTCGCTTTCACTGGGGCTGTCTCCTCCTTCCTCCGCCACTCCATACTGGCTTGCTTCGATTCGGGTGTGTAATGATGGATCCATGTTTCGTCGCAGGTGACGATGCTAGCCAGAAATGCTTCCCCTTCTTCCTCAAACCTTGCAAAAAGCCTCTTGACAGACCTCCAAACGTCTCAACTTCTGATCTGCAGTCAAAAGGCGAGGGACCCATCTGGCACACACTTTACGGAATCCTAGGTGCCCTGTAATGATCATTTGGCAGCTCCCATAACTTATCCCTACCTGCTCAGCAATTTCGGAGACAGTCACACGTCGATCACCTTCAAGAATGTCACGAACCGCTTGAATGTTCTCATCCGTAATGCTGCTCCGGGGACGACAATCGTGTTCCTCATTCTCTACTCGTTCTCTTCCCTCCTGAAACTCTTTGTGCCAGGCAAACACACGGGTCCTAGAGAGGGTTTGGTCCCCGAACTGGGCGGTCAACCTTTGACAAATTCCGAAGGTTTGACTCTTTCAAGGGCAAGAAATTTTATGATAATTCGTTGCTCAATGGAAACGGGCACCTTTTGTTCAGACATCGCGATCACTACTCATGAAAGGTCGTAAAGGGGGAGACGCCCTCCTCATCCACCTTCTAATGAACCTGTCCAAACAATCTCGAAGTGACTGCCCGCTTCTGTCAACCGGGCGCTCAGAGGTCAAAGTCCCGTTTGTATTTTGATCCACCCTCGTAACTACTCTCCATGCGTCTGCTATGCCTTGCTATAGTATAAGCACTATCTTTTTTTTTTATCCAGGCTTAGTTATCTTGTATATAATATGACTGTGTCAGTTGTCCAAGTCAGGGCGTCAGGTCATTATTGTTTAAAAGTCTGATAAGGGAATAAAGTTTGATAAGGGGATTAAATAAAAAATAAAAATAAAATAAATAAAATTGATAAGGGGATAAAGGTTGATAATGACCTGGCGATCTAAGATAAGATAATTTAAAACGAAGAGAGAGAGAGAGCACAAAGTGAATACCGACAATTTTATACTCGTATATTACCATAAAAGCTACGTCCCTGAACAGGCCTTGCTATGCGAAAGTAGTTGAACACTGAAGTATTCGAGCGAAGAAAGCCGTCTTAATTTTTCGTCCTCACACCCAAGTCATAACACGAAATGGCTGACACCTACATGATTTAGGTATATATATCGTGCCCTTGCAGGTAGAAGGGCGAATGTAGCAAAATCAAGATTGTGGGAAATTTCCATTTTCTCTAGAGATTTAGAAAGTCACCCAACATCGCATGGTTATTCCTAGATTCATTCTAATTTACTGAATCGCTCCATTTTTTTGATTAGTTATATCATAAGTACAAGTTAAGTTATTCTTGGAAAACATGATTTTATTGTAGCATTCGCCCTTTTGCAGTGACTGGGCTGACTTGTGATAGGACATTCGCTCCCATTTTTCTGCCATTGAGTGGCAAGAAACAGTGAAAGGTAGACGATTGACATTAATCTACTGATAACGAACTACAATTACAGTATTCAAAATAATGCTCAATAAACTGTAGTTTTGATCTCCTAAGTTTTCTTCTTCTTTTGCTACTTTTTCAGTAAGTTGTGGCTTGGTTTTTGTCCATGGGTCCACTTTTTGTTTGAATGAACGCGTCTTTCAGGCTACGTCAAAGGGCTTGAAAGTGGAAACTCTAATTTCAGTTACATGCGCCCCTTTGCCAATCTGTATTTCCACCTGAATATCTCCTTCCTGATTGGTTAAATTTTCGCGGTTTTTCAAATATTGATGTGCCAGACCACAAATTGGCGTATTCACCCTTCTGCCAGGGAGGGTACGATATAATGTACTGATGATTATATTTATGATGATACATTTATTATGTAGGTACTGAAATTATTGTATCTTTCTTCTTGTGCCTCATCTGACAAGCCAGACGTTGGCGATCGCCAAAGCGAGAGTGTCCCTGTCCTGAGCTGTTCCAAATAGCTGCTCAGCATGCTGAATGCCTTTCTGCCAGGTATTCTTCCAATAGTGCGCTGGCCCTCTACTTTTCCCTTCCTAATGTAGAATGGGGTACTTCCTGCCCTGGAGTGTGCCCCAAACAGGCAATTTTGCGACATTTCACTGATAGCAGCAGTGCTCGTGTAGTCTCAGTGCACTCGAGAACCTCTCGGTTTATGATGTCGGCAGTCCATGGAATCCAGTGGATCCTACGAAGCAGCCACATCTCAGATGCTTCGATGGGGTTAATTAATGCGGTTCGGAAATTATATACTGATCAGAAATAATGATTATTTCATAATTATACATTTCAAACCATGGTAGTAATAATATTGAGGGTTGGTAAGTGAACAAATCTTTGTTCACAAATTATTATGTTGGTAGGTCGTCTCATGATGCAGGGTGGCTTTGTGAGCGATTCGTTAGGGCAGTTCCTTCCACTTACGTAATTAATTTAGAAGTGCTCTCATGAGCAGTGATAAGGGCACCTGCATCTGGTTCACTTCCTGTAGGTCGATGGAGTTGTTCAAATAGTTTCATTCAGTTCAGCACCCAAAATATAATGGCCAACATGGCATGAAGGTTGGGCCGGTTTTATTTTCTGACTTTTAAAAGCAAAATTAGGTGAGACCTGTATTATGCCAGATATATAGGTGGTGTATATCTGGCTTCACACGGATAGGCATATTTGACTCAATGGTGCCAGTAACATATTTGGCTAGTGATGCATTTATTTTTTTTAAAGGATTCTGTAATATCTGTAGATTCCTGTGAAAATCAGAGATTATAAAAATGGCTACAGGTATGTATGGTGTTGGCATCACTGACTGCAGGAAGGTGGATAGGAGTGGTGGAGGTGGAATAGCTGGGGAGAGGGACCTGGCTGCTTGTGTACCCATCTTCGAGTCTCTAGGTAGACATTTGTACCTGTTTTATGAAAGGAGGTTTGATGAAATGATATTTCAAGTCAGTTTTGCCAAAATATGTTCAACAATATGTTGTTGAGTGGTTGTTCCATTGCAGAGTAGTTTGCTGTACAACTCCCTCCTTTATAAAACTTAGATCCCAAGTTTGGACCTAGACAGATCACCAACAGTATACGCTAGTATGGCAAAACTGGCTCATTTATGTTAATTATTTGACGATTCTTGTCATTCAATCAGTTCAAATTCTCAGTATTATTTTCTATGAAAAGTGTTGACCAGTTTTACATCATGCAACAGTAGGAAAACATTTTGATAAATGCCGTTCTTGGAAGTAAGAGTGAAAAATCCTTCACATTATATTATACGGCTATATTGCCCATAAAATAATCTGAAGGATTTTCCTGGTGGGTGGAGGCTCACAGGAAAACTGGCTTCCGTGTGTATGGCTCAAGGGTTGGGAAATAAAACAAAGTCAAGGACTCATAGCCACAGGGTTTTATATTTTTACCACTTGATTTTCCGTTGTTTTCTTAGTTTGAAGGGTTTTTCCTGGTCGTTGTTGTTGGTGGGGCTGTTGTGATGGGTGCAGTCGTCGTGGTTGGTGGGGCTGTTGTGGTTGGTCTGGTCGTTGTAGTTGTTGTTGATGGGGCTGTTGTGATGGGTGCAGTCGTCGTGGTTGGTGGGGCTGTTGAGGTTGGTCTGGTCGTTGTAGTTGTGGTTGGTCTGGTCGTTGTAGTTGTGGTTGGTCTGGTCGTTGTAGTTGTGGTTGGTCTGGTCGTTGTAGTTGTGGTTGGTCTGGTCGTTGTAGTTGTGGTTGGTCTGGTCGTTGTAGTTGTGGTTGGCGTTGGCGTGGGTGCAGGTGAAGGGTTTGGAGCCTTGCAGTCCTTCACATCCCAAAACCACTCGCAACTGCGTTTTGTCGGGTCGTACAGCCTGAGTGGGAGGAGGAACCAACATTCCTTTTCAGTCGATTTTGCTTGTTTGGTGGCAGCGTCATACTTGCATTCGTAGTATGTCATGCAGCGCCATGCACCAAATAGCCCGACACCACTCAATGGGTTTTTGTACTTCCCGGAGGCCTGGTCCCTGACTGCATCGGCACAGGGATCTGTTGCACCTTCCACAGCAGCTCCTGCGAATGCCACCAGCAGAACGCTAACTACTGCTGAAATCAACATCACACATGAATGAATAAGGTTAGCTTGCAGCAACTACCTGCATTATCATGTTTATTGTAACATTTTTAGGGGGTTAATCTTTCCATGGCAGGACGGTCCTCTAGAGAACCTGGGCCACCTCTTTGAGGTTTCATAATGTTTAATATTTTTCAGGAGCAGGGGCGATAACCCTGCATCTAACCCCCAACCTGGAGGACTAGTTCTGTTACAGGCAAACCCCCTTAGAGCTACAGGCAAAATTCCCTTTCTGCTTCGGATCAGGCGTAACTGCTCATACCGGCCTCAGATGGGCTATCTTGTGTTGCACCATCAGAGTGCAGGGCAGTCCTTCCTGCATTGTCCTCCATTGACACAGGCTGTGCCCCTGAGTGCTTGTAGACTCATCACTACAGTTCAGCTCTGTAGCGTTGTCATTTCGTGCGTTCAACAACTGTTCATTTGTATGCATTCAATGATGATAAATAATATAAAGTGTAGTGGATTTATCCAGTATACCAGCATTAATGTAACTAGTGTTGGTTTTGAGATGGTTTTAGATTTAATAATCCAAATTACTTGTCAAATGAACTTCATGAGCATAAGGATCTAACAAGTTTTTGCACTGGCACATAACAAGCACGGAGTAACAAACTTATAACAGGTAGGTATCTCACTAGTCAGTGATACACTAGTTGGTAGGTAGGTATTCAGTGGAAAATATTATCGGCGTTATCAGAGGCCGCAGAATGCGAGAGCGAGGCCTAAGTGCTGTCCAGTTGGTGAGATCCAGCCGTTTAGGTTGGCTTTACACATTTTGTGACGCCGTAAGTCTGAAGGTAGGCAGTAATTTAGGAAACCAGGTAAATAATGTTTCTACGAACCCATTATTTTTTGTTTTCATCAATAATCAATGCAAAATAAAATTCTAGATCAAAATCTGACAATTTCCTACCCATTCTTGAATACTGTTGTTGGGTACATAAGAGTTTTTGTGTAACTGAGTAAGTAGGTATGTACCTATAGTACATTCGATTTAGAGTGAGAGCATGTAAACAGAATGCGAAACCATCAAAGCACCGTGGTGTTACGGGTTAGTATACCCCAATTGCCTATTATGGGGACCTTTGACTTTAATTGCCGAAAATGCCTCATGGGCAAGATATTGGCTTCAGCTTCAATCTCCACAGTTGAAATTCATCAGTTTTATTTTCATTCTAAGTTCTTCATTTTCGAAAGCAAAATATTAAAGTGATGTAAAGGTCGGAAACCGACACAGCCAGCTTGGTAGGATTTTTCTCCCCCGAAGAGACGTAGACAACTGTATCATAAAAACGACAGAATCACTGTAATGAACGTGTGCAAGCATATGAGTGAAATTTGTCAAGACCGATCTGTCCAATATGTCGTGCAGATGGTGCCAGGTGTATAAGTGGCCTCAATTGACCAGGTGCTAAAATAACAGAGAAAAAGACTGCTTTTGTTCACCAAAGAAGACCAGAGCCCACCCTAAAGATAGCTGATTCGGTCGATTCTTTAGGTCAAGAGGCAATACACCAAACAATGCATCAGTTCTGTCTTGGGAATGTACTTCCTACCATAGATGAAATATTTTTGACGTTGCAAGGGCGGTCCCCTCCCCGATTTTAAAAGAACCACTTTTTACAAGTTGTCTCAGAACTGCAATTTCAATTTGTCAGACGTGGAAGGGATTCAGCGCTGCTTGAATGGGAGGAGCTTGTTTTGTGGAGAAGGGATTATTTGAGACGATTCGAAAGTTTAGAAATGAAAAACAGACAAATTTTCTATTTGGACGAAAGGTGGATTTATGCTGAGCACACAAATTACACCATAACTTTTTTTGAATTTAATTATAATTTTACATGCATCGGTGTAGACCCATGACGCTTACATGTTACATCACAGGGGGGAGGTCAGTATGGTACATCAGTATGGTAGGCAACCCGTACTGAAAACCGACAAATTTACTATTTGGATAAAACTTGGATCAATGCTGCACGAATTACACCCATGATAACAACTTTTCTATTTGTAATTTTTGTTGTTAATTATTAAACATAATTACGTGCACCCGTTACCATGGCCCTTACATGTTATATCACATGTTAAACTTCCTGTTAGCAATCAGTATGGTAGGCAACCCCGCAATCACATGGGTGATATGCGGGCTGGATTTCATTGTCTTTTGTTTATCTGTGCTGTCACGCTTAATTGAGTACTATAGTTAATAATTGATGTTTTTCTGTCCTCATCTTGATCTGTTTTGAAGGGATGTTCAAGACGTATCCTTAAGCAGGGTTCACATCCATCCGGAGCCGTCTGGAAATACGGATAGGGGAAGCTAGTGAAAAGCAGTGGAAGGGATGGAGGGGAATCGCGGAAATTGGGAAGGCGTTCATAACCAGCCGGAATTTTGGCTGACAACTCGTTTCCCGCGCTTCCTCCCACAGCTGTTTCGGTTGCCGACGCCATTCTGTATGCGCAGTAGTGAACTGTGCAGATGCGGAGCGGAAAATATCTGAAAAATCAGATGCGTACAGTTCACTTCAAAAGTGCTTCTCCGGAAAGAATATTCCCCCCTCCCCAGCTGATGTCCAACCAATCAGCTGCTCGTACGCACTTTCCGGATAGCTTTCCGGATGGATGTGAACCCTGCTTTACTTTTCCTCATATTTTGTTCGTTTCTCATCTAGTCATTATCTACAGTGTCAAAATAAAACTGTTTCCAGTTGTCCTTCGAAGTCCCTACCTAAATCAGGATTTTATTGATAAGAGTGATTTTGAAGCATTCAAATTACTTGTGCCTCGAGTTATGCATTTCAATAAAATATTGTCATTTTCATAAATATAATAATTATGGAGTGAATTATTTTTTGAATATACCTACCTACCTGGTTATTATGGGGAAAACTTCACCAGCAAAGATAGTTTTGGTGTCGCCCTACTTGTGTCTCTTTCGTTCATTCTATCCTATGGGATTTGTAACACAGTGAAGTGAAACATCGAGTAAAAGGCTGCGCTGCGATTTTGTAGGGAAATACGAGTAGTATGAGAAGAGAAGTAGGTACCTGTTGGAAAGAACATGTTCTGAAATCTAGGCTTGCGCCTTGAATAAAATGCGAATTTCTCAAATCTGACGTTTTCTCCCCTGAAAAAAGTGGAAACTGCAACTGCAGCAAAGTTTGTCTTACCGAATTTCATGACTGTGGTCGGCTGTATTTGGCGCTAAAGTGACTGATACCACTTCCGCTCAATCTTGTTTTATATTTCTACTCCCACTCCTAATCGTGAATCACTGGCCATCTTGAAAACCGTAGCACTCAAGTTGCGTTGCATGGTCAATTTCAGGTGACTCGGGTAAAATTACAAAAAAGCTACCACTTCAAAGGTAATTCACTTTTATCTTAATCCAAGTGATTAACGGAGTCGCTATCGGACACCGGAAAGATAAGACTAAAATTTAAAACCAGTAAATTCAAATACTGCATTGTTTTTAAGAAAACCCGTTTAATGGTAAATCAACGCATGACAGGAGTGGCAGCGGTATCTCGGGTTTTTATAAGAAATGTAATATGCAGGTACCTACCTATTCCATCTGCCGACAAAAATCACACTGTCTGAAGAAACAGTAATATGTTTCCAAGAAGATTCTAGGGAAATATGTTAAGAAATCGGACTCTCAAGGTTTCAATGGGTTTTCAAATACATTTCAGCCTTTCCAGTAGGTACTGAAAATGAAATAATTAGGTACCTACCTACCTTGCTGGTTCCAGATTTACATATCTTGCCTACGAAACAAGTATACTAAAGCCTAAAATTTTAGTACCTTCTACCTACCTCAAAGGTTGACTACATCAGTGTTGGACATCAGCTAACTAATTTATTAGCTAGGTAAATTTTTAACTAATACCTAAATTAGCTGTTGAGGGACTGCTAAATTAGCTGTTAGTTGAAATGTACACCTAACACCTTTAGCTATAAAAAATTAGCTGTTGGCAGCAGCTAATAGCTTTAGCTACTTTTTCTTAAAAACTTGGCTACTTCTTTAGAACTTTTTCTTAAAAAATCGTATTCCTCCTCACAAACAGCTAACATTTGTAGTTTCATCTAATAAGTAAATTAGCTTTAAAAGTTTTTTGAAAGAATTTAATCATTATAGTCACGAATTTAGTGTGACTATTTTGAACGATTTCTGACTTGACCAAGTCCAGAAATTTTCTCTGTTAGCAAGTGAATTTGACATAATGCAATCCTGTTGGCCACCCCTGGGCTCCTTGGACGCCCCTTGGTAGATTTACGGATTACTTTATCTTTCATAACGAGAAAATATAGCTCCTTCAGATATGCTGCATTACTGTCAAGTACCTATGTTTTTTCACACTCACCTACAATTTTCGTTTTCCAAAAAGGTGCTATTATTATTATTCATATATTAATGAAAAATAATAACCGCAAATAACAGAAGTATTTCCCCAAGTAGTTTGCCCAAAAAATTTCGCTGCACTTTGTAAAAAAAAGCCAGAAATTATTCAAAATGTTAAAATTGTCAAATTCGTTCAAAAAATGTTTTAAAGCTAATGTACTTATTAGCTAAAACTCAAAATGTTAGCTACTACCTGTTTGTGAACACGAATACGATTTTTAAGAAAAAATTAGCTGACAGCCACAGCTGAAGCTATTAGCTGTACCAACAGCTGATTTTTTATAGCTAAAGCTATTAGCTGTGCATATTAAACTAACAGCTAATTTAGCTATCCCTCAACAGCTAATAGCTAAAAATTTAGCTGTAGCTTCTAGCCGTTAGCTATAGCTAATTTTTGCCCATCACTGGACTGCATCAGATGAGTCCTTATTGTGACCCTGGGACTACTTCCTTGTTCAGAGTCTTGCACTGGCCAAAGTTCACCCTGCGTTATTTTGGTTTATTATTTTCAATAATGAACCTTTGGAATCGAGCATGAAATTTTTGTTTGACCCCCACTCTCAAAACTTGATGTCTCTGTTTCAAGGTACGTAGAATCCCGAAAATGAAGTTTTACAAAATTTCTGTCCGTACGCCGTACTTCGCAATTTCCTTAGTTACCATGAACCAAAATTAATGAAATTTTGTTTTTAGGTCCCATTTGGGGTCTAGTTGGTCAGCGAAGCTCTGCATTACTGTGAGTTCAACTTTATTTGAAGAACTTACTTTGAACTACAATGGGTAAGGACCTAAGAAGTAAGTAGATACCTAAGTACTTTCTTCGGCGCCTCAAAACTGCCCTTACCTACTTGTGGCGAGGGTCCACAAGACGTTTTTTTCGTGAATGAACAATTTACATTATACTCGTAAACCGAATATTATGTAATTTTTATGTGATGGCTACTCACCCAATTACAACCAAAATAAAAAAGCTGCAGATTATTACACAACGGCTTATTATTTACCTGTATAGATGCCCCTTCAGCGTAGGTCACCGCTCTGTGGTCGATACAGGCTACCTTCGAGCTCACCCCCAGGAAGTAATGGAGCCGGTCCAGGAATTACAGTTTCATAAAAATGCGCGGGATTCAAGCATTAATTATTTGAGGAGGGTTTTTTCAAAACGTCACTTGTCCAGTTTTGAAAACTTTCCTGGAGAGTCAACGGGAGGGAAAAACGAGTCTTTTTGGTGGACTGGAGCAAAAACAAGCTAAATAAAACTACAACAAAAATGGAACAAGTTAATATGAAAAATTTGAAGTTAGGTTAAAAAGTACCTAGGTATTATGAACTTGAGAAACTTGAACTAAGTACAAAAAAACGGAAAATTGAATAAAAATTAAAAAATACTTAAATATGAAGGGCACTGTCGTCCAAGGCAGAATCACATTCTTTGGCAACGGTTTCTTCCCCGTCGTCATCCGCAGAATTTTCAGTAATGATCACCGAATTAGTCGTTTCTTTGAAATCCCTAAGGCGCACGCAATGAAGGTTTGACAGACATCATCCGCCCTTCGTTGAAAGGCTTCATAAAATATTTCAGGGTAAGTTTTTTGGACTGCCGTCGAGGTTGTTCCACGAGATCTAGATCGTCTACGTAGTAGGTCGCAAGCGGATATGTGACGCAAGATGTACACCCTGCATGACCTTGCCCTGTGCAGAATAAAACGCTCTCCTATTGTGAGCAATAGCCCATGTTACAGATATTCAAGACATGTTTTTAGTGTTACGCTTACAGGGCCTCGGAGGGTTCTTGAGGATAACCTGCTGTATCAGAGTGGATTGAGATTGCATCTAAGGCCATTCAGGCCCATCGCAATCTTGCTGGTCTTCTGTGCTGCTGTCCCTTCAATGCCACTCTCTCTTGATGATACAGCAGGCCCCCCCGTCCCCTCTGGCGTTAGCCACACTCCTTGGGAGTGTGCCCGAGATGGACCACGTGGAGGTGCCAGTTTTACAGGGATCGTCCTGGGACGGGGGTCGGCGCTTTTCAGGTACTCTGCCTCCTCTTCTTGTATCTTGAGGTTTTCCCGTTGCTGCCGAATTCCTCCTCGCTCTGGTACTTTGGCTGTTGCCACATATTGCTCGGTATGGTGAAGTAGATAGACTACTCACCACCCGCCATACTACCTGCTAATATCACAGCCCAACATCACATTTGTTTCCCTATATACCACGACCATGCGCTCCAAGTTACTCTCATTCGATAAATACAGACACATTCATACTAGCCGGTAGGGCTGGGGAAAACCCCACCAGTACCCACTTCATAGGGCTTTCATGTGACCAGGGGGGCCTACAGCCCTTGAAATTAACAAAAAGGAAATTAATAAAATGCAAAACTAAATAAATCAGGATTGAGTAAAATACCTATCGGTTTGCTGCCCCCCCAAGGGACCGATAGGGCCCCCCAACACCCACACGACTATTTGCAAATACACAATTTAATCTAATATCACAACTCTAATCTAAGGATCACCTATTATCACAGCCCGTTCTTTACGCCTTAACCTAATATCACTGTGATCTACGCCCGCACAGAATCGGTCATACAAACTAAACACAAAGACACACATACTGGGGGAGAGAGGTACTTTTATAAATATTCCCATCTCTTCCCCTTCTAACGCCCTGTCTGCATGTCAATTCACCGCTCCACCTCAGCCATATCTACTCTGCTGCCCCTTCTTCTGGCCCAGGCCTTGCAGAACTGCTCGAACTGAGCATAAGTCTTGTCTGTCACTGATAAGGACTATGAGAGGCCCGTCAATTTGCCATCTTCCCAGATGCTCAGCTCTCAGGTCGTCATACAGGGGGCAGTGCCTGATGACATGCATGGAAGTTTCTTCATCAGCCCCACATGGACATGCTGGCTCGTCCCTGCGCCTGAAAAAGTGCAGTCGAGCTGAACTTGCCATGTCCAGTGAGCAGCTGAGTGACCTCGTAGCCGGGCGCCACGAATGCCAGTGAGCATCTCTGCCTGACATCAGGGAAGAACTGGTAGGTCGCTCTGCCCTTGTCCACAGTGTCCCACCCTGCCTGCCATCTTGAAGATAACCATACTGGGGTCCGTTTCAGCATAATTACTTGAGTATCTATTGCTGCGTCTGCGTTGCTGCGTTGATTGCGGCGTTCGTCTTTAGCCGCTTAGGTGCATTATAAAATAGAATCATTCAAACATTAAACCGAAAAAACAGCCGCTTCTGGTCACAAAGAAAACTTGTGAATAACGTACAGTGATTCACATCTGCAATGTAAGAATCTAACCCTGTGATTACTGTTCAACACAACGCTCTATACCAAAAAACGCTGCAAATTACTACACAACGGTTTATTATTTACCTATATAGATGCCCCTTCTCTGCGTAGATCACTGTTTTCTGTGGTCAGTACTCACGAACCCCCAGGAAAGCCCTAAATGGAGTACCTACTGGAGCCGGCCCGGGAATTGAAGTTTCATACAAATGCGAGGAATTCAATAAGTCAGTCACTAATTATTTGTAGTTATTCACGAAGCATAATGTAAATAATAAACCGTTGTGTAATAATTTACCTGTATAGATGCCCCTTCTGCGTAGATAGTATAATAAACAGTTGTATAATAAACGTTGAAGTATTATTGGGTAATCATTTACCCAATAATACTTCAACGTTTGTTCAAGTTGCAAAAGTACTACCTATCAACAAAACCTAAAAGATCCATCATTTTGGTTTATTATTTTCAATAATGAACCATTGGAATCGAGCATGAAAAAAAAAATTCTTACCCCCCCTCAAAATTTGATGGTTTACGTTTCAAGGTATGTAGAATCCAAAACTGCAATAAAAATATTTCTGTCTATCCGCCGTACGCCGTACGGGCCACTTTTCTTAGTTACCATGAAAAAAAATTGATGAAATTCGGGTTATAGGTTCCGTTCGGCGTCTAGTTGGTCCTCGAAGCTCGACGACCAATAGGGGTTGAAATTTTCAAAACGCCTATACCATTTTTTTACGTGAATATTTTTACGGTTAAATAGTTCTTGAACTTGCGAGTTTTTTAAGACCATCCGGAGCATCGTACGTCCAGCCGTTCGTTCACAGTAAGGCCCCGAAGTTTGCACCGACAGGCATTTTTGACTCCAGTGTGAATGAAATTGTATACAATTCAAACCAAATCTCGTAACCAGAGGCGCGCCCACAATAGGAAATTTGGCGGAGATAGAATTATTGCTAGGGATCACCTGATTATATTGGCGGAGTATGAAGTCGAGTTGGTTGTTCTGTGATATTATTTAATTTGAAAAATGATGGCTCTTTTGGAGTTTGTTGGTAGGTAGTGAAACTTGAACAAACGTTGAAGTATTATTGATGGGTAAATTATTACTACGGTAAATCATTACTCAACGGTAAATTATTACACAACGGTTCATTATACCATCTACGTAGAAGTTGGTAGGTAGGTACTACTCCTCATCAACAATTTCTTTTCAGAACTTCATTATGTGTGTTTCTTTTTGTTAGGTACTGTTTGTCATCGGCAGAATTATTTTAGCAACATTTAACTCGTGATTTAGGTAGGTACCTAGTAACGAGTACGGGGTTAGGTACTAACTAGGTCTGCGATCTACATAATATGTATAGAATAGTACATATCATATTATATAGACGGGTTATCTATACATAGAGCTGTGATCTGTAACAGAAGGGTATTCTATACAAAATAATAAACCGTTGTGCAGGGATTTGCAGCGTTTTCAAATGAAATACAGAACAACCAACTCGGCCTCATACAGCCATCCGTGCATCCGTGGTTATAATAATCATGTTCCCTAGCAATGATCTGGGCCGGATTTATACCTATAGTTTCATTCACGGTCATGTTGTTTGGTGCAAACGAACGGCTGGACGTAAGATCAATGTAAAAACGCTGCAAATCCCTGCACAACGGTTTATTATTTTGTATAGAATACCCTTCTGTTACAGATCACAGCTCTATGTATAGATAACCCGTCTATATAATATGATATGTACTATTCTATTATATGCATATTATGTAGATCGCAGACCCTCCGTAGGTTAGTACCTAACCCCGTACTCGTTACTAGGTACCTACCTAAATCACGAGTTAAATGTTGCTAAAATAATTCTGCCGATGACAAACAGTACCTAACAAAAAGAAACACACAATGAAGTTCTGAAAAGAAATTGTTGATGAGGAGTGAAAAAAGTTGCAAAAGTACCTACCAACAAACTCCAGCCCCTTCTACGTAGATGTTATAATGAACCGTTGTGTAATAATTTACCGTTGATTTACCGTAGTAATAATTTACCCATCAATAATACTTCAACGTTTGTTCAAGTTTCACTACCTACCAACAAACTCCAATAGAGCCATCATTTTTCAAATTAAATAATATCACAGAACAACCAACTCGACTTCATACTCCGCCAATATAATCAGGTGATCCCTACCAATGATTGGCCGTATTCACAAATTCCTATTGTGGGCGCGTCTCTGGTTACGAGATTTGGTTTGAATTGTATACAATTTCATTCACACTGGAGTCGAAAATGCCTGTCGGTGCAAACTTCGGGGCCTTACTGTGAACGAACGGCTGGACGTACGATGCTCCGGATGGTCTTAAAAAACTCGCAAGTTCAAGAACTATTTAAAACCGTAAAAATATTTACGTTAAAAAATGGTATAGGCGTTTTGAAAATTTCAACCCCTATTTTGAACCCCTTAGAGATGACTCACAGTAACGTCGAGCTTCGAGGACCAACTAGACGCCGAACGGAACCTATAACCCGAATTTCATCAATTTTTTTTCATGGTAACTAAGAAAAGTGGCCCGTACGGCGTACGGCGTACGGCGTACGGCGGACAGACAGAAATATTTTTATTGCAGTTTTGGATTCTACATACCTTGAAACGTAAACCATCAAATTTTGAGGGGGGGTAAGAATTTTTTTTTTCATGCTCGATTCCAATGGTTCATTATTGAAAATAATAAACCAAAACGTAGAAAACCCATAACTTCTATAGTTTTGAGCTAGCGTTCAGCAAATTTCAACCCGTTTTTCACCCCAGAGATCACTGACAGTAAGCAGAGCTTCGCGGACCAACTAGACCCCAAACGAGACCTACAAACCAAAAATGTCATCAAAAACGTGTGAAGCAAGGCGAAGAGACAGAAATGTTTTCATTCCATTTTCGGCTTCTACTACCTTGAAACGGAAACAAATTTTTTCCCATGCTCGATTCCAAAGGTTTATTATTGAAAGTATGTTATAGCCCCGCCAATATCGATTGTATCGATTATCTCAAATACATCGATCCTTGTGGTATCGATGACGTGTATCAGACAAGACGTGGGGTGTACAACACAGAAAACCCTACTATACTACGTACAAGAAGGGTGTACAAGAAGTTTAGTTCCCATTCCGCCGCTCGCATTGTCAAGGGATCTGGATGCTCGCTAGCGCTCGCATCTCAAAAAAGATAAACAATCCCAGAAACTATCCCGTGAATGAGCAGGTTGTTTGGGACTTCTGAATAGATGGTACAAGTATATTATAGTCACTCTTATTTTTTGGTGTCCTTACAATGGTCTTCCCGTATTCATTTTGAAAGTTGATATCGGCACCCGGGATGTAGGCATCGGGACGCCATATTGAGCCGTCATCGATACCACAAGGATCGATGTATTTGAGATAATCGATACATTCGATATTGGCGGGGCTATAACATACTTGTACCAAAATATTAAACCAAAAGGGAATAAAAAGTGAATAAACGAAAAAAATCTTGCTACCTAGTTGACTGAAAGGAGGGGAACTGTGAAAGTGAGGGCTTAGTATCCATCTTCCTTCATCGCATCCATGATTGGAAAACTGAAGACATTCATTTTTTTTAATGTATTTATTATCATCTTTTATGGATAATCTTTCTATTATTTTTCTAGTTTGATACATATTTCAAAAAGAAAAAGAATAGCTCCATCTACAAAGTGAGATGCAACACTGTTAGCGGATTGTCAGTGTTACCATAAAAAATTTGCATTGCTGACAAACTGACAACACGGGCTTTCTGGTTTCTGCTGTAGATTTTTCCCTATTTTCCTACTTCCCGACGGTAGGTAAGGGGGTACGCATTTTCCGGAGTTAAATGATGAAATCGTGGTTGCTGATGGTTTTCATGATTGGGAAATCTGTGTGAATTCGTTGCTGACTTCGACTCGGCGTTGCCTTGGAGGTTGAAACACTGACAAATTTTTTTTTTCCTGAAAGGGTAAGTCGGTTTTCTATTGATTAAAACTGAAGTCTCTCCTGGGAATTTCCGCATCCCAGAACCCGTTGGAGTTTGTTACGAGTAATCTAATGGATTTGAAAACAGGTGCCGGAGGAGGGGACGCGATGAAAAACACGGCCAAGGGGATACAGACGGAAATGGGCAACCCGTATGCTGCTGCTGGTACGGGGTATGTCACCGAGAAGGTCTATATGCTGGTTCAGCTGTATCTCCAGAACAAGGGGTGGAATCAGGTCGAGCTGCTTCAGTACCTATCCGAAATGAAGGATGGATCCATGCTTCCTAGTGCAGCTTATTTACAGTTAGTATTTCTCCATCTATTCACTTCTTGGTGCTTACTAGTTCCATTTTGAACAAGCAGTAACCTGCTTATCGACTCAACTGGAATAACTACATGCATACTTCCTTACTATTGGCTCCGATGAAAGGAGTGAGATGGGTGTAGTCCAGCTTGTGCGGTATTTGAATGGGTGCTGTAGACTAACGAGCTTAGTCCAATGATCGCCTCCTTACTGACAACCGTAAAACCCCTGTATTATCGTCTCATGCTGTTCTAGTCCAATTATTCTTTGTAGGTACATTTTCTCTAGTTTTTCATTCAAAGGTGTAGAAAAATTGATATTTTAAGACGTTTACTGTAACTCAAGACATTCAAGATTTAATTTATACGTCTTTAGCAGCAAGGCGCATCAATTTTGGAAGAATACACATAAATTTTTGTAAGCAACTGTTTTTCTCCGTTGTAGAAGATGAGGTAAATATTGCTTCAAAAAAACGGTAGAGGGTCTGCTACTGCTTTTCTTCGTTGGACGCTCATGCTACGATTGTTACCCACTGTAGTTGCTGGAGTTTTTTCACAACTATGAGAGCGATGCAGCAAAGAAAAACAGCGCTGTCCTGGTGACCATTAAATTAAATTCACTGTTCCAATGAATCAACACCGTAGGTCTGGGATCTACGGTTTTTATTTGTTGGAAGAACTACTACTGCTTTTCATCGTTGGAAAGCCATCAAAAACTCGAAAAACCGTAAGATCTTTTCCTTGAATAACTTTTTTAGGGACATTTTTCCAACTTTTGCAACTAGATACCAAAATAGGTCTTTAATATACGAATCCAGCCATACCAAAATCTCTAAATTGGAAAAAATCGAGTCTACGGCTTTTTTACTTTGGAGGGCAGTATTGGGCCAAGTTTATGTGATGAAATGTAATTTATATTGACCTGTTTTTGTACGAATCCTAATTCATAATGTAAATGAAATATTTTCTCCGTCTGATAAGGGATTTTCATAATTATATGGATTATTCAGTACATCATATTTGTATACCTACTGGGAATCGTGCGTCTGGGCCGTTGGAGTAAGTTATTGCTCTGCAAGGGCTGCTTATTGTACTTGAAACGGTTTCGTTGTTTAGAAATTTTGCTGTGTACCTTTCTGCTTAGTTCAGCGACAGAGATCATGAGATCATATATAATATGATGGTTTTAGACAGAGGTTCAGCATTTCCTACTAGCATGGGTTTTGGTTGATAGATTACACAGTATGACATTTATGTAAAAGGACATCATGCTTTACTGAAGCCCATTACTAAAGTACCATCTCATGACTGCTCAGTACTTGATGTTATGTTGCTGCCTTTTGCCTATAGCTTCTTAAAAATGCCAAGCCCCTTTTGAAGGCACATAATCCGGAATTCCATCATCGCAGTTGTGGCGCCGTTTCCGCCGCTCCTTCATGTTACTGTCTTGGCCTGCTTCGTGGCCTATATTGATACAGAATAGTCTACCATGTAGAATCTCAAAGTGACAAGTTGCTGGATCTCAGATTTGCTGTTATTTCGCTGCTTCTTATCATCGAAACCTGTGCAGTCAATTCCGACGGTCCAGCGTTCAGACCATTGTGGTATTACTTGTAAATACGTCTTTTATGTCATTTCACTATAAAACCTCAAATTTTGAAGCCATGAGGCCCATTCAGAGGGTCAAAACACACAAACATGCACACATACCAACAAGTGCTGCTCAAGCCTGAGTAAGACTGTCACTTCCAGTATTTAGTAACGAGCTAACTATAAAAATTGTTCACTATTAGGTCTTTCTGTCTATAACAGTTACAAGTCGTTCCGACCTGATCTTTGGAGCATTTACCATCATTTTCCTGTTGATAAGCATGATAATGATGCCCCAAAGCTTGTTTGATTAGTGGGCAGGTGCCTGCCTTCAAGTTCATCAGGTACCTACACCTTCTCAGACAGGAAAGCCCATCTCTTCTATGTGTCTTCCCTGCAATCAGTTCTTCAAACTTCTTCCCTCTCTTTCGTGTTTTGGTCAAGTGCGTCTGTTGCATCCCAAGTTGTTTCTTTCTCAGATTGAACTATGGCTATTCATGTTAAGGATCACTTTAAACCTGTATTTTCCCTTCAAGGATGATGGCTTCTCGAATCGCTTTAGACAATCAGGGACGACTCATTCTCAGAGAGAACGGCAAAATAATTTTGCCTTTTGAGCATTTCGCAAATGCCGTTATGCTGAAGCATATGAACGGGCCACACGGACTCCACTTGGGATTGGAAGCCACCTTGAGAGCCGTAAGTTCAACACCAAAACCACCTCAGAATCTGAATCTCAGGCAAATTCAAACGCGTCTGCTTCCCAAATTTGGTTGTATGTCTCCAATTGAATGTGTTGTTGTTCCAGGTAATGGATTCATACACTATTGGACGTGAGAATTTTGGCATGGAGAAGGAATTCATTGTGGAGGTCGTGAATAACTGCCCAAATCCAGCTTGCCGTTACTACAAGACTCAATTGGATATACACCCACAGCCTCCTAAACCAACATACATACCGCCTCCAGCTCCGGAACCCTCTAGTAAGTTTGGATCACACTACCTATTCGTTATTATGTACAAAATTACTTGAAAGGAAAAACACTGAAGAATAACGTGTCACTTTGCTGATAACTTATCACCCAAGAGTTATGAGGTTTGTTCCATGCACCATAACTGAGTTTGTTATCGAACCATACTTGAGTTTTCGAACCTGCACCAAAAAGGTGGGGGGGATTTTTCTCAGTTCAGTAACTCATAAGTTGGAAGGAACATCTGGAACTTGCGGATGGAAACACCGCAAGCACTAGTACGCAGATAACCATAAAATAATAACCTGGTACACGCCAGCTTTGTAAAGTGTACCTACTGTCGTAGTGATTTTTGAATCCAGCACAAAGAATAAATTCAAAACACTACAAAGAACAGCTGTTCTTTGTAAAAACAGCTGAAAACAGAAAAAACGAAAATGAGACCTGAGTAGGCTTCCAGCCTGTTTAACGTGACAGTTAGCAGAGAAATAAAATTGTAGGGAGGTTCCAGAAGGTTTCCTTCAGTTCGGGTACGGAAACTCATTCCTGCCGGGTTCGAAAAATTTCTTGAACTGAATGAGAAAAGTTTCTACACTCGTGGTGGTGGGAACAGGGTGCAGGAATTGAGTTACAGAAGTGAAGCTGCTTGGAACTGAGTTTTCGTGCGCAGTGAGTTCTGCGCCTAATACATTATGAAACTTGCCATGCTTGGAACAAAGCTGTGATGTCTGTTAGGAATCAGCAGGTTTGTTCTGATCGTCAGAAAATCGTTGGGCCATTCGCACTGATTCTTGGGCTCTTTTTTACTGTATAGTATCCATGACCGCATGTTTTCCTGACTATCCAAAGCCAGTTTTCTTATCGTCATTCCAGTACACAGTGAATCCGGTGGACGACAACTAGCCATGGACTTCTCAATTCCCAACTGTTTATCAATCGCTTATCAGATGGTTTTGGATTATGGATGGTTTCATACAGTTTTCTAGGAGTCGACTACTTGGCCGTCACAAAAAGCCAGTGCGAAGAACCTGTAGTCAAGGAAATGAGAGAACTAGTTTTTCAAAACTACAAAACTCGCCGTAATTCTTCAACTCACTTATTACAATTTAGATTTGCAGAAAATATGAATATTAGAAAATCTCTTTAGTCATCATCTTTCTCATGTCCTTTTTTCTCACATGGCTTGTTGTTCTGCCTGTCCAGTCATGTATCTACTTGTAGTTGTGAAAATATTGATTTGTGAAACGTGGAATGATAGGAATCCGTATGCTATTTTAGATGAGCTGAACTGTCCAATTCGATCAATACTGATAGGCTTTATGGCCTAGCTTCCTACTTGATAATGTAACGTCACCAACACAGCAGCCCAGGTGCCTAATATTGGCTTTAAGGGAAAATTATGTTGTGTGTCCTGATGCAAAGTATTCTGAATGTTTTAAAAATACTTAACCTAGTAGGAACAGGAAGCTGTAGGGCTTAGCTCTTGCGAGTTGATAAACCATAGTGCCAGATACGTAGCTACTATAATTCAGCACCACTTGTCCGGCAGGTTCACACAGCACCCCAATCGAGTCTCCCCGCTCTCACGTTCCTCCACCGGGATCAGCTCCCACTCCAGACGCAGACCAAAGCAGCAAAGGGACTCCCGTACCGCCATCCAACCAGCAGCAGCACAAGTTAAGCGACTTTCTGAAGACGAGTATAGAGAATCTTGAGAGTCTCACAGGAGCGAACAAGGTAAATAAATAGATGATTAGAAAGCAAAGCACAGGGGAGGAAGTGGCGTCCAAGAGTATGGAGCAGGCGTAGCACAGTGGTCCATAATGCGAAAACGCTGCAAATCCCTGCACAACGGTTTATTATTTTGTATAGAATACCCTTCTGTTACAGATCACAGCTCTATGTATAGATAACCCGTCTATATAATATAATATGTACTATTCTATGCATAATTATGTAGATCGCAGACCCTCCGTAGGTTAGTACCTAACCCCGTACTCTTTACTAGGTACCTACCTAAATCACGAGTTAAATGTTGCTAAAATAATTCTGCCGATGACAAACAGTACCTAACAAAAAGAAACACACATAATGAAGTTCTGAAAAGAAACTGTTGATGAGGAGTGAAAAAAGTTGCAAAAGTACCTACCAACAAACTCCAGCCCCTTCTACGTAGATGGTATAATTTACCGTTGCGTAATAATTTACCGTTGAGTAATGATTTACCGTAGTAATAATTTACCCATCAATAATACTTCAACGTTTGTTCAAGTTTCACTACCTACCAACAAACTCCAATAGAGCCATCATTTTTCAAATTAAATAATATCACAGAACAACCAACTCGACTTCATACTCCGCCAATATAATCAGGTGATCCCTACCAATGATTGGCCGTATTCACAAATTCCTATTGTGGGCGCGTCTCTGGTTACGAGATTTGGTTTGGATTGTATACAATTTCATTCACAATGGAGTCGAAAATGCCTTTCGGTGCAAACTTCGGGGCCTTACTGTGAACGAACGGCTGGACGTACGATGCTCCGGATGGTCTTAAAAAACTCGCAAGTTCAAGAACTATTTAAAACCGTAAAAATATTTACGTAAAAAAATGGTATAGGCGTTTTGAAAATTTCAACCCCTATTTTGAACCCCTTAGAGATGACTCACAGTAACGTCGATCTTCGAGGACCAACTAGACGCCGAACGGAACCTATAACCCGAATTTCATCAATTTTTTTTCATGGTAACTAAGAAAAGTGGCCCGTACGGCGTACGGCGGACAGACAGAAATATTTTTATTGCAGTTTTGGATTCTACATACCTTGAAACGTAAACCATCAAATTTTGAGGGGGGGTAAGAATTTTTTTTTTCATGCTCGATTCCAATGGTTCATTATTGAAAATAATAAACCAAAAACTCGATTTGTTTTCAAAGTGATAAAAACCTTATATGCCCTTTATCCTTTATATTCCAAAAGTATAGGATAGTCGAAGGTCACGTTTTGATGGAAGTAATAATTCGCACCGCATTACACAGTTAAGAAAGGTGTATGAAATCGCTGATCAGCATAGTCCTTACATTTTACTTATAATAATCGTAAGATACAGATGTGTAAAAACTCATTATTAATGGCGTTGCGTCCATAAGGCCACTTGTGCCACTGCTCTGGCACCCGAAAACGGAGTTTAAAAAAAAAAAATCCAAACGTGTTCAGTTGGCATTTGAATTTCCCTCCGTACGCTGCACCTAGCTTTTTCCACAAAGTTCAACAGCGACCCGCTGGATTTCTCAGGCTATGAATATTCAGT
The DNA here is from genome assembly GCA_954871275.1 of Leptopterna dolabrata. NCBI lineage: Eukaryota > Metazoa > Arthropoda > Insecta > Hemiptera > Miridae > Leptopterna > Leptopterna dolabrata. Next base: position 33,476,653 of record OX940984.1, read on the forward strand.
ATTATGGTAGAGCATCCATGGTGGTTCCTTCATGAATGTTAGCTGCCCTGTAGCTCCGAAGACCAAGCGTATTATCAGAATATAGCGACAGTTATTGATGTCTTGCAATCGAATTGAAACCTAGGCTCCTGAAACTAGCAGGCCTCGGGACCTGGTGTTCCCATGGCAACTGAGAAAAGTGGCCCGTCAGCGCATGCTCAGTCGAGTAAAAATGTAGTTTTCCACGCCTGCTTTGGGCCTTGTCCCCAGAATCTGATTTTCACCCAAAAATGGTTCCTGTTCACAATCGATTCGATCCCTTTGATTCAGCTTGTCATCTCGATAGGAGATGTTTATGTCTTTACATTCGTTTTTGTTGTCTCCTGGTCTCGTGAATCACATTCGCTGTCTCTGTTGAGTCTGTTTTCAGTTTTCAATTTGTTGTGTCAAATTTGTGCGTTTGCGTTGGGTCTGGTTCCGATGACAGATTTGTATTTGTGGTACCTACGTGCGATTTATCCTATTTGCTGTTTGTGATCTTGTGGATTGATCGGCGTCGTAACGCAGATAAGTACTTAGCTTCTAGTCAATAGTTTCTCCATTCAAGCTTCACAAGGCTGACGGGTCATTGTTTCATTGTATTTTACGATTAATTTACTATATTTTTGTACCACATGAAGTCCGTGGCTAATTTATAGTTGAAATTTCGGCGTTTTCATGCGACGTAAGAGTTGATTAATTAAAAGTTCAGGAAGAGATAAGCTTTTGCTGAATATAACTCTATCAGTAAATAAAGGGAAGGATTTTGTTGCCTTGAGGTATTTCATAGAAAGATCCGTCCAGGGTGGCCACTGGTCAGGGAAGTCAGAGAAAAGAATGTTGGTCAGGGAAATCGAGGCGATTCAGGGAAAATGACTGCACATCCGCCGTTTTCTTGAGATTTTGAATTGACGCACCTTATTTCCCACTCTGCTTGTGACCGGTCATCTGATAGCTTCAGAACCTGGAGCAGCTCACCTAGCGGCACTGAGTAGAAGATGTCATCACTGCCCCATCCGTCCCCTTAGATCCCCGCAAGCCTGTCGGAAGTGCGAGGGAATACGAGTGGGAAGTTCGATTATGAGCCAATCGGTAGGGTGCTTGAACAGTAATTGATGGCGTTTGAATATTCCTACGAGGTATTCTTCTCCCACTTCCACCAGTATTCTTTTCAATCTTGGATTTTCCTCTGTTTCACAATAAAATCGATGTTGATTCAGCTAACTTAAATGTTATCATGATATCAGAACGGTAACATCGATGTTCGGTGATGTCGGGCCTTTCAACATCGATGGTAAAACATTTAACATCGGATTCAAAACGTAGATGTTTCGATAACATCGACCATTGATGTTCCATCCCAAAGAAAGTTGTAGGGGGTTCGCGCCTGAGCGGCGGGCGAAGATTTTTGATTGGTCGAGCTGTAAAGTCCGGTAAGTTCAGTTATGATTGATGTCTTTGCACTTGCCGGATCCTAGTCCATGCGAGCTGTCTCAAATCAAGGGCAGGCATGTGGTTGGTTCAGGTTTGCATTGTTTTATGACGGATTTCTTGTGTTGTCTTCGCTGTACGCTGGTTGGCCTTTCTCGCGCCTCGAAATTAGAAATTTATTTAGGTTAGTAAATTAATAAATACATAAATCCTTCAATGCAATAATATAATATTTAGTCAACTTACCTGTTTATTTACCCTTCAGACATTACATTTGACAGGGAATATGCTAAAATTTATGCAGGGAAATAGAATGGAAATGTGGAAGAGGTGGGCTTCAAAAATCTCGGGAAGTCAGGGAAATTGACAAAAATGTCAGGGAAAACGAAAATCCATATCTGGTTGCCACCCTGACCATTGGTTTTGTGTTCTGATTTGGTGCCCCACCATTTTCAGAGGCCACCCATCGCTGCTGAATGTAACTAATGAGCTCCATCAAGCTGCCTTCCCATTCTGGTCCGTAGACACTCAGTAGACCTTCCTTTCAACAATAAGAAAGATTTCTGCTGCGGACACTTGCTGTAGATGTAACCGGATAATTTTTAATGGGACTAGTGCCATTTCCAAATATGTCAACGACTCTACCTATGGGTCCATTTCTGTTGTACCTGTCGGAATCCCATTGACCGCCAAATCAGTTCGGTTCTCGGTTTACGTGTGCGTTAAGACTCGCGATGGTGCAGTTAATTTATGGAGAAATTGTAGATTTGTACATTAACAATGGGAAATACACTGCCAAGGTGATGGCACAGGAGCTTCCTCGTCACAATCAGAGTGACCCATTATAAAATAGAACAGACTCGGAAGCAAAATAACATAACATTACATAACATTACATAACGTTAAATATACATATTACATTACATTACATTACATAACATAACATTACATAACATTACATGAAATATACATATTATACATAACATGACTTCCATAATACATTACGTCCATTATACATAACTAGCCTGACCGCTCGCTTCGCTCGCTATCCGAGATTCGCTGTACGCAGTATCGTGGAACCAACAAACGACGGAAAAATCCCATACCCTACCGGGTATTTGTGCCCAATTTTATCAAAATCCGTCAAGCCATTCAGGAGTTGACCATGGTCGACCATATTTCCGCGATGGTCAGGGAATTAAAAATGCGCCTACGTTCAACTTGGGAGGCTACCGGATATTGGTGCCAAATTTGGTCGATATCCGTTGAGCAATTCGGGATTCGACCATGGAGGGGCCCATGGATGCGCTAAGGTCGACCGCGGGGGTAGTCCGAAGGGTCGATCGTAGATAGAATTTCACGTAGATTACGAATACGCGATAAAAAATAGGGGTTACCATTTCAATTAACGAAGTTGACCATGGTCGACCATAGTTCCGCTATGGTCAGGGAATTAAAAATGCGACGTTGCACAACTTGGGAGCCTACTGGATACTCGTGCCAAATTTGGTCGATATCCGTCAAGCCATTCAGGAGTTGACCATGGTCGACCATAGTTCCGCTATGGTCAGGGAATTAAAAATGCGACGTTGCACAACTTGGGAGCCTACTGGATATTCGTGCCAAATTTGGTCGATATCTGTTGAGCAATTCGGGATTCGACCATGGAGGGGCCCATGGATGCGCTATGGTCGACCGCGGGGGTAGTCCGAAGGGTCGATCGTAGATAGAATTTCACGTAGATTACGAATACGCGATAAAAAATAGGGGTTACCATTTCAATTAACGAAGTTGACCATGGTCGACCATAGTTCCGCTATGGTCAGGGAATTAAAAATGCGACGTTGCACAACTTGGGAGCCTACTGGATATTCGTGCCAAATTTGGTCGATATCCATCAAGCCATTCAGGAGTTGACCATGGTCGACCATAGTTCCGCTACGGTCAGGGAATTAAAAATGCGACGTTGCACAACTTGGGAGCCTACTGGATATTCGTGCCAAATTTGGTCGATATCCGTCAAGCCATTCAGGAGTTGACCATGGTCGACCATAGTTCCGCTATGGTCAGGGAATTGAAAATGCGACGTTGCACAACTTGGGAGCCTACTGGATATTCGTGCCAAATTTGGTCGATATCCGTCGAGCCGTTTGGCCGTGCATAGAAGGACAGACAGAGCGCATGCGCAGGGCGAACCGCTGGCTCTATCATGTTGAAATTTATATGGGACCTCAATGGGCCCTACCCGCTTAATCCCTGAGAATTACATTGAAATTGGGTGAAATCTTTGGTTACTACGGCTGTAACAAGGAAATTGAATCTATTTCACGCCAGCGCATGCGCAGAGCGCACCGAGGGTCCGATCATGCTGAAATTCATACTGGAACTCACTAGGCCTTGTCCAAACAACCCTTGAAAATTTGAGCGAAATTGAATCAAAATTGTGAAAGTTATGCGTGTTTTTTGAATTTAACGTTAGCGCATGCGCAGGGCGTACCGCTGGATCAATCATGTTGAAATTTGTATGGGACCTCAAGGGGCCTTATCCGCACCATCCCTCAAAATTTGAGCTGAATCAATTCAAAATCGTGGAAGTTATGGCTGTAACAAGGAAATGCGGACAGACTCACAGATTCACAGACTCACAGACCGACAGACACGGAACCAAATTTGTTCAGTAGGCTTTGAAACGCAAAATGCAAGTGGAAATTTTGATTTCTGAAGACAAAAATTTTTTGGCTCACGAAAGTGAACACAAGGCTTCCGCTGCTTCGCAGACTCGGAAGCAAAAATTAGGGAAGTGCCTGGAAAACCTGAGGGAAATGCGTAAGAGCTGCATTAAGACATTTCCTCCACATTTTAATTCTAAATGGGCTGCTACTGGGAGAAGTTAAAATACATTTTTCATGAATAAGTCAAACCAAGGTTGGTTAACCTATACATTTATTATAGCCGATGGAGAGGACACACACCACCTGCTGAGGATTTATAGAGTGCGGAACAAGAGGCGGGCAAGTAAAAATGAAAAGTTTGCGGGAATCATATTCAGATGAAATCTGCCGTGTGAAGGAAAAACGCCTCAACTTGAAATTATTGAATTTTCAGAAATCAGCTTTGAAGATTTAAAAAAAAACTAACCGTAGGTTCACTCCAGATCATTCCTGCGGCCCCTTTTTTTGGCTAGACGTTGGTTCAACCAGATTGATGGGTATGATAAATACTCCAAATACCAGGTTTTTCAATCCATTCATGGCACTTGAGTTGTTTATCAATTACTTCTTGCCAGTTTTTGGAGGAAAAACGCCTCAGGTCCCTTTTGAGGTGTTTTACCTTCACACTGAATGGGTTTTCTCGGAAAGATTTTGTTGCAAAAACGCCTCAACTTTCATTACGTACGTTACTGTATATTACGGTGTGTGTCACGGAAAACACCTCACGGTTGGCCAGCTGCATAAACATTTGGAGAAGAAACGCCTCAACCTGATTCTGAAGCCAACGGTTTGGAGGGAAAACGCCTCAATGAGGTTTTTAGCGAGTTCAGGCGTTTTTCCTCATCAAAATACAACAAAATACGCTAGTTAGGGTGTTTCAAACGGAGAGTTGAGGTGTTTTTAATTATCATACACGCAGTTGAGGCGTTTTTCCTCCAAATTGAGCCATCTTTCAGATTTCAACCCCTTCTGGGCTAAGATACTGGGAGAGATGAATTCAGAGTTTCCCGTTTTACTCCCGAGAAACCTTTGGCAGTCATGATTTGCGTCACTCATGGTCATTACTTTGACAAAGTGTCAGTATAATATTCAAGGAAGGTGACAATGTCGTGTGGATCACTCTTTTCTCAGGATTTTCCTTCTGGGTCCGGTTTTCGGGCTTGGTAGTGGTTTCATTGAACCTAGCGCCCAGAAAAACATGGGAAGTGATGAACTGCAGAGCATTTTTCACTTATAAGGGGTTTTTTTTCTCGCGAAGTCGGCCATTTTGGACCACTGTGCGTAGCTGTGTTCTGTCATGGAGTGGACTAGGTTTCCCTTGTGTGTGACTTTCTTTGCAGTAACTCCATGGATACTGTTCTGCAGAAGGACTACAGTATTCAGGACAGCATATGTGCTTCACTTATCGACATAGAAACCATTTCTACATTAATTCGGTATTCCTAAATGTTTGTGATGTGCCTTCAAGTTGTCTCTGTTATTGCAGGACCTTCTCGCTGCCCACAATGGTTCATGGAGTTCGGACTCTACTGATGGTATGACAGATTCGTATGATGTTGTAATCCATTGAAGTTTTTACATATCTTGACATGACGACAACTAGGTAATTGTTGCTCAATTGGTTTGTTTCCAGTGGGACAGGAAAAAGTGGTTAGAGCTTTTGGTGAAATCATGAAGAACATGAACAGAATCAAAGCCTGCGTGAGGCCGGCCATGTGCAAGCCTTATGGGAAACAGTCCGAGTCATTGCAGAAAAGTAAGGCTCGTTCAACTATTGCTTAACTGTGCAGTACCGATTTGTGCTTTAGAATCGCTGCTGTTGGTACAATAATGCTTGCAGTTGGTCTTCTCTCATCCTTGTTTTCACCCCACTTTTTGAGGAGGGGGGGGGGGGGGGATGCAATAAATAAAGTCGCCACAGGTTTACTGACCAGTGAAAAATGCCTAATGATCAAAATATAAATACACTGTTATTTTGTGAGATCTCAGCGTTCAACAAGTCAAGAGTTCCCTTCAAGTATATTAGACGACACTAATTTTTACTTGCAATACGTTAACTGCTTTCTTTACGTGATTTCTCGTATATTTGTCTTTGTTTTGTTATCACGTATGTTTTTTGTCATCCTTGTTAAATCCATACATGTCGTGTTTTAGCTATCATGGACACAATCCAACTGGTTCAGTCCTTACGGTCGATATTGCCACCTCCACACATAGCTGTCAGCAGTTGGAAGAATGAGGACAAGCACAGGTGGGATGTTAGGGTTGGATGTTTTCAACTTCGCAGTAGGTAACCTTTTATTTTTAACCGTTCCAAGAGGAGCACCGTAACCCATTGGCCGATCAATCTGTCTTTGGCTTGCGTGTACCAATTCGTTGCTGTAATGGATGATCATCAAGAAAACCTGTCTAGGCGACTCTTCATCTCCTTAAGGTTGAGGATGAACACGAACCACGATTTCTTGCTGCAGCTTTAGGTACCTCTACACAAGGTACATCTATATGTTATGGACGTGCAACTGCTGAACCTGTAGGAGTGAATAGTAAATTTATTTCGAGTTTCGTGAAGGAAAGACGGACATCTCGAATTCGGTAAGAATTGGACTCTTAGATGGCGAGACCAGTTGGTCAACTTGGAAATATAAAGTTACCATTCTGCTGAGAAGCATTCCCCGTGTGTTAGATTTGGTGCGTGGTAGGTTTAAGAGACCAGAGGATCCTGGAGCAGTTGATGATGAGTTGGTGAGCTGACAGATTGCTACCTTATTAGCGCTAACTACCAATATGACCGAGGAGACTCCGCAAGAGGTGATGCGTTTCTGAGGCGTTGCTGTTTGATGATGTATCAGAGGATAAGGCATATGATATCTGCATGAACTTCTTCAGCTATCAGAAAGAGACAACTGATGACATAGGGACTCACACGAGCAAGCTCAAAAACCTATGGAATGGCCTAAAATTGAAAGTAGTTAAAGATGCTGATGATGGCAAATGCTAGGAACTTCCTGATTTGTAAAATCCTTGGTAGTCTATTTTTTCTATTTCAAAAATATTCAGTGAGGAATGGATGGATGCATTTTTTGCATTTTTATTCTTTAAAATTGTACATCTAACAGAGAGCATTCCAAAAAAAATGCTATATGATATGTCGGAAATGAACCAAGTGGGTGAAAAAGGGGAAGGAAAAAGCGTGTGACGTCATAAGATAGGTACTGCCCTCTCACTCCCACGTGGAGACCGAGTGAGAGGGAGATACACATACCAGATAGCGTTACGCGTTTTTTTCTTCAGCTTATTCGCTCTAACTGCTCGGATTTTGAAGGTGGAAATTGGGATGTCTGGGTTGTTGAGGGTGCTGAATCCGATTCTGAGGTCAAAAACTGCAAATTCCGACCATCGTTTATTCCTTGTTGAGTTTTTTCTATTTGGCTTCGCAAAAAATTACATACAGCCGTAACTCACTCGTTAATCAAAACAGTTGTTGGTATCGTTGGTACTGTTGGCACTACTTGAATTTCTGGGTAGTACAAAATAAAATATTCAAGAATAAAATATTAGTTCACACTTTGAACTTAATGGCGGAAAGGAATTTGAAAAAAGCACAACGCTACAATGTCACTTACAGTTGCAAGGAGAGTATTCAAGTTGAAGGGGTTTGGAGCATGAATGGCGACGTCTTGAGGAGTTTTTCTGTTTGGTTGAGGAGTCCCGAGCGTCCTAGGATAGTGCTGCGGCTCTTTGAATTTAGTTGATCTAGTGGTACGAACTAAATCATTCGCAAAGAAATCATGGAATCCCATTTCAAATAAAAATAAAAATGGAGTCATTGAAACGTTGTCTATTTCCACTAATACACGAAAAAACGCGAAAAATACACTGTTATACCGGTTTTGGTGATCAAACCCTCGTCAGATCTAGTTTTCATGTTTTAGTAGAAATTGATAACGTTTAAATGACTCCGTTTTTCTTTTGATATAGTCGTCTTTAAATTTGAGCGTAATTTTTGATGAATTAACGGAAATGTCTTATGAACCCAGTGAAAACCCTAAGAGCGTGGAAGTGGTGTTTTCTTATTCATTAGGTAGGTACTTTTTCCACTGATTCTTCAGTTGATATTTTTTCTCCTAGGAACAGACTTGCGGCTTATGGTGTTATCGCTGGCATGAATCCCCCAATCCACTGCTAGATGTAACTCTTCACGATCAACCTCATATTAATAATAATCAAATGCGAAATACTATCAAGCTGCAAGATTTATTTTCTTCTTGGAATTGTAACGCTGAATCGAATGGAAACAGCCGCGTTTTTGTAGTTTTTGAGATGTAAGCAACAGAATTTTAAAAAGATGGCCGCGGCTTTTTCCTGCAGCTCACACGCACTAGTGTGACAATGTAATGTTCCTCCGCGTTGACTTAAGGTACAGGTTGAGAAGTCATAAATCCCGCACATAGAACGTTACATATACCTATTAATTTTATTGGGTTACTGGATGGATAACACAATGTATAGTTGGAGTGTGAGTCGCGTACAAGGTGCTACGGCAGACTGAACCGGAGGGCGATGTCCTGAGGGGAGTTCAGGAAAACTGGGTCGAGCTGACCAAAGCAGTTACGTTGAACTGACTCGTAATATCACCTCCCCCCTATGAGGAGCACCTGTCCTCAGGTGTATGCATTAAATTCAGCCTAGATGGGAAGCTGGAATACTGGCAGGATTTTATCATTGAATACAGGCTCTCCTACCGACTGCGCCAACTGTAGTATTCTCTTCGAGAACTACTGTTCCTACTCAAGGAACCAGGGATAATAATTTTTAAAAAACAAAACAGATATGGGTCTCAGTTTCTGCGGTGTATTCACAAGGATAGCTTCACGCGCACAGCCTACAGCACCGCGACACGGGTCCGTCCTCCTCCTCTTCCTTTACTTCCACGTCGCTTATCAGCTGGGTGACGTCGCCTTCCGGATCGTCATCTCCTTACGAGCCACAGTGTTGTCTGCCCACAACAACACCAAAATGCACCAGAAGTCCTGGAGGGTTAATCTCATTTGCCGTAGTAACAATATGGAAAAGGATTTCTTCGGCAAAGTCTGGTTGTCTTAGTGTCTTCATCAATTAAATTTTGGATAACCACTTGGGAGATTCGTTTTAAACGTTCCTTCGGTTTCAGGAAAATGGACGATCTCTGTGACAACGTGAGAAAAGTCGACTAGCAATTCGAGCCTCAGCCTGGATCTTCGACCCAACAGCCGTATTCCTAAGCGCCTCTCGGTGTAACGCTGAGGCTATTACATTGGTAATTCTACTAGTTTAGAAGTACCTAGTTGTGTTTTCCTGAATCTCAAAGGTATCTTTGGAAAATGTCGGTACTTTCAAGACTTCGTCATGCTAGACTTATATATTATAATTTATTCGTTGTTGTACGTAACGCGGTAACATTAATTGATCGTAGTCAGTCACCTAATGAGGAACGCTCGTTAAAATTAATTTGAATCTCTTTATTCTAATCAACGAAACTTCGGTGAAACGCCCTAAATCTCAAAGATAACGAGTTGCCTTGAAAAACAGTGTCTAGCAGGCGCAACTAGGGCTTCCAAAGCTACTATTAAGGCGTGGGAGTTGAGGATAAACACACTGTTTCATCCCCCTTGCCTGTCTATCCCTGCATGCCCTTCATAATCATTGTCACCCTTGGGACAGTCTGCAAAAACTGTTCATCTCAGCCCACCCATCGACAAGTCCCTCCCGCAATTTTTTTTTTTGGATCACTCGAAAACTTAAACTTCCACGTAATTTTTAACACTCTTAAAAACATGTATCTCATGTATTTATTTTTAGTTAGAATCCTGCATTTTGTGTAATAGAGGTGTCGAGCATGGTTGTCCAAATCCGTTGGCCAAGTTGTTCATTGTTTTCCACTATATTCCTTTTGTTTGTTATTTCCGTCAATTTGTTTGTTTGTAACACCTGTCTGTTTGGATAGCATAGCATTTAAAGTTTTAGTTCGAACTTTTACAGATTTATTTCAACCTTTTACAAATTCATTTAAACCTTTTACAGTTTCTATTCAACTTTTTACAAATTCACTTCAACTGTTCAGTAATTTAACTCAACCCAACGCTTCAACTGATCTCATGAGAAGAAAAAAGAAACACTTAGCTTAGCCAAGGTAAGCTTACCAGCTAAGGTTAGCTAATAGTAGCTAAGGTTAGCCTCCAGTAGCTAAGGTTAGCTAATGCAGAGCGAATAATGAGAAAGTTATCACTTTCTGACCATACAGTAGCCATTGTTTCTTCTGACCATTTAGTAGCGATTCTGTATGGACCATATGGTTAGAATAGCTTTCTGACCATACAGTAGCGATTCTGACCATACAGTTGGCATTGAATTGGCAAGGCGCTGAGTTCACGTAGGTAGGTAGTTGTGTACGCACCTTCCACCTGCCAGTAGCCTACTACTTACAACTTTCCTCCTAATCAAGCAGCTACTTCCCATATAGTTGAATTGAATTTGTAAAAAAGGTCAGTTGAATTTTTAAAAGGTTTAAATTAATTTGTAAAAGGTTGAATTAAATTTATAAATGCAATATAATCTAGTTTCTACTTTGTAGGTAACATACTACAAACCCCCCATTTCCAACGTGAGACCACAATCTTGACTTTTGCACATCTTGCAGCTAGGCAGAAAAATACAGTCTAGATGTCATTTCAATGTATATATATCGCTGCATTGATAGAAAAGTGTGACAACTCAAAATAATCAACTTTTCAGGAGAAGGATTTGAGCATTTGCACTTCAAATGGTTGTGTAATAGAGGAGTTTCCAATCAAAACCCAAATGTGTCTCAGAAAATCGAGAAATCTATGCGTAAAATGTTATTCTTAGTGGTAAGCCAAGTGTGTTTGTGTGTTCAGGTTTTTTATAGCCAAACTTTAACCAGTAAGCCTCCTTCACATTGTGACAGTTTACCTACCAGTAACCACCTCGGCAGTTGCAACTATCCCTCCCGTGGCAAGGTCTTTGTATTGCGTTGCTCTCCACCTAGTTTGACCCTTTCCCTGGATTGTACGTATATACGGAAGGGAAATAGGAAAACAACATTGCATTGGATCTGTAGCACAATCGTGGGGGTGGACCACTCAGATTAATAAATCGTGGATATTCAATTCGTGATGGGGGGGGGGGGGGGGGGGCTATTCACTAAAAGATAGTATGAAAATAGGTAATCCATTTTGAAAATCTCCGGGGAGAGATAGTCTCCCTCGGGAGGCAGTCTCTTCCAATGTCTCCCAGGTTCGTCTATTTTACTGAATAGCTCTGAATCCGTACCTACTTGGACGTTTTTACTCATGAATCGGTAATAGGTATATATTTTTAATGAACAATCGACTTACCTTTAAGACATATATCAAAATGACCGATATGTGGTAGCTGATGAACAAAGGATGATACACGATCACTATCAGACAGACGAGAAATTACAAAGGGCTTTCGAGAAAAGACACCTAATTAGGTGTCTCTCCGAGAGATCGAAAATGCCAAGATGGCCGCCAACTCTCTCTTTTAGATGTTAATGAATAACCCTGTCATGGATACTATAAATATCTCTTCTGCCAAAAGAGAGTCAGACCGAAAAGAGATGTCTCTGTCTTAGTGAATAGGCCCCCTGAACTTAAATCATTTGGATGAGAAAATGGATTTCAGTGTCCTTCCCCTGGGCCTCACTTGAAACAATATCAGTTTACACTCAATTTAAATTACGACTTTTATTCTACATGAGTACCTTATTCCCGCCATCTTTGTAGAGATCTCGCGTTTCACACAAAAACTCTGAAATCATTAAAAAGGCCGAGTTGTCGCATTGTCAACAGATTTTGTCATCTTTTTTGTCCCCCAAAACAGATTTTGTCATCTGTTTTTGTCCTCCAAAACAGATCTGAACTGGTGTTGGTACAGCAAATGATAATTTGAAGTTGTGCATCAGAGAGAGAGAGAGAGGTACACTTATTATAGTGTAAAAGTGATGCAAAAGCATTTGCAGTTTACAACTTCATGAGTAGGTCTCTGATGCTGCAAGCGTTCTCAGCCAACGAGTGAAATTTGAAACTGTCATCTAAGCATATAATTCAAACAGCCGTCGAACAACCGTTAAATATTTCCTTTCCTACATGAAGTAGCCTTTTTATTTACGACTTTTTTTTCTTTCTTCACATTGTTATCTATCTGAAGCGTAATTGTGCACGTTCAGTTACTTTTATTTGCATCGAACTCTTGTAACGGTCTATGACCTCTGCAATCAACTGTTATCTATCTACATTCGTTCGGGACTAATTAATTTTGTCCCCATTAAGTGGTTGTCCCTTTTATACAGTGTCCCCAATAAGCGGATTCCACTTTATTTTGTATCCAATGCAGCATCAAATCAAAATCAATCTTTGAGATTATAAATATAATGGCACGATGAATTGTTTCCACTCCGTTAGTTCGGGCAATGCCATGTAAATTGTGTTTTTTATTTAAGTGTCATGTAAATAATTTGTTGTAGATTTTGAAACTGGTACATGAGCAGATTGGCTGCAGTTGTTATCCTATTATTTATTATTATTTCTCATGTGAGATTCTGATTTTGTATCAAGCTAATAATATCACATATTAATCAGAGTTAATATTTAGTCTGTGATTTTTGTGAATGGATCAAAATTGAATTGCCATTTAGAAGAGGTGTAGATAAAATGTTGGAAATTACATATTCTTGTACATTGTATGTGAGATATTGCATTACCACACGGTTAAACATGGGAAATTGCATACCTATCTTATCACAGATTTTGGCTTCAGTTTTTCTGGCCACGGATATTATCTCTTCTTTGTGGCTCTGCTCCTCAACCCTACCAAGGGTTCTTGTATAAGGTTTGTTTGGACAGATAGTTATGAACTGTTCAGGGTAGAACTGCTTTCTGGAGGATAGGGGATCAGAAACGTTCCCAACTGAGTGTCCATCCGAACGCTTTCCGATTATTCAGAACTTCTTCGTCTATCCTCTTCTACCTTGTGGTGTAAAGGTTATGATACAGAACCAATAACCTAAATGACATAGGTAACCTTCCTTCCATATTGGGACTGTAACTGCCTCGTTATTAGGGCACTTACAGTAGTACTTACAGCACTGAGCAAGAAAAAAGGACGCTGCATTTGAGTAGTCCAATTCGCTCAGGTAAACAGTCTTGTCCCTGTCATCTTGAAAGTGAAAAACTGAAAACTTCAATATAAAACTGACCAGAAACTGTTCGTTTCAAGAGGAACGGCTCAGTATATTTTGTCTGATAAGGTAAAACGAGTGCGCATGATCAGGATCAACAGTTCTGAAAAAACACCTTAGAACTGGTTCTTGATTGACTCTCTGAAGAACCATCGATTCTGAACCAGATATGGCGCTGTCCAAACGCTCAAAAAGGGGGCGTGGTCAGTTCATAAAGTTCCAAATGGTTCAGAACTGCCGGTCCAAACAGACAATGGTCTCTATTCGCTAGTCTGAATTGTAGGTCTAAGCGATTAACACCGGAATAAGACACACAGGGCATAGTCCATTCTCATAGCAGTGTCATTCGATATTTTAGTCACATACAGTTGTGTAGTAATCCGGTTTTGATTCAGTGGAATTTTCATGGGAGAACTTCATGGATATGTTAGATACCTGCTGGATGTTAAGACCATTGCGGACTTCAAAGATACGATCATATTTGCATATTCTTTCAACTTTTGTTTGGTCGATGCTTATTATGTAAAACATCTCGTATCTGATATCTTACACTTTTCCTCCTTAAATTAAAGTAAAATAGCTTTCTTGTGTGATATGAATGCAGGGATGATGAAACTGACGTAAGCCTATCAATAGAGTGCATGCAGCTCCTTCGACTCCTGTGTCTATCATCTGAGTACGAACTGACATCAGTACCCGACAAGATTAACCTTCCAATTCGTGAGGCCTTTTAATTCTATTCGTGAAACGAATTAACTATGCACCAAATCGATTTCCTGACACATGCGCAGTATGTCATTTCCACATGAGGGCTCCTTTTCCTCAAGTTTCTGCATGAACTCTATTACGAACGCGTCAACCACCTCAGTCGGACGCACAGATGCCATCCCGGCCTCATTGTCACAATCATGACGTCTCCCTAGTTGAATGTTAAAATAACTAAGTGCCATTATGAGAGTCCATGACTTAACACCCGCCAAAGCTTCTCAAAGTTTGTATTATTTCACCACTCGCAAGTCCTATTAAAAAGTTTACATTTCATAATTTTATGCATCTCTAAAAATCTCTTTTTATCGCTAGTGTATGTGCAAAAGACAAAACATAAGTATATAACGTCGGTGAATCTCCGAATTTTCAGATGTGATTTAAATAATAATATATATACGTAAATATGTTTATACGATTAAATTTTAATTCCAATTATTTTGTAAAAATGTTGTGAGTCTGCGCTCCCTTTCTTGAAGTAAAAATACACTTAGTAAGAAGTTGAAATTATAATTGAATTGATTATTTAGTTTATTTCACTACCACTTACCAACCCTATCAGCACATGATGTTGTTTTTATTTATTCGTGAGCCACAAAGTACAATTTAGGGTGACGGCCCTATTTACATTGTTCTAATTGAAATCACATGTGGTGAATTAGATCGTTGAAATTAATGAAAACATGGAATGAACGAAACAAAATAGGAAGATTGGCACCGAGTGCAGGCCAACATTTCAACTGCAATGGAAGCGAGATCTACAGCCTCTCGCACGTGTCACCAGTAAGGTTGAAAACGTCTCGAAGAAAAACATTTTGTCAGCTTGATCACGGAAAAACACTGGAATCGTGGATATGTTTTTGGAGCTCAAATTTACAGTAATGTATTCCATAAGTCTTCTGGGTAGAGAGGGTCTAGCAATTTATTGTTTTTGGTAACATACCTACTACTTAGCTAATTTTGTTTATCGGTATCGCGTTACACTTTTTGGTTTCGGAAATTTCGGATTGTCCCACAGCCTAAAAACATAATATATATCCATGTTAAAATGGAATTTCAGAACTATCACAGTCGAGTAACTTGACAGCTCTAAAGAATGAGGAGAAGTTCTGATCTAAAATGTGCGTCTTGTCACTGTGCCAGGGTTTTTCCTAAAACAAGGTGTACAAAAGAGCAACCTCTTAACTATATGAGGAGAATAGTCACGATCAGTAGCGGTGCGTGGGGTCTGAAAACGGTGGGGCACCAGACCAGAACACAAAACCAACAGGTACGTCTACAAAATACCCCAAGGCAACTACACCCTTCCCTTATTATTTACTGATACCAGTGATATTCAGCAAAGCTTATCCTTCAACACTAGTCATACAAAAACGTTGAGAATTTCTACAGCAAATTAGCCACCTAATTCATGTGTTACAAAAATATAGTAAACTAAAGCTGGGTTCACATGGTCGAAAAGCGTAAAGCCTCCTGATTGGCTACCGCCTAGTTGATGGGGGGGGGGGGGGGGGGGGGGAAGCGTCAACGCCGAGTTCACTTTTGGAGGTGACTGTAGCGTATTGGAAATGAGATATTTTGAGCGTTTACGCGCCGGAAAGCGTGTGCAGTAGACCCCATCCAAAATGGCGGATCCGTCACAGCTGATCTCCCACATCTTCCGGTAGACGAAAGACTCGAAAGACAAAACAACGCGGGAAAACAACAGCTGCACAGTTCTCCCGAGGCGCATTGCGCATTGGCGTTACGCCTCCATGCGAACCAACACTCGCGTTTTCAGCTTTTACGCGCCTCCCACCCTCGCCGCCTACGTCGATTACGCTTTTGAGCTTTTGAGCGTTTACGCGACCATGTGAACCCAGCTTCAAACACAACAAAACAATGACCCGTCTGCTGGTAGGTACCTACTTGAATCTTGAATGGAGAAGCTATTGACTAGAAGCTAGATAGTTATCTGTGTTCTGACGCCGATCAAACCACAAATAGCAAACAGGACAAATCGTACATAGGTACCACAAATACAAATCTGTCATCGGAATCGGACTGAACACAATACGCACAAAATTTAACGCAAAAAAATTGAAAACTGACAGAAAGAGAATGTGATTCAGAGAAAAACAAATCAGAAGAAGCATCTCCTATCGAGATGACAAATTGAATCGAAGGGATCAAATCGATTGTGAAATGAACGATTTTGGGGTTGAAATCAGATTCTGGGGCAGTGACCCAAAGTAGCAAACAACATTTTTATTCGACTGAGCTTGCGCGGACGGGCCACTTTTCTCAGTTGCCATGGTGACACTAGGTCCCAGGACCTGCCAGTTTCAGGAGCCTAGGTTTCGATTTCGATTGCACGACATCGAGTACTGTCTCTATATTCTGATCACATGCTCCGTCTAGGGAGCTACATAGATGACAGAACCACATATTGAATATCCGTAGCCAGAGAACTCTGTTGAGTCGCTGTTGGTTTGTGAAAAATGCTTTACCATTGTTACATATCACAGCTCTCCGTATAGATAACCCTTTATTATAATATATGTACTATTCTATACATAATTATGATATAGATCTCACACCCTCCGTAGGTTAATACCTAACCCCGTAGTCGTTACTAGGTACCTACCTGAATCACGAGTTAAATGATGCTAAAATAATTCTGCCGATGACCAACAGTACCTAACAAAAAGAAACACACATAACGAAGTTCTGAAAAGAAATTGTTGATGAGGAGTGAAAAAAGTTGCGAAAGTACCTACCACCAAACTCCAGCCCTTCTACGTAGATGGTATAATGAACCGTTGTGTAATAATTTACTGTTGAGTAATGATTTACCATCCTGTAGTAATAATTTACCCATCAATAATACTTCAACGTTTGTTCAAGTTTCACTACCTATCAACAAACTCCAAAAGAGCCATCATTTTTCAAATGAAATAATATCACAGAACAACCAACTCGACTTCATACTCCGACTATAAAATCAGGTGATCCCTAGCAATGATTTTATCTCCGGCCAATTTCCTATTGTCGGCGCGTCCCTGGTGACGAGATTTGGTCTGATGTATACAATTTCATTCACCCTGGTGTCGAAAATGCCTGTCGGTGCAAACTTCGGGTCCTTGCTGTGAACGAACGGCTGGACGTACGGTGCTCTGGGTGGTCTTAAAAAACTCCCAAGTTCGAGAACTATTTAAAACCGTTAAAAAATTCAC
This sequence comes from Leptopterna dolabrata, assembly GCA_954871275.1. Lineage (NCBI taxonomy): Eukaryota > Metazoa > Arthropoda > Insecta > Hemiptera > Miridae > Leptopterna > Leptopterna dolabrata. Next base: position 33,494,052 of record OX940984.1, read on the forward strand.
GTAAAAAAAGGTATAGGCGTTCTGAAAATTTCAACCCCTATTTTGAACCCCTTAGAGATGACTGACAGTAACGTCGAGCTTCGAGGACCAACTACACCCCAAACGGAACCTATAACCCGAATTTCATCAATTTTGATTCATGGTAACTAAGAAAAGTGGCCCTTACGGCGTACGGCGGACAGACAGAAATATTTTTATTGCAGTTTTGGATTCTACATAGGTACCTTGAAACGTAAACCATCAAATTTTGAGGGGGGGTAAGAATTTTTTTTTCATGCTCGATTCCAATGGTTCATTATTGAAAATAATAAACCAAAAACATAGCTCCAAGCTGATTTAGCTACTAGTCAATTTTTAGCTAGCCAATAATTTAATTAGCTGATGCCCAACAATGCGACCACCTAGCTGGGTGTTGAGTAAGGGAGTGATAATGGAGGAATCAAAGAGAGAACAATATTGTATATTCAATCGCCATAAAGAAAAATATGATTACTAGTAAAATACAGTTGCAGTTCTATGAAAAGAGGCGTTTTTTCGAAAAGAATATTCGGTACGCGGGAAATGGTAGTAATATTAAAGAGAATTATATTACAAGAATAGTGAGGAGGGGGGAGGATCAATAACAAATTGAAGATAAATGCAACGCGTGTTCACATAAGGTAAGATATTTTCGAGCCTTGGGCAGGTGCAAGTTCCTCTTCGGGGGCACCGCAAGCTTTTTTTACGTACTGGGGATTCACGAGGATTTCTTCTTCCATTTTTTGAAGCCGTTGATCCAGATCTATTGTCAACGCCATCTGAAAGAATGCAATGTACACTGTGAATGGTAGGAAAGTTATAGTTACCTATACAACGGGGATATTTTAGTTATAACACAGGTTGGTATATGTAATGAGACAGTGTCGAACTTTGGCTACAAGGTGAAATATTTCAAATTTCCTAAAATGTCAGTACGTAATGACGAATGAGAGGGTGCGTTCAAAGGTGAACAACTTTCATAATCTGAAAAGGCAGCAAATTATTACACAACAGTTTGTTAATTCCCTGTATACTGAATTCCTATTAGAGTAAAGCCACGATTACACGAGGCCAGTCGCTGGAAGCCAGTTCACTGGCGCCAGTAGCTGGCTCCGCGTAAACACCAATGGAGGCCAGCGGCGGGCCAGACCAGTCGAAAAATACCGTGCCAGTCGACCGGCTTGAGGAGCCTGAGGTGGTGTGACTTACCAGAAGTCGCCGGTAAGTCACGTTCCAGCCCAGTGGGCCGTCCGCCATCAGATTGATAGTAACTCTACAGTAGTAGAGTTACAGACTGACCGCGCAACATGCCAACAAAAAATTGGGACGACGAATTGGATCTGAAAGTTCGTTGAAGCCTACAAGGAATGTGACCGCACAAATGAATGTCACATGAAGTCACAGCACGAACTGCGCAAACTGTTATTTAACTGAACGCCGGACTGCCTTGACAACGCGCTCGCTTCCATGGTTTTTGCCAGCTGGACTGCCTAATGGCCTGGTGTAATTGCGGCTTTAGACATTGAATTAGTAGGGTCGGTTTTTACTGTGGATACCTACCTACCCACGCACGCGCACACACAGGCACAACAAAAATGCCATAAGCTCTCTATCGTTCGGCAATAACAGTAACATAAATACGCGCCATTTTGACCTCACGAGCCCCCCCCCCCCCCCCCACCAAGTCATTTTTGACATTTTGATGGTCGCTGACCAGACCCGAACCCCGAGAAACATTCCGAAATTTTCGTCTCATCTGGATGATTCGTTTGGCCGTGAACAACAAATTTGTACTTCAACAAAATCCAAAATCTTCAAATGAAATACCTAATAGCACTGAATAACAAACTCGATTGTATAAAGGCATGCGTGATAACAATCAGCTACTCCTTAGCAATACATTACATATAACATATCTGGGCTTCCTTATGAATCACAATGGTGTTGACGAAGAAGCTTTTCGTCCAAACTTCAGGGCCTTACTGTGAATGAACGGCTGGACGTGCAATGCTCCGGGTGGTACCAAAAAATCCTCACGTTTAATAAATTTGTTAGTCATAACCCCTCCCCCCTTCTATTAAAAACATGCCCTTCCATTAGAAGTTTTCGAGCAACGGCGTTTTGAAAATTTCAACCCCTATTTTCCGCCCCATAGAGCTAGATGGCTGACAGTAACGCCGAACTTCACGGACCAACTAGACCCAAAATGGGACCTACAAACCAAATTTCATTTTGGTTCACAGACGGACTTTTTTTTTAAATCCATTTTTGGATTCTAAGTAGAAAGTACTTAAAAAGCCTTATTTGAAACGCAAATCATCACATTTTGATGGGCTTAATTCTTGTTCATGCTCCATTCCCGCGGGTCAAATTTGAGTTTTTGGGAGTCAGAAATAGGTAAAAACGGCTAAAAATGTACAAATAAAAATTCAGTTCAAGTGGTATAAAGTTGTGAATCAATGCAAATATTTCAAAATCAACAGAAAGTTCACTTAACGGTGCGGTGAGACCTAAAAGGGTGGCCTTTTAGTTATCAACTGACATTTCTTGTTCTCTAGGTTGTAATACATATTCATGTTTCGGTAGCATAACTAAAGCGTAAAGCAAGTTGTCCAATTTAAGCGGTTGATAAAGACGCACCTCGTCTTCAAGCTTGCACAGCATATCTGGACTGTTGTATTTCTCCGGGTCATCGTGGAACACGACCATACCATCTTTTTGATTGATCGTCGCGAATATTTCTCCTTCCTCAATCTGCAAAGGGAGAAAACAAATCCAGTGAAATCCAACAATAGAGATTCCAAAACTAAATGAAAAGCGCTGCAAAGTCCTTGTCACATGGGTTTATGATTCTATTGGACATACCTACAGAAATGTTGGCTGTTCACTTATTGTTTCTTTCATGTGCAATAATTGAAATAGCTGTTTTTGGTGGTTTCCACCAATTTTGGCCCCCAAAAACACGAATTAGGCTATTTTTTGATAAAATTATCTTTGATCATTGATGGTGTCATTTAATACTACTTCTGGTGTTATACAAATTTATGGTGATTTCAGACAATTTTCCAGGTTTTTGACCCATAGGAAATGAACTTCGGGAGCTGAACCTTCGTTGCAACCTCAATTCTGAATCTTTGTCAAAATCAACTTCATATTCGGTCTTCTCGCCCTATAAAACATGGAAAACGATACCTCACAAGCTCATGTTCACTATAACCTAAAAAAAAAAAAAAACCTCGAAAACCCCTATTTTTACACCCATTTTTCATCCATAACACTCCTGGGTGTATTTCGATCGGGTTGCTGAGCTTCTGAGCTAGGACCAAAACGAAGCCTGTGTGCGAGAACGACGATTTTAGACCACAGTTTAAGGTAAATTCAAGGCTGAAACTTTGTTAGAACCTCAATTCTTCGCTCTTGGTCAAAATCGACATAATTTTCCGTCTGCTCGCCATAAAAAAAAAACATGGAAAACGATCCCTCAAAAGCTCATGTTACTAAAACACCAAAAGAACCTATTTTTCACCCATAACAACCCCGGGTATATTCCGATCGGGCTGCAAAGTTTCGGGACACAACTAGGACCCAAATGGAGCCTTGGTGCAAAGAACGAATTTTTTAGACCGAAAATGAAGGTAAACATGGATGATACGGCGGATGGACATGTCATTTTTGGAATCTAAGCACCTTGAATCGCAAAAGAAAAAAATTTTGAGGGGGTGTTCGAAAGATTATTTGCTGAGCAAATACATAGGTGTATTATTCACAGAATAACAAACCAAAATAAGGGAGTTCCAAAGCGTTACGAACCATGTTCAATATGTACCGCTCAGCTTGCGCCGGAGAAGAAAGCTGAACTCTACTGGCGACGTCGGATAAGGAGAGCGTAAGGAAGGTTTTGGTTAACCTCTGGATATTCTTCTTGTCCAGCGATGCGACCACCTGTTTGGTTAAACCCATGTTCCCGTCCCTGCAAAAACGAGACGTTTCATTCACGACAAATATTAACCAACACGACGCATCAATGGGGTATGTGCACGTATTTATTCCTACAATAAATAGTTCTTTTTCTATGATTTTCGAAGTTTCAACCAATTCTGACGTCACTACACCCCTCTCCTGGGCGTGACCCCCTGCCCATTCACCTGTGATAATAACCTTCACGGTACCTATGATAATAGTTTTCACGGTACCTGACAAATGTTTCTTGATATTTGCTGACAGCCGCTCTGAGATCTTCCGTGTTATTCGTGGCGTAGACGCTGGCCAGTTCGTGGTAAGCCTGGCTTAGTGGCTTGATGAACCTCCCAACTACTTGCGAGGTGTATTTGGGCATCGGTATGACCTGGAAACCAAGCTCTCATGTTTTGCGGGCTGACCACTGACTCATTTGGAATCGGAGTTAGTTAATGTGGAATTCAGCACCAAATTGATGTGAATTTTGATAAAAGCTTTCATAAACCTGTTCCATTCAAGTACCCCTCAAAACCCCCAAATAATCGGGAACAGAGTGAAAAGTAGGCTAACGTTACCTACTGCTTATGTATGGATTTTAGGATTTCAAGATTCGATTTGAAGATCCCAACCTCAACATGAACAATCAAGGCAAAATGTTTAGCTCCCCGAATCAGAAATATTGAAAACCCTTTAATTCACCCATAGTACTGTTATTTACCCTTTACTTCCCCTATCCCTATCAAAACAACATTAATTACTTCGGTTATAATTACGCTGACAATAGCGCCAAGTCCGGGTATAACGACCCGAATCCATAACACGTAGCGACCGTAGGCTGCCCGGAGCAAGTTTAAATACAGATAAACATGCAAACACTGATATCGAACCCATCGACAACCCATAACTCTCATAAAGATTATTTCCCATCAGTAGTTTTTTCTGGTGAAAAAGGTAAAAAATGCCAAACAGTTGAAAATGGGTTTTTTTAAATTTACCTATGAAGTTTTTCATTTTTTCTGCACTCACGAACTTAAATTTGGTTGTAACGCCATCGTCGTTACAGCCGAATTCGTTTATAACAAACGTATGCATTGGAAGGCAGACACATGACAAGTAAATCGGATGTAGACGGTTCATGAAGTGACGCCTCATTTAGCTTGGATAGGTAGTGTTACATTCAAGGAACGCACAGAGTAAATGATGATTTCAAATCAGGCTGGCTAGGCATAAAAAGGACCGATATATCGTAATAAAATATTGACATATAAACGAAAATATCCATATTACTGGCATATCTATACCCACTACCCATCCGTACTGCTAATCCCTATACAATACGGCATTTCCATCTTTACAACTGGTTTTAAATAAAGAACTTAAATCAGCAGAGGATTCGTCACTCTCTATTCCATGATATATCGCCCCACTGCACCAATGGCAATCAATATTATTGACTTGAAAGAATCATGCAGGTATGTCGTGGAAAAAATTTATTATCTAATTTCTTGGCACAAAGGAGATGATGTCGCTTTTATGCGCCAAATTTAGGTGACTACTCCAAAATTTAACTCAACTGGTCTTGAATTCCAGCCAACAAGTCGTTTGCCAAGTACATATATATAATCTATACATATAATAAAACAGTGTCTGTTTGTTTGTTTGTCTCGGCATCAATTGAGAACGGCTGAACGTAGAAAGTTGCGGCTGGTACCATTTGACGCAGAATTTATCTGGGAAGGTTTATGAAAAATCCGCATTTGAATCTGTCCATCCGTTGAAACGCTATGAATGAAATACTACTAAAAAACGTGTTATAATCACTTCTATGAGGACGTTTATGCTTATAATAACTTTGAACGGTTAGACGTAAATCCGATTGTAATTAGATTCTGGATTCAGCTCGACGAGTACATTCAAGTGGTACTTCAATCAGGATGTTAGTGGGAGGGGGGTACAGGTTATGAGAGGGGGGGGGGGGGGGGTCTACAGAAATTTCAAAACTACTTGACCAATTGGAGTGCAACTTTGGGAATTTGTTGTGTGAACATTGAGGAATAGAGAGTTCCTAGGAGATACGGTGATAACAATACCGCATTGGCTGTTAGAGCGAACAACATGGATGCTAACCCGTTGCCATGGGTTACGAGAGACAACTAGCATGATAGTCGGTATCTTAAAGTGACGTCAATTCCTTACTGATTGTTGAAGTACCGCGAACCTACCCCCCTCTTCTACCCCCTTCCATTTCAAAAGACAAAAGAGCACAACAAACCACTATGCGCCAGCTCTGTTAAATCTGAAGTCAGAAGCCTGTTAAATTTGAAGAACGTCTAATTAGTTATTGCAAAATTAGTTGCATAAAGTTGGTTTGCTTCTGCAGCACATATTTGGATTCTTTTGCAAAAGCCTGCAAAACCAGCTATAAATTTGTGAAACTAGGATTTATTATGAGGGAAAGGTAGGTCTAAACTAAAAAAGCTTAAGCGTTTGAAACCATTTAATTTTTTAGGCTAAGAAAACAATGTAAAGAACTGCAGGTTAAGAAAACAGTAGGTACAGAAATGTTTTACAGTAGGTACACCAGTACAAAACACGAAAAGCGGGCATAACTTGAGTAAGGATTACCAGAAATGTTCGTGAAGAAAGTTACTGAATTGTTTGCTGTTGCTAAATTTGGTTAAAGCAAGAAAGTTGAATCAATTCTTCACCCTCACTCCAACAAAAATCCGATTCTATGGGCTCTGGTTCATATCATTTTCATTATCTTCTCCGTTTATGTGTGTTTCCGTAACAACTTCTCCTTCCTCTTGATTCTCCTCAGCAGAAACAGCTTGAAAGGGAGGTAGGTATTTGGGTTGCGAAAACGTTGGTGTTTGAAAGCATGGTGGAAAATTCATCGCGATCACGTTTTCACCGTTAACACGTTGTAGGTACTCAAGGTTTTCAACATGTACTGTTTTCAACATATCAGGTTACATTTACTCACGGTCTAGTCGTTACGTTTCACGGGATCGAGAGGCGGTGACGGATGTATGCGGCAAAATACGTTACCCGTATGATACGTCAACCATTTGGCGCATGCGCAGAACACTTTTCTGAGACATACGGATGACGCATCTGAGCAACGGTATCGCCTAGGAACTCTCTAATGTTTCTAACCAGGTAGGGAGGGTTCATAGGATACGGGGGGGGGGGGGTTAAAGGCAGTTAGGGTTGGCATTGGGGAAGGTTTCTGATCAGTTGAGGAGGGGGGGGATACAGGCATATTAAAATACATGACCGTTGGCTCCATTTATTTAAATCGCAGCAACACGCGTCGGTTCAAATAGTATAATATATCATAAAACAGTGTCAGTCTGTTTGTTTGTCTCGGCATCGATAAATGAGAACGGCTGAACATAGAAGGTGGTATCTGTTATGAGTGGGGCCTGTCCTAAAGGGGGTGTCTGTTCTACCGTTGCGAAGCGCGGGTACACAGCTAGTTTTATATATATATGCGTGTGTGTTCAAGCAGGTAACCCGACTTACTTTTCCATGAAGAATGAGGGACACGAGGAGGTATTTCTTGTAGGCCTCTAGCATGATGTGGGAGACAGCCATAGCAGGGGTGGATATGACGACCTCAAACATGTACAGAGCTCGGTCGTAGTTTTTGAGAGCCGTGTAAATCATACCTCCATAGAAGTAGTACAGGAGGAAATATTTAGCGTCGAACTGCCCCGCCTGCAAATATATTTCAGAATAGTACCTCAAAACAATCCTTTGAATGAACTTGCACAGGTTATGACAGCCATCTTGACTACACAAACTGACAAAAAGACCCCCTAAAGGCTAGCGCCCACTGGAGACGGGCCACATCGGGGCGGGCCTCATCACAAAAAACGGGCATTTCGATCGTGAGTGTTTGCATGGAGGTGCGTCCACTGCAGGCGGGCCGCATCGGGGCGGGCCTCATCGCATATTTCAATCGCCCCCCAGGCGGATTTTTGCGGCTGTGCGAGGGGTCCCGGCCCGCCCCGATGCGGCCCGTCTCCAGTGGACGATAGGCAGACGGATTTCAGATTTGACATGGAGGGAATCTAATAAACAGGGGTGATTGTTTTATTTCATTAATTTTATTCTCGATTTAATTATTTTCTTTCATTGTTTTCATGGGTGTCGTCGGTACACGCAAATAGTAGCAACAACCATGTGGTAACTTGGAATTAAATGTACACTGAATGACTTGAAATAAGGTATATATTTTGAGAGAATCCGGAGGTGTAAAAACATAGGTAAAACATAGAGCCATCGAATAGAACAGAATAGTTTGATGGTGGTGGTGGTGGTACTTTTCGTACAACATCCGGAAATACTGAGAGAACTTGGTCCCGTCGTCCAACAAATCTGCAAATAAAGAATGGTACTCCCCGAACACTCTTCTCTTCAAACAGATGTCGTGGACCCAATAGCGGTGCTTCCTTTTCTGCTGTTTTCTTTTCGCATTATCCTCATTTAATGCCAGCATTAATAGAAGTTCTTCGTCAGAAGAATCCATGGTGGAACGGCACAAACAAACAAAACACGGAACAGCAGAATGAGCACGAAACCGATTCGAAATCCCGCCTTTTTTCTCGTTCCCGCTCAATTTTTCCGATGCGATGCGCCCCGCCCCGTCACCCCCAGTGGACGCACTATCTATTTTGCGATGAGACCCGCCCCGGCCCGCCCCGTCTCCAGTGTACACTAGCCTTAACACGAAGAATACATTCAATTACATACTGGTTTAGCACTTACTTCATCAACAGTTGCAATCGACGTAATATCAGTGTCCAGGAACTTGAGAGCAGGTTTGAAACACTTGGCGACGAGGCAAAGGTGGCAGAGATCCGCGTGGACGAGAGTCAGTTGAGAGGGTGACGTTTGGATTTTGGTAATAGCCACGCTCATCAGTTCAATTCCACGTAGAGGCATCTTCGCCTCCACCAGCTGCTTGGTGGTGATGTGACAGAGTTCAGCATCTGCAAGTTGTACTTTAAAATATGAGTCCAACTGGTACCACCACGGTACTCTGTTTATGATGACCTAATAGCATGGATGACGTTTGAATGCTCCAATAACAATGATTCGTTAGGTTTGCTAGCATTGACCATCTAACAGTTATCTGACCGTCAGAAAGGCTTTTCTGACTGTATAGTATCCATGACCGGCTGTTTGCCCTGTTTTCCTGACTCTCCAAAACCTGTTTTCTGATCGCCATTCCAGTCCACAGAAAATCTGACGGAGAACCGTCCATGCACAGCCTTCTTGATTCAATTGTTATCAAACCCTTCCCAAATGCTTATCAAGACTGCACTGGATCATGGAAGGTTTCTTACAGATTTCTAGGAGTCAGCTAGCCACCAGAAAAAAAAAACCGTGCGAGCGAACCTATGGCCTCTGTCAAATCGATAGCGTGGACTCAACAGCTTTTGTGAATAACATTAGTGTTCTGTGGCAGTAGAATGATGGAGTATAACTTTTTAATGGAGTATAACTTTTTATGAACACCATAATTTAATAAATAAAAATTGACTCAACTACCATCTCATCTCTTCTAAATTAGTTGAAATAGCTCTTTGTGCTGAATTGACCTGAATCAGCCAATGACACAGAGGCTACCCTCTCCACAGAGACTAACATCCCTAGCCTCCTAAAGACCAACTCCTAACCACCTTCCACGTTTGATAATATGGAAGCGACGTGTTATCTAGACCAGGCTGCTTTGTATGATGTGAATACACTCCACAACTCTGTAGAATTCGGAGGAATGAATGTTCCACACAGGAAACATGTCTTCACCTGCATTCTTACACAATGCCATACTTTGTCAAGTATAGATGATATCTGTTTGGGTAAGGTCAACAAATGAAGACTTACAGGACTCAGGCGAGTAGCGGATTTGTTCCGGGACGCAACCAGTGATGAACTCGTGGACCTGGGAGAATAATATCTCTTGGTAATCAGCCTGCTGGGTCGACTGTCCATTCGGCTGTGCGTTAGGTGGAGGCAGCGACAGTTTGACGCCGAGAACCTTAAAATTCGAAAGAATCGGAGGTATTATAATTCACAACCTATATGTGTATATCAAGATGTTGAAGAACGGACACATAATAATGATAATTCACAATAATATTTTAATACAACTCTCTTCAGGTATTACACATTAATTATGTATAATTTATTACATTCATCTGAGAACAAACCTCGAGCATGGCGAGTGAATGCTGCTGCAAGTCGAGCATCTCGAGGACTGTGTCTAGGCGTGGGCCATTTTTCAACAGAAGGTCAGTCGATTTATGCAAAACGTCACACAAGTCTCTGAAATTTCCTGAAATTCCCATTAGTAGAAATCAGATTAAAGGTTTCGAAGTCGCAGAAAAGTATTAATTAATACTTTGCAATAATTATTCTATCTTGCCACAGAATCCACATATTATTAAAATCCCTAAAAGTACGCGTGCAACGTTTGTTGACATTTCAATTTCAACGAACCTACGGTGATCCATAGGAAACCCACGAACATTCAGTGGTCATTTTGCAGGGAAGCCGCCATGCAGCGAACGCGGAAAACGGACCTCTCTCGCTCACATCTAAACCTGAACCATCAAAGTGTTCCTCGAAAAACTGACAGGAGGGGATCGAGACGCTCCATGCACAACTAAACACCCTGTACTAATCTAGCGAACACAGTGCGTCGAGTGGAGGCCAAGCGTATACGAGCCTTTACAGAAATTTTTTACTTTTACCAAAATAAAGATCATTAACTATATTCTGCGTCGAATGATTACCTTAAACATTCAATTTGGTTCAGCTGTCTAGTCGGAATCGGCAGTCGTTCGGACAAACAGTCTTGGACCGTCCTATCTAAGCCACGTCCCTTTTGTGCGTTCGGACACCACCAGAATTGGTCCTGGATCGAGTTGACTGTTCGGACAGACAGTCTAGCACCGTTCGGGACCAGTTTTTACAGTCCAGGACCCTTCGGGACCAGTTTTAACAGTCCTGGATTTGTTCGAGGACTGCTGATCCTGCACATGCGCACTTGATGCTTCTACATTCAGGTTATATGGAAGGTTACAATGTTTCAGGTTATCCATTCGGAATCATCAACAAGTGTTCAGAGATACACAGTTCTGGACTTAATCCTGGACAGTTCACTCCCCTCTTTTTCAGAACACAGGTACATCCTGGACTGGTCCAGGGCTGTCTGTCCGAACAAACCTACAGTCCTGGATTTGTTCAAGGAATGTTGATGCTAGCCAGACATGTGCAATCAATGCTTCTACCTTCAGCTTAAACGTAGAAGGTTACAATGTTTCAGGTTGTCCGTTCGGATTCATCAGCACGCGTTCGGACAGACACGGTTTTGGACTCTATCCTGGACGGTTCTGTCCCCTCATTTTCAGAACGCGGTTCCATTCTGAACTGGTCCAGTACTGTCTGCCCGAACAAACATGGGCAATTTTTTCCATTTTGACTGAGTGTGTACGGTCAGTTTCACCATAAATAAACCGATGTGGAGGCTGCACACAATATTTCCATGTTCTTGATAATTGTATGGCTACAAGATTGGCGGCAGGGGCCTCGATATCTCACTTTCAACCACTTGCTGGCACCACACCAACATAATGCTAGTAGGTAAACCTAGTAAATGTTGGACTTATAGACATGTTTTGCTGTCAGTTAGCCAAATCAAATGCAATCGAGATCAAAATCAATAGATGATGATCTACATAATTGTCTACATGATCTACATCAATAATAATCAATAGGCACGATCTACATAATTCTCCTAACGGACAATTCGGTGACAACCACACCAATTTTGGTCCATTTTTACGGCAGTTACCTATCGCTGAAAATCGAGCTTATAAAACCCGACATAACTCCCCTACTTTTTCAACCAGAAAACTCGTTCCCATCTCAAATTCATTATTTCAACGAGCTGAACAAAACCCAAAAAGAAAGAAAAAGACGGTATTTTGAGGAAGTTATGACCATTTGGAATTCCAACATACCTACGTACAACGTACGGAGCACATCGAGCGTAAAACCGTACAGAAACTCGTTTTGAGCACTTCTAAGGATAGGTTTTCTCGAACACCTATTTTTGACGGTATAACCATACTTCCTATGTAAAAGGAATAAGAAAGCAATACGTATGTACTTTATAATCGAACTAAATCATTCGCGATGAAAAATCATGGAACCAATTTCAAAATAAAAACCGCAGTTATTGACGCATTTACTCTAACAACTTATTATTGTTTTGTTACTGAAGATGGTTTGATCACCGAAACCGGTACAATATATTTTTAGTATGCCTATTAGTGGACGTAGTTTTTTAGTTTTACTATAATATCGCTGGATTTAAAATATTATGACAACTAGTATGTATAATAATATTATATCTACGTATAACTTGGTTTTGGCTCAAGAGTGGAGGGTGAGTATGTTTGCAGTAAGATGACGGCTGACGATCGAAATTTATGTTCACTCTTCGGTAAAACACCTAGGGAATAAGATTACCTACCTCGGGAAGTAGGTATGTATAGGTAAGTATCTTGTACACTTGCACTAGAAGCCCTCAAGTTTAGGGCAGTTTAATCTACAATGAGGTGGGTTACCTACCTACTCAAATTTCAGCAGTTCAGGTAGGTAAAACTCGGGAAGAGATGAACGAACGAAGTTAAGAATGTCGGAAAAATACCGCAAATATTTATATCATACTTATCGGACCATTTGATTTCGGGGCTTATAACCTAGGATAGCTATTACATAAGAAAATTATCTAAGGTCCTTATTTTTACGATCATTTACAAGACTACCTACTCAACGGCTTCAATTTTTCCGAACGTGACTACCCAAACTCCGCGTTGATCTATTTGCATAATGTACCGCGATTACGTTATATATCGCTCTAATTGATTATGATAATTATTGATAGTTATTCGAAACTGATAAGTAAATCGTATCAAATAATGAAGAACGATGATGTCCTTTCTACTGCCTACCTTTAGATGACAGGGTCCGCACATTGTGAACGAACTGCTCCAGAGGCGATGCCATTTCACCGGATAAAAACTACGTCAAGGAAACTCAGTTGTTCCGTAAAACACGATCTGGCATTTCAAATAATTGAGAAATTCATCAAATTTGCGATAATTAGTAAAAAAAGAAAGAAAAAATTTCCAGCGTGAAATAAACCGCATCAAATTATAGAACCAAGTTGAAGTAGGCGAAGGTGAAAGTTGAAACGTGTCGCTTGCAACTTTCAGGGGCAGCCCCGCAACACTTCAAAATCCTAGTGAAGTCGACTGAAGTTTGTGCTTGAGGTGAATGGAGGAACCCACTTAGTTTCATCGATAAAAGCATCCTGTTCTGTAGTTGTCTCCTGTGCTTAAAAGTACCTTGGTACCTATATCACGGGAATCTATGCTCTGGTGGGACACACAATTCCACGAAGACAATGGCAACGAGTAGTCCGGTAAAATTAAATGGAAAATAATTAGGTATTAGGTACGTAATGTATTTATCCCAATTAAGATGTACCTGCCTCCTCATTCAGCAAGCTTTGTTGCAACCAGTGTTGCCAACCACGATCTACGAACTTTTGGAACTACACCCATGAACTTCGTTTTTAAACAGTACGAACTTTTCGATGAATTTGATAAATAAATAAAATTAAATGAACCATTGTTCTTAATACATATTGTCCATGATGTAAAAACAGTGCTGTTGACTTTATTCCTCAATGCAACGATCCCTCTTGAAAATAGAACTATTTAATTATTGGGTTCCTATCATTATATATATTTAAACATTACCTATTTTAATGTTTTTGTTTTTTTAATCGATTTGGTAATTTAGCAGGGTTTCTCTAACTTTGCAAGCCCCCCCCCCCTTTCTCACCAAATCTACACAAATTATCCAAAAATTCACTATTAGCACATTTCCATTTTTCACAGATTTCAATTCTTCTCTTTCAGTTCCAAAAATTAGTACATTGAAAATTTGTTCAATACCTACTGCATGACGCAGGTGAATAATTTGTAGGTTTGTAAAAAATTTCCTTTTTTTTCATGCCACTCCACTCATTGTTTGAGAACCCTGCCTTGTAGAGCCTACAACCTTCGGATTTTTATGTTTGCACTTTTCTGTACAAACAAGCTGTAGGTACAAAGGTTTGCATTAAAAATCATGCAAACAATGGGAATCACATTCAAGTTGGCGTACCTATAAAAAATGGATATAGATCTCATTATTTATTTCTTAGATCTCTTTTCTTTTTTTAAATAAATAGTATTTATTATAGTATAATATTTGGCATGATATTTTGGTACTTTGATTTGTGTGGATATGATATTTATGTTGATGATACTTATTGGCATGATATTTTGGTACTTTTTTTGTGTGAATGACTATAAATATATTAACTCTATTATTACTATTGGTATATAATATAATAACTAGCATAAATATAATAGCTAATATTAACTCGACGAACTTTTGAACTTCTGAAACTTTCTAGGAACTATTTTATTGCCCTTGGATCTACAAACTTCCGTTTTTGTGAGTTGGCAACACTGCAACCTCCCCTCCTGTGCCCCGTCACCCAGTCTGCCTGGAGCACGTGACGGGGTGGTAGGCTAGTGGCGGTTTTTTTCAAAATTCACCTCGGAAGACAACAATTGGACGGCATTAACCAGAAGGGAACCAACCACAAAAATGGCAAAATGAGATAAGAACACTATGAGATGGGTTAGGTCGGTCTACGCTTTCAGCTAAAAGGAGCTATTATTTTGATAAGGCTTTCCCTCCGAAATTTGAATTAGAAAAAGTTACTGAATCCAGAATGGCCTTATCTGTTTCTCAAAAAAGAACCACACAAGTCACCGGTTTTGATTGAAAAGATAATGGCGTGTTGTGATTCAGCAGAAGGGAGCCAAGACGGTTGGTGCTTCTTTTGGATAGAATGTGGCCTGAAAAAAAGGAAGTAGGTCCTGAAAAAAAGCGTCTGATTTTGTGGTGATTCGTGCGGGGGACAAAACAGAAACATTAAAATGGTTTTAATGTTGAAATGTTGTCTAGAATCTCACCCTAGCTTGGAGACGATAAACCTAGAATTTTTGGTATCTGGTCACAGCTTCTTACCTGATGACACTGATTTTAGCGACATAGAGTCAGCTCTTTCACACGTACAGAGACTTAACCTGCCTGAAGACTACGTCAACGTTATGAAGAGTGCAAGGAAGAAGAAACCATTCATAGTTACCCAAATGACATCACAAGACTTCAAGGGGACGCAGAAACTGGAAGGGAAACTAACCGGAAAAAAGGAGCCAGTGACGAGAAAATGAGCTGGTTGAAAATCAGAGAAATAAAAGTTGAAAAAAATCAGCCTTTTCATGTATTCTGTCGGTCTGATTTTGAATCGGACTTCTCGGTCATAAATTTGGAAAAAAAAACAGTGAAAGGGAGGAAAAAATCATATAATCAATCCAACTTTTTCCTAGACAGTTTGGAGCCCATGTGGCAAAACGGCAAAGCTGTTGCTGCTCCGAAACTGAAAGACTTAAAATCGCTCATGAAACCTGCTGCCCAAAGAAGCAAAACAATTCTACAGTTCCTTGGAAGGTTCCTTGACTACTGAAGATGACATAGATGGATTTGGAGTTGCACCAGATTTCGAAGTTGAAGATTAGTCGACCGATTCGGTTCATTTCTGGCAATATGGTGTTTTTTTTTTGTTTGGTGATCTGGTTTTGGTTCTGTGTCGTTCCTTTCATTTGGGTTTTGAAGCTACCACCTGAGTAGCCATTTCCTACAGCCAAACTTGTACATTGCTCATAGTTATTGTGCAATAAGAAAAAGTAACTTTTTACAGCAGTATTGGAGTTTTATATTATACTCCATTAGTCATTTAGCTATACCTTAGCTAAAAAGTTTACAGCTGTGATTCAATGCAACTGTGATTTTTGTCTTTGAAATTTTAACAAATTTTGGTTTGTTACCTAGCCATTTAGCTATAGAGGAGATGAAAGTTTTACTTGATTGTGATACAGAAAGGCTGTTAATGTTTTTTTTAAAATAAAACTATACCTCTCAACATGAGGTAGGTACCTACCTCATGTTGAGACTGAAAGAAAACTGATCTAAAAAAATTCATTTTAAGAATATAATAATGTTCCGGAGCGTATAGTCATTTTTTTGCTATTTTTTAAAAATATAGGTATTTATTTATCAATTGGGTATAGTACGTGAAATACCTTGAAAGGTGACACAATATCATTTACTTCTGAAACTCTAAAAATTTTGAGACTGAAAAAAAAAACTGATATAACAAAAGATTGGCCTAAAATTTACTCATTCTTAGTCATATGCCTTTTAAAAAATGCCTATTATTATGTTCATGAGTTTATGGAAAGTTTTTCAACAATTTGATTGTAAAATAAATAACTACTATGCATCAAACTGCTGCTGCATTTATATTATCACACCTACCAATAATAACCAGAATTTTTGTGGTCGAGAAAAATTGTATTCATAGAATATGGTATATAAAAACTTATATAACTACATATATTTTGGAGGATTTGTGAGGGTAAAGCCATGTAGGGTATCGTTTTCAAAGGGAAGAATGATGAATGTTGGTTTGCTGACAACTCATGGTTGAATGAGAATAGTCGTTGAGAATTTCTCAGAATGGAACCAGCTGAGGTGGTTCATCACTCAGATTTTTTTTACAGCGTTTTCTCAAATCTCAGAAAGGAACCATCCACATATAATTTGATTTTTAAGCGTTCTACTGCAGTAATTGCATTTTTTCAAAGTGGGAAATGACGCAGAATTCAATTAGGTTTGAGAGGAAAAGAAGAAAATCCCAAAACAATCAACACCTGATTTGCAAACTTGAAAAAACTTTGATGCCTGATTACTCAAAACTAGGAAACTGTGGTTGGTTCCCTTCTGGTTAATGCCGTCCAATTTCTGGACTACTATGTCGTTTTCTTGTGTGTTTTCTCCTCGAATCGCCTCGGAATCCAACGAATTAACCGCGTGTAGTGAAATGGGCAATCGAAACCTTACGGGAGTGCGTCGGTTGACCCGTGTTGATCGATGATTGTGTTTAGTGCTACGATTTGAGTTTCTTCACCTTCATCCTCGGCTCTTCATCTACTAAAGGTAGGTGCGCGACTTTATTATTATCCTAAGTAATATTTCTTTATAATAAATTATATAATGGGGGGTAATAATCATGAAACGTTTGACACAAATATAGGTACTGAAACCGCACTAGCAATAGTAGGGTTCGGTACCTACCTGCTACATTATGATTTTCAACACCAGATTTTATTAATTATTATTGTTGCAAACCGATGCAATACAGACCCTTGACGATGAGCACCTATGAACTTGCTTCTTGACTTTCGTCTAGGTACATTTCAGCTGCATACAACGAATACACCAACTATAGGTCGACCATAGGTGGTTTTCGAAAATTCGAAATCACTGTTCAGGATTCGTAAATCCTTAGGAATCGCTAAGGATTCGAAATCACTGTTAAGCATACTTCGTACATGTCTTTTCTTCATATAATTTCGAAACCAGGGGAATTGAGGCTCTCCGTCCTGTTCCACAATGTTTTACAAATTACCTGATGCGCGTGTAACTTGTAAATCCCGTTTCACAATCGAATTCTGCATGAGCCAATAGGGACTTCTTTAGCACTGTGATTTAGGTTTTCCCACCTTCATCCCCGGATCTTCCTCTACCTACTAAAGGTACCCACGTAAGTAGTACTGTTGTGTTTAGTAATAGTAATATTTCTTTACAAAACTTTGAGGGTAAATGGAAATGCTAATTTATACAGGTTCCTAGTTTGTAGGATCGAACTGTATGACCAACCGTCCCCTCTCCACAAAGGCACTTTGGATTGTCTATGGAATACAAGTGAGTTGTCTAGTTGGGAAACCATTTATTTGCAGTGTTTTGTTCTCGATTTCTTCAAAACGTCTACGTAGCGTCTTCAAAACGTCTGTAGCGACTTGGAAATAAATATATTATGTGATGTTGGAGACCAAGCCAATATCAACCCACTCATCACATGAGCATCAACCTAGGGTACTACATACAGTTGTACTTATACGATAGGTATACCTACCGTACAAGTGCAGCTAATTTATTAATTATTAATTATATTTACGTAGCACTGTAGTACAGTTAGGTACGTAAAACCCAACCATGAACTATTCATTCGTGTTGATGTAATCCGATGTTAGCTGGTGGTAAGCCCTTGATGTCCTTACCGCCTTCACCCTTTCGCATCGCAGCTTCAGTTGAAAATACATTTTTTGGAGAAGTTTTTAACTATATACTGCCATATTGCTGAGCTCAGAATCACAAAATCATCGCTTCTCATCAGAATCGAAATTTGTTTTCAACTAAAGTTCGAGACCCATTTGGTTCGGTCTCGAACCAAATCGGTCTCGAACTTAGTTGAAAATGCATTTCGATTCTGATGAGAAGCGATGATTTCGCGATTCTGAGCTCAGCAATATGGCAGTTATAGTTAAAAACTTCTCCAAAAACAGCGTTTCAGACGAACTTATAAGTATCTGGCCTATTTCTGAGCTCAGAATCATGACATTTGTAAAAATCTTCAAACTAAACGGCTTTTTGGGCGTTTCGGAATCGAATAGGAATTTGGTACCTACCTACCTACATTTTGATCCAGTTTTACGAGGTACCTTTTAGGGGTTTGTGAATCACATGCGCATAAAACCGACCTTCCACTGTGAATAGGTAGGTACCTACCTGCTCCAATCGTCTTTCTCTAGTGATTTTAGGCAGATTTGAGAATATTGACCAGTTCTGAGTAGAAAATTTGTCGTGAACAGATAGAAAAATAAATAAGTACCTACTTCTGACTGTATCCACCCTTTTAATTACTTCAGGGGGCCCCATTCAATTAAATCTGTAATAGTGGGGAGTGCACCCGGGGTTCTCGTGCCCAACATTGGTAGTTATTTTGTATTTTGACAACTCCAACACAGCAGTTGCCTCTTAAATTTATTACTCTACCGAATAACCACAATAACATTGGCTTATGACACCCCACAACCTATCCATACCCAAGGAACGGCGGACTTCCGCGTCCCCCGCATTGTACGCCAACCCATCTACCTCGACCATTGTACATAATCTATACCCAAATCTAAAATATTGTAAATACCCTATAACTTATACCCAAATCTAAAATATTGTAAATACCCTATACCCTAAGCCTAACATGTTGTAAATACTAATCTTACTCGCTAACCATTGTAAATAACCTAATCTTAATAACTAATCTTACTCGCTAACCATTGTTAATATCCTGTACCCTATACCTAAGTCTGAAACATTGTAAAGAACCTATACCCTAAGCCTGAAATGTTGTAAATACTAATACTACTACTACTAATACTACCACTACCAATCAATATCTACCTATGTACAGCTCGCAATGTAAATACCCTTAGCCTTAAGCACACTTTTCAACTAGACACCCATGTACAACTCGCAATGTAAATACCCTTAGCCTTAAGCACACTTTTCAACTAGAATTAAGAACGAGGCCTTCCGCCCCCATTTATGTTTGCCGTGGCCCTCAGCCGTTGTCACCTTTGGCCTTCCGCCCCACTTATGTTTGCCTTGGCCCTCAGCCCTTGTCACCTTGCGCCTTCAGCCCCACTTATGTTTGCCTTGGCCCTCAGCCCCTGTCAACTTGTGCCTTCAGCTCCATGAATTTTGGTTCAAACTGGGGGGACCTCTGTTGTGAGTCCCTCCCGGGAACACTCCTCTAGTAAACTTAAGTTCGCACCAATATTCAAACGCAAAAGTTAGTTCCGTCAATAAACAAAACGAGTGGGGAGACAAGCCACAGAACCCAGGGTACACAACCTGGAGCCCCACCTCCAACCCTTAACAGGGGGTTGGAGGGAGAGGCCTCCTTTTCCTATAAAACCCTGGATCCTGCGACTTTAGCTTCATTCGACACTTCCTCTAACCAGCTCTCTCTTCTCTCCTCTACCTTGCTCTCTCTCCTCCTCTTAAAAGATCCTAGATGTCGGTGGTGGTCAGCCCATAACCGCCTAGGCAAAACCTCCTCCTCCAAAAGATTCCAGATGTCGGTGGTGATTCGCTCATAACCGCCTAGGCAAATTCTACCACTCACCTCAAAAATTCTACCTCTCCAAAAAGATCCCAGATGTCGGTGGTGATTCGCTCATAACCGCCTGAGCAATTTCCCTCACACCACCGTGATGCAATTTTAAATTCATGACCGCCGCTGCGTCCTTCCCGCTCTCATTACCACCTTTCTACCCACATGACCCCGCGCTATGGTTTTCTCAGGTGGACGCAGCGTTTTCGGCCGCAGGCATCCGCAGCCAGAAAACCCGCTATTCCCGCATCATCTCCCTCCTACCGTACGACATTCTCCTCCAGACGTCGGACATCGCCCCCGACGCCGCCGCTGCGTATGACGACCTCCGCAGCCGCCTTGTCTCGCTCTATCAACCATCGAAGATCGCACGAATCGCCGCCCTATCACAGCCCCAGCACCTCGGAGAAATTGCTCAGGGCAATAGGCAGCTCGGCATATTTCTTGATTCTCCGCTGGATATTTGGGTCCGTCTGCAATGCTGGAACGAGGAGTATAGAAGTAAGTACCTAACCGGGAGCTGAATAGCATTATGAACAGTAGGGTGGTCACAAGGCAATAGGCAAAATTTTTTTTGAGAAAATCACTTCTGGCAACCCCCTAAAAGGTGCCATTTGACTAGAAAATGAGATTCGCAAAGTTTTAGGTCAATCGGATAACGTGAACCCGTGCCGCATTGAGGTTGAAGATCAGAAAAACTCACTTTGGTCTCATTTTATTTAAAATGTTATCTTCTTCAACTTTTACTTCCATAATTTTTTCGCTGCATCCTGTAGATTTTATGTTATTCAGCTTTTCCCATCTTAAAACGTGGTCCGTTTCAGCAAATGTGCCTTTTTACGCATACCCCTAAAAACCACACTCCAGTCAATGAAATCGACCTCCAGGCGATTTGACACTTCTTTATCACTCTGGTTTATTGAAAATGAGTATGTTTCAGGTATAAATGTAAAGGTTGAGGCTGTAATAAGGGGAGGGGGGATCTAGGTAATGAAGGGTATTTAGACCGGTGAAAGGTAAGGAAGTGTGACCTTTAGCTTTGTATTCGCTGTTACCTGTTATCTCTATTACTGTGAATCATCGATGGTGATTCACCTTCACCATATTGGCTATGTACTCGTGTCGAATTATCTAGTTTTAAGGAAATCAGTTCTCATTCGGAAGTGCAAGGAGTAACATTCCACAATTTTTCCAACATTCCACAATTATTGCAAAAAGAACTTTTGTACTTAGCATGCCGTCATCATATTTTGGAAATTATTTTGAAAGCCGTGTTTGATAGCAAGATAGGCTCGACCACTGGTCCTGAACCTAGCGTTTTCAAAAAATTTCAAGTTGGGTGGCCTAAGTTCGACCAAACTAAATACAAAACTAGTCTACATGATGATAATACGAGTATTAGATGCAAAATTAGTAACATTAATCAAGTTTCACTTTTTTTAATGGAACATTTGGAAACCCTGCAGCCCAGAGAGGATTACAAAGAGTTTCTTCAACTTTGTTTAGTGTTTATAGGGCTTCCTCCCCAAAACTTTTCTTTTAAAGCACCTGGTGCAATTCATCACGCCAGGTGGATGGCCAAAGCAATTTACTGCCTCAAAATTTATCTTTTTAGAGATCAATTGTTATTAACTCAAAAAGAAATGAAAGGAATAGAAGAAATTTGTGTTTTTATAATAAATATTTACGCCAAGGCATGGTTCAATGCCCCCAAACCTGCTTTGGCCCCTAAACAAGATCTGGAAATGTTGAAAGCATTAGTAGAGTATAGGAAAATTGACACAGAAATAGCAGATAAGGCTTTGTCAAAATTTGTAAACCATCTGTGGTAGGTACCTCAGCTCAGAGAAAATAGCGTTCTCGTTTTTCGACCACACTTTAGACGACAACATTAAAAAAAGTATGGCCATGAAATTATTTTCCCTAGGTGAACCCGATAGTGAAATTGATGGTAGGGATAGAAAAGCGATTTTAGATTTTGCACATGTAGAGCAAATTTTGGATAAGCAACTTGATTTTTTTGTCACCTCTCAAACCTTGAATTTTTTCAAGCGGTTTTCCATAGAGACAGATTTTTTAAACACCGATACACGCTTATGGAACAAAAATCCTCATTATTTGCATGCTAAAAACATAGTGAACGGTTTAAGGGTAGTCAACGACACTGCTGAAAGAGGAGTGAAATTAATACAAGACTTCAACTCTTGCTTGACAAAAGACGAAGAACAGCGCCAATTTTTATTAAAAGTTGTGTCATAATGTAGGAAAATTTACCCTGATGTCGATAAAGCCTCACTATCTAAGCCATTAATGTAGTTCTAAATTCAGTGGTGTTGGAATAGATATATTGTGTTGTAAAATAAGTTCCAGGCTATTATTTTCTATACAAAAAACTTTCAATTTGTATTATTAAAACACTTTTTACATAATTTTTATTGTTTTTTGTGCATTTCATAGCACCCACCACCCACCCATCTCCCCCCTACCCCCTCCATATATTATATGTTAGATTCAAATGTATCAATTTTTAATATACCAGAGTGATAAAGAAGTATCAAATTGCCTAGAGGTCGATTTCATTGACTGGAGTGTGGTTTTTAGGGGTATGCGTAAAAAGGCACATTTGCTGAAACGGACCACGTTTTGAGATGGGAAAAGCTGAATAACATAAAATCTATAGGATCTAGCGAAAAAATTATTGGAGTAAAAGTTGAAGAAGATAACATTTCAAATAAAATAAGACCAATTTCAAGTCTCTAGGACAAATGGTTACTATATGAGGAAAGAAATAATATTTTTATGAAAAAAAGTGAGTTTTTCTAAACTTCAACCTCGATGCGGCACGGGTTAATGTTATCCGATCGACCTAAAACTTTGGGAATCTCATTTTCTAGTCAAATGGCCCTTTTTAGGGGGTTGCCACGATTGAATTTCGAAAGTTGACTTTTTGTGACCACTCTAATGAACAGGGTGGACTTTGTGCGTTTTGCCAGATAATAACGAGGGCTTGAAAGAAAAATGAAATGGTTAAGAGTTTATTTTTATTACACAGTAAAATTTATTATACACGATTTTTTTTATAAATAAATATCAAATTTTTTAGTAGAGTATAAAAAGTAAAAATTCAGTTTCACAGCCATAGGGTTTTTAGTTTTACTTTTTTTTAACATTTAAAATAAGCCAGCGTTTTTCTTCAGATTAGTCTGTTTCCATGAGGGCATTTTCTTGAATTCTTCTTTGCTAACGTCGAGTAGACTCTGTAAACATGGAAAATTATCATCAGTACGTTTGGGTATTTTCTGTACATATCATAGAGGAACCATCAAGAACAACCAAAGCATCAACAGCAAGAATAATGAAGTACGAATTATAAGGCTTATCAATAGCAGCTTACTAGCAAACCAAGTATGGTAACCCAATGCGCCAGACAATCTGACCTTGGCCATGTAAGGGTTATATTATGATTATTTTGTATTCTTCTGTAGTAAAGTTGTGAAGAACTTGGACAATACTTTAACAGAGAGCAACAGCAAATAGGTGATACAATATTAAATAAGATAAAGTAAGTAGGTGATTGAAAGTAAACCAACTTCGAAGTCTTGATCAGTGAGATATTCTTCCAAGCGGGTCGGGTCAACTCCAGCAGGCAGTGGTAGAGCTGTGAGTTCGCTGATCGGATACGTTTTGGTGATTCCACGAAGTTCGTCTTGAACGGATTTCATTTCTTCGTCTGTGTGCCCGTCCTGAAACGAGGAGAAACATATATGATGAGAACGTAGGAGAAGGATCGAATCAAGGCGCCCAACACGCATGATCCCGGGAAATTTCAGCAAAATCGGATTCGAAGTGAGGAAGTTATGCGTGTGGCAAGGATTTACTGACACAGACGGATATACAGACACCGAACCAAGTTTTGTTGCAAAAGTTGCAACAAAATCCAAAATAATCATCTTTCTTCGAATGAAATAATATCACGGAACAATACACTCGATTTCATAAGCCATGCGACAGTGTAATCAGGTGTTCCCTAGCAATGATAGATATCTAATACATATGAGTAGGTATCGCACGATTCACACTCATGTTGACGAAGCTTTTCGGATCAAACTTCGGGGCCTTACTGTGAACGAACGGCTTTGTTCTGGGTGGTCTCATAATTATGCATAAGTTCGGAATCAATTTAAAAAAATAATCTTCTATTGAGTTTCTACGACGTTTTGAAAATTGCAACCCCTCAGAGCTGCTGCCAACGAACGTTCGGACTGATAACCAAAAAAGAAGAAATGACAGACAGTAACTGCGGAAAGTGCGAAGTACTGTGGACGGACGCTTTTTAGGACGTTCCTCACTAGTAAGACGTCCTTCCGTATTTGATCTGGTCAGAAGAGGACAACACACAGCCAGAATGAAAAGAACCCCATTCAAATCCGTTTCAAACCATCCTGAATCCAAATACATGGAAAAAACCACAGGTGTATATACGTATATGTCTGTGAGACAAAATCTGGTGGTGTGCGCTGCCCAGGCCGCAATTCTCGACCGACTTGCGCGGTTCTTTTTTTGTTCTATGCAGAAAACTGCCCAGTTGTGCATTACGTCGCCGGAATTTCGACATTTATTTCTGGGGGGGGGGGGGGGGGGAATTTATGCAAATCTTGTGTCCGCTGCCTGTATTCTCAACTGATGTGGGTAGTTGTTCATTAGTTTAATTCATAAATCGTTCTGGTTAAGTGCACTACGGGAGGGGGGAGGGGGGGTGGTGTGCTGGGACGATCTGCAATAATTTAGTTATATCTAATATGTATATATACACCACCATAAGGGATGTCCACTCTACGAGATGTTTCTATTCCATTTTCGGTTCTTTTGGTCATTTTGGTTTATTATTTTTCACTCGCCCTCGTTACGCCGTTACCAATAATCACACAGATGATAATATTTTAGCAAGGTGTCTTTATCACTCTAGCGAGTCCATTCAGTATTACGACTAAAGCTTGTACGTAGTATTAGCCTGAGCGTTATTAGACTGAGGCTTTTAGCTCCACTGCCCTGCCAGCTTCGTGGACGTGGTAAGCTGTCCTTCAATGGGAGGATCAGAATTTCGCTATGCCTCACGCCCTTGAGTGTAGAGGGGTTCGCCCAACAGCTACACGGGTCATGTCACCACGCGTCACGGCAGTCACCCATCCAAGTACTAACTGTGCTCGAGGTATCTTAACTTATGTAATATCGTGGCTGCACGTCACAACCCACCACCAGCCAGACACACTACCAGGAAATTCAGACACGCGGGGCCGATTGCTGACTTCTTGCCACTTGATTGGTGTGACAAGACCTTAAAGGATCCAGCAGAGCTTTTTACGGAACAACTCAACATCACTTACCAGAAATGGTGACCCCCACGTGCTGCCAGCAAAGGTGACCAATCACCACTGAGTAGGTACTCTGTCTTAGACAGGTGTGTCTTAAGCTAGGCGCAGTGTGGACAATTGCTACCGCATTCTAGCGGACGACCAGTAAATTTGCACGTTATCTTGCATGTTATCATAACAAAAACAACTGTGATAATGTCATTAGTTTGGACGATAATATTAAGTTTGTTCAGATTAAAGCAGTTCACTTCCTACCCATGATTCAAGATATTTTTGTGCACAGAGTGCAAAAAATTGTTTAAAAAACAACGTTACCTCATTGACATTATTTTCACTTCAATAATAATTTCCCACAGATAACGTGCACAATTACTCGTCGGCCGCTAGAATGCGCTCTAGCAATGGTCCATACCACACTCAGCTCGATATCACCACTGATGGACCCATGGCCCACCCTTTCTACGAATAGAAAACTTATTAGGGTTCAGAAGTTGCTAATTTCTGTGTCAAAATCCAAGAACTACGGATAGTGGCTTAATCATTATGCATAGCGGCATTATTAGGGTT
This sequence comes from Leptopterna dolabrata, assembly GCA_954871275.1. NCBI lineage: Eukaryota > Metazoa > Arthropoda > Insecta > Hemiptera > Miridae > Leptopterna > Leptopterna dolabrata. The sequence goes on from OX940984.1 coordinate 33,520,194, forward strand.
ACATATAGTTGAACTTACGTTGAGGTTGAATTCCCTAGCGATTTCGTCCATTGGGGACAACCCCCACACGGCAAACGCAGCCTTGAACTGCGGAGGTTCGAGCCCTGCACACACAACATGGACGTCTCGGGGTAATTTCCCTCTGATGTCCCAGTAGTGGAGGGACGTCGTGAGGGAGGCGATCCTCTCGGCTCCGTGCCGCCCCCAGACGGACCCTCTCGAGTCCAGATCACCCTCCATCCACCCGGTCCAGAGGAAGAGGGAGTTGTCCAGATCGAGGAGCATCAAGGCTGGAGACAAAAACACCAATCCTTCATAAGAGGTGAACGAGAGACAAACCGTTTCAACAACTGACTGTGTCAAATTGGTACAAATATCGGTCCTGTTATCCACCCAATTAATTTCTAGATTCGTTTATTATATTCAGTACAAAATGATGCTTCATTCAATACCTCCACCTTGATTTGTGGACGCGATAAAAAATTTAAAAAATTAACATTATTGATAAAAAACGCTACGCAAGAGGCATAAAACCCCCACTAAAATCTCCACGTAAAATTACACCACTCTCCACTGGGTTTGTGACTTCTGGAGAGAAAAACCATATATCTCTAATCCAGAGTTCACTAGACAATGAATCATGTCCAAAATAATTGTTCCTATTTGCATGGGAATCAGCCTATTGTATGCTCAAATACCAGTAGATGAATAAATTGAAAAAATAACTATTTCCCTCATGAATATCATGTTAAAACAGGGAAAAGTCTATGAAACTGGAGTAACGAGTCCACTGGTAGGAAAACCTTATTTTGCACCAACAAAAAATGGAGTTACGGATTGTCGTCCGTCCCACTGCAGAATGGCTTTGGTGCCATCACCAGAGTGAAAGTATTTGTAGAATGGCTGTAGGATGAGCTGAAATTTGGAGACGGTGCATGTTGGTCCCTGGACGAGTCCTGTAAATTATTTTAAAGTCTAATGGCCACTTTTGTAAGTGCACGCTTAAATGTGAAACTATTGCCACGCAGATGGTGTTTTTCAACATCCTGGAGGCGAGCGCTTTCGATGTTTAAGGACATCACCATCAGGCCATCGAGAGAATAATTGAGTATATCGAAGATATACCCCCGTTTTTGTGGTCCTTACATCGAAAGCGCTCGCCTCCAATTCTGACGACGGATTCCTCTGGAATATATGACAATTTAACTCTCAGATTTACTTGAAATCAATTAAAGCACTGCCAAATCACTCTACGTTAGCATATATACGCAAATTTAAAGCCTTGATTTGGCTAAACCTGGCATACAGGATTAACTATTAGGATTCTAAAGGACCTCAGCTGCTATCTCAATCCCAGACACCGAGGACAGTGCCAACCCAACCGGCACGGAACCCACATTACAAATAACTGCAAACGCAGAATACAAATACACAGGAATGTCAACGAGTATTTTTGTGGTGCTCAAGAGGAAACTCACATGGTTGTGACGTGGAATACAGGTCATCTTTGGAGTAAGGGTAAGGCGTTACGCGATCGGGATTGAAACGCATCGGGATAACGGGTGACGCCGTGAATTCGCCGTAAATAGAGGACAAATGGAAGAGACGAGGAGTCCAGTCGACGTTGATGTCCGTGTCGAGAAGAGAGCCGTAAATTTGTCTATCTATGAGACCTCGTCCTGGAACACAAATCATCACAATGAAATTGTCATGTTTCTAATGTAGTTGGTATAATTTACTATTTAACAGGGTACCAAGAGCGTACCAACCAAAACAGTTTACATACGTATTCAAAGACACAGTTGATTGTTGTATTATTTGTTTTACCTCCCAGAAAGTTTTCAGGCTCCTCTCCCTCGTCGATTTCCGTCACGGAGATATTTACAACGTCGATTATGCGGAGTTCTTTGGCAGGGAATTTCGTTAGGTAACCTAATGCGGTGCTGGCAACCTGAAACATGAACCAAAATCAGTAATTTAACCGCTTAGGTATCTGCACATGGCACGATCTTGCCTGAAAAAGCACCATGGGACTTGGGGGTTAATAAAAAGATTTAGTATTAATATCTTTATAAAAAAAGGAACTGAAACTTCTGCGAATAATTATTACCCTACCTCAGTCCTACCCAAATTTGCCGAAATCTATTAAAAAATTGCCAAGCCTTAACTAACTGAATATCTTGGTGCAAAAAATCTTCTTTCGTCTGCTCAATATGGGTTCAGGAAAAATTTGAGCACCCAAAATGCCAGACGTTGCAACAGAAATCTTTAAGGATCTAAATGAAAACAACAAGACGATGGGAATTTTCACAGATTTAACCAAAGCAACTCGACTGAAACCTCCAGATTGGTACGGAAGCTTTGACAGAATCGGAATTGACAATGTGGCTGTTAGTTGGTTTACATTAGACCTCACAAACCGGAAACAATACGTCCAATTCCAAGATTGGAAGAGTTCAATAGAAACAATAACCTCAAGGGCCAGTTCTAGGACCTATTTTGATTTTAATCCATATAAATGGCGATTTTATTTAAATAATCAATCAAAGCACGATTTGTGGCATTTGTAGAGGAATAGGCAATAATAATGAAGGAAGAAAAGAGCTGGAAATAACCCTCTCCCTTAACAGTCTAACAAAAACAAAGTAAGTATATCTCGTTCTCAAACAAAACATGTCAAAAAATAAACTCGTTCAACCGAGCATCATGAAAATCGGAATATAGAGCAGACAACAAGTACTTGTAAAGCTAGAATAAGTAGAATCCATAAAATACCTTGGACTCAAAGGGTGGGTTTCACCAACGTTTTAGCAATGTTTTAGGCAGCAATAACTAATAATAATAAATTATATATATAAATAAATTATATTACAAGTAGAATCACCGTGCTTAATAATAATGAGTACAACAATGTCGCTAATAAATTATAAATTATAATGAGCATTTTCCCCCTTGGTAGTTCCAATGCTGCTGAGCCTCTGCTCTTGCACGGCGCCCTTTGCCACTTCCCAAATTTTTGTTCCGGTAAATGTTCTCGGTATTCTGTTAAAAATACGACCTTTGGCGGTACATATTACTAAGACTGGAACAAAAAGTTAAACTCAGAGTAGTTTAACTTAACCTGCTATAGGTGGATCTTGGATTTCACTAAAACCCTGAGGCCTTTTCATCGTCTATAGTGACATACAATTATAAGTGTCGGTATTTCCGGAACCGAATGCTATAATCAGATTCTACCGTAACAGTACACTCACGTTTCTGTTATGCGTTGGACATTTTGCACCGTGCCAGAGGTAACAATCGGCAGTGAGGGTATCTATCAGGAGTAGGCTGGCTTTGCTTCGCAAACTTTTAGAAGCCGCTTCCACTTCCTCCAACCGCACTTCTCCTTCTTCTTCCCCAGTTATCAAAAACAGTCTGGATGATCCTGTCGAGGTATTGACAAAAATTAATATATAAGTAGGTTATCCACGTCAGAGAAGATTTGCACTATTAGTAATGTGTAGTTATGGGAGTATCAGGATCATCAACTCAACTTTGGATCCTGCAACATAATAATCTAATATCGGGTACTTATCCGGAGGATTCTCAATGAAGGAAATGACATGTGGTAGTAAGCTGGGAAAGTAAGATCTATACGTTTCCAGAGTATAAAAAACACGCTCACCGGCGAATTCAGAATTGTGAAAGACGATGGGTCCCGGGAACATAGCAGCAAACGCTGGAGAATCCCCACCTTGCTGCAGCGTCAAAATAGGACCGTGCTCGGCGTCTTCAGGATCCTCCGGGCAGGCCGTGAGTAGTGCTGCAGTCCCCTGTTCGACGACTGGAGCGCGACTACCGTGCCAAACGAAATACGCGAGTCGATCCCTTCCAACGTCGGTATGCTTGGATGGCAGACCACTCAGTTCTCGGGCTGGATCACACAAGGGAATACAATACTGAACACAATAAGAGAACTGGGAAATATAATGACTATCAGACAGGTTATTCAAAGAGCTATGAGCAAAGAGCTAATCACTTGGTCAAAAGTTGGTGCACGTTTCACCTCAAAAATGGGTGTTGCTGATGCTGCGTAGTTAGCAGTGTTTTCTGCTGCTTTTCTCGTGATTTCACAGAAGAATGAAATTAAACAATGGGAACAACGAGCCATTTGGGTAAAACGGTTTTTTAGAAAGATGAAAAACCTCAAGTATTTTTGAAAGATCTCCAAGATAATAATAGCCAGTTCCGAAATTTCACGAGAATGTCGGAGGAAAATTTCGAAGAACTTTGGCCCTGATCAAACCGGCAATTGAGAAACAAAATACCTGGTTAAAAGAGTTCCGACCCCACCCAATTTCGCGTGATTTATATCCAATAATGCAGGGTAACTACGGTAATCATCAGTAAAACGTGAAGTTTCTTCGTTGGACTGCGAAACAGACGCGATTTTTTATCGTGAATAGGCACGAAAAGTTGAAGACTATCTAAGAGGGGCTTGTGCTGTGGCGTGCATGTCGATATTTTGGGCTGTTGGCAAAATTAAATCACTATTAGGTAACTATTAGGACCTAACTGGACAACTGAAAGGATACAATCATCAATTATTAATATTGTTGTTGAGTCAAAATGAGCACTAGCGACGCAGTTCGAAACTCACTGGTTTTTCTCAACACCTTCTATTAGCCATGTTTACGAAATCCATTGTATGTTGATATAGGTATCGTCGGGGTAGCCACGAAAGAAAGAACCCGGAAAACCTCAAATATCTTTTTTTTTCTTTCATTTTATACTGACACGACTTTTCAGGCCAATACTTGACTCACCTTCAAGTGAAACCTGTGAGCAACCCACAGAAGAAAGTTTTTGAGTAAAACCAAATTCTGTAAATATTAGAAAAGAGCTACAATCCAAGCAAGAAAATCAGAATAAATAAATAAATAAATACCTACCTACCTGGTAATAGTAAAACAGGTGGTTCAACAAGAACCACTGTCAAAAACACACCACGACAAAAAGGATCATCTGCCAAGCTAATACCAATCGACCAAAAAGAAAAAAATCCGTTATAGAAAAATCTACTGGTGTTTTGAGCATATGTCCCTGCATCCATGTTCATAGATAGATACATGGATCTGCTGTTTTACTTTCCTCCACATTACCTCCATGTACCTAGTTGTTATTATTATTTTTGGAGTGCTGACAGTTCAGCAACTTTGTGCACAGTTTTTTGTCAGATTCCCATCCACATTTGCAGTTAAGTTGTTTTCTGTCCTCGGCTGGCTATTCAACCTTAGTTTTACATAAATTTATTCTCCTTCTATTGAAAACTTCTTTTTGGTTGGTTGGTATTAGCTTGGCAGATGATCCCTTTTGTCCTTGTTGGACCACCTGCTGTACATACTACTATCAGGTAGGTACTTGTTTACTCCTCATTTTCTTGTTTGGACGTAGCTTCTAATATTTACCTACAGAATTAGGTTTAATACAAAATCTGTTTTCCATGGGTTCCTCACAGGCTTTACTTAACGATGGGTCAAGTATTGGCCTCAAACGTCGTGTAAATAGAAAAATAATAAAAGAAAGTGAGATTTTCGTCGTTTATTTCCTTACTGGCTAACCCCAACGATATCTACACCAACATAATAATATACATCTATGCAGCCGACTATCTTCACCTCTATGAAATCCATTCAACACTCACCGTTTGCTTTTACATTATATTTCCATCGAATGACATAACTCTCAGTATCAAGGAAGTGGCCGACTGAAGAAGGAGGTAGAGGAACTTTGCTGGAGCCGTGGACTGTCCAGACCAGAAGCTCCTGAGTCGATACATCGTAATGGAGCATTCGATCTGAGTCGTAGTACGTCTGTCCGCGGCCCAGATGCGTCCCATCCAGGATCAGGTCTGGAGGTGGTAACGACCAGGCAAGCATGGCTTGGGCATCGCACGGCCTGGCATCGACACTCCCATCAACCTGGAGGCGGAAACAGACATTTTCCCAATATTTAATATTAGTCAATAAATTTGTCGAGAAAATTGATAATGAGATCCCATAATAAGAAAACGACTTTATTCGCCATTCTGTTGAATGATGTACCTAACTGCTTTCATAAATATCAATACTACATCAAATGGAACCCAACAAATTAAGTCAAAAACTGGTGGCTAAAAACTAACTTTTCTGGAAGAGGGAATGTTCTTGAATGAAGATGAACGGATGACTTTGGTGAAATCCGGCCAATCCAAGAATTTCTCCTTGAAAACGATGGGCTCCATATGCTGCGTTGTTCGGGCAAACACGCTGTACTCTGGACGATTCTTTGTTGTCATCTCTTGATCCAGCCACGGTATTCCTAAATACATTACAGCAATGTCAGTTCCTGGCAGGACGTGGTTTAAACAATGCAGACCGAAGTGATTATTAACAGTGTGCTTTTTATAGAATCGGATTTCCTCATGTGTGACGTTACTCCATACTGCAATGTGGAAACTAATTCCGCTGCGCCATTATAAATATTTTATAACTATTATTATACTACCACCTATTATTACTTTTTTAATTATTATTATCAACTTTTTTTTTAATAACCCTATTTCACTCCCTTAAAAAATCCTGGTTGTTCGAGGTTGGGATAGGGAAAATCATCTTTAAATATCTAGATAGATTACCGGTTTCTTTCCAAGTTGCATGAGCTTCGCAGACGTTCCTGTACAATTTCTGAGCCAGTTCCGTCCCCCTCCTTCTTTGACTCATGTCGGCGTTCTTGCCAGCCCACATGTACACTTCCGTTGTGAAATCGAATACTAGCACCTGCAGATAAAAGATGAGCGATATCAAACCTGCTTATGAATCTCATTCGATATACAAATAATACAAATGTCCAGATAAGTGTGGCACTCACTCTACCATTCCAAACGCTAACGAAACATTAAAACGATTTGAATTTGTTTAAACTCACCTTGGAAGAGTCCAACATTTCGATTTTAGGACACCTTCCCCAAAATTCACTAACGGGAACCAATTTATCTTCATCAAGTTCGTAGGCCATGTAGGTTTCAGAAACAGCTTTTTCATAAACCTCGTCTTCGCCAGGATGACCAGCGTTTTCTCCTGAAGGATTCAAAAGGCGATTGAAAATGAGCGAAAAGAGAATCCAAATCTACAATGGACAAGTATGAACTATAAAGACAGTTGACTATCGACTGACAGTTGGAATGGGAAACTCAGGGCTACTACATTCAAGGTTTTGTCGTATATATTTTTAATAAATTATTATCTCAATATTTTTAATAAATATTATGTACGCAATAAATTTCTTGCTGGCAGAATACTGTTAAGTAATTATAGGTGTTTCAATGACTTTATAAAACGGAATTGAAATTCAAAACCAGGTAGGTAGTCAGGTACTAGAAACATAATTATGGTGGAATATTAGAAATTTCGAACTCATACGAAATTTGATGAAATTTTGTTACTGGGGAATCCACAACGGCAAGTTTTCAAATCTTCCCAACGTGTAGGTAATCTCCTTATTTTCAACATGGATTATCCCTGTAAAGTCCTGGTTTTGCATCGCGTCTTGACAGCTTTTTATACGGCATCTCGAACCATGCATGTAGGTACATAACATACATTGTTTCGTTTACTTCGATGAACACTTCAAGATAATTTATGTAAACCAACACAACGGTACCTACTGAAAAAACAGTGTGCTATTTGTGCGAAAATGCTATGTGTCAAAGGGGTTGATTAACATGCCTCTACGAATTGCTTTAGTCCACTTACCAAGAAAACATAATTTTAAATAGCTATGGTACAGACCTGGAACTAACGACAAAAACAGGTAGCACTCAAAAGTGACAGAATGTAATTTTGTGACAACGCATTACGAGTGCCGTTCTAAATGATTTTATGGAAATGGCGTGGATTAATTTTGTATGTACTGGAAAAGATTAGAGGTCGATCAAATTAAATGTGTGTGGCCCATCTTCATCATAACTGGAGCCGACAAAAACAACTAGAAAAACACACCACTCAGTGAGATGTTTGGTGCTGTGAAATAGTTTGAAAACTTGTAGCTACTTACATAAATTGATTGATAAAACTCCACTTGGATGGCAACATTTGAATGCCACAGATATGGCTACAGCAGTAGTTCATGTTGAAGTTTCTTTTTTATGGTACTTTTCCTTTTTTAACGAGCAGGTACCAGTATTGTTAATGAGCACACTCAATTTGATCGGGTGATTAATATTTAAAAAAGTACATGAACAGGTTTATTGTCACAGTGGATATGAATACATAATCTCGACGCAGATGTAAATCGAATTAACAAACTGTAAGGAACTGGGGGATATATATATATATACAACAGAAGGACACATATTGCATCAGGTCACAACAAAACTGTGATGGGTAATGAGACAAGGGAGACCGGGCGAATTATTTACTGGTTAGTTATGTAATGCACAAGATGCATTCGAGTGGTTATGCCCGAAGTAACATAGGGTTGTTTTAGAATTCTCCCTGAATTTGAGAATAGTTGAGTTTAAGAAAAATTAAATTGCGTCTTGGTTTTCAATAGTCTCTTCGCAAATCATAGTTTCATTTCAATTGTAAATGTATTCATTTTCATTTTAATGTTCATGTAGGCATTGATACCGACATGCGCCTTGATATGGGCTGATAAGGAGGTGAACATCTGGATTGTAAATACGTAAATAAGTTGGTTACGGTAAATAAAAACTTGCCGTGAAAGAGAAGAGAGGGTTAGAACTGAAACCTCCGGCTTGGCTAGCATTACAATTTGAAAATAACCGGACAAAACCACCCAACCTAATTTGTTGTGACTAGTGGGGGGTGTCTCTTACTCCAGTCTCCCTAAAGCAAGGTGGAGGAATTTTTAGGTGTTTTCAAGAATTGTGAACACGGACACAGCTAGCTGAGGGTGTAACCCAGACACTGGTTGTTAAATAATAAAAATTTGAACAGTGCACGGATAGCATAATAAAAAACGGCGGATTTCAAACAGGAACAAAACATGAAGGAATACTCATGAAAAGACCGGACAAAAGAAATAGGATGAGATGGAACACATTGATAACAGTTCTAGAAGAATTACATGTCACAAGGATATTAAATCGGAATATCCAGATATTCGCTGCATGCCGAACCTGCTCAAATCTGCTTATAAGGGCACACAACACTGCCCTTGTTGGTCAGCCATGTTGGAATATACAAACATTTCTAGTTCATGATCCAATTTGAATTCAAGTATTATTTTTTACTGTTAGCACGAGGATCATCCAGGATCATTTCCAGGAAAACTAAGTTTTGTATTAATCACTGTTCAAGCAGCTAAGCTCATCAAATACGTTTCTGTTACCGATTCGAAACGTCACCCAACGAGTAAGAAACCTATCCTCCAGAGGATGAAAATCCCTGATTTAGCGAACGGATAGTGGATCGCCACTTTGGTGTTTTCGGCTCATGTAACGCTAGCTTAATCTTCTTTTCATGAGAATTCCCCCATAACCCCCCATGAGCACATCAACTCATGAGGGCTTGGATATTTCACAAAAGCGATCGTACCCTCTTGGCGAGTGATGGTCGCTTACCGTTGTAAGTGGACATCATGTCGTCTGGAAGACTCAGGAGCTTCCAGAACTGGCGGTGTTTCTCTGAGAAAGACGCGCCGTCGAGGGTGATGACGTTGGTCGCCCCTGTGCAGCCCAAGTCCTTCTCAGTTTCGATATGCTGGGCTATGTCTGCTCCCCGGGACTTCTCTATGACGTTACAGAATTCCCCGATCCAATGGAAGACCTGCGAATGGATTCCAGTTGTTGGGGTGATTCAGATAGAACACTCGGATACTGACAAACTGGGCTGTTGGGTCATACCTACAAATTTCGCTCGTAGTACAGGGAAATAACCCTGTACTGCGCAAGAGACGACCCTAACTTGGAAAGTGCCCAAGGTACGGGGTACGTATGTGTAGGCAGCCCAAAAGAGAAATACTTTCACTATTTACAATTTCGTTAGTAGAAAAGTTGGAATTTTTTAACTATACCTTGATGAAAACAAAAGAGATTACGATTAAATTCATTAAATTTCTTTATTTACTGTACTTATATGTTTCGCTATTATGCGAAACTGGCGAACAAATGTCAAGGAGAACATCCTAAGATCGGTCAGTGAGGGACGCAGCATAATGAAATAGAATATGATTAATTACTATTAGGCAACAGGAACATGGGAAGAAAGGTAGGTTACCCATAGTTGCTAACTGAATTAGGTGAAGAACATCAGTCCATACTTACTTGATTTGGAGTGACTAGAACGAAGGAGTCACCCTGGTTGATTGAGGTGTAATGCGGGCGAATGATAGAGGTCAGGGGGTGACGTCGACCTTTGATCCTTAGCAGGAGAGGGTGCATCCATTGGCGGGTGGCTGGCGAGCCTTCTCCTGCTTTCTTCAGCGCTACTCCAGTGATGTCCTCTTTGCTGGCCAAAGCTGCCAATGCCTCCACAGCCAAACCACAGTTCTTGGGCACTGCAATTACTAGATACATTCAGTACGGGTATTAGTTGGAAACTACCAAAATCAAATGAAACAAACGCACCAAGCCTGAAACACCCATTCAATCATTGAAAGGTTTCTAGAGTTGCAAACTACTGAAGGATGCTAAAGACAATAGAGAAGGAGGTGTATTCTGCCATCAGATGCTACAATTCTTTTCTGATTAGGTACTGTAATTGGGCTCATTCAAGTTTCTCAACTATCAAACGACCCAACATTCACACACAATTGCATCGCTCACAAACATCGGGGTCTCGGGGGACAAGTGAATTTCTTAGATTTCAGCTAGGACAGCAAATCAAGGAAGAGAGATCATGGATGTTGACCAAGCAATGGGCATCGACTATCGGGTCAGTAAGTAAAATTACCAGTACACGCACTAAACAGTCCTAATGCTTGTTAACTGCATATATATACATATGAAACAACGTATTTCTAAAAGGCAGTTTTGCTGTCACAAATAGGTACTTGAAAAAAGAAGATTTTTCCTACAATATCAACAAGCATTGAGGATGAAACCAAATCTGGCATGAACTTACATTTTTCAATATTCATTCTTCTGATTTCACGTTCTGCAACACCAGATTTAACTTCTATGTACTCAGTTTTGATGTCCGTTCTATTTTGGAGGGCTTTGATGGGATTAACTGATCTGTGCTTTCGCTGGACTCTGACAGTTCGCCGCTGAACTAGTCTGTAAATGTAAAAACATACAATATATAGGTTGAGAGGCAGCAATCAGGTGCTACTTGTTGATTACTTGATTAGCCATTGCTGGCCATGTTTAAATGAAATAGACAAGGCTACAATGAGAAAACTTACAGGTCGTGTGATTGTATGGTAATAGCGTCCAAATCAACGTCCCTGTCAGACGTCAGACGAGAGAGGTCTGTTTCGGGGAAAAACGCGGCGAAATCTTCATCAGGCTGAGGGACTTTGACGGTTGATGGGGTCGAAGTTTCATCCTCGTCACCTTCAGGGACAGATATGCTTCTCTTCATCAGCTCAGCCAAACTGTCGGGGACTGAGGGAACTGAAGCTGAAGCAATACCTGCAAGTACGTGGCACAGTGATCATTTACAGCAGGGACATGGAGCAAGGAACTGACTAATGCGCGCAATTCATGGCATAAGAGATTCCTAATTAGTTTCGCCGCTATCTCATCAATTTCGTGTTTTTTACCTTTATTTGTAAAAACGATGGGTGTGGGTTTCCTGCTGGCGGCACCCAGCACAGGCACTGGTGGTAAAGCGGGAGACTCAGATGACATTTTGCCCGCGACGGTGAACTGCTGGGCATCTTGCGGGCCAACACGGGTCTTCCAGCCATGGGATGCCGTCTCGAGCTGTCCCAACCTCTCCGTCACTCGGCTACCTCCACCCTGAAAAGAGAAGGCATTCAGGTGAAGAAAGCTGAGGCATAATCCAACAACATCCAGATGGAGGGTGCACTAGGGAGTAGGCCTGGGGCAGGTAAATGTCAACAATTTATGGTGAGAGAGTTACATGGGTTTGTGGAATAAACTCAAACTAAATAAACCTTTAGCTTACCACTAATTTATCAAGTACAAAGCTTTTCGCTCAACTTCTGAGCATCATCAGGTAAGTAATCACATTTAAACGTTTATTAAGCTAAAGGTTTATTTATTTTGAGTTTATTCCACATTGCAAGATGGCTTAGGTACACATAAGGCATAAAATGAAATTCGGTGAATTGATTACATGGGTTTGTATTAATCTGTTAGTAGAAGGTAGTTGTGTGCTGCTAGAGATAGGACTACATGAGACTGATAGAAACATTCTTAGATTTCTCGAACTGAGTGAATGCTTCATTAGGATGAACTATCCTGTGAATGTCCACAGCACTATCCCGAGCTATGCAGAACACATGACCATGCATGTATCAAGGAATCTTCTTCTTCTTCTTCTATGGTGTTCAACGAGGACTGGTTTGTAGCATCCCTCTACATTTTCCTATCTTGAGCCATCCTCTTCATCGAGGAATAGCAGAATTGAAATATGCAGATAGTACCAAATCGGAAGTAGAACAATATTCAGTGGACTACCAATGATGAATGCCCCACATAATTGTTAAATACATATTTAAGGTAACTCCTGCAAAACATTTCAAGGTGTGTTCAGCCTCAGTATGATATATTTCAACCACTCATCATAAACCACAAGGCTATTCAACAACAGGTATCCCGCAGCTGGTTACTGAAATGAATGAGTCTGTTAATAAAATGAATCACGTTGTCCTAATGTAATTAAATAACCAGCATAAAATAATTTGCTCAGTAGGTACTTTAGTTTCGCAAGGTAACATACTAAAACTGGCATAAAATACACCAATTTAACAGCCAATGTTCGACTTCAAAACAGAAGAATAGTGAGGGAAGGTAATTTCAAGCTGACTAATCCAAGACGTGACTGCGAAGAAAAGAGTTTTCTTGTTGATGATCTCAGTCCAGAAGAATAACCCCCCTTGCTTGAATGTATTGTATTACTCGGGCCCCCGGGGGGGAGGGGGCTGGGAATAAGATACGCCGAGACGAAAAATGGCTGACTTATCAAAGACGTGACTACATCAGTTGTTGACAAAAGTCAATTATTGTTTTTGTGTTGGAATGGATGGGGAGGGCTGTTCTACTACCCAGATCAACGCTCATTTAAACAATATTTTAGGTGACTCAAATCTCCACCCCACGATAGTGATGGAGTTGTTGTCCACTGCCTTCAACATTCAACCATTTTCTATCCACTATGATCATGGAAGGCCAAACAATTACTTGAAATTAGTTTTTCACGTTCAGTGCACTTCGAAAATCGTGCTATTCAAATCTCGATCAAAGGCCACTCACGAATCACTAAGCATTAATTTACCGAACAATTTTGTTTGAGGTAGGTACACCGCAACCTCAAACCACAAGGTAACAACATAATATCGAATGCGATCATTAAGGTGAGGATTCATCACAGACTAGGTGCGACAAAAGGTAGGCAGGTACGCAAGTGTCTGAAAATCATATTCACAGTTCAGCATCCTGACACACCCAACTTGCCACTTAGAATGAAGCCAATCTTCAATATTACTAAATCTCGACGTCTCTGCAGTAGACAGGTAGTCGAGAAGCGGGTGGGATGCTACAACTCGCTTTCATATAGGATTAGGTATTACTTTCCTTTTGAATCCTTCAATGGACGCAAATGATTGCAATAAACGCGTTTTTTGACGTACCTGGAGAATGAATACGAATAAAAGGCAGAGGGTTGCCCATGATGGAGCAGTCAACACGAATATGATGACACACACAGACATGAAAACTTTCATAGCTAAGCAAGTCATTTTGTCGAACAAAATACTTTCGATGAGAAATAACGAACTGAACCGATCAGATGGGAAACAATTCGCGGACTAATGACGTGCGTATCAAGTGTAGAGGAAACTGGACACTGCTAAGGGATGCGCAAAATATCTTAGAATGAAGGGTAGAGATGACGCAGCGGGGGAGCGGATTGGTGCCAAAACTGCATGGAAATAGAATGTGTGAAAAATAGACTGTCAACTCGGGGAAGCGAGAAAAAAATTTTAAAACTATTAAAAACCGATGAGGTTTTTCTGGAAGAGATGACGACGTAATAAAGAGGACGATAACAGTTATATAGATAACCGTGTAAAAGTAAACACATTAGAGAGAGAGGGAAGCGGGGAACCAATCCGGAATTATTATGGAAGAAGGCTGACTATGTCGGTGACATCCAGTGGCTCAGTTGATGAAAATCACTAACTAATCCATAACACAATGGCTAACGTCACGCCATCTAGCGGGCCTAGCGGAACTGGCATAATAATGGGTTTGCACCTATGTTCCCCGCATTCTTCATGTTTTTTCACTCCAAAGTTATTTTTCCGTATCACTACTCAGATAATATTACTACACGATCTACACGACACAAGCTACCTAATTACTACTATGAAATGAATAAATCAAGTACCTACCTAATTGTTTTAAAGGACATTAAATTTCCTGTAGAGTCCTATCCTATCTCAGGCATATCACCAAGGAATTTTCACCCAAACTCTCGCGTGGAACTCCTTAATTTTATTTTGACCACTGCTGTTTGTAATGGAAGAGAACTGGCGTTGAAACGCAAAAAAAAAATATGTGAAACCTTTTTGAAAGGAAGCACGGATAGTAGTTTCATCGGTGTCAAATAAGGAATACCTTCAATTCTGAACGACATAAATAGAGAAACACACACAGAAGTGATACCTACATAAGGCATTCCATGAATTTGGGGGGGGGGGGGGGGGGGATATTGCGCTGGAAAGGGTTGGCAGCACTGCTGACACCGATCAGCTCCTGATTAAACTCCTGTCCAAGACTTCATACTTTCTAAAACTTACTTTTTTTGTGTTTCATCTTCATTAGGGACAGGGACGGTGTACTTGGAATACTACTAATATAATATTTCAAGGAAAATTGATTTTTACGTTTTGAAAAATGTGAGATCACATTACACTGTAACAGTAGGAACTGGGAAAAACAGTCACAATGAACAGTGGTGTCATGAGTGCTTATCCCTTCCACTTCAGATCATTCTTATAAACTCACTCGAATTACGGGAATCACTACGATAATGCAGGTATCGTCTATTTATTATTTGTAACACACTAAAACAGTTCAATTGAGGATAAAGTAGAACGAATAAGAAGCAGCTGACAAACTGCATACCCGACGACACGTAGGTATATAATACAGTTTTTGGCAAAACGACGGACACTTTATCGCAATTCCGGAACAACACGGAATAGTCACTTCATCAAAAATCAGGTTTAGTGCTTTCGATCAAGCATTTGATGAGCGATTAAGATGATCGGCACGATGAAAAGTACCTACATACTCCGTATCACACAGCATCCTCAATGTGTGATTGTACATATATACTGAACTTTGAATGTTGTTAACGAAAGCGTTCCTCATGTAACAACAAAGAACGAGGTCAACTTTTTCTTTGGGAGCAGTTATAATGTCAAGACTGGAGAAAGTGGTAGGCAGGTACCAACTTATTTTATGTAACAATTCAGTTCAATACCTTCTCTCTGTGTTAAATAACTACAGAACAGCTTCCAGTGTAAACATCCAGTGCCTTTTTAATATCACTAGGATGAGACTGACTGGTATGTAAATATGTTGAACATATCTTTGTTGCTAAGCCCTTTACTTCGCCTAGTACGTACCTCCTACCCATCTACGTGAATAAAACTAGGTATGTACGATATATAGGTTGTTATCTATCAAAATCGGAAACATGCCCATCACTTACGGATTCCTTTTTCGAGAATAAAGCTCTGAACCAAGAATGCATGACTGGTTCACTAAACGAAACTCATCAGACTGAAAACGAAACTGAAGCGAAACTAGCTGACTCCATAAGAGATAACACTATCACGTTTCCGCGTTTGATTTTCAAATCTTCGTAACTCGTTGTGAGAGCATAATGATTTAATCATAATATTTTGCCATCATGCTAACTGGTGGATCCTAACTGTGATGACCGCTCCCCATAATATGTGGCGACTGGAGGTACCTATGCTTAGTTCAAGCGCAAAACTCAAATGCAAACAGTTTCGTTAAAAAAAAAAAAAAAATTCCGAACTAAAAGTTTGAAGGGAGAAAGGATAATTATTTATAATTCCTTACCCACAAAGTAGCTAGAGAAACAAATACCTACGTGGTTTGGAACTCTTGCTATCCCGTTTTGATGCTTTGGAAATGAGCTGAAATTTGTGGGCAATATGACGAATATGACCTGTGGACATTTTGAACATGAAGGGGCGATTATTAAACAAACAGGTACAAACCAACCTGTATGGCATTGAGTGAACAACCTTGCGGAAACAATATTAGGAAACACGTTCCGGTTGAATTAGTCAGATCAAGAATGTGAGGCTCAGTTTGTTAATCAAGGGGGAAAACGCTGAAAATTCCTCAACAACGGTTCATAATTTGTTGCGCCATCTGTCTGGATCAATGTTCAGCTCAAAAACTCATTAAATGTCCATAAATATAACAAATTAATCAAAGACAATTTCGCATTTCAGGTCAAACTCAGATTTCGCCTACGCATGTGCAAACGTGTCCTTGAAAACCTATACCCATGTGGTCGAACGTAGAGGGTGGTTTGGAACTGGCTCCCTGGTGGGTTCCAAGCATTAAACTTGGTTCCAGACTGTAGAAAAATCATGAACTACACGTATGATGGAAATGCACACATGGCCAATAATTTTCACTATCATCCAGTATGAGAGATTCGCTAGTAGGGGGCTCCGAGTTATAATCGACCATAACGAACGCAAAAAAACGACCGGTCTAGAAGGAAATGAGACCTGGCTCGAAGGTGGGCTTACAAAAGGGGTTTTTCCATCGAGATAATGAGAAGGCGCCGGGGAATAATAAAGGGAACGAGAAGAAAGGAGGAAATATGAAAGAAGAATGAGAAGATAGGTTTGGAGAGGGCGACGAAAATGGCAAAAGAACTGCATGGCCCTGCCTCCGCAGACATGAGGAAGGCACGGGGCTTGGGACAACGTACCGGATATACGTAGGCCCACTGGGGAACAATTACATTGAACGAGAGATGTCACAAGTGTACAAAAGTCCACGAAATACACAGGGTGTCTCAGGTCCCCCCCCCCCCCCCCCCCCCCCCCAAACGTTCTTATAATTGCGGGTCCAAAATAGAATGTTTCAAAAAAGTTCTTGATTTTTTTAAACCTAGAATTAAAATAACAAAATTCTGCTCACGCCCAAAAAATAGTTACCTACCTCTGAACCCAGACATGTTACACATGACTGCAATGTTTTTCCAACCACGTCGTGATGTTAGTTTCTCATTTTGGAACTTGATTAAGTTTTTCTTTTAAACAGCGAGTAAAAATCCAAGCTTTTAAGGGTCAAAGCTCAGAATGAGTCGTCAAAAACTGTTTAATTAACCAACAATACGACAAATCCATCAAAACTAGCAAAACTGTAGAAAACCTTGGAAAATGTTAGTTCAAAAAGGTACGTTACTTCGATAATTCTCGATATGGTCATGCTACATGACTCGAACTTTGTGATATATATACTTTTAACGCGAGAAACGCTGGTGTAGAGCAGCGAAGGCTAAAATCAAAATTTTACATTGTAGGAAACACGATTATAGGAAGTTCCGATTCACAGGAATCTCTCGTGTATACATATTTTAAGCGTACCAATGGCGGTTGGTAAACCAGCCAATCGGTGCCATTTTATCGGGAAAGTTTGGTAATAATAGTATTACTGTCTCGAACAAATGGATTTTTCTCGTTGTTATCTACCTAGCTGTCCTAAGTACCTAAAGTTGGTACCTAGGATATATTAGGTTTATATAAGGAATATATAAGGGTTTTTTTCTGCAGTTGGTGTAATAGAATAAATGGGTGGATAAAATACCTAGTTATCTGAGGTTAATAATTGTGGAATTCAAACTCACCGAAGGAGGTTTGGTTGAAATGATCTCTTCGATAGGCTTTTCAATCCTCTTCATCCAGTTGGTGTTACCATTTTTCCTCAAAGCTGCTAACCTAGAAGAGCAATTCACACATATCGAACATCTGATATAAAAGAAATCAAAGTTGATGAGATCAAAGCTTACGAAATATATTGCAGAACTCAGTGGTTGCTGTCACGTAGAGCAGTTTACATGGGAGCTTTATTCGGAATTCAGTATAACAACCCAAAAGCTCAACTGCAGTCCTTGAAATATGCCAAATTTGAATACAACTTCAAATCCGTATGATTTTCAAATAATATGCAATAATCCCCTCCTCTTCTTCACCATGTCCAAATCTTACTAGTAAACTCCTTTTAAAAATTTAAGACTGAGGCAGTTTCACACAGGAATGTTGTTTTCGGGATTCAGATGAAGAAACCTGTTCAATGGTATAGTATGTTTCAATGCGACTGCAACAACAATATCTATACTGCAGTCCAAAACCAGGATGTAGTGTGAGGAGGAGACATACATTTGACTGGCATGGGTCAGTAAATATGGAAATGTGGGAACTGACTGAGAGAATGCCTGCTAAATCACGGGAATTGATTTTTTCGAACCACATCCCAGTAGGAACTAAATTGCTTGAAAATTAGGCAGCAAATCTGAAGTTACCTAAGGGTTTCCAGGCCCGTAGCAATATGGCCACTGCCAAATGGCAAGAATTGTCAAACTTTTTCAAGTAGGATATCAGATTACGACGTTTTTGGGGAAAACTAACATGAAACGTTGAAAACGTGGTCATGGTGGTTTGAGTGAACCAACTACATCGCTACCACTCACGCCCTATTATACTTTAGGAACAATTATTATACTTATGATTGGTAGAAGATGCCACATTACTTGGGCGTTACAATTGGATGACGGTACAAGACCGTTCCAACAATGAGAGAAAGGAGGCCAAGGCTCGCCAAGGGATGCAGCACCTTAGTTTAGTCAGCCTGTTTCATTCAGTAGAAAGGTGTGGGGATGCGAGCTTCTGGTTGACAGCAGCTGCTTTGGTGGAAGAAAGAGGGGATTGCGCCCAATAAATTACAGAAAACGAGTAATTTATTGGTAGAGTGGATGATTTAAAGATCAATTAAAATTATATACTCGGAACAAAGTCAAAGAAATTTACGTCATAAATTAGTAGTACACGGGGCATACACGTGTGCACCTTTATTTATCCATTTATCCTTCTTTTCATCACATCTTCCAGCGCCCATTGATGTGCTTTTGCTCTAGAGCTTTCCACTGATCCGGATCCGGGCTAATCTGTCTACTTCCACACTGACTTCGTGACCCTCGTGTACAGGTAGGTACCTGGGTTAAAATATCTTGTCCCAGCTGAGTCCTAGTTTCGTAAGTTTATCCTTTACTCCTTTTGAAAGTCCAGAACTTGTAATCTGAATTCGCAATGCAATATTAACTTGTTTGTCTGAGAATGTCAATGACCAATATCAAGTTCCCCCCACCATACAAACAGGAAGATTAAAATATATATTATTCAAAACTGGTTGTCCAAAAGCAAAATATGTCACCACATGATCTTTGACGTATTCAACTTTCTTCAATTTAGTTGAAGTGTCCAACGAGTTTAAATGATTAATTTTTGTAGCTATATATTCATAATTCGGAGGTTTATTCTAGTTCTTTTTTAAATATCCTATTTTTTCCTGGAAATGGTTCCTATTAACAACATATCAGGTACTTTAAGGCAAGAATATAATTAGAATATTTTGTCCGCAGGCAGGCATTGTCTTTGCGGATATAATTTGAACGGCAGAATCTAATGTTTAACTTTATTGTGCTTCCTTAGAACATGTCTGTTTAAAAAAAATAAATATTTAAATTACTTTATACTATTATGTGCCTACATTGATTTACGAGTAATCACTCGTTCTTCTTCTTCAGTCATTCCCATTTTATCGTAAAGAGGTCCCAGGGTCTGAAGGTGGTTTCGTAATAATGTAAAGTTTTCAGTCAAGGCTTGAAGTCAACTTCTAAATACTCGTAACAAGTAAATCATTGATCTATGGTGGACGAACAGTTAAGAAACAGTCAAAGAAGTTGGCGTACAACGAGTTTCTCGAGTTAAGGATCCAGGAGTTACTGGGAGTAGAATGTATCATATTGGCACCTTTCGGCAATGGTTGTCTTGGGCAGGTCGTCAACCTCGTCTCTGGGGATGGGCTGAGTGGCGCACCGCCGCAGGGCTGTCACCTCTCCCAACATCTCCACGGCCGAACTGTTGCTCTTTTTTATCGTCCTGGAACACGGTAAGAAAAACCGGGAAATTAGTTAAGAAATCGATCATAATCAAAGGAAATGATAATTTCAGTATAACACAGAAATTAACGATGAGCACACGTGATGGATGATGAGATTAGTAACAAAAGGAGTGTCAGATTCTACACAGTTTTTCTTGAACATCGTCTAGCCACAGGTTACGATGGTGACATCAGAGAGAGAGTAAATAGCAACATGTTCAATGCACGGTCTCGGATTTACCGTAATATCTACCTGGACAAGAACTGGACTCTCAACCCGCTGTATTACATGTTACTCGTTTCAAGATAACCCAATTTTCCAAATGTAATGAAAAATCCCACGAGAAGATGAAAAAAACTGAATATTTCGTCTCAAATCCGAAAAAACATTACCACTACTTATAAACATACCTATTCCTAAATTAATACATACCTACACTAATGGGGTACGCGCACGTATTTATTTCATTTTTAAAATGAAAGTAGACTCCATCCTGAGAATTTTGACACCAACCGCACTGTTCTACGATAAGTAGTTCTTTTTCTATGGTTTTTCAAAAATTCAACCAATTATCACCAATTGTCACTGTGACGTCGGAACTGGTTGGAACGTTGAACTCATAGAAAAAGAACTACCTACTTATCCTAGAACAGTGCGGTTGGTGTCAAAGTTCCCAGAATGGAATTTAGTTTCATTAAAAAATAATATAGGTAAACCCTTTTCGTGGTCCATGCGCATACCCCATTCGAGTAAATTCGGAAATTAAAGACTTTTCGGTGTTACAAGAACAAATTGAAGGCAAGAGTGACAAGTAATTCTTCTGAATGCGATTCTTCTAGGCGATTGATTTAGTTTATTCTTCGGCTTTCTGTTAAGTACCTACTTTTATTGAGTTTTATCATTGGCTGTAACTAAATAAATTCCAAGGGTCCCTCCGATGAACAATACGCAGAAACTGCTTAATTAATAACCATACTTTTGTCAGGACAACAAATGCCTACTTTCTAACTAGTTCAGTAACTATTTCTTCCCAAGGTTCTTCCTTATTGTCGGCATTTTACAAGTGACAATGCATTTTTAAATAGGTACTAACTATTCCATCTTCTTATTTGTTCTTCTTCTCTATTCCATCCTTTCCCTCACAAGTCGATCGCGTTTCTTATATTACCACATCTGCGATGATATTTTCTAACAGGATTGTGCATGAAATGTCAAGGTCAGGAACTGTTTCCTTACGATACCCGGGAGTGACGAGGAAAAAATGAGTCACTGGGCAAGGATTGGCGACTTTCATGATGACCAACGTACTTACTTTTAGTCTGGATATTGAAACTCATACCTTACGGAATACGTAAAATGAATTTGTAGAAATGAGACCTATAGTGAATTAGGAATGTCATAAAGTAGGTACCTAGGTATTACACCGCACAGCATGAGCAAAAGATTAGTTCAGCAAGTAGTCACTGGGTACCTACCCAGTTATTATTAATTAAAGAAATTAGGAGGAAATAATTAGACCATCAACTCAACACATTTTTGGGGTTTCATTCATTATTGGTAGGTAATTATTTTGATCAGTTAACATGAAAACAAGATGAGTTCTTCATTTGAATGATGAGTTAAGCGTACCAACAAGATACGGAATCACGTCCATCATATTTATATGATTAAACGATTTACGATTAAGTTTGTATGTTTTTACATAATGCTAATTATATTCGACAAGAAATCAGAGAGCACGAACGATTTCACGCACCGAAGGACTTGCGACGAAACAATCGCTTTTCGTCGGAGGGACAACTTAATTTATAGTAAGCCCAATTAAACTATACAACCTCGACAAACGATTCATTATTGAATTCCTGCATAAATAATCAAGCCCTGATCTATTTCTGGAACTAGGTGAAGAAGTTTACACGAAACAAAACAAGGGACAACTAAGGCCCTTGCTGTGTTTCCAAGTATAATAACCAATAATGCCTGCGATACATAGTAGATAAATTGCTAGTAGGAATTTAAAAAAAACCACAGTCATGCAGCATGGCTATAAGAGCGAATTTTCGAGGTTTTCGGCATCTTCCTCCTCCGCCTAAAATTTTCTGAAAATTAATTTTCGGCCAATGTTTTCCCAACTTGATACCATACAAAATTAAAACAGGAGTAGTTTTACGCAAAGTAAAATTTGGGGTGGAAGGAGGGGGAGGGAGAAATCAAAAATGTTTGGATTCCCAGAAGAGTAGGTAGGTACCTATTGGATACGTAACAAATTTTTTGTTCCATTTTTTGCCGAGTAACACTTCGGTTTGTAGATTTTCCAACGCTGAACACGATGGTGAAGTCAGAATTGCGATATCCCATTCCGTTATCAGATTAGAGCAGACGAACCAGGAAGAACATCTCAAGAAATAACCACGTTCCTTCATCTTCAAAGTGCTCCAGTTTGAGAATGGAATGAGATATCGCAATTCTGATTTCACCATCGTGTTCAGCGTACAAAAACCTTTAAAATGAGGTGTCACTTGTCAGACTTTTTCATTTTGGGAATTTATGGGTAATTTCCCCCCCCCTAAAACTCCCCAAAACTCCCCCTTAGAGTGACCCGATTCTGCCCATCTTCGAACTTAGCCTGTCGATTGCCAAGACAGATTTTTCGTGCAAATTTGAACTTTTTATCTCAATCCTTTCGAGAGTTATCGTCTGGAATGACACATACATATATAAATATATAAATATATAAATATATATATAAATATATATATATATATACACATATAATTTTTGGTGTCTTTCGGCAGTGAATTCAGGATGGTCTGAAACGGATTTTGGTATAAAAATCTTTCGGAAATTCGAGTTTTAAAAATTTTGGACCGAGAACAATAGCTTCCTTTTCTTCGAAAATTCGCTAAAATGTATTTTCAGTTAGGTACCCATATAAAACCGGTGTACTAGAATCGCTCACTCTCCTGCAATAAGTGGTTTATTGTTTATATATTAGTTCATCATAGATTATGTTTATAAGGCCATATCCGTTCAAGCCTTTGTTCCTACCTAACGTGTCCTGCACGTTAGGTAGGAACGTTTTAGAAAAGGCTTGAACGGATATGGCCTTATAAACATAATCTATGATGAACCAATATAAACAATAAACCACTTATTGCAGGAGAGTGAGCGATTCTAGTACACCGGTTTTATATGGGTACTTGACTGAAAATACATTTAAAAAATTCTTACTTGAAATTTATCTACTATCGCAGGCATTATTGGTTACTTCTCGAATCACTTAGTAAGCCTGGATCATGTAATGGTTACATCGAAGCTACAGGTTTGTTCGCATTCACCATCTGACGGTTAAATGTGACCGTCAGAAAGGCGTCTAGCAGTTTGCAGTGATTCTCGGCCTCTTTTTGAACTTACGGTATCTATGACCGGCTGTTCGCTGTGTCTTCCTATCTAACACCAGTTTTCTGATAGTCATTTCAGTACACAGAAGATGAGGCGGACGAGAAACTGACCATGCACTGCCTTCTCGATTTCCAACTATTATCAAGCTCAAACGCTTATCAAGACGGTATTGGGTCATGGATGGTTGCTTACGGTTTTCTAGGAGTCAGCAAACCGTCAGGAATAGCCAGGGCCAGGAATGTCACGTTCTTGCTTTTTTCGCAAGGGACTGAAATAATTGCATTTTTCTCTATCAACCCTACTTGGAGAGCGGTTAAATAGAGCTATCGCTTTGAAATAATACAGGGCCGACGACACTGCGTTGACAAAACCCTTGTTTGAATTCGGCAGCGCTATCTTTACACGATGACAGTGAGTCATCTCGCCGGCCTTGGCTGTAGGTTTTCTTCCTAATTTTAAAATGTAAGTTCTTTCATTCCAAAAAGGTGTACGAAGGGCCCCTGATAGGCCGAAACGACCTGAAACGGGTCTTATTCAAGTTGTCACCGATTTTCAGCTGAGAAGTTCCGGCCGTCAATCGTTTTCTTTTCCACTGGCCACTATTACTCATAGCTGAGTTAGGTAGGTATCTGTATTTAATTAATGTTTCTTTGCCACTTCTGACGAAGTGATACCCGGATTTCAGTCATACGACTTTTCGTGCCTGGATATTGGCCGATCATCACATTGTATTGATATAACTATCCAACTAATAATTGTACAGCATAGTCACAGGAGTGTAATAAAGCAGTGACACACTTCATTTTGACGAAATGGGGTTGTTTTATTTTGTTTATATTTTATAATCCTCAAGAAAACTTAATCAAGTCCCATTCGATGCGGAGCCATCGTAAAAACTAGGATTTTTTTACGACTTAGTGTCACTTCTCCTGCGGCCGCGACTATTATATACGACAGGTCGTATTTCCCAGCTTGCTCGGAGAGATGTCGGTTTAGGTAACTTTGATACCTAGTAGATTAAAACCACCAGGGAACTAATGACATGCTATAATATACGATTCTGCAACTTTCCTATTTTCGGAATCGCTACTTCGGCTCCTAGTTACAGAACCAACCCTAGGCTATCCCGTTACCTTTGCCGAGCGGTTCTACTCTCTATGAATCGCTTACCTATTTGTCTGTTTTTCTATTTTATGTTGTTGCCTCTGTGATTCAAGGAGCAATCCTATATAATATTTCATCAGAGGTGGTTCGTGGAACCTAGGGATCAGAGATAGGTCAGCAAGTTAGGCAACGTTGAATAATATGTAATTTTTGAAACATGAAAATTATGAAGTCCACTTTGTGGAGTTTTGATTAAAGGAGAGGGATAATTTTATCTCCACAGCTAGGTACCTCGCCCTTCGTCCGCGTTTATGTCCAGGAGTCCTTCCCCCAGTTCGATTGGGGGGAAGATTATTTCAGCTTATTGGATATAGTCGTGACGACAGCATTGTGTACCAATTTTGGTACTTGGGGGAACGGTATGGATCCGCCTACTGCTTCACCACGATTATAATGGCTGAAATGCGGTCACTGACTGGGGCCGCTTGAGGTCCTGAGAAATTGGGTGTCAAATTTTCTGAATTTGCGATTTTTGGAGTTGTGACTTCCTGTGGGAACGTTTAGGTGTACATTTCCCCACAGACTGATTGTCCTGATGTCCTGGCAGGTTCAAAGGACATTTGGTAGATGTCGCTGACCTTACAGTATAAATAAGACATATATGACTAAAAAGTGATTTATTTACCAAACTAATGAATATATTCTACAAACTGAAAAATCAACATGGACAACCTAGCTCCGTTGTCTATGATCACAACTGAGCGTCAACCACCTGGATCTATGATCACATCCACAACTGGACGGTGGACAACCTAGACAACCTGTCTAGGATCCGCATGGACCTCCCAGCATTCAGTTCATCAAAAATTGGTGTCATTACGTAGCTAGACTTATTCAAAAACAAATTCGCAATAAGCCCCGTGAGATCTGACAAAAGCGGCAAACCTAGACGTCCTAAGCGAGGTCAATGCAGAGAGGGATTATAGCTATTTACGTCATCAACCATTCACTACACAGAGTATGACTGAGTGATGATTTCAGTTTCATGAGGTGATAGTCTGCGCTGGTCACAATAAAACAAGAGTAGTTTTCCTTGAGACTGACCTCGAGGAAACCTCAAAGGTCCCCGGTTGGAGGTTGAGGGCAGGAGCAGGATCCTAGTGATTATGGGAATGGTTAGTTTAGACCATGTACCAACTTCACTATCACATCATCGCTAGCTCGTTATTCTCAACAGTGGTAGATAAGTGTAAGTGAAGTATACCAAGTCATACAACAGTGACCATAAAACTGGCACACAGGAACTGTAACCCTGTTTTTGTAAAAATTCATGTTCACCAGCTTTCTGCATTCTACAAACACATTGCCTCACAAAATTGCAAATGACGTGTAAATGAAATCACTGTTGGAGTTGATTGGAGCTCATGAACTGTATTACTTGAAGGAAGTTATAGACGAAAAAATCTTTTCTGTCTTGAACTGGCGAAACTCCATTGTTCAATAGGAGGGCAGTGTACGAGCACAAGTACAGAACTAGAGTAAAGGATTTTCTCTAATTGATCTGGGACATGGTGAACTAGGTTGAACCAATAGTATCACAATTACCTACAAGGTTTTTTCGACCACACGAGAAAAGTATAGGGTTCTTCATAACTAAGAGACATTTGTTGTCGGAAACATGTCACGGATCCCAGAAGTTTTGTGGCGTCTTATGAGGTTTATCCAGCTTCCATTATATTCATGGAAAACAGAAAAGGTAATCATTATCTGTCAACAAGTATTTTATCCGATATCCTACGGATTTCCCGTACTTATGGAGACTGCCACTTCAGGCACCTGGCACTCAACGGAAGCGGCCCTTCGTGCTGGACTGAGCCCACTTCCCGTCACCGGGGATATAGTTGAGATACCAACGAGTCCTTCGCTTGGCACATACTTGATGGCTTAATTGATTGAAAACTAGTGGATTTCGTGTGCACAACCGTGCAAAGATTCAGCTCTGATGTTATCGTGACACGCAATTGCCGACGAAGAGGACAGAGCTGGTCGAAACACCGGGTTTCAAATGCTACAGAGGTGGAGTAGGTAAGCAGTTGTGATGATTCAGTGGTATAATTGTGCTGGTAAACCCCGCTGCGAATCTGTTCGACAGATAACGAGGAACGATCAGACAATCAGCGTTTGTTATGGAATTTGAAGTCAATGGGGAAAGGGGTTGCTTCTATAAGGATATCATAAATTGTTTTTAAGCGGGAATCGCATAGTAAAGGTCTATTTAAACCCCCTACGATTTCATTATTTAAAATAGATTATTTCAAGAAATATGCGAACCCACACTCTGAAGCAATGATAGCAGAGAAGGCTGCTATCACTGAGGCTGCTGTTCTGTGCTATTATCAATGAAGAATAATTGCTCAACAGAACACTTCGATTGGACCTGGTACACTCATGTGCTGTAAGACGTCTACACGAAAGGGGTAGTTGGTTCCTTCCCATCGTAAGTGGTACAGATACGATGAATATTGCAGTTTGAAAAGCCTGAGTGAATAACCAATTAGCGATTATGAATGTCCCACGTACCAATGAGCGTATCGAAATCGGCCCTGAGAACTCGCCCTGGTCACTTGTTATTGCTTACGTTTGCGTTCTGTACCGATGGTTTTCCATGTCGAGAACCCGGCGAAAGAAGGTTGCGTGCTTGGGTCGGAACCTGACGCAATTAACATTCCCAGGGTCGAGGGAGGGCCCCGAGATGAGAATCCGTAATGACGACACGACGATCCGCCGGTTTGTTCAACCTTGCTCGGGATCTTTGTTTGTTTTACGAAATAGGGTCAAGAAAACGGGCCTTCAATAGACGCAGGATGGCGCATCAAAGTTAACCCACACATAGGTAGAGTTCAAGTACTGGTCCTGCACCGAATGTTCAGCACCTAACTCTACATTTTTGTGTGAGCCGTATAAACGTGCGCTGCAGAGGATTTACTTAGTGCCAGGTAGCAAATTAATTATAGTGCCGAGTAGGCAGCAAAAAGTCAGGATTTAGCTAAGAAAATTCTGTTATATGAGAAAAATCCTTTGCCGCTATCAAAGGGCTGGAGAGTGGCCCACATTTGCTAAGGACGAGAACTGGAAACATGTGCCCAGCATCATTATGCCAATAATCAATGCGGCTGTCAGGAAGGAAAAGCCTCGATTTATCGAAGATAGTACTATTGGTTTTAGGCAGGCTGTTTGTGCCCTGACGAGAGGGCTGAGGATTCAGGCAGCGGAATTTCACTCTTTTGCCGTTTGCAACACGTGAGCTGGACGAAGGGACAACATTCAAGGAGATATAAAAAATACGTAACAGCAACTTGCTTTTTTACTGTTCCCAACAGCTGTTCCCATAAAGGTAAGAAGCCAGCTTTGAAAAATGGTTACAGATCGTAAAAGAAACAACAACGATAATAAATGACGCAAGTAAATGCTCGCAACGCCTACAGATCGAAAGAATAGCGAGCTTATTGTCTAACCATTGTTATACCGACACTACGGTTTAGTACAGTGAACGCCTCATCAGGTGCTGTTTGTCAAGGCAAATTTTGTAGTATTATGAAACGTAAATAAAATTTGGATTCAAATCAAAGGTAGAAAAGATGATGATGGGCAGTGTATCAAAGTGCTGGGCGTTCATGACGTTTCAAGTTTGGTTGGGAGTTGTACTGGTTTCGTGGCAGATCACTTGGTCGAATGGGTTAGACAACGGGTTAGCGCTAACTCCACCAATGGGATTCAACACTTGGGAAAGGTAATGTGTTGAAAGTTGATACTCAACCCAAGTATGTAATCAGTAGATTTCACTACATCACTCTGATACTGACTTCGATTTGATTTCATGACTGAAGCACACGGTTATTTCCTATGGCTCCAGTCAATATTAACATCAACTTGTCAAACCGGCATTAAGAACCGCTAAATTATTGTATGTACTACGGTATCCAATCCAATCCATACTTGTTGTAGGTACTGTACAATATTCTCCTGCGTAACGTAAGGACCACCAAGCTATTATATGATATCACTATCAAGTAATAGCTGTACTTCTTCATTATCTGGTATACACCAAAAAAATTCTCAAATTTTGATTAAATTATTTAATAACGTTTCTCAACAACAATTACCATTATCTCAAATACATCGATTGTTCAGTCAGACAAGACGGTGGGTGTACAAGAAGTTTAGTTCCCATTCCGCCGCTCGCATTGTCAAGCGATCTGGATGCTCGCTAGCGCTCGCATCTCAAAAAAGATAAACAATCCCAGAAACTATCCCGTGAATGAGCAGGTTGTTTGGGACTTCTGAATAGATGGTACAAGTATGCAATAGTTGTTTTGTTGTTGAGAAACGTTATTAAATAATTTAATCCAAATTTGAGAATTTTTTTACCAGATAATGAAGAAGTACCCAATAATTGGATAAACGTGCAATTATAGTTCAAACTACTGGAGCATCGCTGGACGAGTAATCACACACCTCGGACCACCTTCAATAAGTATTAGAGCTTGTTCCAGTCCTAATTTATCGTAGATACTTTCATTATTCCCTCCACCTTTTAGACCATCATGTTTTGCAATCAATGACTTTTTGGTATAGTACCCTGATTTAGGTTGAAACTTAACCAGAAAATTCCAGGATAATAGTGAATTAAAACTGTACTGTGCAGGTATCGTTGCACAGTTGACTGCACCAATTTCCCGGATGGCTGCATAAATGAAAATTTGGTAATGAAAATAGCTGATCAAATGAAATCTGAAGGATACTTGAGTAAGTCAGTACGTTACATGGGTTTCATAGATGACTGGAACGTTTAAAATAGTAAAATTGTTGCTATGAGCTGGCACAAAAATAAACTTTGAGAATTATCTACGAAATGTATTTAGGTTAAACAGCCTGTTGCGTTGCTCACCCGCAAAGAAAAACTAGTTTAAAAAAAATAGCATAAACAAAGGTTGGTAAATTCGAAACATGAAATTTTAACAAATTGTAACAATTATTATACATGTGCGTGTACGGTGATTTCTAGATGCTGGGTATCAGTATTTGGTCATAGATGACTGCTGGTTAGCTGAGAAGAGAACTATCAATGGAGAGATGCAACCAAGTAAAATGAGGTTCCCGAGCGGAATGAAAGCACTTGTTGAGTAAGCGCTACAAGTTTATACCAAATTCCTTATACGCCAACGTATCCATGTTTCTGAAAAAGTTATAGATAGCGGCTGCGTAGTTATGGCTAGCAATCTGTGGTCAAAAACGTGTTTTTAGGAAATTCGCGACTTTGTTTCTGCATCATTTAGACACTATATAAGGAGAATGCATAGGTACTTAAGACACTAGTGTTTTTTGTAGGTGCTAAGTGAGCTACTAAGGTGGCCTCGCTCAATCTCACCTTCACTGTCAGCAAGTTAGCCGTCAGCCCATCATTAAAACTCGCTTCTGTCAGCCCAATCGAAGCTGGTGAAGGGGGAACCAATACAGGTCAACATTATTTCTAATAGTAGGTACTGCTTTATCGAGTGGCATAAACCGGTTCCCGTGAGATCACCGAAGATCCCGTGAGATACTCTCGAGCGTGGATGGGTGACCACCGTGACACGCCCAAGTACGACCAACATAGCTGTTGAGCGAACCCAAGGGATCGAGTTAATGAGTAGCAAAGATAAGAGCGAAATGATCAGAACGAATTCTGACCCTCTCATTAGATGACAGCTGACCACGTTCGCGACTTTGTCAGGGCAGTCGGACGTAAAGCAGCATGAAATGGCCGTTTACTTTTATTTCTAATATTTCCTGTGCATCAAATACCCTGTAATAAAATGTATACAGCTGATTCTTATATCCCTCCTCGGCTTTTTCCTCAGCTACGTTCATTCCAAAGGCCTCAAATTCGGGATTTACGGAAACTTCGGGGAACGGACATGCGCAGGGTACCCAGGCATTAAGGAAAACCTGCAGATGGACGCGGACCTGTTCGCCAAAGAGTGGGAAGTGGATTTCGTAAAGCTAGACGGCTGCTTCAGTGACGAAAAGGCCAAAGCCATAGGCTACCCGCAGTTCGGCAAATACCTGAACATGTTAGTGTGCAGTAGTGCAGTGACCCAATGAGGAATACCCGTGACTTCTGTTTAAAATATTACTTTCCCATTTTTAAAGGCAAATAGATCCCATTCTAAGACTTTGAAACAAACCACACGATGAATAGTTCTTTTTCTGAATTTCCGAAGTTCTGCAACAACTTACGTCTTGCCCAGTGTGACGTCACTTGTGGCCGACACTTTGAAAGCTAGTAGCAAAATAGCTATTAATCGTAGGAGAGTGCGGTTGGTCTCAAAATTCTTCGAATGGAATCTAATTCCATTCAAAAATACAAACAGAAGTCATGGTTACTCCTCATTCCTTTCACATTTAGCAAATTCGAATGACTAATAAATTATAGTACATACAGGTAAATGCTATTGAAAACAGCTAGGAACGTACAGAACACCCGGAGTAGAACACTCAAAGTTAGTTAACTCTGATAATATATATTCGTTGTTGGCAAAAAATAGTTTCAACTAATTGAGGGTCATACATTCGGATAATGCTAAAATACACTGGATAACAACCGGTTATAGCGTACAAAATCTCCGGCACCGAAATGGCATACGACAAAATACATTAACGCCGTTTACAACGTACACACCGTTTAGAGTGTACAAATTGGTTGGAGCGTACAACGCACGCAAATTCTGGCTCATTGTTGTTGTTACTCTAATCTGCAGCCTGCACTCTATCTATATCTATTATACCCATTTATATGTGTTCAGCTGAACTGAATGTTGTGGATCATCTACCGCAAAAACTTAGTATTCATCTGCCTCTTGAAGCTAGGATGGACCAATTCTCAATGGAGGAGCAATTCGGTATT
Organism: Leptopterna dolabrata; assembly: GCA_954871275.1. Classification (NCBI taxonomy): domain Eukaryota; kingdom Metazoa; phylum Arthropoda; class Insecta; order Hemiptera; family Miridae; genus Leptopterna; species Leptopterna dolabrata. The sequence continues at coordinate 33,552,045 of OX940984.1, forward strand.
GTTTGCCGTGTCGAAGTTGGCGAGTCGTTGTCATTGAAACCGAAATGAATGAAAAATAATATAAATAAAGAATATAATACATGCTAATAATAATAAGACATACCGGATACAGCGTACACGTATGTTGTAAGCAATGTGCTGGATACAACGTACATCGGTTACAACGTACAAAAACCTGCGGTCCCTAGTGTACGTTGTAAACTATATCTACCGCATATAAATATGTACCAGGCATAATAAATATAGTGAATACAGGAAAATGTATACCAATCTGGGCACTACATCAAAACAAACCTCATCTATTTTCTTGCAACAACAGGTCAGGCAGACCCATAGTTTACAGCTGCAGCTGGCCTTCGTATCTGATCGACAAAGCGATAACCCCCAACTATACCGCTCTTGTCGAAACTTGCAATCTTTGGCGGAACTACGAAGACGTTGAGGACTCCTGGGCCAGCGTCCTTGACATTATTGAGTATTACGGTAAAGAGCAGGATTCAATTGGCAGGTCAGTAGGATAGTCAGCAGGATCATGATAGTGCGAGATAATATTTATGTCTATATATCTGATAATACACCTCTTGTTATTTATTGCAAGAGGATTATACAAGAGAAGCAACTCTCCGGGTAGAATGCGTTGTTTGGAAATTCATAAGCTTTTCAACATTTAAATGGGAATAACTGAAGATCGTCTATTGAACTCAAAAATTACAGTCAACGCAAAAACTGAAAATAGTATCCATGCTGTTAAATCGGCAGCGATAAAAGCATAATTACCAGTTATGCTTTTATCAATGCGTTAATAATATTATACTAACTCAAGTTTAGCTATCCGCCTGTTTAAACTGGTAACTGTTAACCACCCCAGTTGGTAAATGTGTACGTTCGTATTAGTTACCACAAAGAAAAGACCGACCAATCGATATTCATCTAGGTTCCACGGACCCGGGCACTGGCACGACGCTGACATGCTCATCATCGGAAACTTCGGTCTGAGCTACGAACAATCGAAATCCCAGATGGCCGTCTGGTGCGTCATGGGAGTCCCCCTCTTCATGTCCGCGGATCTGTCGAACATGAGACCCGAACTCAAGGAGATCCTCCTCAACGAAGAAGCCATCAGAATCAACCAGGATCCCCTCGGCAAGTTCGGCCGACGGATATCCAACAAAAACAGGATACAGATCTGGAGAAAAGCTCTGCTTCCTGAACACCACAATTATTACTCTTTCGCTATTGTCGTCCTCAACGGCAGAGTCGACGGGAGCCCTAAACTCATATCGAGGTCTTTGGAGCAACTCGGGCTATACAACCCAAACGGCTACATAGTCGAAGATGTGTTCAGAGGTACGTGCGCCACAGTGAAACCAAGACAGACCGTCAGTTGCATAATTCCGCCGTCGGGTTCCGTATTATGGAAATTCACTGTTATCACTGACGAATCTTTAGAACCGCCCTGTTTGCTAAGAAATAAAGGACCAATAAAATCAATCGGACCGTATTATGCTTACGTAGTCGGTCTCATATACATACTGGGAATAGGAAGCTTGTCAGTGATGTTTTATAGTAGGGCGCGCCTTGTGAGAAAGGTTCTTCACGTCATCAAAGTTTAGTACGAAAACACGTACTGTTATTTGAAAATAAATAATGATCAAACGAAGGTTAGTGTGTTTTCCTGAGTTGCACAGAAATACCTAAATGAGAAACGCCGAAAATAATGCTCGTGATTCAGACTTCTCGTACGTCAGCTTTATTTTAATCATGATGGATTTTGGGAAATAAAGATGATGCAGGATGTGAGCTACTTTAGTTATAGAGAGTGGGAGATAATTCTACTTGAACTTTCCCACAAAATAAGTCTAATCAAATTACCCGAAGGTAGAATATGATTATAGTGAGACGCCGTAATTAAATTTCTGTTTTTATTTTTTCTATATGATCCACTAAAAGCTTCTTCAGTGTAACAGAAGCAGTTTTGTGGTCTGTAGAGTACGTAACATGCAAATTTGATTATGAACAGTTTTTTTAATTCTACGGAAACATTTTTCGTGTAGGTATACAAAAAAACGAAGCTGAGTTCAACACCTAGGAGGAAAAAAACTTCTAGAAAGTTGCATCTACACAACGGCTTTGCGTAAAACGGCTCTTGATACGTAGCATTTTCAATACACCACTCAACAAATTTGGTACCAGGTAGAACCAGAAGTTAAACATAACACGGTTCAATGTCACAGATTCCGAATAAAAAGATTCGATATCAAAATGATGAAGGGCAGTGGTTTGGTTCGATGGAAATTTCATCTACGATCCAAACAAATTAGGTATTGATTGATTCTTGTTTCATTGGCTGAATTTTTTGGGTAAGTGTGGTAAGGGTGGTTAGTTCACATTTATGGTCTCAAAACAGACGAATATCAATGGAATTCGACAGGAAGTTTCGAACGTCAAGCGTTTTCCTCGAAACGCACAGACGCATGCACGATCCATAATTCACTTCGTTTGTTCGGACAGACAGTCCTGGAACAGTCCAGGACGGAACTGCGTACTGAAAATGAGGGGACAGAACCGTCCAGGATTGAGTCCAGAACTTTGTCTGTCCGAAAGCGCGCTGATGATTACCCAAGGATAACCTGAAACACTGTAACCTTTCACATAAGCTGCAGGTGGAAGCATCAAGCGCGCGTGTGCAGGACCGCGCATGTGTCCTCGAAAAAATCCAGGACTGATACAACTGGTCCCGAACAGTGCTAAACTGTCTGTCCGAACAGACAACTCTCGATCCAGGACCAGTTCTGGCGCTGTACGACGCACAAAAAGGGCTTTTATAGAACGGTCCAGGACTGTCTATCCGAACGAACCTACTACCTGCAAACTATCACACAAAATCGTTAGGTACCTACTTTTCATCAATAACTTGGTTTAGTTATTGTTATTAGGACAGACTTCATGGAAGAAAGGATGAACTTTTATCACTCAAGTCACCTGGTCACTTCGTGAAGTAGGTACCCTGAAAACTGAAACAACGACCATTAGTACAGTCCGAACATTATGAACTGGCCCTCAAAAATGTAGAAGGCTGGAGGCTCGACTCCCCCAACAGTCACTTTTTTCTCCTTGAATATTTTCCGATCACCCAACACACACCGCACATCGAACTTTGATCGCCCCAATTCGTTATCAAATCACAACTTCCGTTCATTCTCCAGACCAGTCCCATGAGCCTGATGAGTTACACGTTTAAAATCCACGCCCTCAGTGCTCTACTTGGTTGCGGAATCTTCCGAAAGTAACAGTCGACAACAACTGCTCGGAAAACCAATCCTGGGCGGATCCAACGTCCTCGACGCGGATTTCTCACGGCTCAGACTTCTTTTGTGGGGTTTTCGGCCGCCTCGTGTCGATTTCGCGTAATTCGATCAGCCTATACAATGGTTCGAGGACGTTTACACGTTGGTTTCAGAACATCGTGAGTCACGAGCTTATTGCATTTCTCTATGATCTGAAAGAAGAATTGACAGGGACATAAACTACTTACAAACCTTAGGTAGTTACCTACCTACTACAGGTATCAATAATTTCACCACATTTTCATATTTCATAGGCACAAGTCTAAATTTCTTTAAAACACTTTTTTCCCGAAATTCATCTAAGTACAGTGGTTTGTTGCATCATGTTTGCCAGTGAGTTAGATAGCCTCCAAGAGGCGACTCAAAGCCTGTGGGATTTGTCTGCAACTTGAAAACTGGGAGCCAAATAATAGAATTCCTATCCTTGCTGCTTGATATGGATCTCTTTGAGTACAATAAAATGCAGTATGGGTACTTACTTTTCAAAAACCCAAGCACTATTCCGTACCCACTTTTCCGTATGTTTTATCATTCCCAATCCCGTGGACTCATCTCAATGGATGCCTCAATCACAGTAATGACTGCAAGGCTATGACGATCCACCTAACCGCCCGACATTACCTTCTATATATACAAAATTGTTTCAAAATTAATACTGAAAAACATGGCTTTTGCTTGAAGAGTATTCCCATTGTGCTCACTACAATCACGTTACGTATAACAGGAAGGAGACTTTGTGACTGCGTTTTAAAGAAGAAAAGAAACAGAAGAAACTGAGAAACGGTTGATTACCTGAAAGTGAGGGTCTCCAACTATTAAGGGGGAGCATTTCACGCTTTCCCGACGTCCTACGCATCATTTTGTTCGATTTGTCCGAGGGGAGATATAATCATTTCAATGACGAGATTTTTTTAATAAACGAATTCGAGGCAGTTCAACATTCAATTGTCTCATAGATCGATATGAGAGGAAAACGCAGAGAAAGTGCACTAACCTCTGGTTGCTCCACAGCGCGAGATGTCAACGCTGGTGGCAACCTGCCTTCTCCGGTATCAATCGTTTCAGATATCAACGACACAAGTTCGTTTCATGTCGATCTCCACAGAAATAGTACATTTTTCACTGGAAGACTTGAGGGACGTAACTACCCAAAAGAACCACCTAGCCTCTCGTAACGCGAAAAGGAGGTCGTATCTCCAAGTCACGCTTCAACTTGTATGTTCCATCCGTCGTAGACCTGAAACTGACTAGGGGAGGGAAACAAACTGAGGCACGTGCCGCAGTGAAAGCCCTTGGAAAAGCTCTCGAATACCCAGCAAAATGTGGTAGAGTGATCATGTTCAAAATTTCTACGACCTAGTTTTCATTTAAAAGTTTTTACAGATCAAGAAATGCTGTCTTTGCACTGCATTTCACTATGCATCGTCAGCATTATTATGTAGGTTCATTCTCGTATTACTTGAGAATACCTAAGAAAGATTCTTAGAAAGCTTGAGGATATTCGGGTTGTAGGCCACACGAAGAAGCCACAAGACAACAGCTCTATTAGCTCTAGACGTGGCAGTGTCTCACGTGTCTGACACCGTGGTTATGAGTTATGACAGCAGTTAGTGCTATCGCTCTTACCGACAGCCACAGAAAATAGTTGACTTGAGGGTAGACGTGCCTCCGAGTGTGGCTGGGGAAATTCACTAGTCCCATGCCAGTGGAATGTAGGTTATAAAACTGCACAAGATCAACAATGCTTGTTTACGTGAGTAACGTAAGGAGGAGAACTATACAGAAACCTTCTGAATAGCGAGGTAATGCAAGGAGTCTATTAGAAAAAAATTAAACTGTTTAAGCGGTTTAGGCCTTCTAGGGGGAGGGGGGTTGCACTGATCATCAACTACCGCACTTATAAACTAAAAATGAATCTCATAATTCCAGTCACTAATAAATTATGAAATCAAATAGGTAGGGGAGGTCGGGCAGGATTTGGGCTTTGCTTGGTTCAAGTTCTACCACATTTGATTTTTCTCTCTGTGAAATAACTAGGTTGAGTAAAAGATCAAGCCAAAATGAGTTTTGACGCAACCACCCGCCGGCAAGGCCAACATACTAAGAAAGAAGCCCAAATGTGAATATCTAGCTCAGTCATGCATGGTGGACACAGGGACGCATTATCAGCCATGGGCAAACTAATAACCGGCTCTTACACGGTCTCCGGAACAAACTGCGCATGCCACAATACCACGGAGAAACACCTCCGAGTATGTAGATGGGTAGAGATGGGAGCTAATGGCTAGTTACAATTGGGCTAATGGCCTGGCAATTTGGGCATCTACCAAGAAAAACGGACGGATGCACAAAAGGGGCTGGGAACATCTTCAAAACCTCTATAATATTCAGCGTGTTACGACCAATCAATTTTGGTAACTATTCTGTTATCAATAATGGTAAAATATTGTTAATACCTCAGAATTTTATATAGATACGCCCACGGCACACGATTATTAATTTTTTCCCTCAGGAATAAAAATACTAAGCCCAGCCAGCCAACCCTCTATTTTTAATATTCATATTAACACAAAACTACTGAAACGCCTACCTAGACAGACCCAAACATGTACCTACCTAATTATGATATTATACGATTGATAGGACAGTAACACATTTTGTTCACAAATCATATCGATTTACAAAATATGCCGCAAAATTGAGGAATTATGGCACTTAATTTATAACAGCGTAAATGTTCTCATCAAATTGAGTTTCCACGTTAAATTAAGAATTTTACATTTTTAATTGTGAAAACTTTGATATCTGTTTGTCTCACCTTTGGTCGTTTTGATAATTTTGATTTCAGACGCGGATTTAATGGAACTGCCTTTAAAATTAATTTGTTGAATTTGATTAGGGAGTTGGATGATTATGTTTTTTTAAATTACATGCTTCCCCCCTAGCTGTTTAAAATCAGTTACAGAAATGTCGGTATAGGTAGGCAGAATGATCAATAAACAAAATTCTGATACCGTAATATAAAACTGCATTGATGTAAAAGTGTCAACAGGAATTTCTAACTCAGAAGTAAAACGTTCTAGTTTAACTCCCTAACATTTTCTACATCTAAGTAACACGTTTCATCTTGTCGAGCGAATTTAAAATACAGTTAAGGGGAAAGCAGAAAAAGCAAAACAGCGCTAAATGGAATTTTTTTCTTTCAACAACGTTCATTTGACTTGTTCCAAGGAGTCCGCCCTACATTTTCCTGGCTTGACGTGAGGTCTTGAAACCGTCTTGAGCAACTGCCGGCTTTCTCCGAGGTTCTACCACATCTTGACTTGGCTTCAATTGAACGAATCACAAGGAACAACGTGGTTATATTATTTATACATTCGTAATTTAACGCATTCCGATCGCACTTTGGTGGTCATCTAGTACTTTAGTGACAGGAACACAACAGGTGGAGTTAACTGGAAATGATTCCAAACAGCCGGAAGAGAAGCGGGAACGAGGGGAACCGAACCGTGACCTTCTTGTGAGAGAATCCTGGGGGCCCGAGCAAATGCAGCGGTCAACAGACGATAACGTTTGGCGAAGGCAGGGAAGATTTCAAGCAGTTCTTACAATTCCCGTTGCTGTTCATCAGCGGGACTCTGGCTCCAAGAAGATTCTCACGTACCCAGCTACCGGGAACCTACATTTCGTACAGCAAACCAACATATTGCGCAAGTAGTGTTACCAGCGTGTATCCTGACTTCAACACGGTAATTTCCGAAGTAGAAGGCGTAATGGACATAACGGAAGAATTTTCCGAGTAAACTTATCATAATCCACATGAATTACAACAGGTATGGGTAGGTTTCAGTAACCAGAAACGTAGCGGGGGGGGGGGGGGGGGGTCAGATTCTATAAAATGGCCTATTTGCATGGGTCAGAAAAGCGTTTTATATCATTTTGGTTTATTATTTCCAATAATGAACCATTGGAATCGAGCATGAAAAAAAAAATTCTTGCCCCCCTCAAAATTTAGCGGGTGTAGCAGTTTTTTGTGTGTGTGCACTGAGCATCATAACGTATAAGAACGTGTGTTCTTGTTCAAATTGCGGGGGTGTTGTAAACACATTATTTTTGAGACGTAGAGCCATTTGAATTTCTCCCTTGAGAGGGAAAAACATTAAATCATGTTTAATGTTTTTCCCTCGCAAGGGAGAAATTAGATATAGTTTTTTAATGTCAAGAAAAAATGAAAGCCACAATTTCACTGAACTCTACAAGTATAATGTTGCATTTACTGTACTTATTATAGAACTCGCCATCAACATATGGTTGCTACAACAGAAGGTAGTAACTGTGTAGTAACCAATGAAAAACGTTGCATATTTGCGTGTCGGAATTCACAGAATGACCCCCAGCCCTAAAACATTAAACATGTTAATTTGATGGTTTACGTTTCAAGGTATGTAGAATCCGAAAATGCAATAAAAAATTCCTGTCTGTCCGCCGTACGGGCCACTTTTCTTAGTTACCACGAATAAAAATTGATGAAATTCCGGTTATAGGTTCCGTTCGGGGTCTAGTTGGTCCTCGAAGCTCGGCGTTACTGTCAGTCATCTCTAAGGGGTTCAAAATAGGGGTTGAAATTTTCAGAACGCCGTAGCTCGAAAACTTTCGATTGAAGGGTATGGTTTTTTTACGATATTAAATTTGTCTTGAGCTAAACAATTTTGTGAGACCACCCGGAGCACTGTACGTCCAGCCGTTCATGTGCACCAAAAAGCTTCGTCAACACGATCGTGAATCAAACGGTATAAATCCGGCCGGGATTTCATCACTAGGGAGCACCTGATTACAATCAAGGATGGCCGTATGAAGTCGAGTTAGTTGTTGTGCGATCCATTTGATAAGTGATGGACTAGTGGATTTTGTTGGTAGGTACTTCTGAAACTTGAACAAGCTTTGAAGTATTATTGATGGGTAAATTATTACACAACGGCAAATTATTACACAACGGTAAATTATTACATAACGGTAAATTATTACACAACGGTAAATTATTACACAACGGTTCATCTACCAAGAAGGGGCTGGATTTTGATGATCGGTACTTTTGCCACTTGACCAACCGTTGAAGTATTATTGATAGGCAAGTTATTACACAACGGTTCATTATACTTGACCAGAGGGTAGGTACTGACCACAGAAAACAGTGATCTACGCAGAAGGGGCATCTATTTCACTCCACATCAACAATTTTCCTTCAGAACTTCATTATGCGTTTCTTTTCGCCATTTTAGTTTGTCATCGACAGAATTATTTTGGCAACATTTAACTCGTGATTCAGGTAGGTACCTAGTAACGAGTACGGGGTTAGGTACTAACCTACGGAGGGTCTGCGATCTACATAATATGTATAGACTAGTACATATTATATAGACGGGTTATCTATACAGAGAGCTGTGATCTGTAAAAGAAGGGTATTCTGCACAAAATAATAAACCGTTGTGCAGGGATTTGCAGCGTTTTTTAAATGAAAGCAGAATCGATCCTGAGAATTTTGAGACCTACCGCACGATCCTAAGTACCTAGTCCTTTTCATATGATTTTTCAAAGATTCCAGAGGTTCCCTTGTCATTGCACCCCTCTCGCCTGGGCGAGACCCCCCTGCCAACTGTGACGAGGGAACCTTTGTGAACTTCGAAAAATCATAGAAAAAGAACTACTTATCGTAGAAGCGTGCGGTTAGTCTCAAAATTCTCAGGATGGAATGCATTTTCATTAAAAAGAAAAAAAAGAAGAAAATAAATACGTCAAATAGCCCATTGTCGGTTTCTCCTTTCGCCGCTGCCTGTTGTTGCACATCAAATTTATATGTACTAGAACACCCCTCGTCGGGGCAGGACCCGCCTGCCAACTGTGACGAAGAAACCTTTGTAAACTTCGAAAAATCATAGAAAAAGAACTACTTATCAGAATGGAATGTATTTTCGTTTAAAAAAATATAAAATAAATACGTGAAATATCCCACTGTCGGTTTCTCCTTTCGCCGTTGCTTGTTGTTTCATGAATATAAAATTTATATGTACTAGAAGCATTTTCTCAATTTATCTCGAAGTACACACAGTCGTATCCCAGAGTAAGAGCGAGCAATGTGGATGTGGATGTGGGTGGTTAAACATCGATCACAAAACCTGCCTTTGTGAAACAGTTCTACTAAACCGTATTTTAAATCAATCTCGAACGAGTTCTGGGCCATGGAAAGTCGAAACATTTTGAAACTCTCATTGTGACACGGTTACTGTGGTTAAAATCCGCAGTGAGTAGACACGGGATAGTAGAAGTAGAAAGAGGTTTATGTAGACAGGAAGTAAAAATAAATAATTCCTTAGACATAAATGCAATGAATATTAACGTTCACGCGTGGTGTGAACAAGGGTCACGGAGCAACGGAAAACATTCACTTTCCAGCGGATAATACTACTATTATTAATCTAAAAATAAAAAATACATCTCGGATCTATACTAAACAACCTAGCGAGTATTAAAGGCGACTACTAAAGTTGCCAGAATGTAAATACCTCATAAATATCTAATAAGCCGATCACAGGATTCGACGTTCAGCGAAATCAGACACGAAATTATGGCTGATTTGAATTTGGATTGTGGTAGCTAGATATGACCGCAAATCGCTACGCCACCTCTGATCCTAGTTTTAAATCACTCTCTACGCCACCGATGTCGAGGGACATAATACGTCCCCAGTTACGTACAACTTATGTTTTGTAACATAAAAAACAATTTTCGAACCCACACGGGACTCAACTACCCGAAGCTGTTGTGATGACGACGAGGTCATGATGAGATGAGGAACTGGTTACAACTGAAGCAGCGAGGAGCAGGTGGCGGATGGCGTTGCGATTTGTTGAAATTGGTGGCGCAGAGTCGAACTCGATAATCTCTCATTAACAACAGAGAGGTGGCGTAGCGATCACTCCCCGCTTGATATTTAGGGAAGAACCAAGTGACGACGAATATGGTGAACAGTAGCGGTGCGAGGGCTCTGAAAACGGTGGGGCACCAAACCAGAACACAAAACCAAGAGATTTGTCTACAAATACCTCGAGGCAACAATAAACACCCTTCTCTTATTTACTGATTGATATTCAGCCAATTCCCTTTCAATCAACAATCTATCGTCGTACGAAAACGTCGGCAATTTCTAGTGCAAATTAGACACCGAATTCACGTGTTATAAAAATATAGTAAACTAAAACACCTATAACAAAACAATGACCCGTCGGCCAGTACCTACTTGAATGGAGAAGCTATTGACCTGAAGCTAGGTCAATCACGACGATCAATCCACAAGACCACAAACAGGGCAAAATGCACGTAGGTACCAAGAATACAAATCTGAGAAAGCGAACATAATTCACAACAAAAACAAATCAGAAGACGAAGAAGCATCTCGTATTGAGATGACAAATTGAATCGAATGCACAAGAAGAAAAAACGCAACCTCTAACCACCACTGTCGGAATGAAAAGTGTTTCTTCGCGGCACCCTCAAGAAAAACAACAACAACAAATTGAATCCAAGGGATCGAATCGATTGTGAAAACGAACGATTTTGGAGTAGAAATAAGATTTTGGGGACTGGGCCGAAAGAGGGCGTGGCAAACAACATTTTTACTCTAATGAGCATGGGCGGACGGGCCACTTTTGTCAGTTGTCATGGCGACACCAGGTCCCAGGACCTGCCTGCCAGTTTCAAGAGCCTAGGTTTCGATTTCGATTGCAGGACGTCGATTACAGTCGCTTTATTCGGATAAGATGCTTTGGCTATGGAGCACACCATGGATGCTCTACTATAATATTGAATATCCATAGAATTTCCATTCCATAGCCAGAGAAGTCTGGTGAGTCGCTGTTGAACTTTGTGAAAAATGCTAGGTGCATTCTACAGAGGGAAATTCAAATTCCAACTGAACTATGGAGGTTTTTTAACTTACCTATTATACCTATACAGTGTTTTTTGGTGGCAGGGCAGTGGCCCAAGTGGCCTTATGGACGCAACGACCCTGATGGTGAAGGATATAGAGTGGGCTACGGAGCGTTGATGAGAGGAAAGCTCGAGACTTCCAAACAGTTCCAGCTTTGCGGAAACGCGAGGAGCATCAACAAGTGATTGAGGCTTTAATTTAAAATCACAGCCTATGGATAATATTAATGAGGATATCAAGAAATAACTTTTCATTTATTTATTTATTTTTATTTTTTACAAACGATGTTTGTACCTACAGGTTCGAAAAAATCAACTGGAATTGCCCATTTTATCTCTACCTGCTCGCGGACCTTAACGCTTCTTTTTCGAGTTTCTTCACTTTCTTTTGGCCGTAATGGGGTCCTGGCTCGATCGTGCGGAGAATGTCAAACCGAGGGTGCTCCCAGCCGTGCATAGACAATCGTATTATTCTTATTGATTCCTGGTTTTCCAGTGAAAGTTGGTCATTCAATGATGAACGTGAGCCCGCACATCAACAACTGGTATTTCGTTTTATAGTGTTTTCTACATTATACCACGCTACTGGTGTCTACTTATAATACCACTCTTGGTGCACTTGAATTTTGAGTGCTCTTCAGTCCGTAAGGTTACTACCTAGTGCCGCATGCTAAAATAAGAGACATTTCAGTGATTGACACACTTGAGCAGTGTGAAGCTTTTTGATGTATCCATTAACAACCTAAGCAAAGCAAAACCCATAGTTTTTTCGATGTACACAATACATAACGGTCCCTTGTTCAAACTGAAAAAAGAATTTCAACGAAATTAATTTTGAACGATAAAGACACACGTTGCAGCACAATCTAGATCATTATATGTATCTAGATCTAAAATCTAGGTCCAAAGAGGAAGGATTTTTGAAACATAAGAATTTTACACTCATGAACTCATTTTCATCCCCCATTCATTCTTCAATCTTACATTTTGGTTTCTTATTCTGTGAATAATACACCTATGTATTCGCTCAGCAACAAATTTTTATAACACCCCCTCAAAATTTTTTCTTTTCCGTTTCAAGGTGCGTAGATTCCAAAAATGCAATGTCCGTCCGCCGTATCACGTGTACCGGCTTCATTTTCGGTCTAAAAAATTCGTTTTTCGCACACATGCTCCATTTGGGCCCTAGTTGTGTCCCGAAACTTTGCAGCCCGATCGGAATACAGAGGTTTTATGAGTGAAAATTTGTATAAAAATAGCTACTTTTTGTGTTTTAGTAACATGAGCTTTTGGGGTATCGTTCTCCCATGTTTTGGGGGACGAGAAGACCGAATATGAAGTCGATTTTGACCAGAGTGGAAAATTGAGGTTCTACCAAATCTTCAGCTCCCAAAATTGATTTTTTATTAATCAAAAACCGGGGAAATCGTCTGAAATCACCATCAACTTGTATAATAACACTAGAAAAAGTGCCGATACGTGGATCAAGACGATTAAATGGCACTACCAATTATCAAAGATAATTTGAAAAAAAGGGGGGCGGGGGGGAGCCTACCTACCTAATTGGTGTTTTGGGGGCCAAAATTGGTGGAAACCATCAGAAATATCTATTTAAATTATTTCACATGAAAGAAACAATAAATGAACAGCCAACATTTCTTTACGTATGTCCAGTAGAATAATAAACCCATGTGACAAGGAATTTGCAGTGTTTTTACAAAATGTTATAGGTGTTTTGGTTTATTAGTTTGTGAATAATGAACCTATGTATTCGCTCAGCAACAAATTTTTACAACACGGCCTCAACATTTTTTCTTTTACGTTTCAAGGTGCGTAGATTCCAAAAATGCAATGTCCGTCCGCCGTATCACGTGTACCGGCTTCATTTTCGGTCTAAAAAATTCGTTTTTCGCACACATGCTCCATTTGGGCCCTAGTTGTGTCCCGAAACTTTGCAGCCCGATCGGAATACAGAGGTTTTATGAGTGAAAATTTGTATAAAAATAGGTACTTTTTGTGTTTTAGTAACATGAGCTTTTGGGGCATCGTTCTCCCATGTTTTGGGGGACGAGAAGACCGAATATGAAGTCGATTTTGACCATAGTGGAAAATTGAGGTTCTACCATATCTTCAGCTCCCAAAATTGATTTTTTATTAATCAAAAACCGGGGAAATCGTCTGAAATCACCATCAACTTGTATAATAACACTAGAAAAAGTGCCGATACGTGGATCAAGACGATTAAATGGCACTACCAATTATCAAAGATAATTTGAAAAAAAGGGGGGCGGGGGGGAGCCTACCTACCTAATTGGTGTTTTGGGGGCCAAAATTGGTGGAAACCATCAGAAATATCTATTTAAATTATTTCACATGAAAGAAACAATAAATGAACAGCCAACATTTCTTTACGTATGTCCAGTAGAATAATAAACCCATGTGACAAGGAATTTGCAGTGTTTTTACAAAATGTTATAGGTGTTTTGGTTTATTAGTTTGTGAATAATGAACCTATGTATTCGCTCAGCAACAAATTTTTACAACACGGCCTCAACATTTTTTCTTTTACGTTTCAAGGTGCGTAGATTCCAAAAATGACATGTCCATCCGCCGTATCATCCATGCCTACCTTTATTTTCGGTCTAGTTGTGCCCCGAAACTTTGCAGCTCGATCCGAATATACCCAACGGTGTTATGGGTGAAAAACAGGTTTTTTTTTGGGTGTTTTAGTAACATGAGCTTGTGTGGTATCGTTTTCCATGTTTTTTGAGGCGAGGGGACCGAATGCGAAGTCGATTTTGACCAAAGAGCGAAGAATCGCGATTCTAACACAGTTTCAGCCTTAAAGTTTCGTGAAGTTTTGGTCTAAAATCTTCGTTCTCCCGCACACAGGCTCCACTTGGGCCCTAGTTGTGCTCTCCGAAGCTTGGCAGCCCGATCGGAATACGCCCTCAAAAAAACCTCGAAACCCCCCTTTTTTGGGTTTAGTGAACACGAGCTTGTGAGGTACCACTTTCCATGTTTATAGGGCGAGGAGACCGAATACGAAGTCGATTTCGACCAACGAGCGAAGAATTGAGGTTCTAACAAAGTCTGCGCCTTAAATTTACGTTTTTTATTTTATTTTTTATTTTTATTTTTTCTAACAATATCCTTTATTAACCTCCATGGCCATTTAAAATCATCAGAACGCGGGAGACTCGGCGGACGCGTTGAACAGAATCGAGTCCGCGATCAACTTTGTCTCCAGAAAGAGTGTCAACTTGTTGATATAATCTTGAGCGATGGCACGTGAAACACCTTTGAGGAGTATCCATGTGCCATGTACCGGTCACCTTTATCCATGTAGTACCATTAGGGGCATCATCGCACCGTCCTCCAATCCGAGGCATCGTATTTTCCTCCTTGATCCTCTCAACCTTAGCGATACTGCTCGGATGACCGACATCTGGGTTTTGACCCGTACCCACTGTGTCACTTGAGACAGTGGCTTCGCCCATTTTTCGGCCAGGACCTGTGCCATACTCTTCAGGAAGGCGGAGTATTCTTTGTGGAGAGCTCCCTCGCATGATACTACTAGTGGAGTAACTTCGGCTTTTTTTGGTCTAAACTCGTCGTCCTCCCGCATAAAGACTCCATTGAGGCCCTAGTTGTGCTCCGAACCTCGGCAGCCCGATCGGACTGTATGGGTGAAAAATGGATGTAAAAATAGGGTTTTTCTATGGTTTTCTTTCTTAAGGTTTAGTGAATTAAAAAAAAAATTGTAATCTGAAATACAATACATACTCTAAGCAAAGCATTGTACATATCATTAAGTAGTTATTTTTTACCCCACCGCTATAGGAATAGTGAACTTTATATTCGCTCTGCTAACAACTGAAAACAAAGTCTTTCCCCCTGGACCCGTCATAAATGATAACTCGCATTCTCGGCCGGCCCGGAATTTAATTAATAATCTAATGAGACTACCAGCGAGCTACACACAAATTAAGAATTTAACTGACGTAATATCTGGGATCCATCTACTCAAGTTGGATGAATTACCAGAAAACTTGTTTTCAAGACTCATTAATTTAATGAGCAGAACATAATTATCAGGCGGCGAGCGTGAGTTAACCGGCCTGTCTTAATAGAAAAACTGTGTTTTAGAAAATGAGTATGAAAAGACAAGCGCAATTCAAGGACTACACTTGAACAATGTCAGTGGGGCTAGCGGTCGCGAAGGCCTTCGATGTGGGTTTGTTGTAACCAGGTTTGAAGGAGTGTTCTTCGACTAGGTGTTCAGGGACCAAAATCAATGGCGTGAGCAATGCTGACACATTACAGATTTACTCAAGAGGAAGTGGATAAAATGTACAGGGATGTCATATGAATCGATGGGTTGAGCATTTTAAGGGAGTTGCTAACAGTTCAGCAATCGAGAGCACAATACGAAGAAACAGTTCTATTCTAAAATTCTGAAGCACGCCGAGAAAAAAAGGCTTTGTAACTGAGATTGGTAAGAAGGGCAACCGGCTCCAAGTGTATGAATTAAATTTGTTTTTGCTATTTTATGCAATGGAAATATACCCCTAAAATGGATATGAAGAATGATTGTTTGGGCTGAAGAAGTAGGTGGTTTGAAGAGAAAATACAATCATAACCTGTGTGATTATTATTGTCTGTTGTGAGCTCCAACGTGAAATTGCAATTTTTCGGATCTAGATACCTCAGATTAGGGAGGTACCTTCTTTATTAGTTTCAGCCTCGAGTACCTTCGAATCCGGCCTCCACGCTTGTTTTTATCAGTTAAAAATAGAGAGGGGCCGGGAAAACGGGATGTGATATTAGAAGTGATCAACTGCACTTACCGGCAGACAAATGTTACGGTATACGCATCGTACA
Source organism: Leptopterna dolabrata (assembly GCA_954871275.1). NCBI lineage: Eukaryota > Metazoa > Arthropoda > Insecta > Hemiptera > Miridae > Leptopterna > Leptopterna dolabrata. Next base: position 33,568,259 of record OX940984.1, read on the forward strand.
CGGAACAGATTGCCGCACAGTGGGGCAAAAGCGGAAAAATAAGCCCAATTTCTTACACGCTTACAATAGCAAATTAGTTGTACAATCAGTACTATGATAACTGTTCATCGGTTAAAATTTGACTGAAGCAGCAGTTTATCCTCAACAGTTTACATTTAGTAATAACTGGTAAAATAAGGGGTATTTCCCACTCATACCCTGCTGGAGCGGTTCAACAATGGCCAAAAACGAGTTTTTCAAGTTTAATGAGGAATTCACTCATTCCTAGCCAAAATAGTTAAAGAACCACTGCACCAGAACAGATGATTTCAAGTTATACCTAGGTGGCCAGGAACAGTAAAAGTCCCAGTCTTATACAGGTGCCTACCTACCTACATTGTTGTAATAGGAGACAGCTGAGTATAATAATACCCGCTTCCTTGCAAGTTGTCGCAACGACCCTAAAACACTATATAAGTTCCTTCAACAGAAAAACCAGGTTTTTCCTCCTATCCTCGTCAGGAATGCGGTCATTTTCTAGTAGGTACACCCGGCGATGACCCGAATGTGTCACGGTTTGTCCGGCGTGGTAACACCCTCCCGAAACACTCTATTCAACAGTTCGACCCACAAAGTGACTTCCAGCACCGACAATGGTGGAAAGAGGAAGACGGCGTGGGGGGGTTCAATTGACGAAGCCAGACGAGAAAATATCTATCAAGGCCAGGTTGGCAGGGATGCCTTTTCCCCGATCAATGCCTCGATATCGCGAGGGAAAAATACGAGTGAAAAAAATAATCCAGCGCCGTTTTCCAAAGGGTTCAAAAAGAGGTACGGAACTGGCATGACATATGCTAATTGAAAGGTGGATATGAATGTTGGAATAGGGGAGCAGAAGGCTTGTAGGTACCTCAAAATGGTCGTAATGGACATGGAAAAAAAACGTGTACATTTGCCTGTACATGGATAATTTTCTACAATACAACAAAACATAATTATATGCTCATTCTCCTAATGAAGTCTTCTTGAATCTGTAGACGTATCACTTTGGTAAGCAAATTTCGTGGATATGCCTAGCCCCTTTCGAATATGTTTTCGCTTTACTCCATGAGAACGACCACTATGAATGAGATATAAGTACTTGAACAGCAGTAATAATGACGCCACTATTTCGACGTTGCGATGTACCCAGGTAACCATACACTACAGTTCAGAGTTCTGAAGTGCAACAAAAACAGATGTCCATCCTCCCTAACCGCGAGATTCCTGGTTTCTATGCTGGTTTGGTAAGTACGGTAGCAAAGCTGATAAGAAACAAGTGCCTAAATGAGTTCCCAGACGCTGAAAGGACAGTAGGTATGGAGTCTTCGGAATAAGGTGTTTAGAACTCCAACACTGTAAACACTCCCCCAAAGGTTCTCGGCCACTTCATATCAGATGTCGCTGAAGAATCTAGGGAGTTGGTCAATATATTATACAACCCCTCCTTTTTTGAATAAGAATAAATAAGATTTTGCAAATTTGTCAATTTTGGTTTATTATTATGTGAATAATATGTTTGGAACACCTCCTCAAATGCTATGTCCGCCCGCCGTACCACCCATATATATACCTCTATTTTAGGTCTAAAAAATCCTTTCTTTCGCACACAGGCTCCATTTACGCCTAGTTGTGTCCCGAAACTTTGCAGCCATATCGGAAAAATGGGTGTAAAAATTTGGTTTTGTGTTTTAGTAATATGAGCTTGTGATGAACAGTTTTCCATGTTTTTTTAGGGCGAGGAGACCGAATATGAAGTCGATGTTGACCAGAGTGGAAAACTGAGGTTCTAGCGAAGTTTAAGCTCCCAAAATTCATTTTTTATGAGTCAAAAACCTGGAAGAATTCTCTGAGATCACCAGACACCATACATTTGTATAATAACACTACAAGTCCTAGTATCATCAAGTGAATCAAGGCAATTAAATAGCGTTATCAATGATTAAAGATAGTTTACCAAAAATAGGAGCATAATTCGAGTTTTTGGGGGGCCAAAATTGGCGAAAACCATCAGAAACAACTATTTCAATTATTGCACATGAAAGAAACAATAAATGAACAGCCAATATTTCTGCAGGTATGTCCAACAGAATAATAAACCCACATAACAAGGACTTTGCAGAGGTGAAGATTTCAACGAATTTATTGAGAACATTACTATCATGTATTTCTTTGCAATTTCAACCTCTTGACATTCTGATTGATGAACAGTAGGTAGCTCATAATAACTGTAAACGAAATATGAAAAATCAAATGTTTCTGCAACTCTTGATTTGCAGATAAAACTGGCGACTGGCTGGTTTGATTGAAGCGAATTTCATGTTATGGGCTCCTCAATAAAAATATTTTTGCGTAAGAGAAAGTAGAAAAATATCAATTTGTTTTGGATTTCTGAACATTTTCTAGGGTTCAAGTCAACGTAGGTTTCAAGTACCTATTACTTCAAGCACTTTGATGTTGAATTTTGAAGAAAAGATCGACATAATTTACATTTTTCCGTAACATTAGGTACTTCTTGTAAAAATAGATTTTTTTTTTAAAGCCATGAAGATAACATTAGCGGGGGCAAGTATGGTGCACCAAACTGTACATGATTTGTTAGGTAGCGAAGTGGTTCACAATGCTTAGAGAATATCCGTATGGAACTTTCATTAAAAACACTGTACAACTAATTTGTTGATAATATGGAAATCTAGATAAATACCTTGAGAGGATGAATAAATACGACTCGAAACACAGAATGCACGACCACAGCACAAACACATCGGTCACAGCCCGCGCCACGACTGAGGAATTGTCAAACTGACAACAAACCAGCGAAAACATAGTTTCAGGCAGTGGGAGAGGGGGGGAGTTGAGCTGTGGAAGCCGATCTCAACCGACGACGACCGATCTTTCACGACCGACACCACGACAAAGGAGGCGATTCGTGAGCGAGAGCTGTGACCTCGCAGAGAGAGATAGAGAGAAAATAAACAAGTCGGGCGAAAAATAAAAGTTGAAGCAAAAATGATACAAACGCGTAGGGGGACCACCAAAGTGGTGATATCTGTAGAAAGCATGCTGCGAGGTAGTGTGAGGATGACAGGAGGTGGGGGTCTATAAATTAAACTGAACCTCGATCAACATACCCCTGTAGTTGACGATTTGATTTATGGTGGGCTTGGAGTGAATTTTTACGGAAACAAACGAGAGGGAAAAACTGGAGAAATAAACGTATTTAACAAGTATTTGTACTGATAAAGCCACACACACACCTGAGGGAACTCCATTGAATATATGCGAAAACATCCTCCTTTTGAAAACTCCTTTTCAATCAATTTCAACAGCCTTTTCTAAAAATACAAAGGGCTCAAGATTAAAACGAACCTACTTACCTACCTATAGTATACGGTGTGACTTGCCTATTGGTGAGAATGCGATCTGAAGAATAAATAAGGTTTGTATTACAATGAACCCAAACGGATCCAAAGTTGATCTTCAATGGGCAACTGTCAGGGCCATTTTCAATGGGCCAAATTCTGTTTAATAATGGAAATTACCATAAATACCACATGATAAGGTATTTATGTCGGAAAGTATAGGCAGAAAACGAGTGTGAAATTCGAATTTCTGAATTCCCGCAAGAAATGACGTATGAGGTATATTGCCGAGTAGTTCAACTCAAATCCCGCTGAGAGCGCTAGTGCATCACTTTAAACGATGTACAGAACCCCAACGGATGGATGGTGGAACCGCAAATTTATAGGCACTTGAATTTTAAAAACCCGTCTATAATATGATATGATTGTACTATTCTATACATATTATGTAGATCGCAGACCCTCCGTAGGTTAGTACCTAACCCCGTACTCGTTACTAGGTACCTACCTAAATCACGAGTTAAATGTTGCTAAAATAATTCTGCCGTTGACAAACAGTACCTAACAAAAAGAAACACACATAATGAAGTTCTGAAAAGAAATTGTTGATGAGGAGTGAAAAAAGTTGCGAAAGTACCTACCAACAAACTCCAGCCCCTTCTACGTAGATGGTATAATGAACCGTTGTGTAATAATTTACCGTTGAGTAATGATTTACCGTAGTAATAATTTACCCATCAATAATACTTCAACGTTTGTTCAAGTTTCACTACCTACCAACAAACTCCAAAAGAGCCATCATTTTTCAAATGAAATAATATCACAGAACAACCAACTCGACTTCATACACCGCCAATATAATCAGGTGATCCCTAGCAATGATTTCATCTCCGCCAAATTTCCTATTGTGGGCGCGTCTCTGGTTACGAGATTTGGTTTGAATTGTATACAATTTCATTCACACTGGAGTCGAAAATGCCTGTCGGTGCAAACTTCGGGGCCTTACTGTGAACGAACGGCTGGACGTACGATGCTCCGGATGGTCTTAAAAAACTCGCAAGTTCAAGAACTATTTAAAACCGTAAAAATATTCACGTAAAAAAATGGTATAGGCGTTTTGAAAATTTCAACCCCTATTTTGAACCCCTTAGAGATGACTCACAGTAACGTCGAGCTTCGAGGACCAACTAGACCCCGAACGGAACCTATAACCCGAATTTCATCAATTTTCTTTCATGGTAACTAAGAAAAGTGGCCCGTACGGCGTACGGCGGACAGACAGAAATATTTTTATTGCAGTTTTGGATTCTACATACCTTGAAACGTAAACCATCAAATTTTGAGGGGGGGTAAGAATTTTTTTTTTCATGCTCGATTCCAATGGTTCATTATTGAAAATAATAAACCAAAAAACGCTGCAAAGTCCTCGTCACATGGGTTTATTATTCTACTGGACATACCCTACAGAAATGCTGGAAATACATTTATTGTTTCTTTCAAGTGCAATAATTGAAATAGCTATTTTTGATGCTTTCCACCAATTTTGGCCCCCCAAAACACGAATTAGGCTCCTATTTTTGACAAATTATCTTTGATCATTGACAGTGCCATTTAATTGTCTTGATTCATCTGTTGACACTTTTTGTAGCGTTATTATACAAGTTTATGGTGATTTCAGACAATTTCCCAAGTTTTTTACTCATAAAAAATGAATTTTGGGAGTCGAACCTTTGTTACAACCTCAACTCTTCACTCTTTGGTCTATAAATCAACTTCATATTCGGTCTTCTCGCCCTTAAAAACATGGAAAACGATACCTTACAAGCTCATGTTCACTAAAACCTCAAAAAAACCTTGAAAAACCTTATTTTTACACCCATTTTTCGCCCGTAATATCCCTGGGTGTATTCCGATCGGGCTGCCGAGCTTCAGACCACAACTAGGACCCAAATGGGGACCCAAACTGCGTGCGGAAGAACGACGATTTTAGACCAAATTTTAACGCTAATTTAAGGCTGAACCTCTATTTCCACTCTTTGGTCAAAATTGACTTCATATTCGGTCTCCTCGTTCTAAAAAAAACATTGAAAACGATACCTCACAAGCTCATGCTACTTAGACACCATAAACCCCATTTTTCACCCCGGGCTGCAGTTTCGGGACACACATTTTGAGGGGGTACTATAAAATTTTTTGGTGAACGAATACATAGGTGTATTATTCACGGAATAATTAACCAATAATACCGCTCATTTTTGAAAACGGACTTCAAACTACCATTTTTCCATGAGTTCTGAATACACCCCCCAACCAAATCTGACGAAAATTCCCCATTTCAATTCTTACCCCGCTTAATCGCCAGCCCTGAAGAACTTGCTCTACTTCAAATTTACGTTTAGTTGCGATATAGTTACTGGTCCCATAGCTGAAATTGTACAATTCCCACCTGAGTACCACGACTAATCTAATGGGAACAGTGGGGTCTAACGTTAAATCTAGTGATGATGACGTTCGTAAGAGAAGTTACTTAATAAAACTCACACAATATTGAAGTAATACTCGAATGACGACTAAAAGGATTAGCATTAGCCATCGAAGGCATAAGCACATTCTACACACCACAGAAAGAACAAAACCTCCAGTCTGCCTACTCAAACTGGCCACCACGTAACTGGTCTCGGCATAATATGTACATAAACCAAAGTTTTGAATTTATTTACTACACTTGCTTAAATTATGCAGAAAGCTGGTTGTTCCAAACCTGAAATGAAACAGAGAACGCACCGTGCGAATTTCAGCCGTTTTAGGTAACGTATGTCAGCAGAACAGAACGCTAGATCGGTTCATATAAGAAGATTCAGCTGTATGAATTCTGGGTATAAATTGGGGAATGGCAAGAAGCATTCGCGAAGCAGTGAGGGCCTCGAATCTATTTGCGACTATGAAGCTACCTCGACAGGAATAAATTGAAAGTACTAAGATCCAGGTCCAGTATCCCCATATCCGGTAGGCTACATTTAAACTAAAAGACTATCCAATAGATCAGGAAGCTAAACAATGATGATATAAGGGTTCATTTTGAGCCCTAGATTAGAAATCGGCTGCTTGGCTCGTCTAATCATGATAAAGCGCAGATTCCTTGGTGTAAAACCTTGATTCCCATGTATTTTTTTAAAAAATATGAACGTAGACACTGAGGTGAGGTTGTACACATTTCTCATTTTGACATAAATAGTGAACGTTTAATTAAATGTGGAAGTTTTGTTGACGACATGCTGCCTTTTGGTTTATTATTCTGTGAATAATACACCTATGTATTCGCTCAGCAAAAAAATTTTAAAACACCCCCTCAACCTTTTTTCTTTTCTGTTTCAAGGTGCGTAGATTCCAAAAACGCTGCAAAGTCCTTGTCACATGGGTGTATTATTCTATTGGAGTTCTAGAGATTCTTGTTGGCTGTTAAATTTATTGTTTCTTTCATGTGGAATGATTGAAATAGCTATTTCTGATGATTTCCACCAATTTTGGCCACCAAAACATGAAATAGGTACGCTTTTTTTTCTCTTTTTTTTTAGATCATCTTTGATCATTGGTAGTGGCATTTAATGGTCTTGATTCGCCTGTTTACACTTTTTCCAATGTTATTATACACATTGATGGTGATTTCAGACAGTTTTCAAGGTTTTTGACTCATAAAAAACCAATTTTGGGAGCTGAACCTTTGGTAAAACCTCAATTTCCGCGTCTTTGGTCAAAATCGACATTATATTCGGTCTTCTCGTCCCCAAAAACATGGAAAAAGATACCTCAAAAGCTCATTTTACTAACATGTTGTTAAAACGCAAAAAGTACCTATTTTTACACACATTTTCACTCATAACACCCCTGGGTACATTCCGATCGGGCTGAAAAGTTTCGGGACACAACTAGGGCCCAAATGGAGCATGTGTGCGAAAGAACGACTTTTTTAGATCTAAAATGAAGCCTGTGCACGTGATACGGCGTACGGCGGACGGACATTGCATTTTTGGAATCTACGCACCTTGAAACGGAAAAGAAAAAAATTTGAGGGGGTGTTATAAAAATTTTTTGCTGAGCGAATACATAGGTGTATTATTCACAGAATAATAAACCAAAATGCAATGTCCGTCCGCCGTCCGCCGTATCACGTGCACAGGCTTCATTTTAGATCTAAAAAAGTCGTTCTTTCGCACACATGCTCCATTTGGGCCCTAGTTGTGTCCCGAAACTTTTCAGCCCGATCGGAATATACCCAGGGGTGTTATGAGTGAAAATGTGTGTAAAAATAGGTACTTTTTGCGTTTTAGCAACATGTTAGTAAAATGAGCTTTTGAGGTATCGTTTTCCATGTTTTTGGGGACGAGAATACCGAATATGAAGTCGATTTTGACCAAAGACGCGGAAATTGAGGTTTTACCATTGGTTCAGCTCCCTAAATTGTTTTGGTTTATTATTCTGTGAATAATACACCTATGTATTCGCTCAGCAAAAAATTTTTATAACACCCCCTCAAAATTTTTTCTTTTCCGTTTCAAGGTGCGTAGATTCCAAAAATGCAATGTCCGTCCGCCGTACGCCGTATCACGTGTACAGGCTTCATTTTCGGTCTAAAAAAGTCGTTCTTTCGCACACATGCTCCATTTGGGCCCTAGTTGTGTCCCGAAACTTTTCAGCCCGATCGGAATATACCCAGGGGTGTTATGAGTGAAAATGTGTATAAAAATAGGTACTTTTTGCGTTTTAACAACATGTTAGTAACATGAGCTTTTGAGGTATCTTTTTCCATTTTTTTGAGGACGAGAAGACCGAATATGAAGTCGACTTTGACCAAAGACGCGGAAATTGAGGTTTTACCAAAGGTTCAGCTCCCAAAATTGGTTTTTTATGAGTCAAAAACCTGGAAAACTGTCTGAAATCACCATCAATGTGTATAACATTAGAAAAAGTGTAAACAGCTGAATCAAGACCATTAACTCGCACTACCAATGATCAAAGATGATCTGGGGAAAAAAAAAGTGTACCTATTTCATGTTTTGGGGGCCAAAATTGGTGGAAATCATCAGGAATAGCTAATTCAATCATTCCACATGAAAGAAACAATAAATTTAACTGCCAACAAGAATCTCTAGAACTCCAATAGAATAATACACCCATGTGACAAGGACTTTGCAGCGTTTTATGAATATAGCTTGTTTTATAATAATCCACGACGCTGAGGTGGGCTGTGACATCGATACGACTGAGCGAGAAGTCGCGGCGTCTGTTCCGGTGAGCTGTTGCATGGAGGAAGATGTACGGCAATGATGCCATGGCCACACTCCACGTAATCTTGGAAACTATACAAATATAATGCTATTCTGGCGAACAGCACAAAAATTCAATGCGGGAAAAAAATTCACCAATTCCCCATTGTCGGTGAAATCAGTTCTTAGCGTGTTCATAGCCAACAACTAGGTATGTAAGTTCGAAAAATGTAACAGTCCCTCACCAGCATTTTTATCTGGACACCTGCAGGTTTTTGTTAGGGCCACCCATCTGATCCAGCAGACCTAAATCACGTGAATAGTCCGGTCACAGAGCTTTTGTAATCCTTGTAAAACCTGTCGCAAGCTCGGACAGTTTGAGTTGAAGTGTCGCTTTTGCAATTACGTCGTTGTTTTGTAAGAAAAGGACACGGAGCGATGCTCACGGCACCTCGAGAACTAGATGCCATCTTTCACGGCTTTCCAGCTCCGCATCAATTTTCCATTTTTTTCTTTCCCCCTCCTCATCTTGACAACTATTGCGACGGTTAGTGGTCATGGATCAACCAACTCCTTTGCGACCTGACCCACTGAGATACGGATCCAGCGGATAACCAGAATTTACGAGGATGCCACGAATAATGATATAAACCCATAAAGAACTTCCATATTATTATCAATACAATGAATCAAAGTCGTGCAGTGGCAGATCCAGATCTTTAGTACTTTATTATCTTACCTTTCCTTGCTTGCACAGAATAAAGTAAAATAACTGTTATCAATAATATTTTCAATGAAAAAAGTATTCAAGTATTGTATTTTCCCCCCATGGAAGGGGGGGAGGACAAATTGCACAAAAGGCACTTCCTTGGAGCATAACGGATGTGTGGCCGTTAGTTGTGTGACGCTGTAGTCCTGTCAAAAGAGCGGGAACAACTAGAAAAACAGCGATTTTTTCAAACTTCCATAACTCCCGCAATTGACGGTCCCGAGGGTTGAAATTTGGTACACGTGCTCAGGGGCGCCTCGAGAATGTGTGTACGAAAAATCAGCCCCAGAGATCCCCAGAGCCAGGAGGGGGCTACTTGTTCTGTCGTGTAAATAGTGTTCTTGGTCGTTTTCGAGTTAAAGGTTTTCTTGGCTGCCGGGGCGCTCCTGCGTCCCTATATATATATATATATATATATATATATATATATATATATATATATATATATATATTCATTTATTTATTAATTATAGGAACATTACATATTGACGGTGGGCGAGAGGAAAACCCGTAACGCAATTTTTGGCCAAAATGAGGTTTGTCTACCTATGAACTCGCTTGGGGGTTTTCTAGCGATTCTGACGCTCATAGGGGTGAAAGTGAGTATTTTTTCACAAGCAGGTACCTATTTAGTTTTTCCACATCTCCAAAGGTGGAAAAAAATGTTTGGACATTCCGGGCAAGCAGTTGCGACTTCCATTACCTGCCATACTATTGACAAAACACTAGTTCCAGAGGCGGTATGTTAGGGAATTTCTCCGTTTTAACATGATATTCGTGACGAGAATTGTTGTTTTTCACAAGAGCTTTGAGCATACAATAGGCCGGTTACTCTGCAAAACGAAACAATAATTTGGGATATAATTCACTGTCTACGGAGTCTTGATTAGAGATGAGGGCTGCCTCCAGAAGCAGCGCTTTTTAAAGTGTTGAAAACAAACTTTCAAAGAAAAAAAAGAAAGAAAATCCAAAGATTTTTAATTTTTGTTTAAATTATATATATTCCTTCCCGTTTGTTAATAAATAATAGACTCGCGTTGGATAACGCTTCAAACTATAGGCAGTTTCGAACCGTGAGTACCTATTTCGTATCCTGCGCCAAAAAATAAGGCTTCAATTCATCCTTTTTGCTCCTCTACGTGGCAGCTTTTCAATTAGAATTCTGCCCCCGTTTTCTTTCAACAAAGAAAAAAGTGACTAGCGGTATCCGGGGTGAGCGCGTAACTTTCCCAGCCTTCGTCGTTATGTCCTACCTACTTTATTGTAGATACATTTTTTCACTTGCCAATAGGTGAACGCTCTTTGGATGGTGTATAAAAGGGTACCGTTTCCCCGGAAGAGGTTTTTTTATTTGGAGAAAAATGCTTTCTTCATTACAAGCGACGTCGTTGACAGCGTCTTAGCTCGTTGACAGTAAATTTGATGTTGAGAGCGGCTAGAGAGACCTAGACGAAAGGTCTGGAGTGATCGATATTTAGTAGGATACACACTGACACCATTCAGTTTCACATGTTTGTATACATTTGAGATGGCAGTCGGAAGGAAGCGGTCTACAAGGAAAAGGCAGCAATGCTACGAGTACCTTTGGATAAGAAGGGTATCCTATCAGCGACAAGTTTGAAAATGGACTTCTGGTACGACACGAAATACACGAACAGAATGGGCAATTATCGTGTATGAGAAAATCCTATTTTTTTCTTTAAAAAAAATTAAATAACACGTTTAAAACGAACAAAAAATATTACATCGTTCTGGAGTGAAGAAAACGGCCTGAAATCTCATAAAAGCCGGCATTCTGAAGGCTCTGGAGAAACCATACGAAAACGCTCTCCACGTCACAAACAAATAATTGAACCGCAAGAAAGTGCGCCGTGATCGCATTAATGTGAACCAAAACGCTTCTTGGTTGCGGAAAATGGAGGACGGTCGGCGGACACTGAAATTCAAACGGGTAACAAACCCTAAAAAGAAGATTATTACAACTCCTGCACTTTTCGGGCTTCATTTTGCGTGCTGTTCGGATTGGCCTTTCGGTAGTCACTTTCCGGCCATAGAACGAATCTCAATATTTCAATACATTTTCTAAAATTATAGATAGATATTTTTGTCCTACGACTTCATTATTGTTTCTTTCAAGACATTACCTTTCAGGGGAAAAAATCTATGACAATCCGGTTTGGTGTAAAACACAGTAAAAATTTCGTACCAACTACTTATGTACCTTTTTCGAATGGATCGTACCTAAAGATGCTCATCATTTTGAACACCTACCCTCAAAGTTGAAGGCATCACGACAACAAATGGCAGCAAAGCGGTTTCAATTCGTAATGGTTCTCTCTGAAGATTTTAGGTTCGGGTGCTGAATGAACAGAAATTTTTTGCATTTCGTTCACGTGGTAAGGCCTTTACTGCAGAACCGAAAGTCTGGCACTGCTAGCAAAAAAAAAATCCCTAATGGGGAATCTGGCGTTCGATCACAGTAGAAACTGACAGATATGGACCAATTACAAACCAAGTTCAATTCACGCCCGTAGTGTGTAGGAGGCGAGATTAACACTTAGTGCCTACATATTATTAACAAGAGGGCAAGTGAGACGTTCACAAGTTCCGTCTTCAAGACAACTCACTAATCACAATGGACGTATATATACGAGGACATAACAGTTTAGTAGGTCTACAAGTCCGCATTTAAGTTACGTAGTGAAGGAAGATACCCAGACCACGAAAAACAACGGTTTTAAAGCAAAGCTCGTAACTTTTTTCTCTCTCTAAATATACCCTTCTGACCCTGCGGCTGCTTCCGACAAGCCCCCAGAGGCTTGGGAAGAGGTCCATTCATCAGCTAGGGGGTTAAAGCCCTTCGTTTCCTGTGCCCGACCGCCCGAATGGAACAACCCCGTTTGGAATAGTCCGGAAATGGAAATATGTACTGCTTCAAAACCGGAGATCCGCACTAACAAAGAAACCTTCCATAATGTATAAATTAATGTACCAGCTGCGACCAAGACATAACTTGATAAGAGTGTTCAACTTGGTTGTAGATATACCATTTTTGGGAGAGTTCAGCCATTTTTACCTATTTTGCCGACTTTTAACACACAAAAACTCAAACACTGATCACTACAACTGACCTTTTGATCACTATAAACAGGCCAATTCACTGTGTGTTTATATACAGCCGATCGGGACCTGACTCTTTCTATCCTTAAATCCGGCTTATTCCTTTAAACGCCTTTCTACTAAGCGACTTCTACTGTATTTTTCGCGTAGTTAGAAGAGTTACAAGGAAACGGTCACATTTCATATTCGGCATGCGCAGATGAAAGTTACATTAAATTCCAATGAAAATTATATGGAACTATCAAAGTATTATTCCTGATTGACCCTCCAAACCTGAACTCATTTCAACGATATTTAAGGTAGTTATGGGAGTTCCAAGTGTTTCACGTTTGCGCATGCGCAGACAAAGTTACGGTACTTTTCCAATGATTTTGGTACGGGACCATCTGTGACCCAACCCGCACCTACCCTCCCAAATTTCAGCCCATTTCGACCATTATTTCGGGTATTTATGGGCGTTATAAGGAACTGCCACAGAGAGATAGACACAGGCAGACAGACGCGGATCCAAATACTCAATCACGAATCCAAGGCTTCCCTACCGTCGGTAGTGAGGATGCAAAACAAAAACTGTTATTACAGACTTCTAATGTCCCAAACAAGAAATCAAGGTCATCCATAATCTTGTTTTACATCTTTATTTACAATGTACATAACTGCATATTTCGTATTTTAAATATGTATTGGCATTTTTTGGTGAAACCTTAACTCAAAATTCTTGGCTCGAAACCTCGAAACCTCACAACTCGAATACCTTCCTAAGTCGAATTATTTCATTGGTCCCTTGATATTCGAGTTATCGAGGTTCCACTGTGCTGCAATCCGGACGTTTGTTGGCTAGGAATCCCGAAACTAAGATAATGCGAGTAAAATCTCGACGCCCCGACAGTTGTTAGTGTACTTGTTGGTGGCGAGGGAAAGAAATCTGACAAGTAGGTACAGCATGCTGGGAACGTAATTAACACGAGGAATTTCCTGAATAAGAACTTCCGGCAACACAAAACTCGACAGGCAGTCAAATACCGCCGAGATGTCTACTTCTTTGTCATTTGTCTCGTAAAATCACAATACTCGTGAATACCATCAAGTTGTAAAAGAAATAAAACGCTGAATGAAAAATCAATACCTACCTATAAGAAAGAAAGTAGTGAAAAGGGAACTCTTACATTGCATTATGGAACACATGTTTGGAGTCACTTAGAAGACGTACCCACGGTAGTGAGTTCGAATATGGTACCAGGTAGTTATCTACCATAATTTTTATGATCTGTACCTACCCAGTAATCGACTACAGCCTAGCGTTTGAGCTTTCAACTTCCACATCTAGAAAGTAAGAGATGATGACGAGACAGAAACAGTAGGTACCTACCTAATGAAATTAACGTCAATGAAGGCGAAGATCCTTCTGGAGCGAAAGTCTCGATTTCCAAAACTTTCTTCAGGTCAGTTTTGTCGTCCCTTCGAATGGGTCTCAAATTATCACCGTTTGGTACGTAACGAGTGGTACCGAACGGAACAAATTAGAGGTAGGTACCTAATGTGCATTACGTTACACAAGGGCATTTCAATACTGCTCCATTGTGTTCAAGATGGGATTCTGAGGAGATGGGCGATATAACTTATTGCCCGCTTTTCGAATAAATACCTACAAATAATATTGATCAATGAGATTTTAAAATGCATCAAGTTAGCGGTTATCCTCCTAGCCCTAAAACCCAAATCGACTGGAAATTTAGATTATGCGTCAGCGTTCCATCCTGCCGGATAAATTATCTTACGATTTGAAAGTTTTTTTTTAAACATACCTAACCTCATATTTTACAGTTGAATGGTAGCCAGACAAAATTGATAAACCGGGCCCTATGCGCTGGCAATCATGGTAATAGTGGAATCTGATTAACACACAATTAATTATTTATTATTTATTATTAGTTCCTAGCAACCCCGATGATGGGTTTGTTTGCAGTGACCATCTGACGGTTATCTGGCCATCAGAAAGGCGTTTGGCCATTCCCAGTGATTCTCGGACTGTATCCATGACAGGCTGTTCACAGCGTTTTCCTGACCTTCCAACGCCAGTTTTCTGATCGTCATTCCAGTACACAGAAGACTGGGCGGACGAGAAACTGACCGTACACTGCCTTCTCTTCTGCTCTTTAAGAATTCCTTTAACCAGAACTAAGTTCTCCAATTGAGGTTATTTTGTGCAGGGTATTAAGTTATTTTATTCCAATAATATCAATCTTAGACTTTATAAGTGTGAGTCACTTAAAGAAGTATTTAATATCTCAAATTCTTTTACATTCATAAATGTTCAGCTGTAAATTTAATTTTTCTTTTTGATGATTTGATGTCGATGTGATACAGACACCTCTGCTCAGACTATTAAGTGGCTCTGCCAGGTTACACAAGTTCTTATGAACTTTTTAACTGGCAGGCATTGGTATATTTTGGGGTGTTTATTTAATTTGTCTTATATTTTTCTTTTCTTAAATGCCAATAAATACTTCTTCTTCTCGATTCCCAACCATTATCAAACTCAAGCCCTTCTCAAACGGTTGTCAAGACGGTATTGGATCATGGATGGTTTCTTACGGTTTTCTAGGAATCAGCTAACCGCCAGAAAAAGCCTGCGCAAACAAAGCTACAGTAACCTTCCCTTAAACTCAAATCAACTTTAAAAATTTTAATTTTAAAAATTCCAAATATTTTCAGCTATTTGTAGGTAGTAATTACTACCATTACAATGGACCACTGTCTATCAAACTGTTAAACAATTTATTTACTACATGCGAGGAAATAAAAGCGGGAGATCATCACGACAGAATTTAATGGGTCTGACTTCATCTTGCTGGTTGATTAGACCCACATTGGTTTCCGAGGTCATATCAAACATCCTATTGATCGTTCTCTTCTATTTTTAAACGTTCAACTCTGGCGAGCTGCATTGAAATAATGATCTCCTTCAGTCTAGAGGTGACTTCAACACTTATTCATCCAGACCAAACACAAAGTTTGAGAAATCTGAAGTTTTTCTTCTATAGGTGTGCTGCTTATGTAATTCTTATTCGTTAGAAGATTTTTTTTAAAACACGCTTTGCCTATTACGTCACAATACAATGGCCATAATAATAAATAATTAACAATTAATTAGTAATTAGTAATTCCCGTTCACGTTTTATTTTCTTAATGTATAAACGAAGAGGGCCCTTGAGGCCTAATTGTAACAAAAACAGCCACTATTAATAGTATAAACCGGCTTCACTACCGGAAGAAGTGTCAGTAATGTAAGGTACACAGAACGGATAAAAGATAAACATGATCGTACAAAGATGCACGATCGGTAAGTTACGGTAAAAATTACGCAATACAAAAACTGGATCAGGGGGCCTATTCCCTAAGAGATAGTGAAAAGAGATTATCTCTTTTGAAAATCTCCCGGGTTCGTATATTTTACTAAATAGCTCTTGTGGCCTAACCTCAACCCGTACTTTTACGGATGTACGGACGAATCCGGACGTCCGGACGTTTTTACTCACAAATCTGAAAAAATTTTAAATGAAATGGAAAGTCTCAACTATAAACAGAAGAAGTCGAACTGGGCGGCAATTATAGGTATATAATTTAATCAAGAATCGATAATATGTATATATTTTTACTGAACAATCGACTTACCTTATTGAGATAAAAAAAGATACACAATCAAAATGACCGACGTGTTAGCGGATAAACGAAGGATGATACACGATATCACTATCAAACAGACAAGAAATGAGAAAGAAAGACTATCTCTTTCAAGAAAAGACACCTAATTAGGTATCGATATTGAAAGAGATAAAAACGCCAAGACGGCTGCCAACTATCTCTTTTAAAATTTACTTAATAACACTGTCGTGGACACTATAAAAATATCTTTTACCGAAAGAGATACTTGGATGGAAAAGAGATTTCTTTTGCTTAATGAACAGGCCCCCAGTTCTCAACCAACCATCATTGACCGAACCACATCAACATATTTATATCCATTTTAATTACTATTAATAAAAGCTCTAATCGTTCCTGTTTATAAAAAGCCCTTATCATGTTCTCTATGTCCATAAAAAATATTCAGCAAGTCTTTTCTTTCCCTTTTCTGTTTGAAATACTGTGAAGAATAATAAGAGATTCTCTAGAGTTGTGATAATAACGATTATGAGGTGAGAATCTTCAAGCTTTTCTCGAAATCGATGTTGTACCTATGTATCATTATTGGCATACCTTCTTGATAACGCATTCATACCCAGAGTTTACGATACAGAGCAATGAATCTTTCCAAGTCGGGAGAAAAAAAAACCTTCCGTAACCAAAGCAACCCCAACAAATATGAAAAAAACGAGAAACCCGTGATCTCCCTCCAGCTGGAAACGTCACTAAATAATTGATGGGTAGCTCCTTTTTTCAACGGCATCAGCGAGAGTGCATTTGAAAACAGTTCAGGCCATTTATAGAAGTCTGGAGCGAAGAGATCCGCCCAGGAATGGAGATACGGTCTATTTTTATGTTCAAGTTTGTTAACGCGTGAACGCATGTTCATCTGCCTACAAAAACAACTGCCAACTGTGGTACCTACCGTTTAGACAATATTATATACTTAGATAGATACCTGGTGGATATACAGAATACCATTGCCATTTTGAAAAGCCTGGAAAATAATAGTAATCATGCGGAATAGGTAGGCTGGAAATGAATGAATCAGGTCCAATTAGCTTGATTTTCAATAAAACCGAGGACCTCGAAGAAAACGGCGATGGGTGGCGCAAACGACCTCATTTTGTAGTCTTCCTGTATGGCCCGATATAAACGGCGCTGTGGCAGCCTTTTGCCACCAATGTTGGCAACTACAACAGTTTATATTTCGTTAATTTCTTTATTTTATTTTCCCGAGATGAATTAACCTTGGCTACAAAAATTTCATATGAATAAAATCCCATAGCGTTCCGGCTCTGGGCGAGAGTACATCTTATTTTTACCGAAATACGAATAAGTAAAATACACGTTAGGTACTTGGGAAGCCACCTTAAAACTGGTGACCCCGACGTGGTGACTGAAGGGAACACACATAAATATACCGGGAGAGCATTACCGAAGCACTGCTGGAGGAGACCGAGTAGCTGCGGGCGGTAACCCGCAACAACGTACAGCTATCGCACATTTCCAGCCGCCTCCGTTTTGGAAATCAGCGGCATCCGTATGGTTCCACCGTTTGGAGTCCGGGTTTCGTGTTAAAGGCATACTAGATGACACCCACCAGCAGGGGCGTTGCGTCCATAAGGCCACTTGGGCCACTGCCCCGGCACCCAAAAACAATGTATATGTATAGAGGTAAGTTAAAAAAAAAACTCCATTGTTCAGTTGGCATTTGAATTTCCCTCCCTACACTGTGCCTAGAATTTGTCACGAAGTTCAACAGCGACTCTCCAGATTTCTCTGGCTATGGAATGGAAATTCTATGGATGTTCAATATTAAAGTAGAGCATCCATGATGTGCTCCATAGACCAAGCATGCTATCAGAATAAAGCGACAGTAATTGATATCCTGCAATCGAAATCGAAACCTAGGGGCCTGAAACTGGCAGGTCCTGGGACCTGGTGTCGCCATGGCAACTGAGAAAAGTGGCCCATCAGCGCATGCTCAGCAGAGTAAAAATGTTGTATGCCACGCCCACATTGGGCCCAGTCCCTAAAATCTGATTTATACTCCAAAATCGTTCGTTTTCACAATCGATTCGATCCCTTAGATTCAATTTGTTGTTGTTGTTTTTCTTGAGGGTGCCGAGAAGAAACACTCTTCATGCTGACAGTGGTGGTTAGAGGTTGCGTTTTTTCTTCTTATGTATTCGATTCGTCATCTCGATAGGAGATGCTGCTTCGTCTTCTGATTTGTTTTTGTTGTGAATTATATCCGCTTTCTCTGTTGAGTCAGTTGTCGGTTTTTAATTTTTTGCGTCAAATTGAGCGCGTTTTGTGTTCGGTCCGGTTCTGATGACAGATTTGTATTCGTGGTACCTACGTGCATTTTGTCCTGTTTTCTGTTTGTGGTCTTGTGGATTGATCGGCGTCCTAACACACTGATAACTACCTAACTCCAAGTCAATAGCTTCTTCAGTCAAGTAGGTACCGGCCGATGGGTCATTGTTTTGTTATATTTTCGTTTAGGCACAATACTTTTATAACACATGAATTCGGTGGCTAATTTGCAGTAGAAATTGTGGACGTTTTCGTACGACGATAGATCGTTGAATGAAAGGGAATTTGCTGAATATCAATCAGTTAATAAGGGAAGGGTGCTAATTGTTGCCTCGAGGTATTTTGTCGACAAATCTCTTGGTTTTGTGTTCTGGTTTGGTGCCCCACCGTTTTCAGAGCCCACGCACCGCTACTGCCCACCAGTACGATGATATTGTCGCAAGCACTTTAGACAACAGCGTCTTGACACACGTAAGCGACCTACTTGCAAACCCGCCTGATACTGGCAAATACGAAGCTCTCAAAATGAGGCTTATTGACGCGTTTGTGGATTCAGAAGACAAACAACTGCAACGTCTGCTGAAAGAGACTGTTCTGGGAGACAAGAGGCCTACATATTTGCTCAGGGAAATGAAAGAACTCGCTGGAAGTAAAGCGACGAGCTTTTAAAGTCATTATGGCTTCAACAAATGCCCGCAAACGTGAGGACCGTTTTAGCCGTAAGTGGGGACCCGGTACAACTTCAAATCTAGTTACCTTATCAGAATCGTATGAACGGCCGTGACACGTCCAAGTATGACCCATGTAGCTGTTGGGCGAACCCCTCTCCCCTCAGGGGTGAGGCAATGAGTAGCCAAGTGAAGAGCGAAATGATCAGATCGAATTCTGATCCCCTCATTTGAGGACAGCTGACCACATCCATCCGCGTCGCTGTCAGGGCAGTCGGACGAAAAGCCCCAGCCTGGAATGGCTGTTCACTTTACTTTAGATACTTATCTGAATCTAAATTAGCATTTTATAAAAAACGTCGTCATAGTTAAATAACTACGAACTATGTTTACTTTTGATATTTATCTGAATCCAGCATTTCATATTTTTTAAAGTCGTCATAGCTATAACTATGAACTGTTGGTTGAGTCGTTGAGTGACTCCGCTGTAGCTACGGCCTTTTTGGGTCATAATGTTGGTGCAACTGTTCGGTGTAGTTGTAGCTTTCCTTTTACATATCCTCATGTTACGTTGATTATAATGTGGTTGACACAAAAGGTTTTTTCTCGTTCGGACGGTTAAAAAATAATTTTACTCGAATTCTTACTCCTTCTTCACTCCACGACACGAAATATTCCAACAAAAACTTCCTAGTGTTACTAGAATATCTACCTGAAGGTTACAATTTTACTGAAATTTGTAAGAGATTTTTAAAAACTGAAATTAAGCATCAAAAGTGCTTGTTTTGGATAGACAATAACTGCCCATTTGCAACGTTTTAAAAAAAAACACGCTCAACTGAAAAACATTCTCTGCAAGGTGCTAATGTTTATTATACATAAGTAATGTATATACGGATGGGACGAGCTCAAAATCTGTCCATACAGAGGTTATCGTTCACTGGCAACAGCGTAAATCCGGTTACTCCTCACTAGCAAAATGAAATGGTACGGAAGGAATAGCGTATGTGAGAACTCAACTTAGATTTTCAAGAATATGGTTTCAAATAAGAAGTTAAAAATAATAAGAGAAAATGTGATATGCTTTCTTTTTTCCCAAAAGAAAGCTGTGTAAATTGAATAATCTCGTCAACGAGTTACAGGGACTTGAACATTATTTTTTACCACTCTTGCGGTGGATACCTTCTTTATCATGAGGTTTCTCTCTCCTAATTTTTATAAGACATAAATTAAACTCTGCTCTAATTGACGAGGTCGTTACCTTCAACTACGAGTATCTTCCCAATTATATATACACTAGTAGTGTAGAATGTAACTCTTGGGGACGGCTTGACATCTCTAACGACTGCACCTCCTGATCTTCTACATCCTCATTCCATTCCCCGACCACAGGCTTCTTTTAATTTATCCCGTCGGACGAGAGGTTGTCCTTGGCGAGCCAGCCCGTAATTATCAGTCTCAAATGACCTTTATTATATACCTTGATGAGGTAGATTCTATCTAATGATCACTCTCATTTTCCAAGTTGCAACTCTCAGATCAGCAGGGTGAAATAGGTGTTGGTAAATCCCTGATCAGATAAGTAACACTTTTCAAACTCATCATTCTCGACCTAGAGAACAGGAATCCTCAAATTATGGGATTCCAACGGACAGTGATACTTGGGCTCTATCCGGCGATGACGAGTAGGCCCATGACTTCAGTTCAGATTTTGGTTTATTATTCTGTGAATAATACACCCATGTTATTCCCTCAGCAAAAATTTTTATAACGCCCACTTCAAAATGTTCCTTTTACGTTTCAAGGTGCCAAAAATGCAATGTCCGTCCACCGTACGCCCTATCACCCATATCTACTTCAGTTTCGGTCTTTAAAAAAATCGTTCTTCCGCACACAGGCTCCATTTGGGCACTAGTTGTGTCCCGAAACTTTCCAGCCCGATCAGAATATAACAGAGTCTTATGGATGAAAAATGGGTGTAACAATAGGGTTTTTTGGTGTTTTAGTAACATGACTTGTGAGGTATCGTTTTCCATGCTTTTTATGACGACGAGACCGAATACGAAGTCGATTTTGACCAAGGAGTGGAAAATTGAGGTTCTCACGAAATTTCAGCCCTAAATTTCCATTAAATTCTGGTCTAAAATCGTCGTTCTTCCGCACACAGTTTGGGTCCCCATTTGGGAAATCACCATAAACTTCGAATAGTAACACTAGAATTAGTGTTAACAGGTTTATCAAGACAGTTAATTAAATGGCAATATCAATTTTATCAAAGATAACTGTCAAAAACAGGAGCTTAATTCGTGTTTTTGGGGGCCAAACTTCGTGGAAACAAAAACAGCTATTTCAATTATTGCACATGAAAGAAACAATAAATGTACAGTCAATAGTTCTGTAGACAATAAACCCATGTGACAACGACTTTGCAGCGTTTTGGAATCTACGCTCCTTGAAACGTTAAAAAAAATTTTGAGGGGGAGGGGGACAATTTTGAAGGTGCCTACCTTCAAAACATGTTGAATTGTCAGGTAACCTCAACCCAACTTATTTATATCTAGAATTATTATGTCGGGGAAACTTGAAGGGCAAGCAAAACAGTCAACAAAAGGTTCGAAACGTCACAGTTCGACGGGCTTCAACCCATCCTTACGGCTCGGTAGGTCTTGATGGCTCCGATTGAACCACAACGGGAAGACCAAAATGAAAGTATTCACCATGCTTGTGCACTTCAATCTATTTTGGGGGGCTTGGAGAAGAACTCAGATTCTAGTGAGGCCCAGAATAGTTGTGGCTAAACTCGTTCAGAATCCTATATATTTTTTTGAAGGATTAAGTGGACGAACAGAAGCCTTTGGAATAATATCTGTATACTATAGGTACGATTAGGCTTTAGAGCCCTACCTCAGAAGCAGCAATATTTTCTCAAGGCCTACCTATTATAACAATTGAAGAACTCATACTTACCATCACTGAAGATAATGACGGCATTGTTACTTTCATTAAATTACTAAATGATAGCAACATGGGTATACATCTCCATCTATTTTGAGATTCGTTCGAGCAATTCGCAGACTTCAGGAAAGAGTGATGCTGGTCACATCAGCCAACATTAGGCGGAGCTATGTCAGCTCTGAAGCGGAGCTATGCACTTGGAAGAGATATGAACGTGGACTCAGGCCTGAACCTTAGTAAGTGGTTGTAGGATAGGTTGGTAGTTATGGAGAGACCTCAAACCCGATTCCTTTTAGGCTACAGTATATTTACACACGTACAGCTAGTCATGTCCCCTCTGATTTTCAAAGTACGAATGTTATAAGTAAGCGTGTACTCACATTTGTCTACGGAGGATGTCTTGGACTTCACGGCCTCCGGAGGACGCATCTTCAGAGCTTGACTCTTCGCGCCGCCTTCCTCCCACGGTTTCCGTTCCCGGAGACAAAATCCTACGACGCGCCCCGTCACCGATTTCACCCTCGACTTCCGAATCCGAACTCTCCGATGAAGAACTGTCTTCGAGACTTCGGTCCGTCTGATTGATGCGGAGCTTCACGGGCCCTCCATCCTTGCTGGCCAGGTTCTTCATCAATCCTTCCACTGTAGAAGAATAAGAATAACTTCATAAGGGAGGAATGATACGCTTTCATGGGTCATGTAAAAAAAGGATGACGTAAAACAAATTTCTTTCATTCCTTCCCTACGGTCAATGTTATTCCTCTGATGGGAATGATGCAATTCAAAGGAGATAAACACCTACAGTGACAGATGAAATAGATAAACATAAA
The DNA here is from genome assembly GCA_954871275.1 of Leptopterna dolabrata. Taxonomy (NCBI): domain Eukaryota; kingdom Metazoa; phylum Arthropoda; class Insecta; order Hemiptera; family Miridae; genus Leptopterna; species Leptopterna dolabrata. Next base: position 33,591,251 of record OX940984.1, read on the forward strand.
CGGTGAACCTACATCATATATTTATTTATACCTACAGACTATTTGGGAAAATAAAATCAGTGTAGGCACTGTGATATGAAGAAACAAAACTGTAAAAATAGTAAGAATTGTCAGGTAAAGAATGGAAGCAACATCCAGATGTAAAATGACAACTACATACTATTTCGATCTAAGTGATGATGAAAACATACCAAGAAAACTGTTCAGGAGATGCCATGATCTCAATCCTTGTACAGTGATAAACTGATCTGATGACATACCAACTCTGCGATTCCCTAGCACCAGCGTTGCGGTAACGGAAACCAGCATACCCCCTAGCTGCAGACTAAAAGGATGATCTCGAGGTGGCATAATCTAATGTCAGACATGGGTAATGTCATCACACAGCTGTGGGGTATCAAACATGGGATCTACATTGAAAACACTTTGTGAATTATGACAAATGGGTCCACATCGCACCATGGAGAAGCGTGCTGGTATTTTCTGCGTAGACACCAGAGCCGTTTCACTTAGTTCACACAGCAGGTCAAGGAGACGGAGGAATATCCTGAAGTCCTACCTGATGTGATGTGCCTTTAGAACCATCACAATAATATTTAACACGGACCTCGACAACGATGCCAATCATCCATCTTATCTCTGTGAATCTACCAGCAAGTATTTGCCCTGTTGCGTGGTCATGAAACACACTGGAACAACGAATGAGCATTTCAACGAATGAGATATTGAAAGGTTGTCTATTTCCACTAATACACGAAAAATACACTGATACACCGCTTTAACAACTTATTAACAGTAACAACTTATTAACAATAACGTAATAAGTTATTGTTCGTTAATGACGATGGTTTGATCACCGAAACTGGTATCAGTGTATTTTTCGCGAATTAGAGGAAATAAATCAATAACTAGATAGATTTCAATAACTCCGTTATTATTCTTTCAAATGCTCAGCAGTTATCAGGTACTTAGCCTGCCGAGGACAAAGGCTGAGTTTGCCGTCATCTGACGGCATGGTAGGAATGGAGGAATAGTTCCGGATTGTGAAGCTTTACATCTGATTCAATGAAGATAATGATTGCTGTTAGAGCTCTGGTAGATGCTACATGGTGATGACATTTCCATGTACAAACATCGTGCTTAGTAGACAGGTGGGTCAAACCCACAACCTCTGCAGCTATTAGCTATTTTTCACCAACACTGGGGAGCTCAAGTACCAATAAGTCGTATCAAACCAATTTTAAGTTATGAACAGATTACATAACTCCGCCGTAGCCTGTCCCAAGCCAGGTTGAGGAAATGAGGAGGGACCTTCTTGCAACCCGAATAGGAGTTTCTTATGACAACAGTATCTTACAGTAGCAATAATTTCTATCAACAGCTACACTGAAGCAGACTGGCAGCTCGCCCCTGAGCTTGAAGGAAGCAGCCCCTACAACAGGCTGGGGTACCTATAACGGATACCTACCTCTGTGTACTCGAAATTCTCAAGAATAAAAGAAACAAAACGAGGCCAACCGAAGGTTCAATCAACGAGGAGCTTGAGCCTGACTTGCTGACTGCAGAGGTTGCAGTCAGACAACAGGCTTTGTCTTCTTCTCAACGGCCTAGTAACCAGTATTATGAGAGCAAGCTGAATCACTCATACATATATAACAGCGTGAGAGACCCATCAATATACCACTTTGTTATAGTTTTGACGTTCTTATTCAGGATGTCCCTTGGACCAAGACATTTTATAAGCACCATGTCCTATTATACATAGCATCATCATGGAAACTTCTCTGAATCCTAAGTATCGGGCAAGTAATGAACAAATTAATGAACACGCTTTTATAGAGGCTAACTTCGAGTAGGCTTCCTGCAGAGGATACAAGGGAAGGTGATAACAAGTAAATTAATAAGGGTAGATGATAATTATCTTCATGGAATAAACCGGTTCGCGTGAGACACCGAAGTTATGATACCTCGAGCGTGGTTAGTACTTTGATAGGTGACCGCCGTGGCACGTGATGAAATGTCCAAGTTCGACCAATGAAGCTGCTGGGCAACCCTCTCCACTCAACGAGAGTGAGGCAATGAGAAGCCAATAGCGAAATGATCAGATCGAATTCTGATCCTCTCATTGGAGGACAGCTGATTACGTCCGCGACGCTGACAGGGCAGTCGGACAAAAAGCCCCAGCCTGGAATGGCTGTTTATTTATTTTACTTCTGATACTTAACTGAATGTACATTAGCATTTTATTTTTTTTTTAACTGCATCATAGTTGAATAAATGAAATGGCTAAGGAAATGTATTTTACCCTTCATGCACTAGGTACGTAGCACATACCATTATGTCCCTGCTTAGTAGATTCAAGGTGCACACCAGGGGGGACGCAGAGAGGCACATGGAGAGGACAGGGCAGGACTGGATGCTGCCCCCCCCCCACCCCTTAATCGGTATCCCCCACACCTGCCCACTCACTGTCATGGAACATCCTCTGGAAATAAGGTCTGTAGAGTGAAAAGGGGAACGTTCACTGCTAGGACTCTAACGTTTTCGCTCAGGGAAATGCCTCGACTGCAGAGATGACCCAGGCCAGGGCGAATTTCCGCAGCTATTCCGCGTCCTATCTCAGTGTGCGCTAGCAAGCTTGTAACTACAGGTAGCCAATAACAGTTTTGTTGAAAACCGACGCTTTTAATTTTATGTATAAGTGCCAAAATTACAACATTCAGAAACAAATTCCACTATACCACTCTGATGGGTAGCTACACTGAAGCAAACATCTTAAAGCTAATAAACCACTTCGTGCACTAAATCCACTGTCTAACAAGCTTCATGCAACAACACTCAAAGCCAGTCTGTAAAGGGAATTCAAGCTAACAAGCCAAACATGCAGTGCCGTTATCAAGATAATTCCCAGGGGGGATAATTCCTTTCACCAAATTTTTAGCGAATCATCATAAAACGTATGCATAAACACAATGGCATCATTAACAATAGCTACTGTTAAGTAGTAGGTATAAGATAAGGTAGGCAAGGGCCATATTTACCGGGTTACTCCCAAATCCGCCCACAGAAATATGAAGGTTTCCTTTTTTGGCCGGGAACTGAGTCAATTTTTACTATATAATCACCAAAACCCCACGATTTTAGAATCAGCACAACAAAAGCTAGCAGGTTGGAAGTGAAACAATTAAAATAAAAGGGTAGTTATTTTTCAAATCCCACAATGAGTCAAAAATCCAATAACTAAGGACATATACACAACATTAACGAACCCACAAACCACTGTCTTTCCAAACGGCATTAGTAGAATATAAAACGAAAAGAGTTTTTCATTACTATTGTAAACATTATACATGTTTTTGTACTAAATGCATCTTTATGATAGTCAGGGTTTAAGTCAACGAGAATTATGAGAATACAGGTATATGAAAAATGTTATGTAGGAACATATTTGTTGAAAAGAATTTATAGCAAAGTTTTGTTTGTGCTTTGCAAGTGAAAGGTACAAAAAGCTGTTACGAGCACCAAAATGCAAACTGACATGAACATTAAAACTAAAAAAATGTTAGTAAATGGGTAGGTAAGCACCTCTTACATAATAAAACGAAAATCTATAGTGAAGCACACCGGAGTCACACTACGAAAACTCAAATAACATGTCAAAATCAGTTATTGACCTAAAACTCCTGACAGGACCGGAGAGGGAAGGAGCTTTCTCGGAGCGGGCTGCGGCGGGGTGACTGCCACAGGGGTCGTCCCGCCGCTGCGCATCTTTTCAGACGAGGTGATGCTGCTGAAAAGTTTGACCCGCTGAGCCAGCGATAGATTCGACGGGTCTTCGCCTGGAAAACAAGGATAGATACAACTGGGGAACGGGGGGGCCCTTCACCTTGCAGGTAGCAAAATGATGTACAGAACAAAAACTGATGAGCGCGTCAGTGGACGCTGGGGTGGACAGGACAAGTGGATGAAGCAGTCCAGGGGAATAGCACATACATTTTGCCTTGCATCAGATGAGGTAGTTCTGCTTTCTTTTGGTATGTCAATCAATCAATCATACCAGATAACAAACGGTACACTGTTTGGTTCGAGAACCGTCAGCGGGAGTTACGTTACACAAAAAAAGTCTGCCAATTCGAGGAGGCAGTACTTGAATGACATGAATGTATAGAATAGTTAGGTAGGTTCGTTTCGATACGAGACCATCTGATCCAACCCGCGTGCACCCTCAAATTTTCAGCTCTCTACTGCTATTTTTCGCGTTGTTTGAAGGGTTACAAAGAAATGGTCAACAATTCATGTTGGTACATACGCAGACGGAAGTTACATTACAATTCCAATGAAATTCATATGGAACTATCAAAGTATTATTCCTGATCGATCCTCCAAATCTGAACTGCACCATTTTTCACCCATAACACCCCTGGGTGTTTTCCGATCGAGCTGTCGATATAGCGGACAGAGCTAGGGCCAAATGGAGGCCTACAACAGATTTTTTAGGCCGAAAATTAAGGTAGATATTGGTAGTATGGCGGACGGTGGACGGACATCGCATTTTTGGAAACTACGCACCTTGAAACGTATAAGAAAAAATGTTGAGGGGGTGTTCCAAAAAAATTTTCCGAACTGAATACATAGGTATATTATTCAGGGAATAATAAAACAATACTCGTATTTCAATTAGATACTAAGTACACCTACAAGCTATCCTATAACAACATAAAAACAACTTAGTTTCAAGTAAACAAAGTCAGATTCATTAACCAGGACTACATAGGTTCATTATATACATATTGCGCAAATTTGTGTCTGTACATCCACAATGAAAAGCATAAAAAATACTATTAACAATTATTTTCATAAATAAATTCAGAGACCGGAAATTCCCTGTATCGCCAGGCTAAAGTTTAATAGGCAAGCAACTGAGCCCAATTCCTCTGATCAAGTAGCTCCAAGCATTCTTGTCTAGTGAGCTCAGCCTTTCCAAACTATGATTTTCTATGGTAACCTAGTATCGGGCACCGTGCAATAAAATGCTGTCGACTCGTTGACATCCCAATTACAAAGGGCACAAAGGCAGGTCCTTTCCTTCGTCCATGGCTTCCAGTTTACATTCAGCAATTCCCCTCTGCACCATATAATAACTGTCTCATTTAAACTGATTGTTTTGGTACGCTGTATCTGATGAAATGATGACGACAAATCCAAGTTTTCCAACTCGAAAGCCCTCCGCGGGTCATTGTGAAATATTTGAAAAACCAATAAATTTACGACTTTTTTCAGTTTTTGGCTTATAACATCTGAAGGGTGCATCGTAGAGAAGATTTCTTTAAACAAAATTTAGTGTTTAAGGAGGACGTCCGACGCAGAATGTAACGCTCTTTAATTTTATAGGAGTAAAATATGTACGATGCACTCTTTTGGTAGGAGTAAAATCTGTACGATGCACCCTTCTGATGTTATAAGCCTAAAACAGAAAGAAGTCCGACAATGTACCAGTTTTCTGTAAACTCTATACGATGCACCTTTCTGATGTTATAAGCCAAAAACTGAAGGAGGTCCGAAAATGTACCAGTTCATCCAGTATTTCACAATTATCCGGAGGGCTCTCGAGTTGGAACTCTGGATTTACCATTACCATTTCATCACATACATCATAAAGTATAACTACCTCATCTGATGCAACAAAAAATGTAATATTTCCCTGGGCTAAGGGGATCGTACAGATTAGAGAGTTCCTAGGAGATTATGCTCATACCAATACCGCATCCGCTGTTAGTGCGAACAACATGGATGGTAACCCGTTGCCATGGGTAAGGAGAGACAACTGAGCATGAGGTTCGGTATCTTAAAGTGACGTCAATTCCTTACTGATTGTTGAAGTACCGCGAATTCTACCCCCTTCCACCTCAAAAGACAAGAGCTACACACAGACGTAAAAGAAACCACTATGCACCAGCTCTGTTAAATGTGAAGTCAGGCAGCATGTTTACTTTGAAGAACGTCGAATTAGTTATTGGGGGAAAAAAAGGTTGCATGAAGTTGGTTTGCTTCTGCAGTAGGTATTTGGCCTCTTTTGCAAATGGTACGAATGTGTGTGCGACTGCAAAACCAGCTATAAATTTTTGAAACTAGGTTTTATTATGAGGGAAAAGTAGATATAAACTAAAAAAGCTTAAGCATCAAAAAAATTTAATTTTTTTAGGTTAAGAAAACAATGTACAGTACTACAGGTTAAGATAACAGTAGGCACAGAAATGTTTTACAGTACACCAGTACAAAACACGAAAACTGGGCATAACTTGAATCAGGATTATCAGAAAAGTTCGTGATGAAAGTTACCGAATTGTTTGTTGTTGCTAAATTTGGTTAAACCAAGAAAGTTTAATCAATTCTTCACCCTTACTTTCCAACAAGAATCCGATCCTATGGGTTGTGGTTCATATCATGTTCATGATCTTCTCCAATGATGTGTGTTTCCACAACAACTTCCCTTTCCTCTTGATTCTCCTGAGCAGAAACGGCTTGAAAGGGAGGTAAGTATTTGGGTTGCGAAAACGTTGGTGTAATAGGAAAATTCATCGCGAACACGTTTTCACCATAGCATGGCAGTAGTGTACGTATGGTTTTTCAACATGTACGGTTTTCAACATGTCAGGTTAGTTTTACACACGGTCTAGTCGTTACGTTTCACGGGATCGGGGGGCGGTGACGGATGTATGCGGCCAACTACGTCAACCCTGATACGTCAACCACTTGGAGCATGCGCAGAACAGTTTTCTGGGACATACGGATGACGCATCAGAGCTACGGTATCTCCTAGGAACTCTCTATTGTCTCGTGTTACGTCTGGAAGGGCAAAGGAACACGACGACGTTCAATGTGAAACCATACTGGCAATCAAATTTTGTGGGCGTGGTATAAATGATCGTAGAAGGTAAATCTGGTGTTAGCGCATGAAAGTGAGATCTCGTAAATTACTATTGATGTGATGGTATTACGAATGAATGGGGAGATTGGTACCTACCTACTATTTTGGATAAGCAGTGCACATGCTGAAGTGGGGCGATGAAAAAATGTCAGAATAGCGCCAAATTTTCCCATAAACAATGAAATCCTAGAATATTCTAAGGTAACATTTACACTGAAGACAAAAACATAGTTTCAAAACAACAAAAATAAAAAAGCCATTTGCTATAATTCACTGTGTAATATAAAGTTGCTAATGACCATTCAGGCATTAAGGTCATTCATGATGCAGAAATATGCAGATTTTGATCATTCAGTGATAATCTAGTGCCTAATCTAAGTGTCAATATAATTCGTGCAAATTTCGAGCTTTACACTCTCCTGTCGTATACTTACAGTCGAGCTCATTGTTCCGTTTGGCCTGTTCCACTTCGTCATATGTTACGGGTTGAGTGCGGAATCTCGTACCTTCCTCTGCCCGACTTCGGTTACGAGGACCTAAAAATAGCAGAAAGTGGTTAGACAATAGCAGTTAGGTATGTAAGCAGTATGAAAACCATGGAGAAAGCCGACAGTTCAACAGAAAAACTGTAAAATCCACTTAGATTCACTCTGCGACAAGCCAAGTTCCAAGTTCTTTTCATCAGAATCACAATCCCGGACAGATATCTCATATTAGTTGACCTACATTTTGGATTGGACTGCATCAAAGGTTTGTTCCCACTGAACACAAACCAGCCTGTGCACTGATGAGCTACACTTCCCCCCTCTAAAACAATCCCCAGTCTCGCAAGGCGAAAAACTTCATCCACTTCCTCAATACAAATATATTTTAAGAAATGAGTTGTCTCGAGTTACGTCTCCCGACCCAAAGATTCATGTCCTGATTCCCGTAGTTCTAAACAGCCAATACTTTAATGTAAAATGACAAAGGATTTCAACCAATTAATTTTCGTCAGAATGAGGACAAGTGAAGTCGTACAAAATTACCAAGGAGGATTACAAGAGGATTTTTCTCGAACAGCCTTTGTGTTTTCTCTATTCATTTAATAAACTTAGTCGTCAGCTACACACAAACACATACACACATAGGATAAGCGTGAAAGAAGACGAGGAAGCAGAAAATAGTTATCAACTTTCAAGTTATTATCAAGTTTCTTAACAGATGTGTGACACAGGACCCCACGTCTTATTCGTTGTTACAAAAATGACATGGAATTAGTTGATTTTATGTAAATAATCTTTTTTTGTGTGCAGTTTTCTGGCAGCCAAACGCTACGTATCTCACGGACTGTTTGGTGACCACAAAAACATGTTGACACAAATAAGTGCTTGGAGGCTGCTGCTACTCCTTCTCCAAGTAGCACTTATAGTAATGAAGGTCGTAAGTGAACACTATTTTTGTGCGTCCTCTGGGAACTTGGTTTTCCTCCTTTATTTTGATTTTAGTATTTTTTCGTGACATGAATAAGAATGGTTTAGGCATCCTATGACCAGGCCCGAAGAGATTATAAGTGCAGTAGTTATTATAAGTGGTTACAGAAAGTCTTGCAACAGTGATGAGCGGTTCATGTACCTACGATCCAGATATTTTGCTCGCAAATTTGCGGAGACGGGGGAGGGGAGGGGGTTGAGATCAAACACAGAAATTTGACAAAAACCTTTTTTAAATGTATATAATAAGGTTTTTTATTTCTACCTACATAGTATGGAAATGACAGTAATACGAGTACATTAGTAAGGAGGGTATGAGCAGGGGTGCATCATAAAAAATAATAGCTGAGCAGTGTGATGCGAATATTGAGGATTAGTTATGCAAATAATCACGTTCTGGATTAGTTTTCAAACGAATGTGTGAGAAAAGAGAGAATGAAGACTGAGAAGCTAAGCGCACACTTACTGAGTCAAACAATTCGAAGAGCAAACGCAAGCAATTTTTTTTTGAACATACAACACAGATTTTGTCCCATTTTTCACTGCGAAGAGCCGAGACCGTGGGCCGCATCGAGGGGGTTGTACTGGTTAAAAATACTGGCGTAATGTTGGAAAGAATACGAAAATGAGAACATTATTAGCGGGTTAAAACTGGAAGATTACGGGAACGTCCGACGGCAGAGAAAAACCAACTAAAAGTACACAAATCCCGCGGTAGTAGCGCTTTGGGTCTCCCCTTGGCAACGTATCAAATATGTTCGGAGCGCATCCCCCCGGCCGCCTTTGCGAGGCTCCGAGAATAAGGTGTCGTGTTTTGTTGAGAAGAAACTGGAGAAAGGGGAAGATGAAGGGTCGGGTTTGTTTGGAAGATCATTATTAAAGATCTGTACAGCTGAACGAATGTTCAAAAAACACTCAAGTTTTCACAAGACTTCGAACTGTTTTCTCTTAATAGGGCTTTGGAACTTATCAATCTGAACAGACTTGAAGAGGTCGGGATAAACTGTAGGTAGATAACAGGAATTTGCATACGAGCACATTCTGTATTTCACTAAAAATTCATAATTGCCAGTCCGCCGATCCGAAGTAGTCACCAAACAACTATCGTCAATCGTTTAACCGTTGATCGTGAATTAATTTTTAATCTTTACTAGATCGTTATAGATATTTAATCATCCGCTGTTGATGACTTATATTAATCTGAGGCGTCCCACTCCAAAGGTGCCTATATCAGGTTTGTTCGCAGTGACCATCTGACGGTTATCTGACCGTCAGAAAGGCGTTTGGCCGTTTGTAGTGTTTTCTGACTATCCAAAGCCAGTTTTCTGATCGTCATTCTGGTCCACAGAAAATAGGGAGGACGAGAAACTGGCCATACACTGCCTTCTCGATTCCCAACGATTATCGAACTCAAACCCTTCTCAGACGCTTATCAAGATGATACTGGATCATGGATGGTTTTTTAACGTTTTCTGTGAGTCACCTAACCGGCAGAAGAAGGTAGCGCCAACAAACCTATCCATTTTTCCCAACATTTCAGGATTCACAAAAAACGTTTCCCCAATTAATTATCCAAGGAAACACGATGAAACCATTTTATATTTGTTGTTATTAATTCACTAATGCTAACTGAAGTTCATAACTAATCATCAGTGCTAGAATAAAGACGTATTAATCTTTGAAGTTTGGATATAGGCCCTTATGGCATGAATATGAGGATATACATAGGTAGTGTTCTGAACTGATGCCATCAACATTATCGGCCCATTTGAACCAACCATGTGCAATCTGAACGAACCCCATGTTGACAGAAACGTTGCATTTATATTAAAACAACTCTAAACAGATATTTTTCAACTGAAATGTTTCACTGAATGGATAAGGAGGACAAGTTGAATGATTTGAACCCTCCTATGTTTTGAGCCCATCAAATTTTGATCAAATGGCATCCAGACAAATTTTCTTTTTATATCTTATCATACCACTCATTAAATACCACTTCTTCTCACCTCGGAGAGTTCTTCTGGTTTTGGCAGCTTCAGCTTCAGCCTTCTCTTTCTCCTCGATCTGGTTGAAGAGGCTCGCCCGCTCGTTGACGCTTCCTCGACGGACCAAAGTCGTGTTTCCATCCCCTTCCTCCATTCTGAAAACCATTAAAAGCTCAATTAGTAAGAGGCAACTCGCATGTACTGTCATGAGTTGAAAATAGTGAACGAAATTATACTAGCACAGCTCAAGAAGCTTTCTTTTGGATTTTGTCCAACTTGTAAAATGGCAATTTCTATTATTACGTTCGTAGTCATAAAAGAAAGAAGGTCGTCAGTTCACACAACAAAAAGAACGGTAACTATTAACATTTTGGACCGCAAACTCTACAATCTGATCTTAGAAAGAAAGAAACATTTTATTTGTACATAGGCCCACAGTGAGAATAATTACTCACAGGAATGATGGGTAGGGGAGAAAATGTTTTTTTTAAACTTCTTTGTCTTTGGAAAACTGTTCGTGAGGTCAGATGTTCTTACATACCTGGAACTGCAGAGCAGATGCAGTATCATAAACTACTGTTGTCTGGGGGGTAATGGGTAGTGTAGAGGGTGGCACCAAATTGGTGGTCGATATTTGAACGTTTTTATAGGAAATTATGAATATGCCATATTTCATAGGGCTTTGGGTGGACTTTACCTATTTTTATTAATAAAAACGATATTCTTCAACTAACTCTTAAACGAATAACTCTCAAATCGAAATAAACACAAGAAAGATCATCACAAGAAAATGTGTGTAGTGTGCGAATTTTGTCATGGGTTATACACTGTACGGTTATTGAAGGCGTAAGCAAATTTTTGTGTCAAAAGCTTTCTGAACAGGCATGACTGGAACTGACGTCTACACCACCGAGCCCCAAAACACAAAATCCACAAAGATTTTGACGGCAATATCTCAAATTTGCGCAGCGTACAATCAAGACCAAAACGTATCAGTCCATATTCTGTCATAACGTGAGATGTCACGAACTTGTCTTCCTTCTCCCGACTAGGTCGCTGTTTCAAAGTCATGAAAATTGTTCAAATTTACTCACCACACATCTCTCAAACAGGAAATTTGCAGGTTTTAACGTACCTAATCAATTGAAGAACGGAAAGATCATTAATTTATTAGGGTTCTGATAAGGGTTCCGAATACTACCTACAATATTAGTCTCACAAAATGCAAACGACTTACTTAAGCTATGAATTCAGGAACACCAACCAATTGAATGTAAATTTCATAACCGTAACGTAAACGTAAGAACGTTCAATAATAATTTCCCTGTCGAACGGGCTCCATTTCAACTAATGTCACCAGCCTACTCCAGTACACTCGATTGTGAAGTTTCGAGAGTAGACAGAGAAATATCTCACTACAGCGAAATACACTATCTCAAGGATAAGAGGGAACTGGTGTCTCCTTATATAGGCATATTAGTAGCTACATCGTTTTTGTTGCGCGCTGGCGGTGCATGTCTGCATCGCTCTACAAGCCGAAATTCCGAAATTTTGACCTGAAATGTTGAGGGTAAACTCGATGGGACAACTTTCGAATTTGTTGTATACTTTATGGTGTCTCGACGACGACAGGAAGAGTCGAGAGAGACGCAGCAAGAGCCGAACACACAGGTAATAATGGGTCCTACGGCATACAGTTTTCCAGGACTTCGGAAATTGCTTTACAGGTTATTTTTGGTACTATGACGGCGCCAGTAGGTGCCGGCAATGGCGCCGCAAAATCCAAAAACAGCTAATTTAGGGTAGGTACACGTTGTATTAATTTTACTGGAGATACGTGACGCTACTGGTCAGCAGACCCAATAGTAATATTCGTAAGTTATTAAACTGCATACGAATAAGCTTTTCTTCTACAGGAATTTCACTAGACAGATTTAGAACCAGAGTTCAAATTGGAGTGTTGGAGAACAGAGAGGAATAAATATAGATGGATGCTAAAATTAAGAAGTCAGTGACCTGACATTAACAGGGCTTATCTATAACTGTCTCTGAGGTTTTGAAAATGATCGGATCACTGTCATCACTGATTTCAAAATGGGTACTAAAATATAAAACGATTTACAAACATAATATACATTAACTTTGACGTAACACAGCGCGTTATTAGATTGGCGAATGACTGTGACAGGGAATTGATCAAATTAGTTACAATAACGGACGATTCATTAATCATACTCATGACCAGTGGCGGATCCAGGGATCCCCTTGAAGGTGTAGCTTGCACTAGATATTTTGATGAATTTTCTCCGACCCCGGCCTCCTCCTACCACTTCAAGCTTGCAGTTGATGTGAATGAGTTTACTATGATGTAACTGCTACTGATGATATTGTACCTCATTGAAATTTATTTTGATACTTGCATCAGGTGGTGCGTCTGAGTTTTTAAATGATTTTTCTCATTTAATTTGAATTACTATGGTTTGTATTATTATATCAATTCTAAGTCTCCTGCCATGTTGTTTCTGTGATATTATATCTAGGTCTTATCTAGGTTGAGACCTAGGGACAAGAGAGCGTTCTGCTCATCAAAAATCGAAAAAAAAATCGAGAACTCGAATAGACCAAGAACACGGTTTACACGACAGAACAAGTAGGGTTTTTACCTCCTAACTCATTGATTTTTCGTACACCATTCTCGAGGGGCCCCTGAGGATGTGTACCAAAGTTCCACCCTCGGGACCATCAGGGGCGGGAGTTGTGGAAGTTTGAAAAACGATATTTTTCACGTTTTTCAACTTGTTGTTGGTCTCCATGTTCTCTGGCAGTGCTACAGCCTCATAAACGTAACGGATCGAGCCGAAATTGTGCACACACATTCCTTAAATGCTCTTACGAAGTGCCTTTTAGGCAATTTTTGTCCCCCAAAATGGAGGGGGAGGTGGGACAAAAATTTCTTTAAGGGCTTCAAATGTAAAACCGGTTTAGGATTTTAGCCTTCGGAGATCTGAAGCTCCCCGCTAAGCAGCGTTGAATACGTCTACAAATTTAATTTAATTGAATGATAGTGATTATGATGCGATATCGTGTGCTATAATAGGAAGACGCCAATTTATTGTTCCAACCATTAAATAATAACTTCTGAATTGCTGCTTCTATTCTAAGTAGATGGAAGGGCGGGGGGAGGGAATAAAGAATCTAATTATGTACTAATTCGAAATATACGCATAGGTAAATTATCATACTCGTAATGTGAACGTATGCATAATTATGTAAATTCCGTTAATTAAATAATATTATATTTATGGAATGTTTTATACATGGGTAAATAGGTGACCCCCCCCCCCCCCCCCAACGAACTTCTGGATCCGCCACTGTTCATGACCCCACGATCCATTCATAAAAACGCTGAAAATTATTACACAACGGTTTATTATTTACCCGTATCGCCCCTCCTGCGTATATCGCTGTTTTAAGTGGTTAATGTCTAAACTCGTGCTCCCCCCCCCCCCCCCCCCACAGGAAAGACCTAAATACTTGAGCCGGCCCGGGAATTATAGTTCCATAAAAATACGCAGGATTCAATAATTCAACCATTAGATAATTATTTTGCTATTCGTGAAGCATAACGTTTGTTCAAGTTACGAAAGCACCTATAAACAAAATCCAAAATAATTATCATTCTTCAGATGAAATAAAATCATAGAACAACTGATTTCATTTCATGCAGCCATCTGTGATTATAATCAGGTGTCCCCTAGCAATGATATCTGGGCCGGATTTATACAGTTTCATTCACGAACATGTTGACAAAGCTTTTCGGTACCAATAACGGCTGGACGTACAATGCTCCGAGTGGTCTCGGAAAATTCCCAAGCTAGGGTGTTCTGAAATTTCCTGAAAGTTCCTATTTCCCATCCCTTAGAGATAACTGAGAGTAACATCGAGCTTCGCGGACCAACAAGACCCCAAATAATGCGACCTACAGATCAAATTTATTAATTTTGTTTCAAGAAAGTGCTAGGTCCGGCGTATGGCGGAAGGAGATTTTATTTAAATTCCATTTTCGAATTCTACATTCCTTGAAACAGAAACCATCAAATTTGGAGGGAGGTAATCCCCCCCCCCCCCCCCACATGCCCGATTCCAAAGGTTCATTACAGAAAATAATAAACCAAAAACACTAGTTAACAATAATTTTCACGCGCACTATCTCCGGAACATCCACATACATCAATGATATGATGGTGTGAGCACATATTCAACACCGTAATACCGATCAACCGACACCGTTTTATCAACGATGGAGAAGTACCAAGACAGCATAAGATGGTCCAAAAATAGCAGTAGGTTCCAGCGAGGGTGTCTTCAGTACGAGCAATGATAGTGAATAAACTAATAAACTGATGAATTAGTCACCCAGAATTTTCAGGTGAACTTGTATCAAGTTTCAACTCAGCTGAATTAGCAGGTTGTGTAGGTACTGTCCAAGCCGTAGCTTAATGAAATGAAATTAAGAAAACATCAACTACAGGGAATGGAACGTTTTATTAATTTTCGTCAACACCATCGGTTATTCAGCTACTGAAATAGGAAATTATGGCGAAAAATAAGAAACTAGCCACTGTGGATGGCCATATAAGAACAAATACACTGCCAAGGTGATGGCACAGGAGCTTCCTCGTCACAATCAGAGTGACCCATTATAAAATAGAACAGACTCGGAAGCAAAATAACATAACATAACATTACATTACATTACATTACATAACGTTAAATATACATATTACATAACATTACATTACATAACATAACATTACATAACGTTAAATATACATATTACATAACATTACATTACATAACATAACATTACATAACATTACATGAAATATACATATTATACATAACATGACACCAATAATACATTACGTCCATTATACATAACTAGCCTGACCGCTCGCTTCGCTCGCTATCAGAGATTCGCTGTACGCAGTATCGTGGAACCAACAAACGACGGAAAAATCCCATACCCTACCGGGTATTTGTGCCCAATTTTATCAAAATCCGTCAAGCCGTTCAGGAGTTGACCATGGTCGACCATATTTCCGCTATGGCCAGGGAATTAAAAATGCGCCTACGTTCAACTTGGGAGGCTACCGGATATTGGTGCCAAATTTGGTCGATATCCGTTGTGCAATTCGGGATTCGACCATGGAGGGGCCCATGGATGCGCTAAGGTCAACCGCGGGGGTAGTCCGAAGGGTCGATCGTAGATAGAATTTCACGTAGATTACGAATACGCGATAAAAAATAGGGGTTACCATTTCAATTAACGAAGTTGACCATGGTCGACCATAGTTCCGCTATGGTCAGGGAATTAAAAATGCGACGTTGCACAACTTGGGAGCCTACTGGATACTCGTGCCAAATTTGGTCGATATCCGTCAAGCCATTCAGGAGTTGACCATGGTCGACCATAGTTCCGCTATGGTCAGGGAATTAAAAATGCGACGTTGCACAACTTGGGAGCCTACTGGATATTCGTGCCAAATTTGGTCGATATCCGTTGAGCAATTCGGGATTCGACCATGGAGGGGCCCATGGATGCGCTATGGTCGACCGCGGGGGTAGTCCGAAGGGTCGATCGTAGATAGAATTTCACGTAGATTACGAATACGCGATAAAAAATAGGGGTTACCATTTCAATTAACGAAGTTGACCATGGTCGACCATAGTTCCGCTATGGTCAGGGAATTAAAAATGCGACGTTGCACAACTTGGGAGCCTACTGGATATTCGTGCCAAATTTGGTCGATATCCGTTGAGCAATTCGGGATTCGACCATGGAGGGGCCCATGGATGCGCTATGGTCGACCGCGGGGGTAGTCCGAAGGGTCGATCGTAGATAGAATTTCACGTAGATTACGAATACGCGATAAAAAAATCAGTCATGCAGCATGACTTAATGAGCGAATTTTCAAAGAAATATTCGAATTAATGGCTATGGTTTTGAATAAAGGAAAACTTCGGTCTAAAATTTGGTTTTCTATGTATATTCTCTTCGTATTTATTTTAATTTGTACGTTTTGTCCATCCTGATTCTACCGTTTGTTTATTACGTAATTGTACTAAGTGCTTATTTATTTGATCGCTGTGGGTAAATTCAAGGAGTTGTACTAATCGTTTGCCTCCCCCTTTTTTGCTTCGAACTCTCGTCTTCAATTAATACTTCTCACATTTTTCAATCTGACCACTCTAAGGGGGTGGGGGTAAGAGTTTAAAGATTATCCTAGTTTTGGGTAATTTTTGCGCACTTTAAATGCTCTAATTTAAGAACGGATTTAGATATCTAAAATCCGATTTCACTATCGTGTTCAGCGTGCAAAAACCTTTAAAATGAGGGGTCACTTGTTAGAAAATAACATTTTGGGGATTTTTGGGTAATTTTTGCGCACTTTAAATGCTCTAATTTGAGAACGGATCAAGATATCTAAAATCCGATTCCACCATCGTGTTCAGCGTGCAAAAACCTTTAAAATGAGGGGTCACTTGTTGGAAAATAACATTTTGGGGATTTTTGGGTAATTTTTGCGCACTTTAAATGCTCTAATTTGAGAACGGATCAAGATATCTAAAATCCGATTCCACCATCGTGTTCAGCGTGCAAAAACCTTTAAAATGAGGGGTCACTTGTTAGAAAATAACATTTTGGGGATTTTTAGATAATTTTTGCGCACTTTAAATGCTCTAATTTGAGAACGGATCAAGATATCTAAAATCCGATTCCACCATCGTGTTCAGCGTGCAAAAACCTTTAAAATGAGGGGTCACTTGTTGGAAAATAACATTTTGGGGATTTTTGGGTAATTTTTGCGCACTTTAAATGCGCCAAAACCCTCCTTAGAGTAGGCCAATTTCGCCCATCTTCGAACTTAGCCTTTCGATTGCCAAGATAGATTTTTTGTGCAAATTTGAGCTGTTTATCTCAATTCTATCGAGAGTTATCGTCTGGAGTGACACATATATAAATAAATAAATATATATATATATATATATACATATAAAAAAAGTGTTAAATTTCAGGAATCGTTTTAGAATGGTCTGAAACGGATTTCTATGAAGAAAATTTCCAAAAATTTATATTATTTAAATTTCGAAGCCATTGCAATAGCTTCATTTTCTTTGAAAATTCGCTAAAAATAGGGGTTACCATTTCAATTAACGAAGTTGACCATGGTCGACCATAGTTCCGCTATGGTCAGGGAATTAAAAATGCGACGTTGCACAACTTGGGAGCCTACTGGATATTCGTGCCAAATTTGGTCGATATCCATCAAGCCATTCAGGAGTTGACCATGGTCGACCATAGTTCCGCTATGGTCAGGGAATTAAAAATGCGACGTTGCACAACTTGGAAGCCTACTGGATACTCGTGCCAAATTTGGTCGATATCCGTCAAGCCATTCAGGAGTTGACCATGGTCGACCATAGTTCCGCTATGGTCAGGGAATTGAAAATGCGACGTTGCACAACTTGGGAGCCTACTGGATATTCGTGCCAAATTTGGTCGATATCCGTCGAGCCGTTTGGCCGTGCATAGAAGGACAGACAGACAGACAGAGCGCATGCGCAGGGCGAACCGCTGGCTCTATCATGTTGAAATTTATATGGGACCTCAATGGGCCCTACCCGCTTAATCCCTGAGAATTACATTGAAATTGGGTGAAATCTTTGGTTACTACGGCTGTAACAAGGAAATTGAATCTATTTCACGCCAGCGCATGCGCAGAGCGCACCGAGGGTCCGATCATGCTGAAATTCATACTGGAACTCACTAGGCCTTGTCCAAACAACCCTTGAAAATTTGAGCGAAATTGAATCAAAATTGTGAAAGTTATGCGTGTTTGTTGAATTTAACGTTAGCGCATGCGCAGGGCGTACCGCTGGATCAATCATGTTGAAATTTGTATGGGACCTCAAGGGGCCTTATCCGCACCATCCCTCAAAATTTGAGCTGAATCAATTCAAAATCGTGGAAGTTATGGCTGTAACAAGGAAATGCGGACAGACTCACAGACTCACAGATTCACAGACTCACAGACTCACAGACCGACAGGCACGGAACCAAATTTGTTCAGTAGGCTTTGAAACGCAAAATGCAAGTGGAAATTTTGATTTCTGAAGACAAAAATTTTTTGGCTCACGAAAGTGAACACAAGGCTTCCGCTGCTTCGCAGACTCGGAAGCAAAATGTGCACAACGTGTAGCAACTTTTCAAATAAAACTGTACCTCATGGAATTCGAAGTTTAGGTACATTCATCTATTGCAAACGACATTTACGCAGAAAACTACCGAAAATATCATGATCTATTACGCGGTCAAAATATAGTAACGAATCGCCCAAATAATGACGATGGATAGTTAAAATAGTGTTACCAACCTACCAAAGTTATATTTACGTAATAATTTTGATGTGCTCAGTTCAAAATTTGAAACGATTTGAGCCAGAAGTACAAATGACACCCCCCCCCCCCCCCCCCCAAAGATGGTGACATGACTTGATCCCCTTTCAAGTTGGAAAACATCGCGACGACAATTCCACTGTCGCTGAGCGATAAAGGGTGATTTCTTCGAAGTTGACTGGACATAGAAAAATATGGATTTTTAAATTTTGCGCACACGTTCATCTTGGCCCTGGACCTGATGTATCACAGACTGTCCCCAGTAATAATGCATTCAAGGAGCTTCGAAAACGAAAAAAGAGAGGAGTTTCTCATGAAAAGAACAAAAAATGTGTGCACAAGTGTCAAAAGTGGGTTTTGTCATACTGATGGTGAAGTTTTCTTCTCCTACCTTTTTTCAACGACAGGAGAGTTTTTCTGATATAAAACTTGCACTTTAGCAAGTGCGACAAGGCTCGAGTTCTCAGGGGTTAGCAACACAATCTCGGACACTGTTCAGACTCCGAACTGTTCTAGATACGGAACTGTACAGGAATAGCAAACTCGACCGGAGGAGGAAAGTAGTTGGGGGGATGGCCAATAAACTCTGGTTGGCCCACGGCCACATGCGAATGTCAACAGTACGAAATAAGGAGTTTTGAACAGGACACGTGAAAAATTTGATACTGGAAAAGTTCAGTCGAGAACCCACGGCCACACAGCTTCCACCTAACCCATAAGGTATATTTTATCACAGGGTGCCGTTAGGTACCACAGAAAATTCCACTCAAACTGGTTTTTAAATGAAAAGAGTTTATGGGCAATAAAGATTTCCATGATGGCATCGGGCAGAGGCTGCTGAGCTCCAAACCACACTGAAAGACTTTGGAACCATTGGAACTCTGAAAACTCACTCGAAATATTTTAACATGAACATGAGAGGTGTGTCGTAAGGAGTAGGCCCACAATTTCGCGCATGCGAAAATGAATATGTCTAATTTAGTCAACTATTTAAGCTAGCCAATTTTTAGTGATACCAATAATTGTAATTATTGTCATCATCAAAAACTGGCTGAACAGAACCAGAGTAAGCTGGGTTTACATTGATGCGTAATCGACGTAAAGCGAGTAAAAACGTCAAACCGTTCACATGGACAACACTAGTTAGGGTCGTAAAGCGCGTAATCGTCGAGATACAGCCAATGATCCAGCCTCCGCCTGCGTAGAACCCACGCGCAGATCCGTAAAGCTCGTAAATATTTAGATTTTTTGATCTTGGACAATCTGGTTCAAACGAGCGTAAACCTGATGAGCCAATCGAATTCAATTACGGTTTGACTTTTGCGCATTTTAGCTCTGACAGATCCACCAACCTCTGTGACTTTCAAGGACTTCACTGAGAATAGTCGCAATGCTGAATAGGATTGTCAGGTTCGTTCCAGCGCCGTGAACAGAACATGTACTAGTTCAGTGTGAGAACCAAAGGGGTGTGGGGATGAGTTCATGAATTTAACGGTTTACATGAACGGCTGGAACGCCTGGACTGGAAACCTTCCTAATAAACAACTATAACAAAATACAAGAAACAATCGTTTTTATTAGCGTGAGAAGACCAGATACGTGAAAATGTTGGGGAGGTTATACACATCAGCGAGGCTGTCTTCGAGTTTTCAGTTCAGAACCCTCCCCTCCGTTTGGAGCAAGAAGTTCACGTACCGGTTCAAGAACTCGGGGCGGGTAAAACAGCACGTGAACTCACCTGAGGCGATTAAAAATAGTTTTCTATTAGCGCGAGATCAAGTAACAGGAATCTACAGGCGTATTTGAACATCTTTATATTCAAAATCTGTTTATGGAATATCTAAAACTATTTGGCTTGAATTAACTCATGTTTATTAGTTTACAAGTAGTTCTGATAGACAAAAGTACCTATTGTATCTACGGCTCATTACTTGAGAACAGATGATAACAGATATCATAAGCAACAGATGTACAAACGTGTTATGCGAGTAGACGATCAACGTCATCAAATCCCTGGACGGGTCATTCATCTCAGGGATAAGATATGTTGTTATAAGTGATGTACATTCATGTCATATTTGTTTGATTGTAATTTGAACGATTTTGTGAATAAACATTTTATTGATTGATTAAATGACTTAACCTCGCTGGAACGCTTCACAGCCCGCTAACGCCTGCGCAGAGCGATTGCGCCGAATTAGTTCATGAATTCAAGCGCGCTGGAACAAACCTACGCGGAAATATCAGGCATAGAGGTATGGTGGAGAAGCCGCCAATGAGAAGTAAGAACTAATGATAGTCGCACGAGACACACAGCCCTCGACGGGTTCTGGACCAGTTCCAACTCTTCTGGTCTTTAAGGCCAAAAAGGAAGCTGATGAGATAGGGAGACATCGATCATCAACGTACATAACTAGAAGTGGATGTACTGTCAAGTATGTATGCTTTTCTGTGTTGTAAGTATATAGCAGTGGTTAACTTTTCGTGAACCACCAGTGGTCATGTACCCCTCGTGGTGAAATTTCTTATATTATAAATTCGAATCTCTGTGTGTCTGTCTGTCTGTCTTTCTATGCACGGCCAAACGGCTCGACGGATATCGACCAAATTTGGCACGAATATCCAGTAGGCTCCCAAGTTGTGCAACGTCGCATTTTTAATTCCCTCACCATAGCGGAACTATGGTCGACCATGGTCAACTTCGTTAATTGAAATGGTAACCCCTATTTTGGTTTATTATTCTGTGAATAATACACCTATGTATTCGCTCAGCAAAAAATTTTTATAACACCCCCTCAAAAATTTTTCTTTTCCGTTTCAAGGTGCGTAGATTCAAAAAATGCAATGTCCGTCCGCCGTACGCCGTCCGCCGTATCACGTGTACAGGCTTCATTTTTGGTCTAAAAAATTCGTTCTTTCGCACACATGCTCCATTTGGGCCCTAGTTGTGTCCCGAAACTTTTCAGCCCGATCGGAATATTCCCAGGGGTGTTATGAGTGAAAATGTGTATAAAAATAGGTACTTTTTGCGTTTTAGCAACATGTTAGTAAAAAGAGCTTTTGAGGTATCGTTTTTCATGTTTTTGGGGACGAGAAGACCGAATATGAAGTCGATTTTCACCAAAGAGTGGAAAATTGAGGTTGTACCAGATGTTCAGCTCCCAAAATTGATTTTTTATAAGTCAAAAACCTGGAAAATCGTCTGAAATCACCATCAATTTGTAGAATAACACTAGAAAAAGTATCAAGAGGTGGATCAAGACGATTAAATGGTACTATCAATGATCAAAGATAATTTGAAAAAAAAAGGAGCGTACCTAGTTCGTGTTTTGGGGGCCAAAATTGGTGGAAACCACCAGAAATAGCTATTTCAATTATTTTATATGAAAGAAACAATAAATAAACAGCCAGCATTTCTGTTGGTATTCCAAGTAGAATAATAAACCCATGTGACAAGGACTTTGCAGCGTTTTTTATCGCGTATTCGTAATCTACGTGAAATTCTATCTACGATCGACCCTTCGGACTACCCCCGCGGTCGACCATAGCGCATCCATGGGCCCCTCCATGGTCGAATCCCGAATGCTCAACGGATATCGACCAAATTTGGCACCAATATCCGGTAGTCTCCCAAGTTGAACGTAGGCGCATTTTTAATTCCCTGATCATAGCGGAAATATGGTCGACCATGGTCAACTCCTGAATGGTTTGACGGATTTTGATAAAATTGGGCACAAATACCCGGTAGGCTATGGGATTTTTCCATCGTTTGTTGGTTCCACGATACTGCGTACAGCGAATCTCGGATAGCGAGCGAAGCGAGCGGTCAGGCTAGTTTATGAATAAATCCGGTACTACATGAATACAATATTGATGAATGGGAAAATTTATTGATCTGAGGGTGGCATGATCCCTCTCTATAATTTCGCCTGCGCATGCGTGTGCTTATTTGTTTTTCTTTCAAACGCACGTCAGTACGTTTATTAATAAATTAAAGCTGAAACGTGTCAGGTGAAGAGGATAGTCTACAGAGAGTTATATACATTATGAATTTCATATCAACAGCAGTAACCCACCCTTCAGGGTTTTCACCAGCCCAGGATTTCGGAAAGATAAGCAGGATAAGGTAAAATATATTAAATAATTGACCCGAGAATGACTGTCCCTGAACATTACTGCCCGTAATCGATTATTATAATTAAAAAGTATAGGGGTAGCTAGAAATGAAACCGCAAAAATCGATGAGAAAGGTAATTTGAAACTGCTGATGCGCCAGTCTCCGTTTTCGTCGAGACGTTGCTGGTGATGCATAACTCAAGTGTTCACAGCCGTTTACTAACCGGTCACACGATTTTTCGCCGAGCATTCTGTTTATAAAGACAGACAGATCAAATGGTAATCCAAGTGCACCAATAAATGTTCAATGGTCAAAGACGAGTAGTCGTCGGTACCAACACAGTGCATCGATCTCCAGGACATGTGATGAAGCCAATAAATAAATAAAGAGGTGGGTATTGCATGACATGCCAGAGTGCTGTAGATTAGACAAAGACTCCAGAAGTATCCCTGTTGGGTTTACTCCACAAATGGTGAACGCGAATTGAGACAAGACTCATCAGAACGAAAAGAAATAATTCAAGGGCTGTGACGGATAGTTATGTATAATCCTATGATGCAAAAGGGAGGCCCCGGGTCAGTTTTAGCAAATGATCCAACCGTTCCGGGAGTTTGGGGAAAAACGTGAACTGAGGGCAGCCAAACGTTTCCTAGCGAGGTTGGGGCCGAGCCAGGAACCATTGTGCAGATGCATCATCCCGCGGAAATCAACCTCGATTCGTTTTGCTACAAAGGGAAATACTGTCGAGTGGGTTTTTACTGTCTGGCCGTTTGAATTACGACTAAAGTGGATTCTTATCGTTTAAAAATCGGCTATCGGATTGAAAAACAATGACTGCGTCAATACTTCAAGATTTGAACAAACTATTCGGGGAACGTAGAAGAAACTGAAAGCCCGAACAACTAAGACTAGGCAACTAGTGTAAAAGTTCCGGACCTCCAAGTCAACATTTTCGCTAATTTTAGAACATACAAGTTCTAATTTAAAACATCAGCAGCGAGGTATCACGTTATACTATGTGACTAAAATGAAATACAGACTATACAGGTCCCTCGTATGAATGCCTCATTGAAGGGGTTTTGAACAAACTTTCAAATGAAACGCCACTGAACACGAAAAATGGTGATGTGGGTGTTTTATCGATGAAATTGGGTGTTTTTATAAATTATATTGCACTCAAATAGTTTGTTTCGTGTCACAATAGAGATACTTCACGTTTTTTGGCGAATGAGTTTTAATTTGAATATCACGGGTTCCACTGAAAACCCACAAAGAGAAATCTTCAATTAATATTGATCGAATGTACCCTACCAGTTTTTGTTAAACTTTCCTCGTCTAAAAACATTAACAAAATAAACCATTGAAATTTGTCTATGTTACAGAAATATGAAAATTGGTTGAATGCGCTCTCTTTACTCTAAGGTAGTTGGTTAGTTACAACGAAGTATTACAGATTTGGTAAATCTGGTTCTGGGGTTGAGGAAGAGGACAGTAGGTATGTCGGCTTATTCCTCATATTCTGTTATATTTCTCCAACTGTACTACTTTCGCCACAATGGCCTCGTCAAGTTGGCGGAATAAAGTGGTAGGTACAAATTTTGTGTTCAACTAGTACCATTAAGTTATTCGATATTACTTATTATGTAGGTAGCTGATTTGGTAGGCAACCTGGATGACCTGCAACAAGTAATGTCATACCTCCAACAATTTTTCTCTCTTCTTTCTGCTTCAACAGGCATCGAATTATTTCTAATCAAACTGAAAACGATTGAACTCCAAAAGCATTTATTTATTCGCAAAAAAATAAACACATTTCTAAGCAGTTCACAATTGTGCTTACGTCTAGATCCCAAGTTATTTACGATTTGGCCTTATAGGTCACAATGACCTACAGGCCTTTCTCTGTTATTTTTTTGTTAAGGCATTTATTATTTATTCACTTAAAAATACACATTTCTAAGCAGTGTATACTCTTTTGTAGGCATATTTCTAAGCGGTTTATCAACTGGAATCCAATTCAATAAACGTAGCACAAGGCGCATCCGTAAGATGTACAGCTACTAATCAACTATCTACATAATAAGTAGTATGGAATGACTTATTGGTAACTTCATGCTAACCACTTTATAGATCCCTGACGAGGCCACAGTGGCGAAAGTACTCGGAGAAATATAATTATGAGGAATAAGCCAATAAGCCTGAGCGGCACCAGCCAACAAAATATGGGTTTGGTTAAGATAGACGAATTTGTGTCCGAACTTATAGATATCAAGTTTATAAACAGCAGAATTTGATAATAATTTGACTAAGCAAATATTTGACAGATACAGCGGCGATACAGAAGGCATACCTCGTGGCACTGCGCACAACACATTGAACAGTTCGTAACAACATTTGAGATCGAAACACAGATCTGGCCGTGGAGTGGATACAAGTTTCATTTCTGCATCTTTCACCGTCATTTCCCGCCTCGTCTGCACTCTCGTCGTCAGATACGATGACGGGAAGGTTTCCTCAGCGGAACATATTTCACAACTCGGCTTGCCAACATGCGCAGATTCACATTTGCACGGGAGGACGAACACAACTAAAACATCGACCAAAACCCATCGCACCTTCTTTTTCGATAAGATTAAAAGTCTCACACTCCTCGGTAATCTCGAAATTGCAACGCCGGGGAGCGGCATAGTGAAGTGACACGAGTAATCCTCAGCTCGACAAATCGGTTGATGGGACATTTATTCCATTTCAAACCAAAATATGTAGGTCGGAGATGAAATGACCACAAAAACGGCGCCCTGGAAATTTCAACACCCTATTTTTCACCCCTTAGAGATAACTGACAGTAACGCCATATTTCGTTCATGGTAACTAAGGAAGTGCGAAATAAGTAGTACGGCGGACAGCGGACGGGCAGAAATTGTTTTATTCCATTTTCGGATTATACGTACCTCGAAACAGAAACCATCAAATTTTGAGGTGGGCTAGACATCCCCCCCCCCCCCCCCCCCCCTATTTGATTCCAAAGGTTCATTATTGAAAATAATAAACCAATACAACATCCCGCTCAGGAATAATAACCAGGTAGTAACAAATATTGTCACTTTTTCGTCTACAAGACCACTATAATAAGAAAGAAAGTATAATAAGAAAGAAACAGCTAGGTAGTAGGTTTGTTCGCATTGCCTTTTTCTGGCGGTTAGCTGACTCATAGAAAACTGCAAGAAACCATCCATGATCCAATGCCGTCTTAATAAGCGCTTGAGAAGCTTAATAAACTTGAGAAGCTTAATAAACGCTTAATAAGCGTTTGATAATGAATGGTTGGGAACCGAGAAGGTAGTGCATGGTCAGTTTCTCGTCCGCCCTATCTTCAGTGTACTGGAATGATGATCAGAAGACCGGTGTTGGATAGCCAGGAAAACACTGCGAACAGCCGGCCACGGATCCGAAAAGAGTCAGAGAATCACTGAAAACGGCGAAACGCCTTTAATATATTTTATGACGCTGAAAGCCAAAATGTCATATAAATGGATATGACATGATCATATTATAACGGAAAGAAAATGATCAGGAGGCAGTGGAGCACTAATCTCACCTGACTGGTAGATGTACTCTGATCAGGCGGTACCTGTGACACTGTTTCTAGCTAGCAAATGCTGCCACAATAGGTTTGCTCCCAGTGACCATCTGACGGGTATCTGACCGTCAGAAAGGCGTTTGGCCGTTTGCAGGTTTCCTGACTATCCAAATCCAGTTTTCTGATCGTCATTTCAGTACATAGAAGATAAGGCAGACGAGAAACTGGCCATGCACTGCCATCTCGATTCCCAACCATTATCAAACTCAAACCCTTCTCAAACGCTCATCAAGATAGTTTTGGATCATGGATGGTTTCTTACGGTTTTCTAGAAGCCAGCTAATTGCCAGAAAAAGCCAGTGCGGGCAAACCTAGTTTGTTGGGGGTAATTATGCCTGCCAACAGCAACATTTGGTTGCATTTTTTAATACATAGCAAAATCACTGGCATTCTCTTCCTAGTGGTTTTTGTTTGGTGTAGATCGTTTAGCAGAGAAGAACTATGTAAAAAATTGATGTTTTTCAACCCCGTTTCCGGTTAAAAAATCAATATTTAGGCTATCTATACCCATCCCTAAAGCTAGGTTCACATGAGACGCAATTCCGGACGGTAGCCCGGCACGGCTATGCGTTCTGCAATGTTATTGGCCAACGCAAAATGGATTATTTCAACGCAGTGCCTTGGATACTATATCAAAATCTCCAGATATTTTCCGCTGTCGGATGCGTTGCCGGATCTGCGCGGAGGTTACTGCGCACATCTCTCTTGTTTGGTTGTTCAGCCATATTGAAATTCGACATTTATGTGGTTGATATTGCGGTTTCGAGTTCGAGCAATAATTGTTTGTTTTTTGCGATTGCATTTTGTTATGACTCCGCTGCCATGTGAACGCCTCTGCGGCAAAAATTCCGGCAAATGCATTGCCGTGCCGGATTGCTGTCCGGAATTGCGTCTCCATGTGAACCTAGCTTAAGAGTCAGTGCCTTGCGCATGGGCTCACATGAGATCCCCATAATGCCGATATATATCTGACCTTTCAAACTTCCTGTGTGTCTAATCATTTGATTTAAAAAAAAATCAAATGTGAGGATATTCAGCAGTACAATAATTGGAGCATATTTATGAAACTGTAAAGCTAGGTTCACATGAGACGCAATTCCGGACGGCAGTCCGGCAAGGCTATGCGTTTTACAATTCTATTGGCCAACGCAAAATGGATTATTGCAACGCAGTGCCTTGGATACTATATCAAAATCTCCAGATGATATTTTCCGGTGTCGGATCAGTTGCCGGATCTGCGCGGAGGTTCTGCGCACACCTTTCTTGTTTGGTTGTTCAGCCATATTGAAATTCGACATTATGTGGTTGATTTTGCGGTTTCGAGTTCGGGCAACTGTTTATTTTTTGCGATTGCATTTTGTTATGACTCCGCTGCCATGTGAACGCCTCTGCGGCAAAAATTCCGGCAAATGCGTTGCCGTGCCGGATTGCCGTCCGGAATTGCGTCTCCATGTGAACCTAGCTTAACTGCCTGGCCGGCTCCAGTGCTCGATTTAGGGCTTTAATGGGGGGGATTAACCGATCTACGCAGGAAGGGCATTTATACAGGTAAATAATAAACCGTTGAGTAATAATTTGCAACGTTTTGAACTATCGGGCAGCCTGTTTATAACTTTTATTTTTTGATGTTGCACACATATAGAAGGAAAGGTTGGGCACCAATGATACAATAACAGTGACAGACGACCGTGATTTTTCATACCGTTTTTATGATAGGTACCTACTTATTTCACAAGGCTGGTTTGGGCTTCCATTTCCGTTCCATTATTTCGTTCAAACGTACTTTACCGGATGTGCGTTTTAGAGCTGTCAGATTAGACATCAGCGCTTTCGAACGGTAGCCTCAGGTGGCATAAAAAAAATCGAAAACGCGAGTGGAAACGTTGGATTCAGGAAACCCAAGATCCCTTCAAGTGACCATACATCTTCACGACTCTTGGTGAGTCCGCGACTTGGACTCGGAACCGGAATTCATGATAAACTTTTTGCGAAGTCAACTAACCACATCGTTGTGTCAAAGCCAATCCAATGCCTTCGAAGCTCGATAAAGTTTTATGGGCCCAATGAAGCGAGGAGGCTAAATACAGCGGTTGATAGGTGCTTTCACTCAAGGACTTCAATATTATTCCGGGATAAGGAGATGATATAACATTCGCGAGAAAGTGAGCAAGTTATCGGGCAAGTTAGTCAAACGTGTTATGTAACCCAATATCGTTAGGGCATAAGCGGCAGAAAAAGGTAGGAACGATTATAGATTTTGAGTAAACAACCATTCTAAAATTATATGCCTTGCACTGATAGCCTATATATTGTCTTAACACATACCTATACTGATTGGATTAACCAAATTTACAGTTTATTTTTAGTTTAATGAAATTTGAAGACGCGTGTTCAGAATGATCCTGGAATAAGGCATCCAACACATTATAACAGTAGCTCTGTAGGTACACAGTGTGAATAGGTTACAGTTGTAATATGACGAACCAGTCGGAATATGGGATTACCAGGACACCAACACATTTTCCAAATAGAGACGGTGTAAGAGTAAGCATTACTAGGATTCCACGTTTGACATGGCAAAGATTAACACGTCATAACAATTTTTTTAATGAAATTCGCTCCAAATTTCACATCTTTTTGATAATTTTTTACATGCGTTTATTTAACTCGCTCTGTCCGTGGCGGTCAAATCTTGTATTTTCTGCCCACTTCCCGATGAACATGAGCTGAAATTTTGCAGTCATCCATCTTCGATGACAATACATAAATCGATAATAGTAATTAATTGTCTGATTAATTATTCATTAATTTATTAAATAAAATAGCATTTTAAGTTGTTTTCTTCTAATAGCAAGGTAGAAGGCTCTGCAAGCACACAAGACAAGGAACCAAATTAGCTTAAAAATGTTTCAAAAAATTTGAGTGAACGGTCTGATGGGGGGGTTTGCACAGAAATATTGACTTTCCGCTGCCTTGGTAGACTCGGAAGCGAAACATAGTAAAAGGAGCAATAACGATAATGGTCATGTACAACACGGCCATGTAAAATGCCATCAATTCTGACGTTTGACAAGCAATGCGTCATGTAGATAACTTTTGGTTTAATAGCAATACAGGATGTTACCAAACTGACGACAGGATCTGAGAGGCCTCAGTAAATTTCACACTGATCACAAATACGCCATATTTTCTGTATCCCATCTTTGGGATGAAGAACCACTTTTTTCACCTCTCTGGGCCATAAACGCCAACTGGCGTCGATTTGGGCCAATCATGAAAGTTGTAGAGAGGATTAAAAATTGCGCGTTGAATCAGCCAAAATTCAGCTGTCACTATAGTTCAAATTGTCAATTAATTGTTGAAATTCGAATAAAAACTGGAATATTAGAAACTTTTTTCAAGTTAACAAATTTGAATAATCTAATGGATATCATGGTGTCATATTTCAATTTCCTAAATGGCTCATAATTTTTTCAGCATCCAATAAAACATTTGAAATACGATAATTTTTTGCCCTGAAAAATAATTAGAATGTCCAAAATTGCCTGTAAACTTTAAAAAGAGGAACATCATACATTAAAGGCTCAATTTAGCGTGAATCGGCTTCAATGTCCTACAATTTTCATGTCGAAACATTTTTCGATTTGAGCGTTTCCACTGTTGTTTTTTGCCCAAAAACACTCAAAACCTGTTAAAAAGGTGGTTATTTTGTCTAAAACATGGTTACGATCAATTTAGGGACCCGTAACACAATGATGTATTCGTTATGAGCGTGAAATTTCCATTAAGACCTCAAATTTGTTTCGGAACCAGTTAGGGGCCTCCAGTAGTTCGGAAAATAACAGTCAAAGTTCTAACCTTGCTGGCACAGATTTGAGAAGACCCATTTTGTCTCATAATCCAACAAAACTGTTAAATTATCAACAAAACTGAACCACTTTGTCACGAGAAAACTGCTCTACCGGCACAACCCAACACTCGGCCTTCCTGAAGGGAGCGGACTCATCGACAGTCGTCCCGAGTGTTGAATAACAACTGAGCTGGCCAGGAGGGTTCGCGCGATCGCCAGTAAGAAGTAGGAAATTAACATTATGTGGCAACCAAGTCCCTCGGGACTCCCCCCTGATACCAGTTTTATGCCCCAAGGCCGCCACTTGTCGCAAATCCAGTTTCGAAGCCGATGCTAGGTGTGTTTTTCTATATATTTATGTGGGTATTAATTATTCTTCTCTCTATTCCATCCTTGACGATTCGGAACAAGCAACTACTTAGGAGAGAGATTGGTGAATTCTACGTCTAGTGTAAATTAAAATTCTTTCTTTAAATTAATAATTAATCAATTAATAAGACAATAATATTATAATGATTTATTGTTTAATTAACTGTTTATTGTGTATTATTTAAATAAATCGTTTAATTAATAAATAATTACATATAATAATTATTATTTAATAATTCTTTATTTTAAAATTCTTTCATAAATTCTTTGCTGGAGTTGGGCGATGTGACGGGCAAGTTGATTTCATTTGCTGAAACAGCGCTCATCATTTCAACTCCATCTTGGGCAGAATCAACTAGCAAGACAAAGGATAATATGGGGAAAACCGCTCGGTGGTTCTATGAACGAAGTCTTCGAATAAATTTTAAGAGAACAAATTGTATGGCTTTTTCTCTGCGTTACAATAACATACCAAGTATTGGTAGCATAACATGTCGCCAAAGGAACTGTCAGGAAAACGTACCTGTTCGGCAGTTGAGCAAGTTGCCCGAACTAAATATTTAGACATAGTAACTGATCAGTGTCTAACTTGGAACGCACATGTAGGAGCATCGAACTCTAAATTGCGTAAAATTATACTGGGAGTCCGAAACATTTTATCCTTAAGCAATAAAGAAGGTTTTGTTATGCTGCTGTCCAGTCCATTTTGCCATAATGGGGTTGTTTCATGGGGCTGTGCGGGTACGACTGCATTGGATCCCTTATACATTACCCAAAAATGTTTAATAAAAATCCTCCTGAAGAAAAACAGCTGGCAGCCCACTAGTGAGCTTTTTAGGTATTTTCAAGTCTTCAGTTTGGAGCAGAGGCGTTGCGTCCATAAGGCCACTTGGGCCACTGCCCCGGCATCCAGAAACACAAAAAACTCCAAAAAAATGCCAACCATTTGTTCTGTTGGCATTCGAATTTCCTTCCGTATACTGTACCTAGCATTTTTCACCAAGTTCAACAGCGACTCGACAGAGTTCTCTCTCTCTCTCTCTATCCCAACCTATGACTCGCATGGCTGCAGCCAAGACAAGTAACTGGGAAGAAGAAGAAGACAGAGATCTCTGGCTATGGATATTCGAGCATTTTATCGGAATATAGCTACAGTAATCGATGTCTTGCAATCGAAATCGAAACCTACGCTTCTGAAACTGGTAGGTCCAGGGTGTTACTATGGCAACGGAGAAAAGTGGCCCGTCCGCGCAAGCTCAGTCGAGTAAAAATTTGGTTAGCTCCACCCATTTTGGGCCCGAGGCCAACATTTCCATCCAAAAATCATTTGTGTTCACAATCAATTGGATTGTTTCAATTCATGTTGTTATCTCGATACGAGATGCTTGTCCTTCTATCTGTCCTCCCCTAAAAATTCTTATCATGGAATAAAGGGAGCCCTTATTCCATGTTCTTATCACTTTCGCCGCCGTTCTGTTCCTATGTTGAGTTTTCAATTTTCTGCTTACGTTTCGAATTTTGTATGTTCCCATTCGAGTTCCCAGGACAGATTTGGATTTGCGATAATTAAGTGCGTTGTGTCCTGTCTGTGGTCTTGTGGATTGATCGACGTCAACATACACAGATAAGTACCTAGCTTCTAGTCTGATTCTCCATCCAAGTAGGTACTGGCCGGCGGGTCATTACTTAGTTGTATTTTAGTCTAGTTTGTTGTTTTTAGTGGTTGTTTAGTTTATTTGCTTCTGTATTTTTGTACCACATGAATTCGGTGGCTAACTTACAGTCGAAATTTTCTACGTTTTCCTACGAGGATAGAGTGATGATTAAAAGTTTAGGAAGTTGCTGAGTATTAGTCAGTATGAAGCTATAGAACTTTTAGCTTCTGGCAATCCCGGGTACTGGTCAGAACTATTGTGAACACAGTGCTTACATTCTGACTTGCTAAGAGCTGCGGTTGATTAAAATCCACCCATTTCTCATAAGAAGACTCCACTGTTGGAAAACATTTACAGGTATTTTGTAGAAAAAGCTGTTAATTTGTGTTCCGGTTTGGTGGCCCACCATTTTCAGAGCCCACGCAGCGCTACTGGTTTGGAGGCAATAGGATGTAAAGTAGCTTTATGTATTCAAACATAATATACAATTAGCATATACATTTACGCGTGCATATACAATTAGCATATACATATACGCGCACAGCAGGAAATAAAATTTTGAGAATTCCTTTTCAACGAACTCCCTCGGCCCAAAACTCCTATCGTCACCTTGGCATGGATTTTTATAATGCACTACCGATTGATTACAAGCAACTTAAAACTAAGCTCAAACACCTGTTCCTCGCTTCTGTTTGAAACATTTTCGTTGTAAATTTAGTTCTACTAATGTTAAATTATTAACTATTTACTATTGCTATTATTATGTATAAAAAAGTATTTCTACAAAAAATCTTATACCATTACAGCTAAGTGTTCCTCTGATTATAGTTTCGCAACAAGTGATATTTTACCCTTGTGATGTTTTACTGTTTCCCTTTCGAGTGTTGATGTTAATTGCTGCTCCTTAATTCTTGTCAATATTTACTACAATAAATTAGAAAAATACGCATTAACCATACTCTATTATAGAGACGTCTACTAAAATTGCCATTTCTTTGAGTGACCACTTACTATCTAAATATCATTAGCAACTCCTCTCCCTAGCTCTTCAAATGGAAGATTAGCATTCTGAAGTGCATACATTTTGCATAAAATGCATGTATGTAATTTATTTTTCTTCAAAAAGTGCATGCATTTATTGGAGGGGGGAGGGGGGGGGGATGAAAGCTAATCAACGCTCGACCCACAGTGCTATGAATGAAACGCTCTCACATGGAGGCTTTTGATTTTTATAACAAATTTCGCTCCAATTTGGAGAAAAAGATTCCAGTCATACAGCATGCCCATGGCCATGAGCGAATTTCCTAAGTGACTTTCGAAACTGTTTCAAGGTAATGTCCACAAATTACCACCTTCCTCCATTTGTGTTCATTGTACTGAATTTTTAATCTTTCGCTAATCTATAAATTTTTGACCTTTGAGAAAAAATAATTTTTGGTGATCTGCAGTTATTTTTGATGATTTTTAGCAACATTTGACCAATAAAAACTCGAATTTGGCCCAATTACCGTTTTTGAAAATTGCTCATCTTCGAACTCATTCTTTTATAAAAATTTGGCGAAATTTGGAATTACAACCTCCCAGCCAATATCAGATTATAGTCTGGAAAGAAACACAAGTACACGTAAGTAGCTACCAAAAATTGCGGACTTCAAAAATTCGCTAAAAAAGTAAATAAAAAAGTAAAATAAGAATGAAATTATTATTATTTATAGTATACCAACATTCAGTCTTCAAGCGAATTTAAACCACACATTTAAATTGTTTTTTCATTTCTCCAAAACTGTTCAAAATCTAGCTAACCTAAGAAACTAAGATCCTGCAGAAGTACGAGTACATGTTTCCCGATAAGGTGACTAAAATGAATCTCCTTTCCCGCACAAAACAGGTCCTCCGTGCATTAGTTCCAGCAGATACATCAAATTCGAATAATAATAAATTCAGATAATTATATTCCATGAATGGGTGAGTTGTTGGGTGTCTACAGCGACATTTTTTCCACTTAACCTTCACAAGCAAAATAGGTACGTTTCGAAATTGATTCAATTAAAAAAACCTCCTGCGGCGCACCTTCAGTTCTATCGTGGTCTTCTTTAATGTTTTTCCTTCTATTGCGACACGATTATTTTGGATAGTGTTGTAAAAACTGGCACCAATGAGTTCTTCGGAACTATGTACCTATACAAATGTATGATTTTCATAGCAATCTGCTATTATAATGATATCTGCTATTACAAATTTCACGAATTACAGACTGTTACAGAATTGTGAAGAATAATATTTGATTGATGGATACTGATGTAGGTAATGATAATATAACAGATATACCGAAGGTAAAATACATATAAATCTAGAAATAACAAATCAAATCAAATCAAATCATGGGAATTGATGCAATTCAAAATACAAGGGTAGATATATACGAAATCAACATGGTAGCTCCCATAACTTCACGGGCCAAATTTTTCAATTGATGCTACGTAGAATATTTTAATATGGATCATATTCGTTTCGTTTTCTGAGCTGTGGAAAAAAGGGGGAAAATCAATGTTATTAATCGAACAGGAGCTCAAATAGGATGACGATTTTCAATGTTGCATTTTGGCACTCGAGATTATGGTTACGGCAGCAAATTCGAATTCAGTGCCCTGAATTTTTGGTGAGACTGAGACTGTGAAATCCATCGACAATAATAAATGGGAATATGTAAGCCCCACAAGCAAGAACGGTCCATTTTGATTTATTATTCTGTGAATAATACACCTATGTATTCCCTCAGCAAAAAACTTGTTCTTTTACGTTTCAAGGTGCATAGATTCCAAAACTGCAATGTCCGCCCGCCGTATTATGCGTAACTACTTCATTTTCGGTCTAAAAAATTCGTTCTTTCGCACACAAGCTCCATTGGGCCCCAGTTGTGTCCCGAAAGTTTGCAGCCCGATCGGAATATACCCAGGGGTGTTATGGGTGAAAAATGGGTGTAAAAATAGATTTTTTTGGTGTTTTAGTAAAATGAGCGTTTGAGGTAAGTACCTTTTTCCATGTTTTTTAGGGCGAGAAGACCGAATATGAAGTCGATTTTGACCAAAGAGTGAAGAATTGTGGTTGTAACGAAGGTTCTGCTCCCAAAATTAATTTTTCATGAGTCAAAAGCCTGGGAAATTGTCTGAAATCACCATAAATTTGTATAATAACACTGGAAGTAGTATCAGCAGGTGAATCAAGACAATTAAATGGCACTATCAACAACCACATACAATTTATAAAAAACAGGAGCCTAATTCGTGTTTTTGGTCGCCAAAATTGGTGGACACCACAAAAAATAGCCATTTCGATTATTGCATATGAAAGAAACAATAAACGAACAGCCAAAATTTCTGTAGGTACGCCCGATAGAATAATAAACCCACGTGACAAGGACTTTGCAGCGTTTTTCATTTCGAGAATGATGAGGTTATGTCAGATTTCTTCTACCATTCTCTCAATTCAATTACTTTGAGCCCGATTTTGGTTCAACTCAACACGACTACAAACTGCTGAGTCTTGAAAATTATCATTTCGATGATTAATGAAAATTTTATGGAAATTCTAAGGACGTAGAACAGTCCGAACAGATATATGTCCGTCTTGATCTAACGTTTTATTAGGAAGGAATGACATTTTGGGCTAATTTGTCATGCAGTCAAGAAGGCGGGATTCACTATTCTCGTACCAAAAGGTTGGTCACCTATCCATGCATGATGTTGTCAGATACCATCCTGAAAAGGTTCTCAAAGGAGTAGGTAAGCAGCCTCTTACCAGTAAGGTATAGGGGTGGGATG
Organism: Leptopterna dolabrata; assembly: GCA_954871275.1. Classification (NCBI taxonomy): domain Eukaryota; kingdom Metazoa; phylum Arthropoda; class Insecta; order Hemiptera; family Miridae; genus Leptopterna; species Leptopterna dolabrata. The sequence continues at coordinate 33,627,551 of OX940984.1, forward strand.
GCTATATATATTTGACCGAACTATGTGCCTCTGGCAGGAAGGTAACAGTTCGCCGAAACTATGGAAAACTACTGTACTCCAAATGGTACTACAAGCCATGTGGTTCAGCAACGAATGTTTCGTTTTCCACTGATTTCAATCATGCTAAGACTTTCACAAACACAACAGGCTCTTAAATGTAGACTATGGAGTCCCAACAAAGCTGAATAGCCTGGTTTTGTATAGCTTTCGTCGATTCCGTGAGTTCATTTATTTATGTCGGTTAGTAGAATTGTTAGGTTCAATCATTACCATGTCACTCAAAAGTCTCATGTTTCCTCGCCCTTAACACATTACGATTGAAGTGCATATATGTTTTCTTTTTCATAAAATAAATGGTGCGGATTAGGAGCCAGCAATGTAGTAGCATTTCCGTTAACGGGGGTCGAAGCTTATAAATGCTGCACCAGCGAAGAACCACTGCTGCACAGGACGGCAGACATTGGGAGCATGGAGCATACATTTTCATCTGCGTCCCAGAGACCCATAAGCACACTATGGAGTACTCATATATTGTATGATACCTGATATATAAAAAGCTAGACATCCACTTTTTACCGATACGACACATTAAAATATATAAACTTCTTCAAAAAAATTGATGCTACCGTATACAAAATCAAAATGCTATCTTACCTCATGGATAATTCGTCCTTTTTGATGTTGAGGAGTATCTCCAAGCCGTTCACCCGTTCAGCAACGCTCAAAGGCCTGCCTTCCCCTCCAGAGCTCGGCCGGTAGAACAAGCTGAGATCCAGAGACGTGACACGCTTTCCGGGATCGCTCTTTTTCTGCCTGAGGACTACTTCGTCCGGGTGTTTGAGTATCGGCTTGATGTCATCCTCTTTCTTCAGATCTCCATCGTCTGAGAAAGAAAACAGCAGACTTGCAAAACAGTCTCCATCTTTAGAAGAAGTCCAGGAGAAATGGTGGGGGTTTATAAAAATATATAAGGCCAATACGAATTTGTCCCTTGCGGCCATTTAAAACACTGTTGGCCTGCCTGGAAAAAAGGACCGATACTTGGAGGACACTCAGCAGTAATCAGAACCCATTTTTCTTGCCTTTCACCTTGGTGAACTGTTTTTTCCCCTTCTTAACACCCCCCCCCCCCCCCCCCATTACGGAATCAACCCCAGAGATGCGGTTGGCCGTAACGGGGTTGAGGATTAACAGCTGGAACTACGTCAACGTGAAGTTGGAGTAAATATATACAGGCGGGTCGAGCTAATCCCAAAAGAATTGGAGAAAGGGGTTCTTCAAATTATCGAATCGTTCAGATGATTACCTATGGTATTTTTATTGGGACAAAAAAACTGCGAAAAAATAAAAAACTTCTGTCAATGTGTATTAGAACGAAAATACGAAAAACGTTTATTTATTTACATATTTTTTTAAACAGCTGAAAAACGTTAGTCTTTGATAGCCTTCGTCATTAGGATACACATTTACTTTGATCATCAAGGGGAGGGAGACGGGGTCGTGGGAGCCCTTTCAGTTTACCACATCTTTCGGACCAGGTGGTGTTCGGATTAGTGCGACCCGCCTTTAAATGATGTTTTTAGAATCCACAAAGTCCACTAATTTGAGCTGTCATTCAGGGGATTGAATGATTTCATTCACGCAGAAATCAAATGTAATTATTAATGTCCACTCATTATTATGATCATTATTATTACTGGCTCTGAAAACACCAGAAATAGATTCCTAGTATCAAACCTAACATAAACTTACAGAAATAAGTTGAAGTTCACATGACCCAAAATGCAGTATGGACAATGCGTTTTCAATCCCATTAGCCTAAGCAAGCACCAAATTCAAAAACAGAACACATAGAATCACATGGATACTATAGATCACCAGATTTCTATTATCGGTAGCTAGATCTGCGAGAAGTAGACTGTGCATGACATCATATATAATTGCATCACCATGATGGAGTCTGACATTCCTGGTTAACCTACTTATTTTTTAAAATAAACGTTAATTATAAATTATCACCTACCACAGGACTGATGCAGCTGTAACCTCTAACATGTGCAAATGGTGAACCTTACAGGGTCTTGGTACCAAAGCATAATGCAATTGGAGTGTCTTGTGATATCCTCCCAAAAATATCACTCCTTGTACCTATTTAAGCTTGCCCAAATAAAACCGAACGAATGGAGGGTCTACGTGACAAACGTAGGGTAGGCCTCTCTTCCCTCCAGCAGTCCCTCAACGTTCATAACGACCTTGGGAAGGGTTTCTATAAAACCCGCTATTTTCGCCCAATTCTCCATTCTACGCTCAAACCTCAAGTCGATGACTCCTCTCTCTCTCTCTCTCTCCATTCACACCTCCTTACCTTTCTCACCCAAAAGAACTCAGAGTGGTGGAACCGGTCCGGTGTTAAATGACCAGGTGGAACCGTCTGGGCATATCTTCTAGCGTTTATATTGGTGGTAACCTTCCTGGCTTCGCCATAGGTGTTAACCTTTTAAACACTAGCTACCGTCACCTCTTCTCCATCTAAATCCTCACATCAACCTTTCAAACCACCACAGAGTGCTTTTGTTGTAATTTCATACGTATTTCAGAATTTTTCTTAGGTCAGTCCTCCACCACTGGAAGCGTTACCGAGCAAGCAAGCGACTAAACGTATTCGTCCGCACATGAGCGAGTGACCCCACTGCGGGCGATACCAAGTGACGAGCGAAGGATCCTGTTCGGATGGGATTGGTCGCGCTTCCAAGCGACCTCAGCTCCCCAACCCCTCAGTCTTTCCCCACCATCACAACTGCACTGCTAGACTACGCGTGTTTAGCCGCCTCTAACGCGTGTTTAGTCACCTCTAACAGAGGAACTCGATCGCCTCGTGTCACTTCTGCAACGTCGCCTCTATCACCTGGTCGATCAGTATTGCTTCCAGTGGAGGACTGGTCTTACTGTAACTTCGCAAAAAGCCACGGCAGCAATGGCACATGCAAAGTAAAGTAGTTATTCGTACCACATTGGAAGCAAGAACAACCATGAGCTCCCACGAACGGACCGGTAGTTACCTACCTATCATTCCATGAGGGCATGTCAATATTATTGACAGTGAACTTCAGTTTTGAGCTTTTTCAATAATACTGAGTATTATTGACAGTCAACTTCAGTTTTTTAACCTATTAGAACTGAATTTCTAGGAGTATCTATCAACTTGAAGAACATTTTTCGAAAAGATTTCTTTCATCATGTACCCCAATGGTTCATAAAACTATTTCTGCAAGCCACCGGAACACAAAATCGTGTCTAAGGGCCGGTTTCACCAACGCGGATTATCCAGAGTTCAATCCCGGCTGAGGTTTAAGCCATCGATTCTGAGAAAAGACAGTTTCACGAACGCCTAATCTAGGAATAAGTCGCGGCAACGGCGCATTAAGTTAATACCTCGTTTCAGGTGGTTTAAACCTCTGATCTACGGTTGATCTCCGATTCTCCTCCAGGCCATCGCCATTTTGAAATCTATTTTATCAGTGTTTTTCATACTTCTCAACTTGCATCAACATTTAGTGCGATGAATCGTTACATTGAAGTGTTTGAGTCATCCTTGGATGAATATTTCAATGAACTTCTGGAAGTGGCCGCGCCCAGACGGCGATAATTCGCGAAAGGGTCGAGCATTTCCACAAGTGGGATGACGGCGATTTTTTCGCGAGGTTCCGTCTTCCGAGGGAAGGGATGAGCTTCGTGCTCGATGCAAGAGAAAGCCTTCTAGTTCTCGAAACAGAAATGTGAGTGCAACCAAAAATGTGTAATAAATATAATTTTACACTAAACCAGGTAGGCAACAACGTCGGACCCATCATTATTTATTTAGTAGGTAAACAAACCTTTTTTGTACGTGGTAGGTACTCGCAGACTGCGCTAATAAGTACATGTATAACTTCTTCTGCATACAGCGAATTATTGTAAAAAAGTAGATACCTTTTATAGAAGAGCCTAGGTAGGCCATCTATAATTTATTACAAGAGCTGTCTCGAAAGATGTAAGATGGTATTTTGTAGTAATGACAGAGTGGAGTCGAGCAGAAGTTCTCGGAATGAGAATGACAGAGGCATATTGTGAGAAAAAATCGCGAAACTTCCGCACCTGGCTACTATTATGCAGTTTAATGTCTCCACAACAGAGGATGGCGGACAAAATTTAAGTATCCATAGAAGAAACATCACAGACCCGCCACTCATGGATGAGCATCTCTCCTCCATGTCATCTGTAATACAGGATTTGTGTTTCTGGGGATAGCAATGCTGATACAAACTGAACAATCTCTGCTTAAACCCAAGTTCGGCTAAACCGCGGATCAAAAACGTTGGTGAAACTGTCGAAGCTCTGAACCACAGATCAAATTTGAATCCAGGATTTATTGATACCAGGTTTAAGCTGCGTTGGTGAAACCGGCCCTAACTCTCCCTTCACTTGGAGTCATTCAGTCAATCAGAACTCCTCAGAAATTATCATCTAATTTAATAGTGACTAAATGCTTACCCCCTTCCAGAGATTTTCTACTGCTGACTTTCAAAATAGGCTTGATGTATTCATCTTCTTCAGAAGAACTTTTCTTTTTGAGGATGGGTCTCGGGCAGTCAAGAGATTCGAATACAGGCTCTTCTGTGACGGAAGACTTTTTCTTGAGAATGCCTGTAAATTGAAGGAAAATAATTTGAAAGTTAGTTCGGTTTGATTTTTAACATAAAAATACGATCAATTGAACAGTTTGTGACGATGTGACTGTTCTCGAGTCGTTTTGTGGTCTGGTGGAGACGGGGTCGTTTTGGGAAGCCTAATCGATATCCCTTCTTAACCGGTGATAATCTCGCTGGTCTAGGAGGGGGACTGTCGAGGGTCCACAGTCACCCTCCTCACGCTGTCACATAGTAGCAGAACATGGTTTGGTAGTATGCACTGTGTAACTCACCATATTCCATCCACTTTTTGTTGGCTTTCCAGATTGATAAGCCCAAAGGTTTCCAGAAGGATTCCTTTACAATCATCCTGTCCCTTTTATAATACATACATCTATTGGCTTCCCCACCCCCTTTCCCCCTTTGCAGTGTCAACATCATTAAAATATATTACAATTACGACGGAGGATAGTCACCTATCCATAGGTAGGATAGGATAGGAACATTACGATGGAGGATAGTCACCTTGAAGTTGTTCCAGAACTTCATAATACTTTTCATTTCCCCTTTCCCCTCCCATACTTCTGCTACAGAAGTATATCATGTGGGAAGGAGTGTGACTGTTCTCGAGTCACTTTTTGGTCCGGCGGAGACGAGGTCGTTTGGGAAACCCTAATTGATATCCCTTCTTAGCCAGTGATAATCTTGCTGGTCTAGGAAGGGGACTCTTGAGGGTCCACCGTCACAAGTTCCACGACTGATCGAACAGTTGGAGTAATCTCATGAGCAAATTTTAAATAAGGATCGATTTTAAATTAAATGTAAGGCTAAGGAACTCACAGAAATTTGAAATCCCTACAATAAGGGTTACAGGAAAGCTGTCTATTCAAGAGAAAATTTGAAAAATTCAAGTGTTGAAAAGTACACTTGCATTTTATGTGCCATCACTGGTGTAAGGACAGTGTTGGTAGGTACTAAGGCTGCTTGCAGTAATTCCCGTAGCTCGATGGGGAATGAGTGTATATGTAATTGGAATTTCAATGGTGCATGGCTGGCTTATTGATGATCCCATTAAAATTTCATCACACTCTCGCTAGTGTTTGAGGAGCAGAAGCTCAAAAGTGAAAACCTGGACAACCAGCCACCTCTGAGATTACACTACCTAGGTAATCGGATAAAAACTTCGGCCCTATTTCTCCAAATTTTCCCTTCTAAACCAAAGAACAAGATAGCCTTTAGATTTCCCAGAGAAACGATAGCGTTAGTGCATTTTGAAACGTGGCAGCTCATGATGACACACACACAGGGAATAACACTGGCATATCACAAGAATATCGTCCAACATCCATCAAATTTGAAACGAAGGTACCATACATCCACAGAACAGTGGGTTAAGGGTCATTGTCCCCCTCTCTACCTACCCCTGGGCTATGATTGTTGGAGACTGGTCCAGGTCCATCCCTATATTATTTTGTCGATATGGGCTTTGAATATAAATAACAAGGAGGGCCTATGGTTTCAATGCTGCTGATGCTTCCTGCCCATATGAGTACTCACTATCTCCTGGTGAGCGTGGATAGCACCGATACTAGAATAGTATCCAAGGTGGAACAGTCTCATTCCAGAGGTCTATTCTCATTTGGTGGGAATCGCCATCACAAAAGCTTTCATAAGAATAAATGTTTGTTCGATGCATGCGAAATGATGGAAATATAGAGCTAATTTAATATAAATCCACAGTGAACTACATCAACCATGAACCAACAATAATCAGGTACATGAACAAGTACTGCCAATACCACAATTTCTTTGGAATGTGTCCCGAAAGCTGTGAGGACTGAAACTGATATCTCACGCAAATAATAGGTAAGTGCCAAGGTTATATACGAAGGTAGTTGAAGGTCTATCCATGAAGACTTGTCCAGATGAAGACTTGCGAAGTCAGTTTGTCTAAATTGGTGTTATGGACAACCACAACGTAATGCCATGCATTCATTTCATGTCAGGTTGAGTACGGAGCAAAAACCAGGCTTTTCAGGAGGGTAGATAGCACGATGTTTACGTGCTAACCCACTTTAGTAATCCTGAAAGAGTGAAGGTATTTAGCTTATTGTTGTCAACTAAATGTTGTACTGATAAGTACCGTGAGGATGAAGAATAGTTTCGGTGGGAACTTCAGTTTCTTCACGAGACGCTTTCCTCTTGAGGATTCCTTGTGGTTCGGGGGAAACCGTCCGCTTTATCACTTCCTCCAGACTGCATCTACGAGGTTGAACTTTCAGTATCGGTCTAGGCTCATCACTTTCCTGTAACATATAAAAATTCCATAATAAATAAAATTCATGTATTTATAAATTATTTATATGTTTATTTAGTGAACTCTTAAATACAGAGTTTACGGTGGTTTGCCGCTATGTACCTATCATCGTTATTGCTCAGGAGAGCATTACGAAAAACCCTCAATGTGTAATTTATAGGTAATATGTTGTTAAAAATTACTAACGTTAACACCATTGGAGACCTCAAGATTGGAATTGATGACTTGTGTTTCGTCCAAGCTTCGATGTTTTTTCAAAATACCTCGGCCTTTTTTGTCGACTGTGTTGGGTGAAAACCTCAGAGGACTATGACAGCGGGAGGAACCTAAAATGATAATCACAATGAGTTTTGTTATATGTACATTTGTAAAATGGTTATCTCAATTAGTAAGGCAGTCTTATCAATATACTTGTGCTTCTTAGCAGGAAATCTTGGAGTGATTTAGAGCGCTCTACCGGCGTTCACCTTAGTTAAAACTCGCTAAGCGATTCCTTAGAGGAACGTAAATTTAGTGAGAAACACTAATCTTTGAGTGAGAAACAATAATTATTTGGGGTATTAAAATCATCCTTAGATGAGGGTCTGGATGCTGGTACCTCAAGATAACATAAAGACGCCCATGGTAAAAATCGAGACGTTTGTAAGTTACCATTGCCAAAAATGAGCTCCTCTCTGACAGTTGTAGGTACAGAACTAAAATAAGTAAGGGTATTTTAAATAACTCTGACCCTCTTTACTGATGTTACCATGCATTTGACCTTTCTAGTTTTCATAGGGCGGGTTTCACCACCTAGAGTTAAACTGTGAGTTACGTTAACTTGGAGTTACAGAAAAAAAATGACTGCGTTTAGATTGCCTATTTTTCTGTAACTCGCACCTGAACTCTAGATGGTGAAACCGGCCCTTAGTATTCTAATTTTCTTAATAACCACAGAGCATGTCGAAATTTGGTTCGAAGAATAACAATGAACGTCCAGAGGGAGAACTGGAGCCGAGTTACTTGCGCTTCATCGCAGCTAGGTACTGCTGAAGGGTTATCCTATACCACCCACTTATACTTTTATATCATAAAAGGATTGATGGAGAATCAGTCCTCATCCACCAGAAACAGTGATGTGAAAAACTATTTTCAATTGGATGAACGACTACTGGCAACCCTCCAACATTTGCTATGATGAAGCGTAAGTAATTTAGCTCCAGTTCTCCCGCTACACTTTCCTGAAATGACACAGCTCACATCACGTAAATTCATAGAAAATCGTGAAACGTTGTCAGAAACTGTAGCCAAAAACCATGATTTTGAGTTCAATATTAAGTCACTCCCTCTCAGATTTTGAGGTCAGTTGATAATACTGATATGTACATGTTATTAACTGATGACAAGCACAGGTGATGCGCACTGTTTCATAGTTGGGATGGGGTGGGGGGGGGGGGGGGGCTTACAGGTGGTGTTGTACTAAACTGGAGTCACACCTCAATTAATGACGCTAAAAAAAATGATGAGTGGGATGATGGAGGGGATTCCTTGGAGCTCAACTTTGGAACACCAAAGGCAAGCTCCCTCCACTTCCCTGACTCATTTTGGCCTAACCTGACAAACTCGTAGCTTCTCCTGTGGTTTTTCTTTTGAGAATAGAAACGGGGGCCGTGAGCGTCGTTGACGTTAAGACCTCTTCAAGAGAAGACTTCTTGAGTATCGAGGGATGGCGTGTGGGCAAGGGCGATGTAGGGGGTGATTGCCGTGTGGGCACCAGCAAGGATGAGACACGGAGTGGCGTCACGTTGCCACTACTGACGGTGCTGCTGCTGATGCTCGGGCTGATGCTACTGGTCCCGTTGGTTTGTTCGCGAGGCGACTGGTTTGTTGGTATGGCTGCTATAGGTGGCATCTCTCGCTCGTGCCTGGAAGCTGGAAAAATCATAGTACATAATAGTATAATAACATTTTACTTATCATTATAAGGGAAAATTTTTTCAAAATGCAGACAATGTATCCTGAGATGGTGATTCTGCTTATATCTTAACTCACGATAAAGAATATTATACATGTACTTGTATCTATCTATCTATATCACTGAGATCACTGTTCATAGGTACCTGTTTGATAGTAACCATAGCTTCAATGCAGTTTCGAGTCATTTCTAATTAACATCTTCAGCTTGATTAATGGCCCAGAGAGAATACCGGATAGGAACCAAGACAATGGCAGAGGGGAAGTGTTCACAGTTCACTTGGTGCCTCTGGGTTCACTTGTTCCCCTCTAACCGGGGTAGGTATTTAGGTTCTCACACACTAGGCGGGAACAGGAGAGGAAACAGCTGAGGAACACGGGTCGTATTTTTTCGCTTCTGTGTATTTGAATGGAGATACACTAGGTGGGACACGGTGGTCACAGCATGGGGTAGGCACAGAAAGGTTACGCCGTGATCACTCTCAAAGCGAAAAACGGCATTGCCTGGCATAGGACTTTCCCCCTCCACTTTCCAATGTTTACGTTCCCCACGTTCACCCTTGCTTGTGACGAGGGGAGCATGGCGAGGGGTGGGGGAAAGAGTTGAGGAACGTCCTGCCCTAGTGTGGGTATAGGCACAGGACGGGAAAGCAGCAGCCAGCCGACAACCCGCGTCCTACCCACAGCGTTTCCTGTCCTGTTCCCACATAGTGTGTGAGAACCTTTATAAGGAATTCAAGGGCTTGTTGATAGCTTTTCTATCAACAAGCATCCTACACAGTATGCTAAGCCTCCTAATAAAGCTGGCCCTCCACTGGAAGCAACACCGAGTGAATGGCGACTATGAGTGACAAGCCACTATGAGTATTCGTCCGCACGTGAGCGACTGATCCCATACTGCACGCCTATTTGAGCAATGCAATTTGGGTGATACCAACCGACAAGCAACCTCAGGTCCCCCCATCCTCTCTCCTCCCTTCGCCATCACCACAACCCCGCACTTCATTTCCACGAAACTACACTGCTGGAATACGTGCGTTTAGTCGCCTCTAATGGATGCCTCGTGCCGCTTCTTCAAAGTCGCCTCTCATCGCCTGATCGCTTGGTATCTCGCTTCTAGTGGAGGACGGCCAAAGACAAGAGAGGTGATACAATTGATCAACTGACCTGTTTTGAGTTAGTTCAACCACAAACAAATGTCATCAACAAGAACATAACCCAATTTTTACCGTCAAACTCAAGTTTTTCTGTTAACAAGGAATTATATTGCCCAGAAATTTATCGAACCACAGGTTGGAACTTGGTTTTCCAATATTATGCCATATAGGCAACATAATAATGTCCTCTGATTGAGAGTTAGCTTTCAAATTTGCTTGCTCTGCGTACTGATACCGGTTATGCGATACCTACTGTATTGATAAGTGAGCAAAGAAACTGTTGTGCAAACTGTCCATTACCTCAGGGTGACACAAAGAAATCAACTCATTGGGTATACACTACTACTTATTAGTTCACTAATCTTTATGTATAGGTACAACTACACACCTCGTTTGACTAGTTGAGCGGAACGTGGTATTGGTGAAGAGGATGGCGGTGTGGTGGTGGTAGAGGGCTTTTTGGCTCCCCTAGGACTGCACACTCCTCCAAGGTTAGGGGACACCATTGCGCACTTTTTCTGGTAACTTTCGGCTGAAACAAGGAACTTCATGAATAATAATATCAGAGAATAAAGATGTCTATGAAAGGAAGAAATTCCATTTGTACATGGGCCATTCGGCCCTCATTGTATAAATAAACCATTCACAGGAATAGTGGGTAGGGAACAAAATATAAAACTTCAGGAGTTTATGCTATTACCTACTAGCTGATGTGTGTTGAAGAGAAGGAAAAGGAGAGGAGGTGGTATCATAAGAAACAGAAGAATGAAGGAAGGATGGAAGGTGGGATCTTAAGAATGATTCTTATTAAGAAGGTTCTGGTTAAGGAAGATTATTCTTCTGCTTGTTTCGAATGAACGATAATTGCCCATTATTCCGTGTTATGAGGACGGAAATGCAAAATTAAAAATATGAATCCATAAAGCGAGGTAAAATTCCATCCGCACTTCTGCCAACATTACTTCATCATTCAAATTCATTATTTTCTCCCTTCTGTTTGAGTCGACCCACCTACACTGTTTTTTTTGTTGCCATTTTCATCATATTTACGCGATAACAGCCTTCGTCTCCTTCTTTTGACATGGATATTGCTCCCAGTTCAAATACATGAATCTGAGCTCAAATGTGCACACCTACGCCACATGCCACCTTTTTCCAAACTCCTGGTCATTTATTCATCAATTACACCAATTTTATTGAATCGTTTTCTCGGCCAACAGACCATATTTTCGTTAACTCCAGGAAGGTAGTATTGATAGTAAAAACCATCACTGGAATAGTGCACTAACTGGCGTCTCTGCAACATGTTACTGCGGTACGGTTCAGAACTATAATAGTTTGTCAAAACAGTGTGCTAAGTTTTCTTCAGTTACCATCATTCAGAAGGTAATAAGGGCTAGCTAAAATGCTGTTTAGTCCTTTTAGACTTACCTGCCATTCAAAATGGCATACTAAAACGTAGATAATACTAAGTATTTTTCACCAAGTTATGCTAACTTATAGTCCTACACCAACTTCCACTGCTTCCTCTGTTTCCCTATTCCCTATTTAAATATATGATAAGGTTTCCTGATGGCAGGACAAAAGAGGCGTGGCGTTAACGTAAGCAAACAATTCATGTGTCAATAATATTTTTTTTAAATAATTCGGGCGCCAGTTTATTTGCTTTTAGTTCATTAACACGTTTTAGTAAAAACAGTGTAGGTTTCAATGAGAAAATACCAATTTTTATTCAACTCCAAGTGCTTACCTACAGTATTAAAGATGCGAATTTAAGGTCTCAAGCAGACTGAATACGTATATCCAATTTTCTATCTTTCCACCTTGCTGTGGTGAAAACGTGCATTTTCCTAAGATATTCGAGGTGTTTTTTGCAAGTAGTACCACTAAGGTACCTACCTCAGTTTTGTATCCAATTGTGCAACCCACGATATTCATGTGGGGTGTGTTATTTCCTTCAGATTTTGATGAATCCTTTTCAATTTGCCTTACTTTTGCGTCGAGATGTGCACAGGTGCAATTTCAGGAGCATTGAGCTTTTATATCAATGCCGAGTTCGAATGGATTAAATAAATCGTTTACCTAGGAACATACCTCCAAGATACCCTCCTGCAGTGCGATTCTGCAACTCGTTATGGCATCGTAACGACGATGAAATATCGTTAGCATAACAAAAAATATCGATGCCACTAAATACCGACGATTGGTATTCTGTAAGGGCTCAATAGCGTCAGCTATCGCTTAATCGTCGATAAATTGTCGTTGCGGGGTCGTTTGCATTTCGACGGCTCTAGACCCCCCCGTTATCCATACCGAAAGCTTGTTACACCCAAAAAACTTGGCTTGATGTTGCTTTTCGGCGGTAGAAAGTTTTATGGTAAGTGTTTAACGTAACGGTAAGTGTACCTACTTTTCTTTTTGCATATTTTTTCAATTTTATTTGATGTAATAAGCCCAATGTAGGTACTTACTGTAGGTAACTAGGTAGGTAAATTAGTGACTTAATAATTTATGGCAGTGATGTCATAAAAACACCGTAATAAATAACTTCAACGTTAAAATTACTTGATAGGTAGGTAGTTAGAAAGTTATTGATATAGAAGACTTCTATAAGTGATATAGCCTGTTTCACTTTGGGTAGTTATCTACTTTTTATAATCGCATTTCACCATATATGTAGTTTTGTTACCTACCTACCTACCGTATTTTTTCGTGCGTTTATGAATTTTGGATAATAATGTCAGGCATTATGACGCTCGAATTCCTTGTTTGGGAATTAAAATTCTGCAAGAAAGGGAACAGAGGTATCACCCTCGGTTTGAAAGAAGAGTGCTACGAGATGGGCAAAATCCTTATTCTCTTGATCCCTGCATTTTCAGAAAAACCTTTAGGATAAGTCGACACTTGGCCATGAACCGAAATTCAACCATTGCTCCAATGCTCCAGATTGAATGGATTATCCCCTGAAATTCAGGTACGTGCCTATCTAATTTTGCTGTAGATACCGATCCCCTACGTTTTCTTTTAAATGCAAGTGACCTTAATAAGTTGTTAATCAATTAGAAAATATAGGATTTTGAAAATAACGTAAACGTAGGTATTCATTCACTTGCATATCTATCAGAATTTCCGCGTAGGTACCAATTATAAAACATAAATTTCAACAAAATCATACATGAATTTATACAAATAAATTTGGCATAATACATATTACATTTAAGCTAAAAACGGTAAAAACTTTATTAATACCTCGAGACGATACAACAAATTGAAATCAAAACCTATCCCAAGTGTCAAGTGATCCCAAACTGCAATTTTTGACTTCCAAGGTATGAGCATTTATTTCGGCCACCGAGTGAATTCGGGGGATTCAAAACACAATCATTGACTCCGGCACACACACTCTTCAATTCACTCCATCACTGCTTATCACCATGGAAACGGAATGAGTTCCAGTCGATTGCTCGCCCTAGACTCAGATTTCGTGAGACAAGCTAACAAAGTCGGTATCTCATTCTGCAACGACAATTTGTTATTCAAGTTCGGTATCATAAGTTCCTGAATACCAATTTCGATATCCGGGTGTCGTTACACGAGAGGGATAGCGACACCGACTCCATACCGACAATAAGGTAACGAGTTGCAGAATCGCGCTACTGGAGGCCTAATACCAATATAGAGATTCAAAAAATGTTTACATCAATGCACAACATCAGGCTTAGCAAAATTAAATAACACCTAATTAAACACCACTGTAGTGGGGATAACAGATGGGATTTAGAATTATACATTTTTCTTTTATAAATATCAGCTAGAGAGAGATGTTGACTGCAACGTCCAAGCTCCAATGTTCCGTCAAATGGTTTCAGGAACATGAATTTTGTAGGGAGTCGAGTAGGGTTATCACCTACCTACCTACCTGAATGAATTTGAAAAGGATGAAATTGGAATTTTTATCAACACACGCAGTGTGTATCCGGTAATACGCATTAACATCTTCATTATTTGAAATTCGAATCATAAATACATAGGTACATAGCAAATGAACGTCTACGCACGTCCAGAGCGACACCGGTGCATTTGACCTCACGCAAAATCGATAATCCGGAAGCTGCAAGACTTTTAGGCACATTCAGTTGTAACCCAGGCACAGCACCAATCCGCTAGGTATTTTTGTTGAAAAATTAAATTACAGAACTGATTTTATATGCAACTTAACGGAAAGTACGGAGCAAGACAAAATGAAAGATGGTTAGGAACATGAATACTGAGCTCAAACAAAACACGGGAAGCATTTAGACAGACGGATTCTATGTTGAATGAATCAGTACCTGATGATGGCAGTAAAAATCGTCGTCAAATTAAAGTTCTCGTCGTTTAGCCGTGTCGTACTACTCGTATTTTGAAATGGGAAGTCTTTCCAAGCGTGACCGATCAGAGTTCCATTTTCGACACTCGCGTACTTCTTCGGTTAATTGAACAAATCACTGAACCGTTTGCTGCACAGGGACTTTCTAATGTACAAAAACCCTACGGGGAAAGGGGAATGAGATCTAAGAAGTTCGAATGACAGCGAAAGGGAGCTTCTACCATAAAAAACACTAAAAACAGACCAGGAGATGTGAACGAGATGCTACGGGGATTGATAACGATATACGATAATGTGGGCAACGCATGCGCCATACAGCAAAACCTCGAAGGGCGGGAAATTCAAAACTGTCATTCGTGTCGTACTTGCCAAACTGTGTCTACCATTATTTCTCACAATGAAATACCCACATAAATTAGGTACTTTGTAGAGGAAAGATATACTACAATACCCTGGGGCGAATAAACTCTCAAATGTTCAACAACAATCCAGGTTTCGGGGCTAATTAAGGGGGTTCATTAAGAAGGTGTAATGGGTTGAGGCTTTTAAAAAGACGGAAAACGCCTTTATGAAGTAAAACGGTTCCAGTCATGCAGCACGGCCCATTGAAAGAAGTTTCTGAATAATGTGGGTACCAACCGAAACAACACTACTTCATAGACCCACTCACCAAAAAATATCCATTAATTTGTAGATTTTTAAATTTTTTGACCCATGGAAATTGAAAACTTTGTCGCCCTTCATTGTTTTACTTTATTCATTAGCCGTTTTTTTAATCAAATGACCGCATTCATCCAAGTATTTTTCAACATCGTCACATAAGCGTGGACGAACTAGGTACATGTACGAGTCAACTGCCAGGTAAAATCATGACATTTCACGCAAAATAAAGACTGGTAAGCAGTAACAAAGGTGCTTGATTTCTAGGTAATGTTTGAGTTTAATCGTTTAGCATCAAGCTAATTGAAATTGTCATGCTAAAACGGTCAGCAGGTACCTTCGTATTTTCACTTGCCTTTGAAAAACCTAACAATTAATGGAACCTATTCGTTATTATTATGTTGGCAATAGTTACATTTTCCGTACATGACTTACTTGCAACATCTGGTAATTGAGGAGAGGAGGGTTTGATGAGTCTGGACTTGGGGAAATACAGTGGGCTGTCCACCTGAAAAATACAACAAAAATATGAATAGGAATCAATATAATACATGAGAATACAACATTTAGTCCAGTATGATTCACAGATTAGTTACTTGGCACAGCCCGGAATTAGGCTGCCGACATCAGCCCTAAACTCTACTAGAGAATAGTTTCGAAGGAGAACACGCACTTGCATTTATGCAAACAACAGTTGCTGGTCTCCTATAAGGCGTGTCGTGGTATCCTCCCAGATCCACAACTTTTGTACATCATAATAAGATTTCGCCAAATAAACCGAGAAGTGGGGTCAGAGGACAAGAGAGTCGAGGGCCAGCCTGGAGGTCCCCACCATCCTCTACTAGCTAGAGGATGGAGGGAGACAGATCCTGAGCCTATAAAAACTCGGCTCCTGCACCTTTTCCCTCATTCTACATTCTCCTCTAGTCGCTGACTACTCTCTCTCTCTCTCTCTCTCTCTCTCTCTCCTTACCACATCTCTATCCTATCCTAAAAGATCCAGATCATGGTGGTGGTTCGCCCATAACCAAATTCTGGCAAATTCACCCAAAAGATCTCAGGGGACGGTGGTGGTCAGCCCATAACCGCAGCTGAGCACAGCTTCAAAAAAGATCCGGATCATGGTGGTGATTCGCTCATAACCAAATTCCGGCACAACCTAAAAGATCTCGGGGGACGGTGGTGGTCCGCCCATAACCGCAACCGAGCACAACATCCAAAAAGACCCGGATCGTGGTGGTGATTCGCTCATAACCAAATTCTGGCACATTCCTCCCTCACACCGCTCGTGATGAATGCACCAATTTCAAATTCATTTGAATTCATTTGATGAAATTCATTTATGGGACGATCTGGGCTGCAACTTTTCGTCCCACGTTTTGTGGTCTATAGATCACCAAGTACTTACATCCACGAGGTCCAATGGTTTGGTCCTGTTCAGTCTCCGTACGTCGTCGCTGTTGTCCAGTAGGTTCAACACTTCCTGAATCACTTCACTGAATGGGTTTACAACTTGCTAGAACAGGAGCAGTTTATTGTGGGTTTATAGATTGTTTCCCTGTCAACCAGTACATTTTCCTGATCCTCAGTTGAGTTCATCCGTGTTCCTCTTCCTTACATAAGCTTTCCATCTCAGCTTGCAGTCGAGTCATGCCAGGTATTTTGCTTCATCTGCATAAGGTACCTACGGTTTGACTGCTCAGATCTCGACCGGGATTACGTCTGTCTTCAGATTTGTGAAGTTTATGTGAGCGCATTCTGTTTTGTTCAACTTTATCCTCCATCGCTTCGCCCAGCTTAGGACGTTGCTGACAGCAGTTTGTGGCTTACTGGTGGGTGAGGGCTTCTTCAGCAGTTTCTAACTGCGAGAAAGCGAGAATAGCAGTGTCACCAGCAAAAGTTGCTGTGAGTGTATCTGCGGGTTGAGGTAGATCTCATGTGTAAGTACAGTCAAAATATAGTAAGTACTGGGCAAAGGACGCTGCTTTGCGGTAAACCTGCGTGATTTTCCTCTGCTGGGAATACAATTTTGAAGATCCCTTTGCAGTTTCATACATGCAATCCTTGATGCCCTAAAACTTACATTATCAAACGCTAGACAACAAGGAAACAGAACATATTTTTTTCTTCAAAATCAGCATTCAATCAGATCAGTGATCCTGTGAACCTGATCTAATGTGGCACGTTTTTCTCTAAAACCAAATTGATGTGACGGTTTCTTTCCTCAATAATAGGTTGAAACCTATTATTCAGCCTTTCAGGAGCAACTTTTTTCAACCAGCTTAGATATTATCAGCAAGAGTGAAATCGTTCGATATGATTTCTTGTCATTACTAAGCTTGCCTGGCTTTGGTACCTAAATGATTGTGTTACATAATTATCATAATGATAATTATGTTACAAGTAGTATTTCATTGTTTTTTATCCAATTTTCGTTGCGTTTTCTCTTTAGACTGTCTAGGAAACCTAAATCTGTCCTAAAGGTGCTTTGAAAAGACATCTGCTTTTTCCTTTGTACTTCTGGCCCACGCACCATCTTCTCGAATAATTGGGGACAATGGCACCGATCTCTCGACTGATTGGGGGTACTGGCACTTCAAGTCGCTTCAAAACTTTCGCAGCTCGCCATAAAGAGTATTCAGCATCATTTTCGGCAGTAAGGGTATGCAGATACACGGCTAGAGTCTCATTTTTAATTTTTTTCACCATCATTTTAAGTTCGTTACCTAGTTCAAGTTCTTCTTATTTTCGGGTGTTCGAGTCCTCTTCCAGATTCTCGTAGCTCTTCTTTTTGCCCTCACTAGTTCCCTAATATTCACCCCAGGTGACCCTTTGAAAAGATTGGCTGAAAGGGCTCACGTGGTATTTTGTATTCTCGGTATAACTTCATAATCAGTAGGTAGCTAAGTCATCGTTTGGAGGAATCCAGACACAATTACCAGTAATGAGGGGTCTGTTGTTCATCGAGTCGACTGACGCTAATGAAGAAAGAGGAGCCAAACAAGGATGGTCGTGGTAAACAAATGAAGCCCATTTCTGTACCCTGATTAACGGGGATAACTCGGCGATACAAAGAGCGAGTAATGTCATGCAAATCCGCGGCAGTAGAAAGCCGGACGAGCAAGAGGCTGTAACGAGGAAGAGGGAAGTCCCGACGATGGCACTTTATATGGACAACGTCCTTGCCCGACCGCGCACTCCACAAAACAGCTTGTTCTGTCTGCCGCCATACCACGGCCCCTAACTATCATCATAACGACATTATTCTCACATTTCTGGAGCACAATTATAGCGGATTGTTTGCTGGCAGTGTCAAGTCGCATGTCTGTGAACAATTCTGCAGCTAAATGATTTTGTTTCTTTATGCTGACCTCTGAATACTGACATACTTGGTGAATTATGATCAAAAGTTATGGGGATATGATAAGGTTTATGATTAGGCGGTGCCATCAAAATAATGATGGCGTATTACGGGAGAGGTCCGACGAGTCATCTTTAACTAGTAAGATCGTAAAACACCGCCATGTGAGAATCGCATTTATTACTTAGGTAGGTACCTACTTGCGACCAGGCAAGCTACATAATTAGCTTTAGAATGAAATTTTCACAGGGATTGAATAGCGTTCTCCGTTTTTACAAATCTCTAATCTAGCTGGCGAATAATACATAATCTTGACTAATTTTGCTAAGCCAAACTGGATTAAATGGGGAACTTTTGTCAAAAATTTTTCTCGGAAAAAATTATTCAGAACTCTTGAAAAAATGGTATTTGAAGCCCGTTTTCAAAAATAAGCGATATTAATTAAATGAGGGTGGCTGAAAGTAAAAATGCAGCAAGAAATGTCGTATCAGCTCCATTGACATCTCACTGGATATTGGCCCAAGGAGGCGGAAGGTTCTCAATGCTGCCAACAACCCTAAATGAGAAATGGCAAACCTTCTTGGCGACCTCCAAGAACCTTTGCTGGAATTTCCCTCGGTTTGATTTTGAGGACATATTTAAAAAAAAAAGTAATTTATAAGTTGGCGGTTCCATCCATTCATCCATTGCAGTCCTGTACATGTTTAAAGCAATGCACTAACGGGATATGAGTTGAACTACTCGGCGATTTACCTAATCCGTCATTTCTAGCGGGAACTCAGAAATTCAAATTCTACACTCGTTTTCTGTCAATACTTTCCGACATAAACACTTTATATGGTAAATAAGTGTTAATTTCCATTACTGAACAGAATTTGGCCACAAAATGGGAATCTGTAACCCACGAAAATTGCCCATTGATACAATGGGGCGGCAATCCGATTTACCTTCTCTAGGCTGAGCAGAATACAGGGCATTCGATGTTTAGTAGCCTACAAATAATTTTTTTGTCTGCCAGATTTCAAACTAGCGTTATAATGGGATAGGCGCACGTATTTATTCATTTAAGAAAAAAAACGCTGCAAATCCCTGCACAACGGTTTATTATTTTGTATAGAATACCCTCCTGTTACAGATCACAGCTCTATGTATAGATAACCCTTCTATATAATATGATATGTACTATTCTATTATATACATATTAAGGCCCGTTTACACGAGCGGACCGGGCCGGATAAATCCGAGGAGTACAGTAAGTGCGTACTTCAGCCCTGCCATGTAAACGCTCCTCCGGACCGGTTATGGGCGTTCCCACTTGCTAGGGAGGCCCGATGGAAATTCCTTCGGATCTAGGGTCCCCCCACCGGACGATCCTACTCTCCCCACCCGTTTGCCCTGTCACCCTGTGGTGTAAACGCATATCCGCTCAGGATCTTCTCCAGGACTAGGTACTTACATCCCTAAAAACATGCATATATGTAGTTTAAAAAAGTCCTCGTCACATGGGTTTATTATTCTATTGAAGTTCTAGAGATTCTTGTTGGCAGTTAAATTTATTGTTTCTTTCATGTGGAATGATTGAATTAGCTATTCCTGGTGATTTCCACCAATTTTGGCCCCCAAAACATGAAATAGGTACACTTTTTTCCCCCCCAGATCATCTTTGATCATTGGTAGTGCGATTTAATGGTCTTGATTCAGCTGTTTACACTTTTTCTAATGTTAGTATACACATTGATGGTGATTTCAGACAGTTTTCCAGGTTTTTGACTAAAAAAAAAAACAATTTTGGGAGCTGAACTAATGGTAAAACCTCAATTTCCGCGTCTTTGGTCAAAATCGACTTCATATTCGGTATTCTCGTCCCCAAAAACATGGAAAAACGTTACCTCAAAAGCTCATTTCACTAACATGTTGCTAAAACGCAAAAAGTACCTATTTTTACACACATTTTCACTCATAACACCCCTGGGTATATTCAGATCGGGCTGAAACGTTTCGGGACACAACTAGGGCCCAAATGGAGCATGTGTGCGAAAGAACGACTTTTTTAGATCTAAAATGAAGCCTGTACACCTGATACGGCGTACGGCGGACGGACATTGCATTTTTGGAATCTACGCACCTTGAAACGGAAAAGAAAAAAGTTTGAGGGGGTGTTATAAAAATTTTTTGCTGAGCGAATACATAGGTGTATTATTCACAGAATAATAAACCAAAAACGCTGCGAAGTCCTTGTCACATGGGTTTACTATTCTATTGGACAACCTACAGAAATGTTGGCTGTTCATTTATTGTTTCTTTCATGTGAAATAATTATTGAAATAGCCATTTATGATGGTTTCCACCAATTTTGGCCCCCAAAACACGAATTAGGTACGCTCCTTTTTTTTCAAATGATCTTTGATCATTGGTAGTGCCATTTAGTTGTCTTGATTCACCTGTTGACACTTTTTCTAGTGTTATTATACAAATTGATGGTGATTTCAGACATTTTTCCAGGTTTTTGACTCATTAAAAATAAATTTTCGGAAATGAACCTTCGGTAAAAACTCAATTTTCGCCTCTTTGGTAAAAATCGACTTCATATTCGGTCTTCTCGTTCCAAAAACATGGAAAACGATACCTCAAAAGCTCACGTTACTAATATGTTATTAAAACACAAAAAGTACCTATTTTTATACACATTTTCACTCATAACACCCCTGGGTACATTCCGATTGGGCTGCAAAGTTTCGGGACACAACTAGGGCCCAAATTGAGCATGTGAGCGAAAGAACGACTTTTTAGACAGAAATTGAAGCCGGTATCGTATGCATGATACGGCGTATGGTGGACAGACATTGCATTTTCTGAATCTAGGCACCTTGAAACGGAAAAGAAAAAATTTTGGGGGGTGTTATACAAATTTATTGCTGAAGATAATAAACCAAAACGGCTGCCCGAAGGGAAGGAAGCCCCGCCCCCCACGGAGCGAGTCAGGAGGCTCCTAGCTAGGAGCATCGGAGTATCCGGCCCGGTCCGCTCGTGTAAATGGGGCTTTATGTAGATCGCAGACCCTCCGTAGGTTAGTACCTAACCCCGTACTCGTTACTAGGTACCTACCTAAATCACGAGTTAAATGTTGCTAAAATAATTCTGCCGATGACAAACAGTTACCTAACAAAAAGAAACGCACATAATGAAGTTCTGAAAAGAAATTGTTGATGAGGAGTGAAAAACGCTGCAAATCCCTGCACAACGGTTTATTATTTTGTATAGAATACCCTTCTGTTACAGATCACAGCTCTATGTATAGATAACCCGTCTATATAATATAATATGTACTATTCTATGCATAATTATGTAGATCGCAGACCCTCCGTAGGTTAGTACCTAACCCTGTACTCGTTACTAGGTACCTACCTAAATCACGAGTTAAATGTTGCTAAAATAATTCTGCCGATGTCAAACAGTACCTAACAAAAAGAAACACACATAATGAAGTTCTGAAAAGAAATTGTTGATAAGGAGTGAAAAAAGTTGCAAAAGTACCTACCAACAAACTCCAGCCCCTTCTACGTAGATGGTATAATGAACCGTTGTGTAATAATTTACCGTTGAGTAATGATTTACCGTAGTAATAATTTACCCATCAATAATACTTCAACGTTTGTTCAAGTTTCACTACCTACCAACAAACTCCAAAAGAGCCATCATTTTTCAAATTAAATAATATCACAGAACAACCAACTCGACTTCATACTCCGCCAATATAATCAGGTGATCCCTACCAATGATTGGCCGTATTCACAAATTCCTATTGTGGGCGCGTCTCTGGTTACGAGATTTGGTTTGAATTGTATACAATTTCATTCACACTGGAGTCGAAAATGCCTGTCGGTGCAAACTTCGGGGCCTTACTGTGAACGAACGGCTGGACGTACGATGCTCCGGGTGGTCTTAAAAAACTCGCAAGTTCAAGAACTATTTAAAACCGTAAAAATATTTACGTAAAAAAATGGTATAGGCGTTTTGAAAATTTCAACCCCTATTTTGAACCCCTTAGAGATGACTCACAGTAACGTCGAGCTTCGAGGACCAACTAGACGCCGAACGGAACCTATAACCCGAATTTCATCAATTTTTTTTCATGGTAACTAAGAAAAGTGGCCCGTACGGCGTACGGCGTACGGCGGACAGACAGAAATATTTTTATTGCAGTTTTGGATTCTACATACCTTGAAACGTAAACCATCAAATTTTGAGGGGGGGTAAGAATTTTTTTTTTCATGCTCGATTCCAATGGTTCATTATTGAAAATAATAAACCAAAAGTTGCAAAAGTACCTACCAACAAACTCCAGACCCTTCTACGTAGATGGTATACTGAACCGTTGTGTAATAATTTACCGTTGAGTAATGATTTACCGTAGTAATAATTTACCCATCAATAATACTTCAACGTTTGTTCAAGTTTCACTACCTACCAACAAACTCCAAAAGAGCCATCATTTTTCAAGCGAAATAATATCACAAAACAACCAACTCGACTTCATGCTCCGCCAATATAATCAGGTGATCCCTACCAATGATTGGCCGTATTCACAAATTTCTATTGTGGGCGCGTCTCTGGTTACGAGATTTGGTTTGAATTGTATACAATTTCATTCACACTGGAGTCGAAAATGCCTGTCGGTGCAAACTTCGGGGCCTTACTGTGAACGAACGGCTGGACGTACGATGCTCCGGATGGCCTTAAAAAACTCGCAAGTTCAAGAACTATTTAAAACCGTAAAAATATTTACGTAAAAAAATAGTATAGGCGTTTTGAAAATTTCAACCCCTATTTTGAACCCCTTAGAGATGACTCACAGTAACGTCGAGCTTCGAGGACCAACTAGACGCCGAACGGAACCTATAACCCGAATTTCATCAATTTTTTTCATGGTAACTAAGAAAAGTGGCCCGTACGGCGTACGGCGGACAGACAGCAGTCCGCTGCAGTTTTGGATTCTACATACCTTGAAACGTAAACCATCAAATTTTGAGGGGGGGTAAGAATTTTTTTTTTCATGCTCGATTCCAATGGTTCATTATTGAAAATAATAAACCAAAATACTATACTGAGAATTTTGACACCAACCGCACTGCCCGATAAGTAGTCTTTTTCTATGATTTTTCAACATTTCTACCAATTTTGACGTCATAGCACCCCTCTCGCAAGGGCGGGACCCCCTGCACAAGTGCCCACGGTAACGTCAGAACTGGTGGACAATTTGAAAAAACATCGAAAAAGAACTATGTACCTACTTGTCGCAGGACAATGCGGTTGGTGTCGAAGTTCTCAGAATGGAATCTGGTTTCACTGAAAAACAATATAATCAGCTTTTGTCTAATATTAACCTTTTCAACCTCTCATCAGCTACAGGATTTTATGTATACGAAAATGAACAGAATTCAATTATCTCGAAGCTCAGAAGCGGTTCCACGCGAACGGAGATTTTTGACCACTTAAAAGGCGAAACCTATTCTTCCGAAAACTCCAGCAAAACAGAACTCATGCTACAGTATTTTCAACTCGTTTTCTCCCGACTTTCTATCTCATTGTCTTATTACTAGAACGTTTTAATCAAACGCGTCTCTTCCTCGCCTTAATTCGTTAATTCTCTTTTTCATTCTAACTTGTTCCTCCTTGTACCAAGTTCTGAAATAAGGAAAGTTCTTTTGAAGACATCCGCTCTATCTCAGTTTTTGTTATTTTTCATCGCCCTTCGGAAGTTCAATTCCTGCTGAGTAAGATATAGCCATCAAGTGGAACCTCTCATCAACAGTTTCTAATCTGGGATCTAGAGGGTAAGCAAAAAATGTCGCTACTCTAATAAGGGAGCATGAACATATTGGCCAGGGAAATGAGAAAGGCAGGAGAAGTCCTGCCTTTGAGTCTTTCAAAAACGCAACCGACAACAGTCGACGTTTCAAGGACGAGCGCTAAGCAGTGTTTTAATAACAATATCAGTACAAAAAGTCCAGATAAAAAGTAACAACAAAGGTAATCGAAGATAGTTATTCAAGCCAAAGCGAGTGGCACTGTGGCATTCAGTAGGTACAATGAATGGGGTTTGAGTCAAAATGACCGTATCAAATTCCAAGAGATAGGTATAACTTTAATCAACAAAAATATCAAAAATTTTGAAAGAGTTTAAGGCGCCCAAAATCTATTTACGCACAAACATGTTTGAAAGATTTGAATTTAGGATCCAAATATTGTGGAACTATCGGAATAGCTTGTTTTCTCGAAAAATTCGCGCACTGATAACAGAGAAAAATAAGTCCCTACCTACAACACACGTGATAACATATGCCAACTTTTTGTTGGGCCCTGTTTTATTTGGAAAATTAAGTCCTTTTTGAAAGAAAGCTGAAGAAACTACCAATAATGCAGTACAAACAATATTTTTTGCTCTTTCCAACTGTTGGTGGAGGATGATGTTTTGGATTATCTGCTCGGACAACTGCCCTGATGGCAGTGGATCATTTGGCATAGTGTATCATTACTGATAATTTGGTTTATCATTTTCAATAATCAACCTTCGGAATCGGCATGAAAAATGGGAACAAATAAAATATAACCCCCCCCCCCCCCCCCCGGTTAAATAAAAAGTTGAAGGTTTCCGTTTCTTATACATCCAGCCCAAATATCCGCCAAATTAACCCATATATTATAATACTTACATCTTTTGGAGCGAGATCCTTGCTGCCTTTGATGGATTCTGAAACAAGGAATCCTATCAGCGAACTCATCCAAGTAGATAAAATCAATAAAACAAAGAGTAAATTGAAATATAATAGCTCTTGGACCCTGGCTCGATGGTAAATAATCTAGTTTTACGTAAAATTGGACAGAAACATGACATGAAAGAAAACAATGTATTGAAAGGGTTTAATGTATCAACAGAAAAGGTGGTTCAATCCTTAAACTCAAGTATGTAGTTATTTTAGGGAAGATACCAGTTGAATCCAGAGCCTATGTAGGTAGTTATTGAATAATTTCCCTATCATTCTATTGTAGGATGGCCTCGCTATCAGAGACTGTCTCCAGCTATGAGGAGAGATAATAGAAAACCCGGGAATATAATTCGAGGAAGAAACGAAAAGAGGATTTTTCTCAAACAACGAACTGTCGTCAGGGAAACGGCAGGTGGCGGCCACCGCGGAAATGATAGCGGTGACGAGCGCTTTCAAAGGAAACTCCGCTACAGCTCGGTTGGCGGTTTCCAACCGGGAAAAAGAAAAGTTGGTAGCCCACAGCACGTTTTTGCGGTTTTCTTTCGAAATGTGAGAATGCCCCAACGTTGTGCAGTGTGACCTGTAACCAACTACCTATAACATCTCCGGAGTTGTAGTTTTAGAAATTACTTCTAGCGGGGATTTTTAATTTATTGGATGGCTATTGGAACCATGATAGTTACCTTAAGACGTAAGCAAACTGCCTAGCTTCCTACACCTAGTCCATAAATAATTATAGTACTTACCACCAAATGAGGTGAACGGCAAAACAGGATTATGTACTTGACTACGTACCAAATCTAATCCCTAATGCAGTGGAAATGTTCCAGTCATGCCGTAAAACCATACGAGCGAAAAGGTACCTATTCGAGGTACCTGCCCTTCGAATTACTACGTTATCAAATATTTTCTGCCCTTCAACCATACATTTTCGTGATAACCTACCCCTGTCGTCTGACGCTTTTTCATCCTCACAAACTCAAATTTTACCACTTCCTTTGAGGAAAAATATTGTTGACTAACTACCTATTGAAATAGTATTTTTCTGTCCTTAGTCGTCATCCTGCAAAATGTTGAATGAACTGGTCATATCATGGTTGCATACTTTTTTTGGCGATTTTTATTCCACACAAAAATCTGACCTTCGTTTTTTAGTACAATGCATAGACCTCAAGGTACATATACGAAAAATGCCCACTTCTTGGGTATTTATTGGGTAGGTAAGTATTTATTTGAGACCAGGGTAAATACCCAGTTTTTAAATACCCTAACCAATGGGTATTTACCCCATTTACCTCTCGGGTAGGTAATAATACACAGCGGATCAATAGAACTCTTCTACAACAACGTCAAAAAGCCTGGCCTAATTTGCATTCTAACTACCCCAGATACCTATGTTAAGTGTGTGGTACGAGTATATTATGGTATTATTATGTGATGTGCCAAATTTGGGATGGGGATTTTGATTTTTCCCGTTTCTCGATTTCGTTATTATTTGATACGTATCTCTGATATGTATTTTTGATTCGCATCTTTGATATGTACAATGGATATGTATCTTTGATGAGTATTTTTGATTGATCTTTGATATGTATTTCTGAATGATATATATGTTGAATCGTTATTCTTTGATATTTATAATGGATGTTGCTACGGCATACATGAAGCTGTGATGACAACTGACATTGAGAAGATGGTAGGACGGAATATGGAATATCCGTACTCACCAGAATTTGCTTGGGTCCGAAGCCTGGAGGCTCGGGTTGAGCGGATGGCGCCGAGGGGCTGGTGGTTGTCTCTTGGACCGAACTGCGCCGCCAGTTGTCGCCTCCTCTCTTCCTTGTACCGTGCGATTCGCTCTTCCTTCGCTGCAGTGCTGAAGGAATACAAAATACATTGCGATGAAACCCGTGTATTAAACTATGGCGCTTCGGGATTGCTGATGCAAGTAAATAAAGATTGAAATTGAATTCTGTTCCCGTCTCTCATTAGAAAGATCCTGGGCCGTCAAGTCTGGGAGAGCGAGAAGAATGATCACAGGAGACACCATACCACCATGTTCTGCCCCACACTGTACCATCCTGATAACTAGTTTTCGGCTGTTTAGGATGGATCATTTCAAATTCTACGTGGTCGTACGGATTCAGTGAATATCTGCGAATCCATGCTACAGAAATGAGTATTCACTTGGAAGTTGCCTACATGTGAGTTAGAAGCAAGCAGCTGGAAAGGAGTTACCAGGATGGAGGAATTACGGGCTAAAGACTGATGATGCAGCAAGCTTTGGGGTTGGGCGCACCATCTAAACAGTACAGTGTACCAAACTTCCAACATAAATCAGGGATCATCAAATACGAAGGGGATTGCTGAATTGTTGCCGACTTAATGCGGCGATCTTTAGTTGAATCCGAATAAATATGGCAGTAGGTGTCATGCACAAATTAAGATTAGGTATATTTTTTACCCTACGCGAGGTGGACAACTATTACAACTTTGTGTTGTATGGGATTTAAACGGGAGGCAGATAAGCATCAACCCAGACGGCTAGGAGTGGGATTTCATTTCGGGGGGGGTTCATTTGGGGAGATTTCAAAAGAATATTCACAACTAAACTGCTTATGGAACAGTTAATTACACTGGCAGTACATTTTCAGAGCTCAGGCAAAAATGGAACGAGGATCTGTAAACATCTCATTCCACGAAAATACTCATAGGAACTCGTTTTCATTCCAGGTTTAAATTCCTAACAAACCCAACCGTTTTCGCTGTTGTACAAAACCTCAACATTACTCTTACATGTGCAACTAAATATAGTGCAACTGGCTGAAGTTGAACCTGTGAGTGGGTGAGTACCGAAACATCAAAATTTGTTTCTTTTGACTCGGCCTGATGAGAGTTAACAGTGAATGATGCAAGATTTAAATATACGAAATAATACTGATGAATATTTGGATAGACCAGTCGTGTTTATAGATTTAATAAATTAATATAATCCACAACTTTTTAATTAGGAAGTGAAGTAAAAATGCAGAAAATAGTTCCGAAATAAGGCTTTTGATTGGGTTTTAGTTGATATCTGGTTTGTCTAAGATCCACTGGAGGCGATGGTACTGCTATACCTAGGTAGACTTTACTGTTTAAGGCAACAATGGATATTATATATATGCAGCATCTCATTAGAGTAGCGTTAGAATTTCATTCTAACACAATTCCAAAGAAATTAAATTAATAAGTAGGCACCTTTGAGCCGGAATATACGAACCAATGAATGTATACATGCAATATGAGTCTATCTCCATGTACCTACAGAGACTGTTCCTTGAAATCATCAATATTACAACTCACCTCATGTTTTGGGTGGGTCCGACCATTCCTCCCCGTTCGCATCTTCCGACATACTCTTCTGTAAAAGACGAAGAAAGGGGCTATTAGGCGCTTCTTGTTATGATAGATGTGATATTTATAATGAGAAAACGATAAACATCATCAATAGGTGATTAACTCGGAGTATTTAAGATCGAATTTATGGATTTGGTAGGAAATCCATCCTCGACAATCAATTACGGAACTTCTTCTTCACACATCTTATTATATTATAAATTCGAATCTCTGTGTGTCTGTCTGTCTGTCTGTCTTTCTATGCACGGCCAAACGGCTCGACGGATATCGACCAAATTTGGCACGAATATCCCAAGTTGTGCAACGTCGCATTTTTAATTCCCTCACCATAGCGGAACTATGGTCGACCATGGTCAACTTCGTTAATTGAAATGGTAACCCCTATTTTTTATCGCGTATTCGTAATCTACGTGAAATTCTATCTACGATCGACCCTTCGGACTACCCCCGCGGTCGACCATAGCGCATCCATGGGCCCCTCCATGGGCCCCTTCATGGTCGAATCCCGAATTGCTCAACGGATATCGACCAAATTTGGCACCAATATCCGGTAGCCTCCCAAGTTGAACGTAGGCGCATTTTTAATTCCCTGACCATAGCGGAAATATGGTCGACCATGGTCAACTCCTGAATGGCTTGACGGATTTTGATAAAATTGGGCACAAATACCCGGTAGGCTATGGGATTTTTCCGTCGTTTGTTGGTTCCACGATACTGCGTACAGCGAATCTCGGATAGCGAGCGAAGCGAGCGGTCAGGCTAGTCCTTTATATGTTACCCTCACTTGGGTAAAGCGAACATCATTCGGTTAGAACGCATAAAACCTAAAGAACCAGGAAACAGCAAGGAACATGGGAAGTACCTGATAAGCACACCATGGCTCACCGTATAACTTAATCAAATCTTCCAATTTTTGTGAACGTGATGCTGTCATCATCTTTCGTATCACCAGCTTTCAGAAACCCAACCCGATGTGGTACTCGCGACGATTTTCAAACACGATTCCAAAACAGCACGTCCATCGACATCCAGGAGACACCTAGTTTCGGCATTGGGCAATATCTGATGAGCACCTACAAGACGGAAGGACTGACGTTCACACTACCCACTTATGCACCAGACACGCACGAAGAACTACAGAACTACCTACTTATGCACCAGACACGCACGAAGAACTACAGACGCAACAACTACACTTAACAAAGAAACAAAAAAGAAAAAAAAATGTAAAAATAACGATAACTGTGAAGGGCTGTGTGAGTGTGCTATGTGGGGTTTAGTTTGCTGGTCAGAAAACAGACGTTCATGTGTTCAGTGTTTCCCGTAACCGTAGAAATACTCGTGGGGTATTAATGATATTGGAGCTGAAAGGCGAGTACAAGTTGTAGTCGGGTCACGCAGACAACGAGGTAGGTACCTACCTACGCTAGTCGAGTCATGAATTTTGTAGAGCGAAGCGAAGGATTAGATTCACCTTAGGTAGTATTCGTAACTGAGAAGTGAGCGGTAACACCAACCTGAGATTATCCAATCTAGTACTAGGGACAAGAATAAGAAACGGAATAGTAAACTGAAAATGAATCATTAGGTATTCTATACAATGGTTAGTGTCCTCTATAATGCACGTCAACACTATTAGTTAACTATACAATACAATAGTTAACTATAATTATACAATAGTTATACAATGGTTAGTGTCCTCTATAAAGCACGTCAACACTATTAGTTAACTACCCATGATCGGATGGAGGAAAAATGCTGAAAAAGAAATACTGAATGGCATGCAAACTTCTTAAGTGGCACTCCCTGCATTCAAAATCCTTCTCAAAATAAAGAAAATCTCAAGAAATGGGTATGTATATGTGAATGTGATGGCGCTTTACCTACACCTAGTGCTCCTAACCATAAAATACATAATATATGTACCTTTTTACTTGAACAGCTCTAGACTTGACTTCTTTTCTCATAATAAGGAGCTCAAAACACGTTCAAATCGCTTTTTATGTTCCAAATGCTAAAATACCAAACGGCTATTTCATTTTTTTCGCCTTAATTTTATTCACGACCCATTCAACCATATTTCTTATTTTGAATATGATAGTAATACCATTCCAATGATTCATTTATGTTTGAGGCGTATATGGTAAATTCAAGAGAAGAAAAGAATGAGATAGTTGTACGAATGTTGGAGTCCTGGCCGCAGCCATGGTGGACACAAATAACAGAACAATCACGTCACTGGGATAGGGAAGAAAAAAATAAACAGTCATGCAGCATGACTTAATGAGCGAATTTTCAAAGAAATATTCGAATTAATGGCTATGGTTTTGAATAAAGGAAAACTTCGGTCTAAAATTTGGTTTTCTATGTATATTCTCTTCGTATTTATTTTAATTTGTACGTTTTGTCCATCCTGATTCTACCGTTTGTTATGAGTAGATTCCTTGTTCCTTCTGAATGGCCTTTCCTCTTGACTACGATTTCAGGCCTGGTATCTAGAACCAGTTCAAGATTTGCTCTACTAGGTAGGTAGATCCTTCCTTCTTCATTGATATTATTTTTATCATGTTAAGTACCTACCTACCTTTGAATATCAAATATTCGTATGATACTGATAATAAATTGATAAGATACCTACCTAACCTTCTTCCTCCTACTGTTAGTACCTAAATTGAATAATTTGAAATAGATTTTTTCTTTCGTCTTCCTTCTAGTAATACGTGGGCCGGTACTTGTCTATCTATGAAGGTATCATAACAATAAATTATATGTCAAATGGGAAATTCAAGGAGTTGTACTAATCGTTTGCCTCCCCCTTTTTTGCTTCGAACTCTCGTCTTCAATTAATACTTCTCACATTTTTCAATCTGACCACTCTAAGGGGGTGGGGGGTAAGAGTTTAAAGATTATCCTAGTTTTGGGTAATTTTTGCGCACTTTAAATGCTCTAATTTAAGAACGGATTTAGATATCTAAAATCCGATTTCACCATCGTGTTCAGCGTGCAAAAACCTTTAAAATGAGGGGTCACTTGTTAGAAAATAACATTTTGGGGATTTTTGGGTAATTTTTGCGCACTTTAAATGCTCTAATTTAAGAACGGATCAAGATATCTAAAATCCGATTCCACCATCGTGTTCAGCGTGCAAAAACCTTTAAAATGAGGGGTCACTTGTTGGAAAATAACATTTTGGGGATTTTTGGGTAATTTTTGCGCACTTTAAATGCGCCAAAACCCTCCTAAGAGTAGGCCAATTTCGCCCATCTTCGAACTTAGCCTTTCGATTGCCAAGATAGATTTTTTGTGCAAATTTGAGCTGTTTATCTCAATTCTATCGAGAGTTATCGTCTGGAGTGACACATATATATATATATATATATACATATAAAAAAGTGTTAAATTTCAGGAATCATTTTAGAATGGTCTGAAACGGATTTCTATGAAGAAAATTTCCAAAAATTTATATTATTTAAATTTCGAAGCCATTGCAATAGCTTCATTTTCTTTGAAAATTCGCTAATAGGAACCCTGAAAATCACCAACAGACCACTTCAAGGTCTCTGTTAATTTTTTTAAACGAAAAATGCCCACTTTTTGGGTATTTATTGGGTAGGTATTTATTTGAGACCAGAGTAAATACCCAGTTTTTGAATACCTTACGCAGTGGGTAATTACCCCCTTCTTATGTAATAATTAATAATATATAGCGGATCAAAAGAATTTTTCTACGGCCATGTCAAAAAGCCTGCCTAGTTTTAGCTTCCTCAAATCCCAAGGTACCTATATTATAAAATGGTGCTCCAAATTTGGGATAGCGAGACCTTAAATTTGGGCTTTGGGAGGAATAATCGGGATTATTTGCACAACTCAGTATCCGGAATTTGGACATCCAACTTTTGGCTCGAAGACCTATTTGCTTTGCTTGCAAAATTATGTAAATACCGCCGAAAAATTTTCCCCCTAGCCTTTCCAACTGCTGGCCGACATTGCAGAGTCCATTGACTAATCCACAATAATTACACCTTGTAATTTTGACACCGGAAACTTTTGTAAGCGAATAAGCAATGAATGTTTACAAAAATAATTTCACAATATGTAATATAAGTAATTAGAGTCCATTCCTTCAAAGTAGCTAACGCTGAGTTTTGAAGCCACCGCTATGCTATGAACCCTAATTCATACGGTTTACGAACCATAACCACATTTTTTGAAGCCATCGCTATGCTATGAACCATATTCAAATTTGAGCAATATAGGTACACCAAGTCCGCCTTAAAAATCGTCCATCAGGCTGTAGACCAGTCCCCAACTTCCCTTCGAAGTACCACATATTTCAATACTAGATGGACATGTCTTGGCACTTGGCTTTTCGGCACTCTCCACTGCACAATAGGAACTTGCGGGACGTCTCGATGCTCTTTCAGCCCGCCTAGTGTGAATGACCTTCCGGTAACTACCTAATGGCACGAACCCCTCGCCTTCCACCGCAGTCACTCAACACTAGACTTCGAGTTGAGTTGATGATTAGTGATTCTAAAGGTACCTGCAGAGTTCACAAAGTAAGGGTAGTTGATAATCCATCGCTAATAAATGGAAGGAACTTCATTGGTTGGGTTGGGAGAAGCCAGCTACAACACTGTCCCTTGCTATATTCCCAACCAAACGTTCAAAAACAGTTCGTCGGAGCGGTGATCGTACCTACTGTGAAATCGGTTTTGCGGTGGACAATTAACTTGACACATCTATGAACACACGCCACCTACGGATTACTCGTTTTGGATACCGAGCTTGTCAACTGGGAGCGGAAACATACGGTTGGCAAGGTTCATTCAGATGCAAGTAGGCCCTGTACACGGAGAAGTGATCCCCGCGCTTCCTGCCATCCATTATTAAACACTCCCTGTGTTCACACACAATGATATCCTACTGATAGGACTTCCCACCCGGTGCCCCATTGTGACAATGTCGCGGAGCAAATGATTACCACCATTTCGAGGGTTCATAAAAATGCCATATACTGATTATACAAACAGTGCTCCCAAAGTACAAAGCATTTATTAATCGTCACTCAATTAACTCACACACAGAGTTGGGCAAAATTGGGGGGGATCCGTAAATACCAAGCTCCTCTCCGTGGAAACTTCTCGATTTAGGGTACCAAGGTTTGTAGGTCCAACAAACTACTCAAAAACAGATACATTTGAAGAAAATAAAGGAAAAATGGTTGAATTGTCCAAGATCTCGAGGAGTCCCATTTTACGCAGAATTCGATGATACCTTCCAAACAGTGGAGTCAGCCAATTTCAACCTATGCACATTATTTCTTGCGATTATAAAAATACAGATGGAATTCTGAATCCTGTTAGTCTTTGGCCCCATAGATATCATTACGACCAAGTTATGGGTAAGAAAACCTAGCAGATTTTTGTTGCTGCTGCAAAGATTCGCAAAATAAATCCATAACTTGAAATATGTTCATCATTCAATCGTAAACCTGCTGGTTAAAAGCCTACTTTGCGGTTATTCTACCGCGGTTTTATAGAGAGCGAGAAGGTCGCGGAAAACCAGAAAATGAATCAGAGCGTGCCGACCTCAGATCGGATTTCTCATCTCTTTGCGTAGAGTTTTGCTGGTATATCAGCTTTACGGTGGGAAGGCGGCAGAGTCGACTGCCTACTCGAACATTTCGTTTCCGACAATTTTGGAACTTAGGCGTATTAATCAAGAAAAAAGAAGAAAATAACCAGTTCACAGGAAACAAACCTAAAGTAGGTAATGAAATAAGAAGAAAAAAAAAATAGAAAACAAGAGTAATAAATAATCAATTCTCGGTATATCACATCAAACCCAGTACCTACATCTAACTAGTAAATATTAATATAATTATATTTATGAATGTAATTTTAATATGATGAATGTCATTGAAATGAATGTATCCTTGACAATATTTAAAAAATACCTACAGGAGTAAATATTCTGATGTTGAGATGTAGGAGCACAATAAAAAGGGAATCAACTGTGATGAGCTGAAAATCATTAGCCGTAATCCATAAAGAACATGGAAAACGCTCCTTGTCAATAATTGATTTGAAACAGTTCAGAACTCAGTAACCTGAAAACTAAATGACAAAATATAATAATTAGAGGTAAAATTCCCGACTCACTAATCACTTCTGAAAGCAACCAGGCAAACGAGACGATTACGAAACGCGGTCAATCCGTTTTTAATCACTTTAGTCGTGACTCGTTCATGGGAAGACGATTCCACCTGTAATGACCTCACTGATAACTTGTCTCAATTTATTTTCATTGAACAACTAAGAAAAGGGAAATGACGAGGGCGTGACGAAGAAACGTACCGAAAATACTCAGTGAGGATTCCTATTTCAGAGTTCCGGTTAAAAATATTATCTACGAGTTGGTATATTTATAAAACGTTCGTACAATTCATAGGGACGATGATAATTCACCGTTCTAATTGTGGAACGGGATCCTTTTATCAGTCGGTTACGGTTAGCTGAACAAGAGAAATACTAGGTATTTCTGAACTCGGAATGACTTCTCAGATTTGAGTAATTTGGTTTAGTAATAACATTATCCCACGTTTTAAAATGCAAATTGGATTTTCAGTGAGACAATAACGACAAATCCAAGACAGGTACCAACCACAAAAACAGTAAACATTGTGGAAACTGTGACGAATGTTAGATCAGTACAATCTGTAAATTATTTTTATTTACTATTGATGACTTTGTTTTTATCTGTTTTTGTCCATTGTTCGACAACACGAATCTTAAAAATTCGTTCAGTGTCCAAATATTAGCGGTTGGATGACAAAAACATCGCAGAAATATGTATATTCATGCAGATAATTCAAAGGTCCAGCAAGTATAATCTCCCAATTTTAGAGACATTGGGTCCTTAAAAGTATGAGATAATGCTCATATTTTTGTTCAAAGCGTGTTTTCTTTTAGTACCTACCTACAGACAAAGGGCAGTCTGTAATGTACATTTTAGTCGATGCAGCATGCTTTCAGCGAATTTTCGAAGAAAAGGAAGCTATTGTTCTCGGTCCAAAATTTTTAAAACTCGAATTTCCGAAAGATTTTTATACCAAAATCCGTTTCAGACCATCCTGAATTCACTGCCGAAAGACACCCAAAATTATATATATATATATATATATATATATATATATATATATAGTTTAGGATAGGTGTTGATCGATTGTTGAGGCGCGGTCGAAATGAAAATTCATATTTCCAACGTTTCAAAGGTTTATGCCTTTATCATCAGGGAATATGAGTTGAATGGTGATGACTGATCGTGAAACGACGCAGTAGTTTTCAAGTTGATACTTGGGCTACCAGACAGCAACAGTTGCATATATAGCAGCAACATATATATGCAGCAACATATATATATATATATGTATATGTCATTCCAGACGATAACTCTCGAAAGAATTGAGATAAAAAGTTCAAATTTGCACGAAAAATCTGTCTTGGCAATCGACAGGCTAAGTTCGTAGATGGGCAGAATCGGGTCACTCTAAGGGGGAGTTTTGGGGAGTTTTAGAGGGGGAAAATTACCCATAAATTCCCAAAATGAAACAGTCTGACAAGTGACACCTCATTTTAAAGGTTTTTGTACGCTGAACACGATGGTGAAATCAGAGTTGCGATATCTCATTCCGTTCTCAAACTGGAGCACTTTGAAGATGAAGGAACGTGGTTATTTCTTGAGATGTTCTTCCTGGTTCGTCTGCTCTAATCTGATAAAGGAATGGGATATCGCAATTCTGACTTCACCATCGTGTTCAGCGTTGGAAAACCTACAAACCGAGGTGTTACTCGGCAAAAAATGGAACAAAAAATTTGTTACGTATCCAATACCTACTCTGTATTGGATACGTAACATACGTACTGTACGTATGTTGGATACGTAACTGTACGTATATTGTAGTACCAATACTACAATATAAGTACATACTTGAATACCTATAATTACCCAATAAGTTTAAGATTGCCCATATTTGAATGGGATATCCCAAACATCACATTTTACATAAAATAAGTTATTTCTTCGAAAATTCGCTCTTATAGCCATGCTGCATGACTGTGGTTTTTCAAGGTTCATGAGCCCGTTAGTATCAGTATTCTATGCATGAGCCGACAAAGGACGTGGGGGGACAGTACAGACAAGACATCAGATGGTCAGGTGGTTTTCCAATAAGTCACTTCTCCTCTCCAAGAATACAACAGAAAAATAGAAACACACTCTGTTTGTACGAAACTGTATGGAGGGCGTGGAGATACCACATAAATGAAAAATAATAATCAATGATGCATAAATTATATGATTGGCTACTCATCCAGGGAGGATACAGTCATGGAATCGATACATGGACAGGCCCCTAATGTTGTTGACATACGAGTAATTATGTTATTGGCCATTTACGAGCTAGTTTTACACAGCCCCTCGTCTCAAATTT
Source organism: Leptopterna dolabrata (assembly GCA_954871275.1). Lineage (NCBI taxonomy): Eukaryota > Metazoa > Arthropoda > Insecta > Hemiptera > Miridae > Leptopterna > Leptopterna dolabrata. Next base: position 33,664,716 of record OX940984.1, read on the forward strand.
TGGGTCGGATTGGACGAGTTTCTAAAAAAAAAACAGGGCTCATGCGATTCCAACGAAATTGATGAGAAGATGCTTCCTAATCTACTAATCTGAGGACAACCAGGAACTCAGTGATTCACCAATGTCCACACGTTTTATGAGCAGAGGAAAACAATGAAAGAGGTTTGAAATACAGGTAATTATTCATTTTGACTTTCAGGGATTTCCTATTCAAAGTGCACAGAAGGGGCGGAATTTATACACATTTACAATACATTTTTATGAGATTTTCGATCCGTAGCATTTAATGGATGATGAGGGAAATGAAACCATCATTGGCTGTGACAGGGTAGGTAATGATAGTAGGTGGCGCAACAAAAATGATGCGGAAGGAGCTTAGCGGCCTTGACCTCCGTTCTCTGATTTCCTACTTTCCCCTCTCCGTGAAGTGTGGACAAGACCAGTTGGCTCCCAGGACCTACCTTATATAAAACATACTCCTACTGACAACAACTCTTTCGAAGACTTATAGAAGAGGCACAGTTACTCTTCAGCCAGCTGCAACGATCCAAAGTATAGCGTACGCAACGACTCGGTGAACCGTCCTATATCTTCAGAAATCTAGAATGACGATAAGATGAATAGCATAAGAGGGTAATGGACACATTATCGAAATTTGCCATGAACGATCTCTGTTATTGCGTTCGCTAACTTTTTCTCTTCTTCCATCAATCCAAAATCTCACATGTTTTGATGTTGATTATGATTAGCTCAGCTTTTATCTGCTCATGAGTCAAGATACGTAATGAAATTGGGCACAACCTGTCGAATAACAGCTGACTCTGAGTGATTCCAGCGCTCGAATTAGGCTTGATCAACCGTTTAAAACTTGTAAATGAGGAAGAAATTCATGAAATCGTAACGTATATATGTACCAAATCGTACTAATTTCATCAAGGTTTATTATAAAAATATGTTCGATCTAATCAACTTCCCATCACGCCAAAACTACATGCTGCACGCATATGGACGTTGAGCACGTATTGTTTAAACGATCCGGATAGAGTGTTAATCTTATCGCCTAATCTCATGGTGTGCATATAGACCATTCTGTGATCCTGGCCCAGACGCACGTTCCGTGAAACAATACCGAAGCCAGATGTTCCAATCCATCTGGGAAATGTGTTGATCAAAATTTCTTTAGAAATTACCGCCTGTACTAAAAGGTAGACGATTCATCGTACCACTGCAGTTCACTGTAACGCAGCACCTGTAGTATTACAGTAAACTGGTTAGACGCAACAACAACCAAGTTTCAGAGAATATTGTTATTACTTACTCCACAAACTATTGTTATTGCCTACTTAACAAAGAAGTGTAACTCATTAAAACTATGAAACAGAAAAAATTAAAATATTACTATGTTCCTTCCCAAAAATTTTAATCAATTAAATACAGAAAACGACGTTCTATTATTGACTTAAATGTAACAAAAAAATTACCTCATTCAATCCTTTCAAGTCTCTCCTCAATCATTCCCTCCTTTTTATTGCTTACATATTCCAAGAAATGTCGACTGCAAGGAGAGCCCCTAATCAGGCCAACTGCGGTGTCATATTTCGATTTCCGAAATGTTTTGAGTTTTACTGTCGTCAGAAAACAGTTTGGGGATAAATTGACGGATTCCAAGTTTTTCCATCTTGTATAGAATTGTGTAAGCACTTAAAAATTAAAACAACACGCCTACATAACATGGAGGGCTCGAGTTCATTACACCCGACACAGAATTTAATTTTTTTTCTATGTTCACTCAAACAATTTTGTTTATTATTTTCAATAATGAACCTTTGGAACCAAGCATGAAAAAAAAAAATTTTTTTTAACCACCCCTACTTAAATTTGATTCCGTTTCGAGGTATATAGAATCTGAAAATGGAATAAAAAATTTCTGTCCGTCTTTTCTCAGTTACCATGAATCAAAATTAATTAAATTTGGTTTGTAGGTCCCGTTTGGAGTCTAGTTGGTCTGCGAAGCTCGGCAATACTATCAGTCATCTCTAAGGAGTGAAAAAAGGGGATGAAATTTTCTGAACGCCGTAGCTCGAAAACTTTCAATAGAAGGTATATTTTTTTGCGTTTTTAAATTGATCTTGAACTAAAGAATTTGTTGAGACCACCCGGAGAATTGTACGACTGGCCGTTCATATGCACCGAAAAGCTTCGTCAACACGATCGTGAATCAAACGGTATAAATCCGGCCCAGATATCAGTGCTAGGGAACACCTGATTATAATCATGCATGGCTGTGTGAAGTCGAGTTGGTTGTTCTGTGGTATAATTTCATTTGAAAAATGACAGCTGTTCTGGATTTTGTTGATAGGTACTTTTCCAACTTGAACAAACGTTATGCTTCATGACTAACAACAAATAACAAAATGACTGAATTATTGAATCCCGTGCATTTTTATGAAACTGTAACTCCCGGGCCGGCTCCAGTACTCGATTTAAGGCTTTCCTGGGGGGAGCATGAGGGTAGGGATTAACCACAGATATACGGACGGGGCACCTATAGAGGTAAATAATAAACCGTTGTGTATTAATTTGCATTTTTTTATCTGAGCTTCTCTTTTTCAGCTTAGATAGATACTATTTTCATTAAACTTATTAGCCCTAAAAAGGACAACAAGGGACAAGTTCGACCCCTGGTTCAAAGGGTTCATAAGTCGGTGCAGTGTAAAAGTTGGTTCCAAATAACGGCAATGTGGCGGTGGTCGGCTGTTTTCACGGCTCAGCGGCCCTTCCTTCTACGCCCCATCACCTCCTCCGACTACTCAGATAGACAAGAGGAGCTGAAACACCAGTTTTATCTTCCAACTGGGTCAGTGTACCAGCACTCCCGCTCAGCTTTCGACCCATCTGGCAACGACTGGTAGACATCATGATAATATTCACACGAGATAACGTGCAGGTTTATATTCAACTTCATGAGCTGGATTACTCGTGCGTTGCATGGGGAACTACCCACCGGGCGACGTTACCTAAATCCTCTTATAACAGACGAACGGTTCATCGCACAGAAATCGTTTTGATGCCGTTGGAATCAGCGAGAAAATCTCTTTCAAATCAAATCCTGTTTCGTCGGGAAACCGCTCCAAAATGCTATACCGCCTGCGCCACGAAAATGTAAACGAAATGTGAACATTCCGTTGTCGTGAAGGACCAACCGAGTTTACGATGGAGTCGGATTTGGAAAAATTCATGAAGCCTATGTCACCCGCCGGCGTTTGAAGGGACCGCTGGAAAAAACGGCGTGAAGATCCGTTCAGTCGTTTGGCCATCCACTCAAGACATACAAACAAACAAACTTTGAGTTTTGTATATATAAGATATTTCAAGTGTTATTCACTAAATCCACTGGCTAAGCGGGGATGTTTGTCCACATTACCCAACCACATCGAGAGTAAGTAACTATGAAGCAACAGATGAATCTTGCTTTTCTAGAAATCCTGTGAAAGTTTCAATTCAGTCGTTTTTGTTTCTAATTACAGGGATATAGGTTAACTACCATTCAGATTTAGGGATCATTATTATTAAAAACAATCTTGTACGTACGTGAAATGTACAAGCTTTTTTTTTTTTAAATTGTGGCATCAGCATGAAACCTTACAGCCAGTGTTATTTACCATATTATACAACACACAGTACAAGTATTATTACAATATAGTTTAGAAAAACAAGATTATAAACTTCATAAAAGGTAGGTAGTGAACTTAAATTTTCACTGCAAAATCTGAAAATAATGGAATAAACTTCTTCACTTCCTTCAGCTAATAACACGTCTAAATTAATTGGATTTGCAACAAGACCAGCGAGGCTGCTGAACATTCGTAGTCTGACGGTAATGTATTGCGGGCAGAGAAAAATGGTATGTTCCAAATTCTCTATATCACCACAAAACTCACACGCACTTTCACTAACTTGACCTATTTTGCGGAGGTAGGCATTGCATATTCCATGGCGGCTTCTCAGCCGGGACAGCAGAAACTCTTCCATCCATTTTCAGGTACCACGGCGATCTTGGGACCGATGGGAATACATTTTTGTGTCTGTTTGCAGATGGGTATGCATCATGGTATTGTTGCTAGCGTTCGAGGAGTTGGGCTCTGAATCGTAGTTTGAGATCAGTGTGGGGCAGAGATTCTGCGCTGCTCTCACCAAACAAAGCACCATTTTTCGCTAACACGTCCGCTGTTTCATTACCCTTGATTCCAATATGTGATTTCACCCAAATGAATTTTGCTGCTATTTCCCGATCTTTTAGCTGTGATAGCAGCCTGAGTATGCGACTCGATAGAAGAGAGATCCTTCGATGCCGGACCCATGTTCTGGAGGGATTTGATGACGCTTTGAGAGTCAGACACGACGACAATAGTACCTGGAAGCACTAGTTCAGCAATCGTAAAGTTGAGGGCTTCAATAATTGCTATGATCTCAGCTGTATAAATGGACGTACTCTCGTGCATAGAAAAGCATCGTGATGAATTTGATTTTCCTCGTAGAATCCACAGCCAACTCCGCTCAGAGTCCTCGACCCGTCCGTGTAAAATATTCCACGAAGGGATAATTCCTTACTAAGGAGATTCCTCACTATTTGTTCCGCTTCGGGGCGAATGGTGTTCACGGTCATATTTGGGATCATTACCCGAGCAGATCGTATAAGATCCCCGTACGGTATCAGAAATTGGACAGGTTTGGGACAGAAATTGGACAGGTTAGGTACAAGCTAAATGCTCCCTCCCCACTTTCACACTCTCCTGCAATGACAAATCCAAATTACTGGGTTCCAGTTTTCTGAGAGCTGGGATCGAGACAGATATTAATTGTACTTTACAGGGTAGCAATTTACGTGACCTAAAATTCACGTCTTAACGGTATTTTTCGGTTGAATCTTACAGGGATAATAAGAGAAATGCGAGGTACACCGTGAAGTATTGGAAAGTTGGCCAAAGAAATGAGTTTGTGACAGTAACTGACGTTGAGGTTGTAGTCAAATTCAAACCTCAGTCGGGAGGCCGCCACTGACTCGGGCGGTACCTCCGAATTTGACTCGGGCGGTAGGACTCGGAGGGAGGAGGCCTTCTGCGCCTCTTTCCGGCGCAACTGGAGGAGGGGCGGATATAAATACCCCCGCTCCCGACCGCCAGAACACAACCCCAGAGACCTTACCTGAGACCTGACCTGCGACCAGACCTGCGATCGTTTCAGTTTGATTGAGTTGAGAGAGTGATAGCCATTTTGTTTGACCCCAGTAGTAGCTTCGTTAGTGTGACTTGGAACTTGAAATTGCTTACCCCTTTGATTATTCCTTTTAAATTTGACGCCAAGGGAGAGAGGACGGGAGGTTTCCGTATTACCACCAGCCACAGCCAGCACCCGGCGAGCCCCTGCCTTGAACCCACAAGGTACTGCCGCAATCACCCACCTGTTGCAGGCAGATCCAACTGGAGGAGCCAGGACGAGCCCGGAGACGGACTTCCCGAGACGAACCAGGAGAATTACCGGAGGTAAGGCCTAAGGCCCCTTTATTTCCTAATCAGAAACTTAAGCGACACTGTCGCGTAACAGCGCCCCTCAGGCCTTCTGCAATCACACAAATCCTTACGGAGGTAATTCAGAACGTTCCCGTTTTGTTTCAGTACCTCTACAGACTTCTCTCCATTTGAGCCCTGATTTCATCCCCAAAGTCTTCAACATTTCACTCAACGAACCCAGTTATCAGACCCCATCAGAACCCATCCAAGACTCCGACTCTGTTGCCATACCATCATCACATATTTCTACACCACTTGTCAAATCTCTGAATCTATTAGTTTTGCCCCTTTGCTATGTAATTAGAATCCCGTTTATTCGCGCACTTACAGTCAACTCTTGTTCTTGTATCGAGTCACCCGCCTTCGCGACCCCAAATTGTGCTAGCTCTTTTTGCAATAAATTCGTTCATTTCGTTAACTTCCTCTTGTTTTAATTATTATCCGAACACCGTAGAGTCACAATTTCACTAGTCTTTCAGCTGGAGAACTTTGCCTTGGAGACGTCCAAACCTGTAGCGACACTGTGCAAAATCGCTGCAGGGCCAACTGCTCACCTACAAAATTCTCAGGTAATACGTTCAGACTCCCATTTTAGGTCACCTCTAGTTACTCGCCATCCATCCACAGGAGGTAACAACGGGCGTCTGAACACATTACAAAATTGGTGTCAGAACTGGGGATTTCATGCACTCTCAGAAATCCGAACCCAGTAGGTAGGCACACGGCTAGGACACAGAAAGGCAAACAGAGTCCCTCAAAATTGACCCAAGTCCCCCTAGCACCCCAAAATAGTCAATCATCATATCAGGCTCAGAGAAGTATTAATTGTATATATATCTTAAGATTGATTTTGTGTTATTATATTTTATTACGATTTTTATATTTTCCTTGTATAGTTGTCTTGTTGCATTTCGTTAGTTCTGATTTTCTTAATATTTTTGTGTAAAAACGTGTCTCGTAAACATTCAGTTAGGGGTAAATACGTTGTGGCAGGATTTCCTGGGTAAAATTGGTATTAGTGGAGGTTTTCCGAGCGCTAAAACCAGAAAAAGGCGATTTGGACCCACTGATTGGACCCATTTGTACCTATTTTTCACTCAATTGTACCCATTTGGACCCATTCTTGCACCCACAACACGGTAAAAACCGTTAATAGCGCCAGTTTGGACAGGCCGATCAAATAGGTCCCCCATAGGTCAAAGTCGTGGAATTTAACCTTTCCATCAACGGAACGTGGTCCTTTTGTAAAAAGCAATCCGAATCCACTGGTTGGACCCACTTGTACCCATTTGGACCCATTTGTGTACCCACAACACGGTAAAAGCCGTTACTAGTGCCAGTTAGGACAGGCCGATGAAATAGGTCCCTCGTGGGTCAAAGTCGTGGAGTTTCACCTTTTCATCGAAGGAACTTAAGACGTTCAACCGAACCCACAACAACCATCCTGCACCTAGTTCAGTGAAGGGTTCCTTCGACGGTGAGATACCTGTACCCACCATTGTACCCAGGCTTTGCACCCAGCTTAGGATTATTTCGGTAGTAACGCTGCCGGAGATAACCGTTAGGACCAACGGCCTGGCCCCACACTTTGGGTTCTCTACCTGCCTCCCCAACGTCACTACCCCCATTCTATTATTTGAATTTCTTGTTTAGTAGTTAGAGTTACAAATCCCTTTTGCTATTTTCCTGTTTATTATCTTGTCGTGTTTCATAGTTACTTCCGTGTCATATTTTTCGTGAATTTTGTCGTGTAGTATTCCATATTCTTTATTTTCAAATTCGTTTCGTGTGTATATTTATCGTTAATTATCGTTGTGTTTTAATATTCATTCCGCGGCTATTCTGCTCCTTTTTCATATTGTGTCAACTATTTTGCGTAACCCGTTAGTTTATTAGTATCTCGTAAATTTTGTATATCCTCTCGCGTTTTTCTGGGGGGTGAAATTTTGTTAGACCCCAGTAACAATGGCTACCTCCGACCCAACAGACAGCGACGCGAGGATGGAAGACCCGGACTTGACATCTGCGAGGAGGTCGTTGTCCGCTCTAGGGCAAATTATGGTGGATTCCCACCGAGTAATTCTGTCAGAAATGAAGACCCAAGAACGACAATCACAACGACTCTCCAGAGCCCTGATTGACTCACTAGCGGTTTGGGACCCATCGGACCCCGAGGCCTTGCCCCTGGCGGACTATCTCGAGTTATTCGAGGACTCGACCCCGGATACGTCCGAGGTCGAAAGGGCGGGGTTCCTCCGCATGAAACTCAAGGGAGTGGCGTTTAATTGTCTTGTGAGCCACCCTGAATGGAGACAAGCCGCGACCCCGTACAGCGTTGCCAAGGTGGGCTTGTTGCGGTGGTTCGGCCGAGAAAGCACCGAACTCCTCTCACAACGATTGGCCGAATGCAGGAAAGAGGACGCGGAGTCTATCGTACAATATGCCGACCGGGTTCGCCGCTTAGCGGGACGCCTGGTCCGAGCCACATACCCGGATTGGGAGGTGGGCGTGAGACATCCGGCCATCGAAGAAAGGGCGAAACGCGCTTTTATCCGAGGCCTGGAAGGGCACCTCCGCACAGCGATCGCCAGCAATTGTCCCACATCATACGACGACACGGTCACGAGGACGCTCGATTTATGCGAGACCTTGGCGCCTGGGGCCGGTCCCGATGAACCATGGAATGTGGGCGCGGTGTACACCCGTGGACCACCTCGAGGTGCCCGACACTACGGCGGTTGTTACGAGTGTGGCCGAGTCGGTCATTTCGCCCGTGACTGCTCTGATCGGCCCAAATTGAACCCAGCAGAGGTGGACCCACCGTACTCCCTCAATCCCGCAGACAGAACCCAGGCGTATGCGCCTCAAACTCACGAATACCCACCCGATTACCTACCGCGTCCCGTCTCGCCAGTAACCGTGAAATGTCGGTTCTGTGGCGGATTTTCTCATTTTTCCGCAGATTGCCCCGACAGACCCGGCGCCAAGAAGTTTGTGGGTTGCACCTATTGCGGTGCCAGAGATCACGCCGAACGTAACTGCGCCCTTATGCGGGAACACGGGAAGGAGAACCCACCGACACCAGTACTCAGGCAGCCATTTGGGTCCGGATGGAGAAAGAGCGCCCCGAATCTGCCCTCAATAATGCGCCCAGGCGTGACTCCGAAGGAACCCATGCGGGTCCAGAGTGTAACCGAGGCGACGAACACTCCTACCTCGAGATGGAGTCTTGACCCCAAAACGAACCAAAACCGACCGCACCCAGAACGAATGGCCCCAGAACGAATGGCCCCAGAACGAATGGCCCCGGAACGAATGGCCCCAGAACGAATGGCCCCAGAACAAATGGCCCCAGAACGAATGGCCCCAGAGGAAGGGTCCAACGCCCCACGCCAACAGCCCACCGGTCATTATTCCACACCCTTGGGACTTGATGAGTCGCACCGATGGATGGCTCAAAGCCCGTGGATCGCGCCAGTCACGGTGGAAAGTTACGGACCAGCAATTACTGTTCCGGTGTTGCTCAACGAGACTCCGCTCACAATGGTGGTGGACACAGGAGCGCAGGTGTCCCTGCTGAATCGGCCCATACCCGGGAGCATAGTCCGACCGGCGGTGATCCAGGCCCGAGGTGCCGGCGGTGAACCAATACCATTCCAAGGGACACAGACCCTGAGAGTCCGAGTCGGAGACTACGACTTCTCTCACGAGTTCCACGTGCTCCCCACGACTAGCCGAGGATTGAATCTCATGGGTCTCGATCTGCTCACCAGGGTCCCGATGAATCTCACCACGTGCAATACCCCACCCGATGGAAAGGAACCAGTGCGCACCATCATGGTCATCGGCAGTGTCCACCAGCGGGAGGACGATGAATTACCTCTAGAAGATTGGACCCCCGCCGATGAAATACCCTCCTTACTCGAGAAACAGGTGCAACACTTAAGGACGACGGAACAGTCTGCCCTGTTGGCCGTGCTCGACGGATACCATAACCTGTACGAGCCCCCGGACGCTGGAGGATGTAGCCTCCCCGTTACTCATCGACTGGACACCGGCCCGCAGGCCCCGATCCACCGACGCCAGTATCTGGTGCCCATCGCACTGCGACCTATAGTGGAGCAGCAGTTGGAGGACTTGCTGACATCCGGAGTGATCCAACCCTCGGAAAGCCCGTGGTCAGCGCCGATAGTACTAGTCAAGAAAAAGCAAACCGCCCCCGGAGTGGTGAGCTACCGCTTTTGTACCGACTTCCGCGAGCTAAACAAAGTCACTAAGGCGGACGTGTACCCCCTCCCGAATATACAGGAAACGCTGTCCTACTTGGGGGGATGCACCTATTTTTCCACCCTGGATTTGACGTCGGGCTACCATCAGATCCGCATGAGCGACGAGTCCAGAGAAAAGACGGCCTTCAGTACCCTGGGAGGGCATTGGGAATACCTAAAAATGCCATTCGGCTTACGGAATGCGCCTGCCACCTTTCAGAGGGCCATGAATAATCTGCTCAGGGGATTAATCAACAAAATTTGTTGCGTGTATCTGGACGACATCGTAATTTTTAGCCCTACCTTCCGCTCCCATTTGGGCCACCTTAGAGACGTTTTGGACCGCCTGCATGGGGTCAACCTGAAGGTGAACTTGAGGAAGTGCAGTTTCGCCCAAGCCGAGGTGGAATACCTGGGACATTTGGTGGGCCGGGATGGCGTCAAGACGGACCCGAAGAAGTTGGATGCTGTCCGTAATTTCCCGCGACCCTTGAGTGTCACGGGCGTTCGGTCCTTCTTGGGGTTGGTGGGATACTATCGCCGTTTTATCCAACGGTTCTCCGAAATGAGTGGCCCCCTGAATGAACTCCTCAAGAAGGAACACCAGTTCGAGTGGGGCCCCGATCAAGAGCGCTCCTTCGAGCAACTGAAGAACGCCCTCCTCACGGCTCCCGTGCTGGCATTACCCGACTTTGACCAGCCGTTTATCTTGGCCACCGACGCATCCGGAACTGCCCTCGGGGCTGTCCTTTCACAGCTCATAAACAACCAGGAACGACCCGTGGCTTACGCGAGCCGAACTTTGAATAAAGCCGAACGAAATTATTCAGCCACCGAGCGAGAGCTCCTCGCGGCGACCTGGGGGTGTAACCACTATCAGGGATATCTGCTCGGAAGACACTTCCGTTAGGAAACGGACCACGCCGCGCTGACCGCCGCCTTACGCTTGAGGGACCCAACCTCCCGGATTGGAAGATGGGTGCTTCGACTGACCGCCTACGATTTTGAAGCGGTGTACCGAAACGGAAAGGCCATGGGGCATGCAGATGGACTGAGCCGACCCACCATTGCCGCTGTGGAGGTCCGGCTGGACTGGCCTCTTCTGAGAGCTGCCCAAGAGTTGGACCCCTGGGTTCGCGCCATGCGCGATCGAGGCGTCGCACCCACGAAGAACATAGACGGAGTCCTCTGCCTGCAGACGACCAATCCCGACGGGAGCCCTATCCCGTTCGTGCCATCCACCCTACGACAGTGGATCCTGAAGACGTGCCACGAGAGTCAGTGGGCAGGACACCCGGGCCAGGCCGCCACGGAGCAATTGGTCCGACGGTACGGGATTTGGCCTAAATTGACCGCGGATGTGAGAGCCTTCGTGCGGTGTTGCGAAGTATGTCAGAGGCGCAATACGCCCAGAAACCTAGCTGCCCCGGTCCAGCGCCCCTATTTCCCGAACCGACCCATGGAGATGGTGGGAATTGACCATGTGGGACCCATCAAGGGAAGACGAGGCCCCGTCCACTTGCTGACCGTCATAGATCACTTTACGAAATATGCTGAAGCATACGTGGTCAATGACACGTCTGCCAAAACTGCAGCCGACACCCTGGTATACAAGTTTGTCACCAAGCACGGAGTCCCGGAGCGGCTACTCTCCGACAAGGGAACCGCCTTCACTTCCGCATTGACCAGGGAACTTTGCCAGAGGTGGGGAATGGCCAAGGTATACACCACCGCCTACCACCCCCAAGGGAACGGCGCCGTGGAGCGCTTCCACCGCACGCTGACGGGAATTATTGCGCGAGTTTGTCAGGTCACTCAGCGACACTGGGAGGATGTCCTTCCGCTCGCACTGGCGGCCTACCACAACATCCCACACCGCAGTACTGGCTACACCCCGAACCGACTGTTGTACGGACGAGAGATCAGCCTTCCGGAGATGGACGCCCTCAGCCCTCCTCGCCATTCTTGCATCGGAGAGTGGGAGAAAAATCTCCAGGTAGCCAGGAGAGCCGCTTACGCCACCATGCAGAAGGCCTGGGCCACCCGAACAGCGATCGCGAACAAGCGACGCGTTCCCAGAACCCTCGTAGTGGGGCAAGCGGTGTACTTGCGCCAGATGGTACCCCCGATGAACGTAGTTCGAAAATATTGGTGCCCCTGGATTGGGCCTCTTCGGGTTACCAAGAAGCTGTCGGAGGTGACCTATGCGATCCATGACCCTGCGGGGAAAGAGGTGGTCACCCACATTAACCGACTGAAAATGGCCCACCCGCACGATGTCGACGCGGAAACGTCAAGCATGTACAAAGCCATTCCCGCGCGAGCCCAGTCCACACCCGGTCCCGACGCCGATGAAATGGCCACGGAGCCCCGAATAATCCCCGATGGACGGTCGTCCGTGACCACGATTCCGCAGGACGATCCCAATGAATGCGAACCGCCCCGCCTGACCACCCTAGGAACAGGACCCAGTGAGACACCTGAATGCACGAACGCGAGTTCCGCTATGGACGTCGGCGAGGACCACTTAGACCCCAATGAGGAGCCCACGCCCGAAAGGGAACCCAAGGAGGAACCCGCTCTAGAGCCCCCAGGTGTAGGTCCCGATAGCGTAGGGGAAACCGCCCCGGTAAGTGACGTCCACCCCGTAGGACCCCCTCCCGTAAGCCAGGCACTAGGAGCCCCGTATAACCTCCGATCACGACGATCTGTCAGTTATAAATTGTGACTAGGCCGGGAAATCCTAACACAACCTAGAATAGTTACAGTGGTAGGACAGCCAGTAGGCACCATTATCAGCGAGACACGAGTTAGGTTAGGAGTAACCATTTCAGGTACAATGAAACTGGGATCGTTGATCCAAAAATGGGAAGCGTCTGGAGTGCTCTCTGGCTGGTGGTGTGATTGTGAAAGGGTTGAGGGAGATAGGTGTTGTTTGAGCGGTGAGTTTGAGAGATGGGGTCCTGACGGTCTTTTCTCCCTAGGTAACGCGACCCGCAGGACCTTAACGATGGATCCGCGCACCCCCGCTCTTGATACACTGGAGTCGTCGTCCCTGATCTCCCACAACCGGCGATACTTGGATCTGACTACCGGGACATTCGGGATTTTGCCTGGTGTGACTACTCCGACTACCGGTTGCCGGGAAAGGAGCTCCGTTCCCCAGACCGAGTCCCCATCCGCTGGGCCCTCGATAACCACTGCGAACGGGCATCCCACTGATGGTGGCGACGAACCGGCGAATGACGCAGCATCCCGTGCCCCAGGGAATACCCCGAGAAAAGAGGAGACCCACTCACCCCACGCTGACCAAGACCCGGAGGGCCTGCCATCACCAGGCCCTGACCAACCCACGGTAACGCTAGCACAGTACAATGCGTTACAACAAAGAATCGATACCCTGGAGGAAACCGTTGCCCGACTAGTAGCAGAGGCAACCGCGTGCAGGGCCGATCGAGAGATCCGTGCCTGGGCCGAGGCAGCCGTTTCGGACACTGAAGATACCCCACCCAGACATGGGCATCGAGTCCACCTGTGTACTCCCCCGCTGGACCACCCAGAGACACCGGCCCCGGAGTAACGGCTGACCCACGATCGACTCCCTTTGTTCTCTTTAGAAAAAAAAAATATATATATAAATGTATAAATTGTGTAGTCCGTTCGTGTATCTTGTTCGTTAAATGTATTTTTATTTTGTCAATATAGTCGAGTTGTATTCATTTACCGTCGGCGTAGTCCGTCCTATAGTTGTCATGTTAGTTAGTTAGTTAGTTCATTTCGAGTCATAATCCTCTGTTGACCATTGCCAGTCAATTTATGTTTCCTTATTTTTGGGCAAAAGCGGTCCAGTTAGTCGTTAAGTCGTTGCCTTATACGCTTTATTGCGTTCGTTCTTATTATTGTTATTAAGTTTATGTAAAACAGTGGAAGTTATCCCGTCAGTTCATGAGTTAGTAATTTGTTTCATTTTTGGTGGAAGTTGTCCATTTCGTGTAGATTCAGTTGTCTGTTCCATTTAGTTACGTTAAGTTCAGTTAGTTGTCATGTCCAGAAAATCTGTAAAAGTTCGCAAAGAAAAGTTGTTAGTCCGTTTGTCATTAAATATAGTAGTCTGTCAAGCATTTAGTCAGCCGGATGGCGTGACTGTTGTTGAAAAAAAAAAGGGGGACCAAGGAGCGAAGGTGTGCGTCGTCCCCTACAAGTCAATTGAGTCACAGTCGCTTCACAGCAGCCCCGAAAGGTGCCACTCAGCAGCCACCCGAGAAAGGCGTCGCGTGCCGTTGAGGACAACGGCTTCTTCAAGAGGGGGATGGTGTAGTCAAATTCAAACCTCAGTCGGGAGGCCGCCACTGACTCGGGCGGTACCTCCGAATTTGACTCGGGCGGTAGGACTCGGAGGGAGGAGGCCTTCTGCGCCTCTTTCCGGCGCAACTGGAGGAGGGGCGGATATAAATACCCCCGCTCCCGACCGCCAGAACACAACCCCAGAGACCTTACCTGAGACCTGACCTGCGACCAGACCTGCGATCGTTTCAGTTTGATTGAGTTGAGAGAGTGATAGCCATTTTGTTTGACCCCAGTAGTAGCTTCGTTAGTGTGACTTGGAACTTGAAATTGCTTACCCCTTTGATTATTCCTTTTAAATTTGACGCCAAGGGAGAGAGGACGGGAGGTTTCCGTATTACCACCAGCCACAGCCAGCACCCGGCGAGCCCCTGCCTTGAACCCACAAGGTACTGCCGCAATCACCCACCTGTTGCAGGCAGATCCAACTGGAGGAGCCAGGACGAGCCCGGAGACGGACTTCCCGAGACGAACCAGGAGAATTACCGGAGGTAAGGCCTAAGGCCCCTTTATTTCCTAATCAGAAACTTAAGCGACACTGTCGCGTAACAGCGCCCCTCAGGCCTTCTGCAATCACACAAATCCTTACGGAGGTAATTCAGAACGTTCCCGTTTTGTTTCAGTACCTCTACAGACTTCTCTCCATTTGAGCCCTGATTTCATCCCCAAAGTCTTCAACATTTCACTCAACGAACCCAGTTATCAGACCCCATCAGAACCCATCCAAGACTCCGACTCTGTTGCCATACCATCATCACATATTTCTACACCACTTGTCAAATCTCTGAATCTATTAGTTTTGCCCCTTTGCTATGTAATTAGAATCCCGTTTATTCGCGCACTTACAGTCAACTCTTGTTCTTGTATCGAGTCACCCGCCTTCGCGACCCCAAATTGTGCTAGCTCTTTTTGCAATAAATTCGTTCATTTCGTTAACTTCCTCTTGTTTTAATTATTATCCGAACACCGTAGAGTCACAATTTCACTAGTCTTTCAGCTGGAGAACTTTGCCTTGGAGACGTCCAAACCTGTAGCGACACTGTGCAAAATCGCTGCAGGGCCAACTGCTCACCTACAAAATTCTCAGGTAATACGTTCAGACTCCCATTTTAGGTCACCTCTAGTTACTCGCCATCCATCCACAGGAGGTAACAACGGGCGTCTGAACACATTACAAGGTAGAGCTAATACCTTACCTCTCATCAAAATTTGTACCCTTTTTGATTACAATGACTACAGACGCTAGTGTAAGATTTTCCATCAACACTAGGTATCTATGTAATCCACAGAGTACCTTTGTAGTTTATTTCTTTACCAACACTAGATGGATGACCCGTTCACTGCAGTGGGTTACTTTGGGCTTCATTATTAGCAAGGTACAATTATGCTTTCGCGAAGACCTACCGGCCTTAAAATAACATGAAAATACCGTGATGAAATTTCGTCACGCTCATTTTCTTATGATTTTTTCCGAAACTACTGAGCCGATTTCGATAAATATTTTTTCAAATGAAAGAGGAACATCACCCGGTGGTCCCATGCCCCCCCCCCCCCACCACACCGCTACCGGGAAGGGGGATTTAAAAAATTTGAATGATAGAACTCCGCGTATTTTTATGAAACTGTAGGTAATTCCCGGGCCGGCTCCAGTACTCGATTTGGGGCTTTCCTGGCGGGAGCACGAGGGTAGGTACTGACCACAGAAAAGAGTGACCTACGCAGAAGGGGCATCTATACAAGTAAATAATAAACCAGTGTGTAATAACTTGCAGCGTTTTTAATAACCTGTTGAGCGGACTAGAAAAAAAATGAATCAAAATAAATTTAAAAAATAAAAAACCGACTTAAAAAGTAAAAAAATAATTGGCTGGCGTCGGGGAAAAACCAGGTAAGTCGAATTTTTGTGAAAATAGAGATCTCTTCACTACAGGGGTTATTTTGCGTCATTTTCGTTTGCGAGTATCAGCGTATGTCTACGAGGCTCTACTGGCTGGCTCTAGAGAGCCTCGTGGACATACGCTGATACTCGTAAACGAAAATGACGCAAAATAACCCCTGTAGTGAAGAGATCTCTATTTTCACAAAAATTCGACTTACCTGGTTTTTCCCCGACGCCAGCCAATTGTAAGCTCAACAAACGTAATTTATTCGAAGCCGGTGCAACAAACAAAATTTCAAGACTTTACAACCCACGCTTAGCTAGAGAAATGTAACTCCGTTAGTTGCGAGCCCAAAAAAATCGTTCACCACCCGTGTAAAGCCCTCATTCACACACCTCATGCTGCCAAATTCCCCCGCCTTAGTAACCTCCTGAAAAGTATTGGTTACGCCCTTGGTGGCTGTCAATCACAATAGGAGATCGAACGTGGTGTGATTTATTTTCAAATCGTGAAAAATCGTTTCTCGAATCCAGATTTTTCCGCATGCGTGATGAAACTAGTAGTCTTACGGTTGGTCAAGTTGAGCCATCGCGCGTCTTGGCGCGAGAAAGAGCGACGTAACCGAGTTGGTTATCAAGGTTTTCATTGCAGACGAAGACAACTTCGAGATCAGTACTCTGGAAACAACATGGACACGGCGAAAAATTTAGCTGGCACATCATCGAACCCTACCACTTAACTCCACCGTGAAAGACAAATCTGACCCACCTGCTATAATCTGTAGGTATTTGAGTACCGTCTTTTCAAATTCGCTATTCCATCCATCAGTTCCAAATAAAATATGTAGGAAACCTGCGGGTTGTGATGTATTTTCTAAAATAATTCAAATTTTTCCAAAATCGAACTGTGATCTATTTTCGAAATGCCAACCGTACAAAATGCGAGTTCGTTCTATGCATGGCCCTGGGTTTGTTCAAACTGACAGAACCATCATCAACACTGATATTGAGACGCGAATTTATATGGTAAAACAGAAGCAGCTGTTTGCAATATAACCTCATTCATTCCTATCATTCCTCTCTCTTCTATCTAGTGAACTGGCCTGTAAAATAAAGGAATGGTTTTAAAATACTTTCTTTCAACTCTCAACGGCACGGCATGTTGCCAAAATGAATTTCAGAGGTGATTATTAGTGCAGGAATGCCACACGATTCATGCAGAAGCAAAATTAGTTCTACACATTGTTCCCCATCAAAAGCTGGAACTCTAATGGTAAGTCGGGATTTGTCCACAGATGGTCTCGCCAAAATGTCAACTAATAGGTAGTTTTTTAATTAATTTTTTATAACCCTTTGTTTCAATCGAACTATTTTCCTTTGATTTTGTTACAGGTTTTCCTTCGATATAACAGGGCTTGGCCGTATTAATGTAAATAAATAAATGAACAAAAATGCCACGATATTTGTGAAATCAGTACATATGTCTAATATTTATGGTTTCGCACTCTAATGGTGAGTGCTGGTTTTGCTGATCGACCTAATTTGGATCAAAATCTGTTACACACTAAACTTCCTCCGACCATCAGGGATTCAAAGTACTCGACACCTTTCATAATAACCGGTAACGTTGTTTGCGCATACTCAGATTTGACGATTAATTCAATCGCCCAGATGGGGGTTCAACCTGAAATATCTTAATATTTCGTCAAAATTGATGGGTTGAAAAATTGAGTTAGCACGAGGTTGTCAGCAATTTCACGAGTGCGCATACGCAGACGTAGTTCGAGTGTTTAAACACCGCTCTACAATGGATTGTTTTCAAAACCATAATGATATCATCCGTGGACCAGCTTCCTTGAAATCCTCGGAATTTTAGCAGCAATTGCTCTTTCATGGAGATTATGGTGGATCACGGACCGCCCGGCATGGAACCATATTTTTGATGAACACAAGGCCATCAGTAGTTAGGAACAGAAAAGGGTAACTACATACAGCGATAATGAGGTTCGTTCGCAGTAAAAATCGCGACTCTGTTCCGTACTCGAGGAGTTCTGGAAAATGGCCGCCGCAAGTTCTGAACGGGGTTCCGAATTCCGCAACACTGCGAACGCTCAGTGAATCTGGAACTGTCAACGTTACTAGAGGATAACCTGCGTCTTTCGTGGCTGAAAGACAAAAAACGCTGCAAAGTCCTTGTCACATGGGTTTATTATTCTACTGGGCTTACCTGTAGAAATGTTGGCTGTTCATGAGATATAATTGAAATAGCCATCTCTGGTGGTTTCCACTCATTTTGGCCCCCAAAAACACGAATTAGGTACGCTCTTTTTTATCAAATCATCTTTGATCATTGATAGTGTCATTTACTCGTCTTGATTCATGTGTTGACACTTTTTCTAGTGTTATTATACAAATTGATGGTGATTTCAGACGATTTCCCAGCTTTTTGACTCATATAAACAATCAATTTTGGGAGCTGAACCTTTGGTAGAACCTCAGTTTTCCACTCTTTGGTCAAAATCTACTTCATATTCGGTCTTCTCG